>CM016729.1:2644960-3304752 GCA_005771605.1 Scutellaria baicalensis
ATAAATTACTTAATCATTCATTATTACATTTGTATATACTTTTTTTTCCAAATCTCAAAAAAATATTATAATTGTATTTTATAAAATTTTATCTCATGCATCGCATGGGTACAAAACTAGTATTTATAAGATCTCACAAAGATTAGTATCATATTTCTCATGTAATTGATAAATTTCAAAGATATTTCGAGATGAATTGACAAATAACTTAAATATGCTAATAATCGATCTTTATATTAACTCTTTCAAATAGTGATTTCAATTAGAAACAAGCTAGCAACATATATATATATGCATGGAATTTTATGATAAAATCAATGGTACTATTAATAAAACGATATGAGGAGGTATATGAATTATGTACCTGGGTTGCAGCACCTGTTTGAAGATTATTGGTAGTAGATTTCCACCTTGCTGCCAAGTATAAAAGTTATGAGTTTATGATCCATTATAAACTAGTAGAAAGTGGGTTGAAAATATTTTTGGGAGTTGGATTACAATGATATTAAACAAAAACATATACTTAAAATTTTATTAAAAGTTCAAACATTTATATACTGATATTCATTAAATTGAGTTTTGAATTCAAAACTATCACCTCAACTTAAAATAACTTCTGATTGTATAAACAACTATTATTAAAACATACAACACATATCAACTTTTGTTGTTCCACCAATGATATGTGCACAATTAATTTGCACTTAATAAAAACAATAGAAAAGCTTTAGGGCAAACTTCCAAGACTATTTTAATTTAGTTGAACTCATTATTTAGAAAACTAATTTTCTGACAACTTAACCATGATTGTGCATCTTTAAGTATTTTTATTTTTGTAGTACAGAAATATCCATAACAAAATCAAAAGACATTATAGTTATCACATCAACATATGGCTGCAAACTAATCCTACATTTCATTGATATCGTTCGCTATTTTTCATGGAAATTAGAGGCAAAACAATGTTGGCAAATATGCAAGAGTATTAATATCTCTATGAGTTCCAATTTCACCATTTGAAGTTCGTCTTCTTGTTAGTCTTCTGAATCTATTGACAGCCTGAAATGTTACATAATCTTAGAAAAAGAAACGTACAAGAAATAAAAAGAACATAAAAAAGAATTCTCAAAGATCATATACATACAAAACTATTACCTGCTGAAAAAGTTCATTAGAGATTATGGTCACCTCATCATCGATTACATATTGATTTCCTATTACTTGAGTATGAGATAATCTATGCTCCAAATTTGTGTTAACTACTTCATGAAGAGATGGACTGTTCAAGTCAAAATCTCTCATCATCTAAAGGTACAAAACAAATACAAATAAGTTAATTGTTTCGCTCTCTCTTTTATTATTTTAAAAGGAGAATTCCAATTTATGGAAATTCAAATTCAACATATATAACAATATTAAGAGTTCCCTACCTTTGACAACAGAAAAAAAATTTAAAAGTTTATATAAACGAATACCGAATATAACAATAAGATGCATATTCATGCAGCTATATTTTAAATTAAAAGTTTGAATATTTCTGGAATAAAAAGAATGGCTAGATCCATTTATTGTATTGAAAGGAAATTCAATAACTATACTAATAGAACAAAAATCACACACAATGTCGTAGTAAGTTTTAGTTTTTTTTTCTTTTGTCATATTAGATGTAGATTAAACTATAAAGTCAAAGTAAAGGTTTCAAACTATAAAGTCAAAGTAAAAGTTTGTCATTTTAATAAGTAATGTAAAAAATATATTAAAAGAAAATGGAAGAAGAAAAACAACTTCCATCTCGAATCAAATATAAAAAATAAACAAGTTAATAATACAAGAAAAAATTCCAATCAAATCAAATATAAAAAATAAGGTTATTCACAAGCGAAAAATAAATAAACAAAAATTTATTTTCTGTATGAAGTTATGGTGGAAATTTGATATATACCTTGAAATTTTTATACAAATTATGATGAGAAACCGAGAATAAGCATTTTGTCATTCTTTTCATTTTATTAATGTTATAAAAATCATCATATATATATATTAAGGTAATTTGAACATTATTTTTTATACAATTTAAATGAATTATATCATCTCTCGCTATTCAAATGATAAAATTAAAATAATATATCTTAAGTGATGAAGAATTGCAAATTTTAACATATGTCCATTCAAGAACAAATATAAAAAGTAAGTTTCACTTGATTGTTGATTATAATAATAATATATAAATTACATGCATTTATTGATATTCAATCACATACATTTTTTTGGTATAATAATATTCACTACAGTATTTCTATCTCAATTAACGTATTTGTATGTGTAGTAATTAATCGTACTAACGATGTCATATATAATATTCTTTCTAGATAACTAAATCTTTAGGGTTTTGTCCAGATCAAATCTACTATAATTTGGTCATTGGACGACACGTGATAGCACATAATATAAAAGCGACTTAAATCACATTTTCAACTTTTATGTGAATTGAGTACCTTCAATCTCATATAATAGGAGGATTTGAAGCTAAGATGATTTTTTTTTAAAGAAATTAGAAAAAAAATATTAATCTAAATTTTTCCTTCTAAAAATTATCAAATGTAATAAAATATCAACAAGACCATGTTCTACTTTGTTTGAACAATAATTTCAACAAATGAAGATATAATATTCACTAAAAAACACCAAAATATATAGAGTTTGTCTACTGTGCAATTGGTGCACATATAATTCGGGTCGGGTCCGGGTTGACCCGGATCCGTACACTTTTTTTTTAATTTTATTTTTTCGCTTCAAACTGTTACTTTTATGTTGTATGAGTGTGACCTTTATATTATATAAGTGTGACCTTTATATACTCTAACTTAGAAAAAATGAAGAATTTTACACTCTGAAGGTCATAATATTTGTACATATAGGTCACAAAAATTGTACATAAAGGTCACAAAAAATTGTACATAAAGGTCACAAAAAATTATACATAAAGGTTACAATTATACAACATAAAGGTCTCAATCTAAAGCGAAAAAACCTGAAAATCTTCATTTTTTCCTAAGTTACAGAACATAAAGGTCATAACATTTATATATAAAGGTCACACTTATATAACATAAATGTCACATCCTTACAACATAAAGGTAACAGACTGAAGCGGAAAAAAAAACAGGTGACCTAGGTGTGCGGATCCGGATCGAATCGCCCAATTATTGCACCAATTAAGATTCGTGCACCTGGTGCATATGAGCATTTGTGAAATATATATATATATATATATATATATATATATATAACACTAGTACATCTGCAAAGTGATTTGAGTTTGCATAATAAGTATTTAAATAATTTTTCTTTCACCTTTTAAGGTAAGTTGAATATCTTAGAAATCTATATATCTATATATCTATATATATAAAAAGAAGACCTTCAATAAAAATAACATAACTAATTTTCCTTCCCAAATTTACATACTATAATTGGAAAGAAGTTAGTTAAAAGAATTAAAAAAATCAAAAATAAAAAGATTTATACTTTTAAGAATTGTAGGGTCCTCTAGGTTGGGTTATAGTCTATTGGTAGGTTATATAGGTTATTTTTGTCTTTCTTTTTTGTATTTTATATAAATCATAATCTTTAATTAAATCATTTTTTCAATTAAAATTTTTGTTTTAATCTATTATATATCAAATCTATCATTTTGGTATCTAGAATTTTGTTGTTAATGCATGATATATCAGATTTATCATTTTTTATGAATTCTAATTTGTTATTTACATTGCATTGTAAAAAAATAACAATGTAGAAGTTTGATATTTAAATTTTGGTACATAATTATATTTAACACAATTAGAAATGCAAAAACAAATGACTAAATTAAACTAAGATTAGGAAATAAAAAAAAATTGTAAAATACAAAGTTTTAGACTTTTGGAGAAATTAATTATAATGAAAAACATTTTTATATAGTTGTTTGGTTTATTTGTCAATATAAGTGGATTAATATTCAATTATCTACGTTATTTGAATATATAACAATATATTTAGGTATTTATATCTTTTTTTAACTATAAATAATTAAGTTAGTGGTTAGACCGAAAATTTCAAAGAAATTTATAATTGTGAACGTTATGGAACATTCACAAAATACAATAATATTATAAATTCCAATATGCATAACATATCTTTAGGTGTTAAAATGTTTTTTTAATATCAATTATCATTTTAACATCCATGACACAATAAATGTTTCTCATTACTAAATTTAATTTATTTTAATTCACAAAATTGATTAGTGTACAAAATTGGTGTCATTTTTAACAACTTCATATTTCAAATATAGGTTTTATAATTCATTGTGCAACAAAAATATAAATTTATATAGTATTGTTTGCATTTTAAAAACATAATAATATTTAAAATGAAAAACATTAGAGATAAAATGTCTAAATTCTTATTGATATATAATTTAGTGTACGATAATACTATCACATTATATTATTAAATTTTTTAAAATTAATAAATTAAATTATAAAAACCGTGCATCACACGAGTATAATTTTAGTTTTTGCTAAAATGATTAGAGAAAAAGGTATTTATTCATTTTGACCCCAACATTTTATTAGAATTAAAAAAGAACCCAAGTTTTTCATTTCTATGAAATATCTAAGATTCAAGACCCCTTCCATAGCTATCTCCCTTCCCAAATTAGGTCAAATTAACTGCGACTTCGAATTAGGGTACGGCCATTCTTGAAAAATCCCCAAATTCATGGCCGATCGGAATAGTACTACGGCTAACATCAACAACAGCCTTGTTCCGGCGCCGGCGGTCAAGCCGATATGGATGAAGCAAGCAGAAGAAGCTAAGCTGAAAAGCGAAGCCGAGAAGGCCGCCGCCGCGAAGGCTGCATTCGAAGCCACTTTCAACAAGTCCCTGTCTCAGCAGCCCCAATCTCCTTCCGTCGCTTCACCGTCATCCTCGGACTCTGATGATGATGAGAAATCGTCTCAAATAGACCGCGCTGTGGGGCCTGTGGACCCCTCTAAGTGCACGGCGCAAGGCGCAGGGATTGCCGGCGGGACGGCGTGTGTGGGGGCCACGTTTACGGTGGTGACGAAGGATGTGGAGGGGAGAAAGGTGGTCCATGGCGGGGCTCAGGTGAGGGTTAGGGTTGCGCCGGGTGTCGGAGTTGGGGGGAATGAGCAGGACGGGATAGTGAAGGATATGGGTGATGGGAGCTACAGTGTGACTTATGTGGTGCCTAAGAGAGGAAATTATATGGTGAATGTGGAGTGCAATGGGAAGCCTATTATGGGAAGTCCTTTCCCTGTCTTCTTTAGCTCAGGTGACATGCTCTGTCATGTTCTTGAAGTATATTGTTTTCCTATTTGTTTATATGACCGTCTGCGCTCATGCCTTTGTGTTTTGTATAAGGTTGCTGCTATTATTGTTATTTGTTGTGATGAGAATAAGTATATCTGATGTGTTCCTATGTAGTCTTTCTTTGCCAGTAATAGCGCATGCGTCTGTGTGGTAAATCAACATATAGTATCTTTGTTAATGCATGATGGTGATGTATCTCTGCGTAAACTTTATATTGAATGTAATGATCAAACATTTGTGTGTGACCGTCATGCCATTTATAGTTCTGATATCTCAAGAAATAGGTAGATCATAATCATGTATGATACAGCAGCTTTAGATAATTATATGTGCATATCTGTTGTTATGGCTATATTTGTTATGGTGAAATATTGTGTTGTAGTTTTGATTGATTAGCACAGACTACAAGAATGCATGTCAAAGATGCATGTCAGTTTTGTTTTAGTTTAGTGATTGTTTGTTCAGACATCACTGGAGCAACAGTATAGACTCTTTAGAAGGTTTCTAGCGGCAACTTTGTTGCAACATGAATGCATATGATGTGGTGACTTGGACAATTAATTTGTATATTGGAATCTTGGATGCAATTGTAGCTAGTGTTTTTATAATATTGCAATGTGGGTGTGTAGGGATTATGTGTTGTGGGATTCTGGATGATATTGGACTGTGTGCTATCGTTTAGAAGGTTGTTAGTGGAAAAATGATGAGTTGAGGTTATCAACTCGTGAATTTTTATTATAATTTTTTATTTTCTATGCTAGATGCTAATATAGCTAAACCAGCTGATATCATAGTGTGGATATGTTGATTAATGTCTGGTTTTGGTAGGTATGTATATAACTTAATGGACCATATTTAATTTTGGTCATAACAAGGTTAACACTTACTAGAACTGGAACTTGTTAGACCTTTATATTCTCTTGTAATACAACTGTTGTATTCTACAACACTTTTTGGGGTCAATTTATTGATTGAAGATGATTGGAAAGAAAAATGTACAGATTGGCCCTTATGTTATGCACCAGAGCAAATTGGTTCTTTTCTTTTATCCCTTTGAATCCAATCAAACACTCATTCTTTTCAGATAGAACAAATAGTAGTTTATTTTATAAATGTGGATCAAGTGGGCTCTTCTGGCAATCTTGAGTTGCATACGTTTATTTTTTGTTGATTTGGCTCCGGGAAACACATATACGTAATAATACAGATATACTGACAAGTGACAACTCAACCTTTTTCTCTTCTTCATCCTTTTTTTCTTCTTCGTCATCCCCTGATCTCCATTAAAGAGTCTGTAAATTAGTATTAAGAATTATATTAAATACATGGCTTCTGAGTTAATATTCCAAGTCCACAAGTCGCAACCTGTGAGCAATGCTTGCTTGCTGAACCCACCAAAACAGTGTCTCCACTGAAAAAAATGGTGTTTTTTGAAAGCTATAGGAGTTTTTCTTGTAAAAAATAATAATTTGTGAATTTTTAAACAGAATATATATGTATGTATAGATATATTTGATTAACTGTAAGAGCAATCCATATGTAGAAAGGAAATCTTCTATTGAAATTGAGAAGAGACATTACGCTGAAGAGAACAAAAAATGTAAATAAACCAAAAAGAACGTCAAAACTGCAATAGTTATATTGAATAAGCTATGTTCTGGTTTATCTCGTGTGACCTTCAATTTCTGAAGAAAGGGTATAGCCTAGGGTATAGCCACACAAATCAGCACAACACCATTTACTTTTAGTTACTATTATGTTATTTTGTGCATGTAGAAGTGTCGTATTTAATTAACTAGTTACTGGGAAAGGATTTGAATGTCAGCACTTGCATGAATACTAGTGCCCTCTTATTTCTAGGTGCATATGCATTGTTTACTAGTGCCCATTTATTTCTTTCATGTCTTATTTGGCAAGTTCCTCAACCGGATTCATTGATAGCTTCTTCATGAACTGTGATGCTTTGAAAATTTGCTTTTACTTGAGCAAATGAAGCGCTGGTTCATTGTGGATCTGCAGGCTGCATTTTCTTGTCCCCCAATTAGAATCATTTTCGATTCTGTATGACTGTATCATAAGGTCCAACTTTGTGGGTTGTTACTTAATATGAGGGACCTCTTCCTTGAGTTGGTCCTTGGCTAAGTTTTGATAATATAACTTTTGGGGGATATAGTTTCTTAGTCCTCTGACCTTGGCTTCTCAGTTTTCTAGTCCTCTGTCTATCCAACTTTATACGTTAAGTCTATATTTTAAAATCTTAAAATCTTCTGATTTTAGTTGTATTAACTTGCTATAACAGGTCATGGTAACCTTGTTTACTAGTCATTCAAACTTCTATATTGACAATTTTTATTTTATTTTTATCTACATGATGAATATCTAGAATTTTAAATAATTTTGAAACTAAAAGGTTGATTTTAATTATATGTAGATTTCTTTCATTTTGCTACTGGTAAATTAATAAAGTTTTTACTTATCAATGGATTTCTGTAACTATTTTAAACTGTAGTTGATAACTATTTTAAACTGTAGTTGATAATATGTAGTCTCGATGGATGCCGAGTAAAAAACATGTCACCTTGATGTTTCAGTGCAGGTAGCTGGATGGCTAAAGTTTATAAAATTATAGAACTAAAAATATAAATAATAGTGAACAGATAAAGGATTAAAAATCTCAAAAGGCAAAGTTACTAAGTCAGATTATACTTTGATTCCTAACTTTTGACTCTGAGTTTTTTTGTTATATGGTGTTTGATTCAGAACTGGTAGTTCTTGGGAGCACCATAATTTTGTCTTTCTTACTTGGTTGATAATATGTTCATCAACAAGTGAGTTTTTATGATTATCTCTTACTTGCTAAAGCATGCTTTTCTACTCGTCACTCAGATAGATACAGAGTATGCTTCTTCAATAATATCATTCTTTGTTTCCTCTTTCACAAACCATCTTTTTATACATCTAACTTGGATATTAATTGTGTTAAATTGCTGATTAATATTGAACTTGATTGTCCTATGGTGTAGATCAAAATTTTAGATGGTTTCTACATCAATAGATGTTTCAAAGCATCTTTCAATTTTCTTAGGTAGTTGATCAGCATCATCCATACATGAGACACAGTTTCTTTTTTGCTATAGAAAAGGGTGGAAAATTTTATCAAGTACTTTGATTGAAAGAAATTTAACATTCTTTTCTGTGGTTCAGGAACTCCCACTGGGGGGCTTCTTGGCATGGCTCCAGCAGCTTCATTTCCTAATTTAGTAAACCAGACCATGCCCAACATGCCAAATTACTCTGGCTCTGTATCTGGTGCTTTTCCGGGTTTGCTCGGTATGATTCCAGGTGTTATCTCTGGTGCCTCAGGCGGAGTAGTTTTACCTGGTATGGGATCATCTTTGGGAGAAATGTGTCGTGAGTACCTTAACGGCCGGTGTGCAAGTACTAATTGCAAGTTTAATCACCCCCCTCATAATCTGCTGATGACTGCTATAGCCGCTACGAGTACAATGGGAACTCTTAGTCAAGTGCCAATGGCACCTTCTGCAGCTGCAATGGCAGCTGCTCAGGCAATTGTTGCTGCTCAAGCCCTTCAAGCCCATGCTGCAGCACAAGCCCAGTCCGTAAAAAACTCTGGTAAGATCAGTATTCACATTTTCTAAAACATTTTTGACTTTCTAGGCTGTATAACAATTCTTGGGTCAGTTATATTTGCTTTTCTAACGCAAATGTAAGGTTCTAGTCCAAATATCAGTAACATGCCTTTTACTGAGACACTGGTTTAAATAATGGCCATTTTGTTTATGTGTGCTGGTACTGAAATGTGTTCCTTTTTCTGTAGTTGGAGATTTATTTCTTATGATTAAACATTTAAGCTTTTTTTGCTTAGCTATACTAGTATCCTCAACGTCTTTGAATGTTTTTAATTTATGATTGTCATCTGCCAGGTTCAGCTGACAGTGAGAAGAATGCTGATTCACTTAAAAAAACTGTACAAGTTAGTAATCTTAGCCCACTTTTGACAGTGGATCAGTTGAAACAGCTCTTTGGCTTTTGTGGGACTGTCGTTGACTGTACCATAACTGATTCTAAGCATTTCGCATATATTGAATACACAAAAGCCGAAGAAGCTACTTCTGCTTTGGCATTAAACAATATGGATGTTGGGGGCCGTCCACTGAATGTTGAAATGGCCAAATCACTACCTCCAAAGCCCATTTTGAATTCATCATTGGGTTCATCATCTCTGCCTATGGTGATGCAGCAAGCTGTTGCCATGCAGCAAATGCAATTTCAGCAAGCTCTCTTGATGCAGCAGCAAACATTCACAGCACAGCAGGCAGCTAACCGAGCTGCAACCATGAAGTCTGCAACAGAATTAGCTGCAGCTAGGGCTGCAGAAATAAGTAAGAAGTTGCAAGCTGATGGACTTGTCATCGAGGAAAAAGAACCTGACAAAAAATCTAGGTATATTCAATACTTTGTAGTATCATTGAATGGCAGTACTAAGAAAAATGTTCCCATATATCACCAAATCTTATCTTGAAGGTTCTCAACTCTTTGTTGAATCTTATCATTCATCTATTTTACTTCCTTTTTCCCTCTAGTATATTTTTATTCTTATTTTGCTCAAGTATCAGCAGGAAATGTTTTCCTTCAAATATTTTATGCTTTCTCCACCTATTTTCATATTGAATAGAAATGATGTTTCAGGTCGCCATCTGCCACTCATGTCAAGTCAAAATCAAGGTCGAGGTCCAAGTCAAATTCTCCTATCAACTATAGATTAAGACGGAGGTCTCGCTCATTCTCACCTCCTACTCGTCGTGGCCGGCATTATCGTTCCAGATCACCTGTGAGATTTCGCCATTACTCAAGTTATGAAAGAGATCGGAGGTCCTATAGGGATAGTAGGGATGGTAGTGATAGGCATAGGAGGCGAGACCTGGGAAGATCACATGGTAATGATTCACCTGTTTCCAAGAGAAAGAGGAGCAGGAGTCTGAGTCCTCGAACTAAGAAGCCATATCGAGATGATTCAGGTTCGCCAAGACGTCGTGAAAGTGAAAGAACAAGGAAATCATCCCGTCGTGATTCAAGATCTCCTCACCATGGGGGCAGATCTTCATCTTCCGGGGATGAAGGCAGTAAATCAAAACGTAGAAGGCGCTCATTGTCAAGGTCAGATGAAGTTGTACATCAGGCTAGTGATAGGAAAGAGAATCGAAGGGAAGAAAAATCCAAGAACAGGAGTAGGAGGCGCTCTAGATCAGATTCAGCTGAGGGTCGAAATCATGCTCAAAGATCTTCCCCAAGAGTATTAGAGGAAAGCAGGTCTAGACACAGAAAGCGATCACGGTCCAGATCTGTGGAAGATAAGCATCTGTCAAGTGAGAAACATGAAAGGAACAGAGATGATAAATCAAGAGATCGGGATAAAAGGCGATCCAGGTCCAGATCAGCTGAAGGAAAGCGTCGAAAAGGAAGCAAGACGTCTCCACGACGTTCAGATGGACACAAGTCCAAGCATAGGAAGCGCTCTCGATCAAACTCTATTGAGAAGAATAGCAATCTAAATGATATTGTTTCTGTTAAAATCAAAGATAAAACGCAAGTGACAGAGGTTGACAATGACAAATCTGTCACATCTGATGATATCTATGTGGACAGGTTGAATGAGTCAAACCACGTGAAGGATGATGAGGCTGGAAGTGACAGAAGTTCCTCAAGATGACGAGAGTGATGACAAGAAAATCATGTCAAAAAAAGTCGAGTATATATGAACTTACGATGATTCTGCTTGCAGAAGCATCCCATGTTTGACTTGGTTGAGAGGAAGCATCTGTTGGGAAATTGGGGCTTCTGTTTTGGGGTCATGATTAATAGGTGGTCTGTCACCCTTCAAATGATAAATGTACTCTTTGTTTCTGTTGCAGGTTTGTGGCTGAATACATTGCACTGGTGTCTGGAGTTATGCTTGATTTGATTAGAAAAGCTCGAGGAGTGTTTCTGCCAATCTCAGATCCAACCATGACAATTTTTTTCACCTAACTGTTCAATTGATATATTCTGGACTATAACATCTCTATATTGTCATGTTGTGTCTGCAGATATTATTTGTGAATTAATGTTTGACATTATGTCATCTACATACCTTTGCAAGATGCAACCTGCACCTTATGTAGATCATTTTTATTGAATGCTTAGCATATCTTTTTTTTCCAAATTTTTTTGTTGAAGTTTCCCGAGATTCCTCCTCCATCATATTATTTTAGTAATCGATCTATTTAGTCTTTGTGTGAGTCAATGATATCATTGTATCTGATAACTACTCTGAATGGTTGGTGTCTAAGTTGGTTTTGGTTTGTTTTCATTGAGGCGTTCCTCTAAGTCAGATGTGTAGTCGTTTTATTTTACTCCCTCACTAATGAGATGGAGTAAGTTTATGACTGTGCTGATAGCTTTATCTGATGTGCCTAATAAATTTCACATTCAATTTAGATTTAACGGTTTTGTGAACATGTTACATTCAGTAAAGATGCAGGTATTTGGGCTGCTATTTCTTGGTGCTCAATCAGATGAATTTGGCATGATTTTATGTATCTGATTAGATATGAAAGGTATGCCACTTGAGATTTTGGTAAATCTAATAGCAAATTTAGTATTGAGGTGTGATAACCGTGAGTTGGGCATGCTAGCTCTTATTATTGGATTGGACTCAAAGAATAACATAGATATTTTGTTGTACAGTGCTTATTCTATGCTCCTCATGTTTCTGTTTCTTCTCTCCCCCCCCCCCCCCCCCCTCTCTCTCTCTCTGTTTTCCCTCTTTTCTTTTTCTCCTGCCCTATTCTTTTTCCATCTTCTTGTAAAATGTTTCGTTAGGCATGCTTCTCTTAAAGCTCATTCCAAGTCAGATGTTGCTGGGGTTGGTTGGTTAATTCCTTGGTCAAGTCATTTGTTCTTTTCTAACAGGTAATCTCTTTTGTTTAGACATTGCTTTTGGTTAAAATGCTAAAAGTGTAAATAAGGGGAGTCTGTGTCGTGTTTTCTTTTATGCACTTATCTTTTTGTTCTTTTCTTCTTCTTCTTGTTTTTTTCTTTCAATTTTTCATTATATAATTTTTCTTGCACAGTCTGCTTGATTGACAATGCAAATATATATATATTGTTCGTATTCATTTTCAATGTTGCATAGGTGCTGAAGTTAACAGATCCTGTATTATTATTATTAAGTTCATATTTTTTGGGGTTGGGTGTTTGGGAATCACTGCCCACTTGTTTTACACCCTCCCACAGTTCATACAACAGCACCTTCAATGCAGCCTTGCAGACTCAAATAACTGTTTTCCACAGCTAATTTTTCTGGGCAGGCAACTATTTTGTACTCATACTTTGTTAACCAGACTTAAATAAGGTCCAGGTTGAGGGTCACCAATACAATCGTCTGCTTGTTTTCTTTGTGGGCATGATTAAGTTTGATTAATATTGCTATGAAAATACTGTTGAAAAAAACACTTGTTGATTGATGTAAAATGTGTCATGCAGTATTCTCGAGTGCTTCCGTTGAGTGAAAAGTCACATCTAAAGGTTTATTATAGGATAGTCTGATAGTGGTTCTAACATCTTGCATTGACATTGGTTGGTAGCTCAGATAAACACTTCGTCTATAATATGAAATTTTGATATTATTGTACATTTTAGGCTAGAAAAAGTATCCAATATAGTTAATGTCTGAGAGTTAGTGAGTTACGTGGCTATCATATTTTCTGATATCAGCATATAATAATGAACAGATTTTCATGTTTTCTGGAATAGCTAATCCTTAAGATTGTGTTTCTGTGATCCAAGAGCTGAATTGCTTTTATGAAGCGTTCGTATATTTACAGAAATGAGTATAGAGAAACAGGAATTTTCTGTTTTGAGAGATGTTCCATCTTTTCTTACTTATCTTTTCTTTTCTTTTTTTTTGTTTGTTTGTGTGTTTTGAAGAAAATTCCATTTTACCTTTTCCATTGTAGATTCTTGTACATGGATTACAAAGGTACTATGATGCATCATTTACTTTGCTTTATGCTAAGTGTTAGTATGATGTTTATCTGGCAGTATAGGTATAGCTTTTTCTATAATGAATAGTTGGTTTTTCAGGTTATATAAGTTTTTTATTGCTTTGGTTTGTGACTTTTTCTTGCATGATATCTATGTTCACTCTTTTTCCTTGTTTTTGTTTTGGGGTTCTTTTTTCCCCTTTTTACTTGGTGATGCTGGTTTTTATGTAGCCTCTCTCTCTCTCTCTCTCTCTCTCTCTCTCTCTCTCTCTCTTCTTTTGCTAGGATGGTTGATGAAGTGGACGTTCTGAGTGATGAATGAGGGTTTGGTTACTTCTTTTGTGGCTAAACTGGGAAATTTTACTAACAATAACATAATCCTCATATGCTCAAGTATATTTTTCTAGGTTATTTCATGGTTGTAATGTCATACTTGAAGAAATTGACTTCTTATATTTTGGAGCTTAGAAATCGATTTATTTGTTGTTTGTATTTGTTGATACTTGGTGGAGATGCACCAGCTATCGAGGATTGAAACATCTTGAAATTTCATCACTAGTTTTCTGAAGCAACCGATTTTTAAATCGAGGATTGATTCATTTTTCTCTAGATAGAACATAGATTTCGAGTAAGAGAGTGTGGGTGAGCTTATTCGAAAGTGTTTTAAAGCTGTTGTTTCAAGCTGTTATGTTAGAATATAGATTTCGAGTAAAATGGTTTATCTAATTTCTAAAAATAAGATGGTTAAGTATCTTGATGTATAAAATTGAAGTTCTATGAAAAATGAGATCTTATTTTAGAATTATTTTGGAATTAAGTTGGAATTTGCTTGATTTAGAAAAATGAGTTTGTAAGTGATTTTCTGAATTTTATGGTACGTTGTAGGCTGATTGAGTCAACATTTATGACATTAGAGCGGGTAATTATTTATTACAACAATATATATATGATTTGTAATAATATTATAGTTGTTATATTAAAAACTTATTCATAATATCTTATTATTTTACAATTTGTACAAATCGTTTTTCTAATAACATCAATTTTTAACAATTAAATTTGAAAAATATTAATGATGATGATATTGTTCAACAGTTAATCGTATCTATTTTGACCCTTCTAATAAATTTAGTTAATGTTTTCAAATCTAATTAAAACCCTAATTTGATTATCTAATCATCCAAAAAGATTATAAGTTTTGGTAAGAGCATGTGCATTGCTTGACACAAAAAGCTGTGATTCACAAAATTTGAAATATTTTTGTTAGTAGAAAAAGCTTTGGTAAAAATTTATATACCCTTGGACATGGATCTAGGTGTTATGTTTTTCAGGTGTTTATATATACTCTTATAATATTACATTTCTTGGTGTTACACATATATTTTACTGACGTTACATGTGATTTGTTCCCGATCCGGTCTTCTTCAATTGATTTGTTCCCGATCCGATCTTCTTCTTCTCCAACGAAAATTAGAATTCTTCGGTTAAAAGTACCTGCAAAACAAAGAACACCGGGGATTTTTCCAGGTGAAGAGATTCTGACTCTCAAGTCAGTGATCCGGAAAAACTAGTGATTTTCTTATAATAATTTTATGTATTTTTTTGTGTCTATCCCCTAAAGAATAAAGGAAAAAAAGTTATAAATACTCCCTGAAGGACGTGACAGTTAAGTCTTTCCTAAAAAAGTGGGAAGTGGGCGGTTTATCCCTGATCGTGGCGGTTATCTGAATTTAAACTAGTTCGCCTCATATACTCAAGATCAGTTCGTCCTCTTATCCCGAAAGTCTAGTTAGTTCGTGTTCGTTTCCATATAAGCTACAAACTATTGTCGGAAAGAATAGTTTCGCATCCAGATGCACCATAATTTACTTTATTCCTTTCAGGGGAATATCTGTTTGCCTCTTTGTTCTGTTCGCTTCTTTGTTCTGTTCGCTTCTTTCTAAATAGTTCGCATCGGTCGGTTTTTGTCTTTGAACCGGTTCACTTTCCCAAATAACTCGAATGAGATCAGTTCGACCACATCAAGTATTCCCCCCTTCGAAGTGCGTGTTTACACGCACTAGTGTAGTTCGTATTGCTTCTCCTAAGTGTGACGCTTTCTCTAGAAGCAATGCGTCCCGTCAATCATCCCCAGGCGACACGTGTTAGCCAGTTCCCTTATCCCTAGACGCCCTCTCACCTCCATCGTTGGATTACATCGTATCCAATGGTCGAAAATTTGTGACTTTTCAATTCCCCCCCCTCCCCCCAAAATGAAGAGTCGTCTTCTTCCTATATATGTCATCTTTTCTCCTCAAGAAAAAATTCTTCTGCAAAGTTACTGTATACTCACATATAAGCAAGAGTTTTTCTTCTGCAATTTCTAAGACTTCTCAAACAAGCCAGGTACCATTTTCCTTCCTTCTCCTTTTCATTTCAATGGCGTCCTCTGATTCTTTAATCCATCTGAGAGACGAAAGTGAATCAGAAGAAGGATTTGAGCAATTTCCTCTACGCCCTTTTTCTGAATCTTCAAACCCCAAACCTTCTTCCTTTGGCCGCCAAAACCATTCTAATCCTTCAAAAAGATCTCGTAAGAAAACTGTAGATAACGTTTTTTCTGCAACCAAAACCACCCATACCCACACCATTCTTTTAAGTTCGCTCATGATGGGGGGTTATACTGTTGTGATCCCCAATCCCGATGATCGTCCACAGCGAGCTCCTGCTAGTTGCCAGACATGGTTTTTAAAACATGTCACCCTAGGTTTAGTTTCTCCTATTCATCCTTTTTTCCTAGAGATTAGTTCGGCTTTCGGTGTATGTCCGAACCAATTACATCCGAACTCCATTAGTTACATCGTGTCTTTTTACATGGTGTGCAAATGGATGGGTGTCGAACCAACTTCTGATCGATTCCGATCTTGCTTCGTTCTCAAACACACCAACCCTTATCGCTTTTACTTGAGTCCCCGTAGCGGTGGGAAACGAGCTCAATTTTTATCCTCGGGAGATGATAAGATCAGCTCTTGGGAAAAGTATTATTTTTTTGTTCGTGCACCAGCGAACCAACCTTTTCGATCAATTCCTTGGGCTGAAACTTCGAACCGAGCTGACCCTGCTCCTCAATGGGATTTTGAGATCACAGCCTTGGATAGGATCTTCTGTTGGGAGTTGTTCGATATAGTACAAATGAGTTCCTGTGTGTCGTTGTTGTCCTTCTGGGGGTTTTATCCAAACAGTCAAGTTCCCTGCAAATTCAATCTAGGTTGCTTGAACTTTTGTCATTATTTCTCTTATTATCTCTGTTTCAATTTGTCAGACTGTGCCTTACTTGGAACTTGAATCGTTTTCTGTTGCAGATAACACGATGAACAAATTTTTCAAATTTGGCCCGAAGACCCCTGATGCGGAGAAGACTGCTTTCTCTCCCTCTGAAAAAGCAATAAATGCTAGACTAGCGGCAACCTTCCGTCAGGAAGAGGAGAGACGCCTTGCGGAGCTAACCTCTAAAACCCCCGGTTTAACAGAAAACATAATTCAGCCAGAGGGGGGTAGCACTTCTGTTAGCTCGGGTCTAATTGCATCTCCCTTGACCATCATGGATGCTCAACCTTCTCCCTCGTTACCTGCTGCCCAGGCCTCTGATCCTGTTGATCTTGCAGAAGAGATCAACAAGGAAGCAACTGAAGTTACAACTTCCTTACGCAGGAAGAAGAAAGGGTCTTCTAGCTCGCAGAAAACTCCAAAGAAGCAGAAAATTGATGGAGAACCCAAGACTAGTTCGGAAATTCCGGGGGAAGTGGTTGTTCAGAGTGAGAAAGCTGTTGAAGATAAGGAGGATGCTGAAGAGAAGGAGTTGAGACTGAACTTGACTCGTGCGGCGAACTTGATCAAGTTCCTTGAGAGTTTGGGCAAAAGAGCCCTTCGTCAACGAGATCAAATTCAGCAGCAACGTGATCAACTGAGGGAGGTGCTAGAGGAAAAGAAAACCCTGGAGAGCGACGTAACGATAAATGCCGACAAATTCGAAAATCTGTCAGCTCGGTTGGAAGAGCGGGAAGTAGAGCTGGCACTTGCTCGTTCAGAGGTGGCCAAAAAGGAAGAGTTGCTACTGGCTAAGGAAAAGTTTGCCATGGAGAAATAGTCTGCTTATCTGACTACGGAGGCTGAAGGAGGAACTAGAGGATGAAAAGAGCACCCGAGCTGAGTTTGGTAAAGCCATGTGGAATGAAGGCTTTTATCACTTTGCTTGGAATTCAGAAATGGAGTTAACAGCGGAAAACTTCCGAGAGAAACTCCTGTTCCGTCTTTGGAATTATGTTCTTTTCCTTTCTAAGGCTGCTCCGATGGCCGAAGCTTACTTTCGAGAGGGGGTCAGACTTTGCCAAGAGGAAGTGGGGCAGGCCTTTCAGTTCGATGTGGATTCGCTAGGCGAAAAGCTGCAACAAACATTTCCTATTCCTCCTGGCTGGCACGGGGATCCAAATGAGGATGTTGATGCTCACTGGTGGACAGGTTGTTTAGAAGAAGCACTCAAAGAAGTTCTTCCAGATAAAATTCTTGATAACCCTGGTACCAGCTCGGCTCCTCCAGCACCCGAAGAACTAGATCCGAGTTCGGCTATGGACCTGCCAGATGACATGTTTGATCCCTTGCTTCCGACCTTGATCAACTATCCAACTTCTGAGTTAACTCCTTCTCCTGATCGTCTTTAATTAACTTTCCTGTACTTTTTTGTAAACAACTTTTGGATAACATTGTATATTTGTTTGTTTATGTATATATATCCGAAGTTCTGAACATAATGTGTGTCCTCACAATTCATCTGCAAAAGTATATCAGAAATAAATAGCCTGATTTAATCATAACTCCTTTACTTTGAGGGGACGTGTCCCTTCACTCAATCATACTTCACTTCGCTTAGTCGAGGTATTCTGAGTGAATACTTCACTTCGTTGAATAAAGATATTCTGAAGGAACTCTTTACTCTCTTCAATTTGCTTAACCATGGAGTTCCGAGGGAACTACTCAATTTGCTTAGTCACAGTGTTTCGAGGGAACTCTTCAATTTGCTTAATCATAGAGTTCCGAAGGAACCCTTCAGTTTGCTTAATCATAGAGTTCCGAGGGAACTCTTCAGTTTGCTTAATCATAGAGTTCCGAGGGAACTCTTCACTTTGCTTAATCATGATGTTCCGAGAGATATACGAATAACTATATGAAAATCAGCAGAATAAAAAGACTCAGGGATTTAACGTGGTTTGGTCAATTCGACCTACATCCACAGAGTGCAAATATCTCTTATTTCATTAAAGCAACATGAATTTAAAAAAGGAGTAAAAAGAAACATACTTACATGTGATACTTCAAGTATAAAACTTCTTCAAATGATTAATGTGCCATGGTCTTGGCAACACCCTTCCTCTTTCATCAGTTAGTTCATAAAATCTTCCAGGCAAAATTTTTGAAACAGTATATGGCCCTTCCCAAATGGCATCTAATTTCCCAATCTCCACCAGAGCATCAGATTGTCTTAAAACCATATCTCCAACTTGGAATTCTCTCTTCTGAATTTTCCTATTGAACGCCGCTTGAATGCGCCTTTTGTAGAGTTCATGCCGAACTCTAGCTTCATCTCTGACCTCATCTAAAAATAACAAATCAGTTCTGATCAATTCTTCATTTTGTTGAGGATCGAAGTTAGTAATCCGTAGAGCTTCTCCTTGAATTTCAGCTGGGACCACAACTTCCATTCCGAATGCCAGACTAAAAGGGGTTTCTCCAGTGGTTGATCTGGCTGAAGTTCGATATGCCCACAAAACTGATGGTAGTTCGTCTACCCAATTTGATTTCTCAAATTCGAGCCGTTTCTTAAGTCCATCCAATATAATTCGATTAACCACTTCAACTTATCTGTTTGCCTGAGGATGAGCTACTGGGGTAAATACTTGTAAAATTTTCATCTCTTTACACCACTTTGTGATCTTTTTTCCTCTAAATTGAGCTCCATTATCTGACACCAAAATCCTTGGCAAACAAAACCTGCAACAAATACTTTTCCATATAAAGTGAATCATATCAGCCTCAGCAATCTTAACCAAAGGTTCAGCTTCGACCCACTTAGTAAAGTAATCGACAGCCACCACCAAGAACTGCTTATTTCCTCTGGTTTTAACAAGTAAACCGACTATGTCAATTCCCCATCTAGCAAAAGGACAAGGCGAACATACAGTAAGCATATCTGTAGCCGGCGTATGAATTCTCCACCCATGTCTTTGACAAGAATCACATTTCCGAACTATTTCCTCAGCATCATTCTTCATTGTAGGCCAGTAGAAACCAGCTCGTGCAACCTTTCGAGCAAGTGTCCTTGCTCCTGCATGCTCAGCACATCCTCCTTCATGTGCCTCCTTTAGAACCTTAATTCCTTCTTCTTGGGATAAGCATCTTGCATTTGTAGGTAAAAAGGTTTTTCTATACAACACTCCATCAAGAATATAATAGAATCGAACCTGTTTTTCCAACTTCTCGAGATCTTTTGTATGTCCTTCTTTCGCTCCTCCTAAAAAATTCAACAAAGGAATTCTCCAATCGTGCTCTGCCATGTTAACATTCATTACTTCGTTTTCTTTTCCTACTCCCATAACAGTAATACTCATCCGCGGACAATCTTGTAACGAACTCCCAATTTTTGATAGATAGTCTGCTTTCTGATTTTCACTTCGAGGTATCTGTTCGATCCGAAGTTTTTCGAACCTTTTTTCCATATCTCTTATCTTTTGCACATAAGAGATCATGCGATCTTCTTTGACTTCACATTGGTTTCGAAGCTGTTGAGTCACCAATTGTGAATCTGATTTAACTATCACATCACGAGCTCCAGCCTATTCGGCTATTTTCAATCCCTGCAAAAAAGCTTCATATTCCGCTTCATTGTTAGATGCCTTAAATTGAAACTTTATGGTGAACTCTAACTCATTTTTTTCCGGGCTAATCAACAGTATCCCAGCTCCCGCTCCTTGACGGGATGACGATCCATCTACAAATACTTCCCATTTCTTCTTTTCTTGTACCCTGGTTGTCTCCTGGATAAAATCTGCAAATGCTTGACCTTTAATAGTTGTTCGCGGTTCATATTTTAGGTCGAACTGTCCCAACTCAATAGCCCACTTTACTAACCTTCCTGATGCATCCGGCTTCCCCAACACAACACTTAAAGGATGATTAGTTCGTACTATTATGACATACCCCAAAAAATATGGTCTCAACCTTCTCGCCGTAGTGATTAGGGCGTAAGCGACCTTTTCTACTTCAGTATAGCGGACTTCAGCTCCATGGAGAACTTTACTAACAAAATATACAGGGAATTGATCCTTACGTTCTTCACGAATCAGAACCGAACTGACTGATTCTTTTCCCACTAGTAGATACACGATCATCGTACTTCCTTTAACGGGCTGTTTCAACAAAGGAAGTGATAGAAGAAATGCCTTCAAATCCTCGAATGCTTTTTGACAATCCGCACCCCAACTGAACTGGCCATTCTTTCTTAAGATTCTGAAGAAAGGTAAACCCCTATCTGCCAGCCTTGATATGAACCTGCTCAAAGCAACAATACGACCAGTTAGTGTTTGTACCTCTTTTATAGTTCGAGGAGGTAACACCCCTTGTATAGCTTGAACTTTGTTGGGGTTGACTTATATCCCTCTATCCGTAACCATATACCCCAAAAACTTTCCTGCTTTCACTCCAAATGAACACTTAGCTGGATTTAACCGCATCCCATGCTTTCGGATTGTTGCCATAGTTTCTCTCAAATCATCCGCATGTGTGTTCGCCTGTATGCTTTTCACTAACATATCATCAACATATGCTTCCATGTTACAACCTAATTGATGCTTAAACACCTCATCCACTATTCTTTGATAAGTAGCTCCAGCATTTTTCAATCCAAATGGCATGACCGTATAACAATATGTACCTGAGGAAGTAACAAAAGCTACATTGGGTTTGTCTTCCGGATGTAACATGATCTAATGATATCCTTGCGCCGCATCCATCATGCTGAGGAGTTCGCATCCCGCTATTGAATCCACTAACTTATCAATTCGTGGAAGAGGATAGTGATCCTTGGGACAAGCCTTGTTCAAATCCTGAAAATCAATGCACATTCTCCACTTATTCCCCGGTTTCGGGACCAGTACTACATTGGCCAGCCATCGAGGGTACTGGATCTCTTCAATATGCCCAATTTCCAGTAACTTTTCGACTTCTCTCTTGATGATTTCATTCTGTTGATCTCCGAAATGTCTCAATTTCTGTTTAATTGGTCGAACATCAGGCTTGATATTTAACTTATGAACTGCCACTTCTGGGTTTATACCTTTCATATCCTCAGGCTTCCACGCGAACAAATCTACATTATCTTGAAGAACTTGCACTATTCCTTTCTTGATTTGTTCTGGCAGTTGACTCCCAAGCCGAACTAAATGTCCCGGTAGCTCCGGGATCAACTTCACACTCATCAATTCACCTTCCTCAAACTCTGCAGTATTCAATTCATCACCCTTCCTTAAACTCTTATCCCTTCCTCGATCAATGTCATCTCTCTGTTCGCTATGGTGTTTCCGGGACTTGGACTGACGAACTGCCGCCACATAACAACGTCGAGCAGTTTGTTGGTCACCATGAACCACTCCCACTCCTACTATGCGTCCCTCTTCATTTTCAACAGGAAATTTCATCATTAAATGTGCAGGTGAAATGACTGCGGCATATGAGCTCAGAGAGGGACGACCTAAAATCACGTTATATTGAGAGGGTGCATCCACTATAAGGAAAGTCATCGTTTTATTTTGTCTCCATTCTCCATCTCCTAGAACCATAGGAAGCTGGACCTTGCCATAAACTGTCACAGATTCTCCTGCAAAACCATAAAGTGAAGTTTTTACAGATTTTACCTCTACTGTCGATCTCATCTTCTTGAAGCAATCCATGAACATGATATCAACCGAACTTCCAGTATCAACGAACACCCGCTCAACATTAAAGCCTCCTATCTCAGCAACAATCACCATAGCATCAAACTGAGGACTTTGAATAGCCACACGATCTCGAACTCCGAACTCAATCGCCACATCATCAAAAATTGAGTGAACCGTATTCTGTTCCTGTCGAACAGAATTGAGTATCACTTTCCGAGCCCTGTTAGAATCTCCATCTGTTGGCCCGCCCATGATCATATGAATAGTGGGTCTTTCTTCTCGCTCGGGCCTAACTTGTGGAGGAAGAGGTGGAGGTGGAGGCAATTCAAGTCGCTCTTGCCTTTTTTCTCTTCTCGGCTTCTCTCGATCATTCCCTTGTTCACGGTTTGGCTGAGTCTGACGAACAAACCGAGCTAATCTATTTTTCCTGATCAATCTTTCCAGCTCGTCTCGTAAATGTAGGCATTCATCAGTCTTATGCCCATACTCATTATGAAATCGACACAATTTACCGTTGCCAAAAGTGGGTGGCTTCTTTGGATGAGGGCTCCAGGTTGACGACCATTTTAGTTGGGGTAAGTTCCATATCTCCATTAGTACTTGTCCAGGTGGCATGGTCATGGGAGTGTATTGCTCATATCTTCGCCCTGTCCTATTATCTCGTAAAGAGGGTGGTGCAAATCTCATTCGGTGTTCTCCTCCTTCTCTTTTCCTTGCAACATTATGCTCCTGCGGTCTACTCATTCGATTCGAGCTCTCACCTTTTTTCATCCGGACTGCCTCCTCCAAGTTAATATACTTAGTAGATCTTTGCAATAGGTCATCGAAACTTTTAGGCATTTTCTTAACCAGCGAAGTATGAAGGTAGCCCTCTTTCAGACCTTGAATGAAAGCACTAACTATCAAATCATCTGAAGCTTCAGGAGCTTCTAAAGTAGCAGTCATGAATCTTTTGACGTAATTCCTCAATGTTTCATCCCCTTTTTGTTTCACCCCAAACAAAGTCTGAGTAGATCGCCTCTGTCTTCTCGAACTAGCGAACTGATGTAGGAACAACTCCGACAATTGCTCAAAACTATAAATCATCCCATCACTCAACTGGCTAAACCACGTCTGAGCAGCCTTAGTGAGAGTAGTTGCGAACACCCTACACTTAATACCGTTTGAATATCGATGTAATAGAGCGGTATTTTCGAATCTACACCAATGATCCCATGGATTTGTGGTACCATCATAATCAAAATTAACTGGCCGAAAAGAAGCCAGTAATTCGTCCACCAAAACTTCCTCAGAGAAAGTATTTCCCCTTGAACTTCTTGGAACCCGTCGAACAGTTCTCTGGACTTCTCGCAACTCCTTTCTTAGATCATTCACCTTCTCAGATAGTTCTACATGTCCTCGCTTCTGGCCGCGAGAATGATCGAACCGACTTTCTTGCTCATCTGTTCGAGACTTGTCATCTTCTGGTTCCTTTCTGGTATGAACATCAGTGTTACCTTGTTGTGACTCAACCCTCTGTTTGCCTAAAACTTTCTAAACAGCCGCTTCTATCAAATTTGAAAGTTCCTCCAGCGTCAAAGTGACAGTACCGGGAGGATTCACCGGTGCAGAACACTGGTCCTCATCTTGCCTTATAGACTGTCCTCCTTCTTCTAACCTCCTTTGAGATCCTCTGATATTCACCATCTTTACTATTTCTCAACGTCTTAAAAACTCAAAGTTGTGATATTCCCACAGACGACACCAATTGATTTGTTCCCGATCCGGTCTTCTTCAATTGATTTGTTCCCGATCCGATCTTCTTCTTCTTCAACGAAAATTAGAATTCTTCGGTTAAAAGTACCTGTAAAACAAAGAACACCGGGGATTTTTCCCGGTGAAGAGACTCCGACGCTCAAGTCAGTGATCTGGAAAAACTAGTGATTTTCTTATAATAATTTTATGTATTTTTTTATGTCTATCCCCTAAAGAATAAAGGAAAAAAGGTTATAAATACTCCATGAAGGACGTGACAGTTAAGTCTTTCCTAAAAAAGTGGGAAGTGGGCGGTTTATCCCTGATCGTGGCGGTTATCTGAATTTAAACTAGTTCGCCTCATATACTCAAGATCAGTTCGTCCTCTTATCCCGAAAGTCTAGTTAGTTCGTGTTCGTTTCCATATAAGCTACGAACTATTGTCGGAAAGAATAGTTCGCATCCAGATGCACCATAATTTACTTTATTCCTTTCAGGGGAATATCTGTTCGCCTCTTTGTTCTGTTCGCTTCTTTGTTCTGTTCGCTTCTTTCTAAATAGTTCGCATCGGTCGGTTTTTGTCTTTGAACCGGTTCACTTTCCCAAATAACTCGAATGAGATCAGTTCGACCACATCAACATGTATATAAGAGTATACATGTGACACCTGAAAAGTATACACGTAATACCTGTAGAATATATACGTAAAATCATATAATAGTCAAATTGGGAACATCGCCTCCTCCGAAAACACAAGTGTTGCTCAGAAATTTACTCCTCCGCACTGCCCCGCCCCTCTCCCTCAGCTGTGGCCCTCCTCCGCACACCCATAATTAAAACTAATCTACAATTAAAACAAGAAACCCAAAAGGGATTGGGGTTTTAGATCCTTGGGACAAATAGGACTAGTTGGGTAGATAGAGGTGGTAAAATCGGGCCTTCCTCCGGGGCGAATAAAAGAGGAGGATGACGGCGTGGAGGTAGAAGGCCCACGGGTCGTGAACTTCTTTTCCCGGAGAAGAAGCAATGACGGTATCTGGGGGGCATTCGAGTCGAGAACAAGCCCTTGTCATACCCTAAGCCAGGGCAAGACCCAATTGAGTTTGGGATGATTGAATCACCACCGCTCTTTCGAACTTCTGACTCTATGAACCCATGGAAAAGAACTCTCCCAAGGCGGATAACCAGAGTCGGTTTTATCTTCTCAAATTCAGATATGAAGAACAATTGCTTCATATCTACATCAAGTTTCATTCACAATAAATCAGCAACAAACAAAGGAATGCTGCTCTGCACCTCAAATTTGACCCAAACAAAGAAGTACGTTATGCAGCTTAAGCTTGTACATTAACAAAGTTCGCTGTAGTACCTTTGAGTACTAGAGCAAGGGGTTTTTCACCGGATCTGCGCTGAACGGCGGAGATGAGGCGGCGCCGCCTTTTCATTGCCGCTTATGTGGTGGTATATATGCCATTGCGCCAAAATATTGAAGCAAATAGCAATTATGAGCCTCTTTATTATTTTATTTTTTTGATTAAATTTTGTTAAAACTTTTTCTTGTGTTTTATTATGCACATATACGAAAAATTCATTCAAAACAGGCATTTCATATTAGGCAAAAACTTTTATGCACCGGTTGCACGAATCCCAGATCCGTGCAATTGGGTCGACCCGTTCATGCGCCCAAAACGCGCCTCCCACGCGCTTCCACGCGCCTGAACACTTGTGCTGAAGCTCACCCAAAATTCGCTCCAATAGACCAACCTTTGTGTATAGTTAAACCAACCTTTGTGTATAGTTAGACCAACCATGTAGGTAGATCTAACTATATACAAAGGTATGTCTAACATATATAAAGGTATGTTTAACTATATACAAAGGTATGTCTAACATATACAAAAGTATGTCTAAGTATACATAAAGATATGTATAAAACAACGTAAAAGTATGTCTAACATAACGTAGTGGTATGTGCCAAAATTCAAAAATCAAACCAAAAGAAGACAAGACATGAAATTTGGGCAGAACTGGTATGTTTAACATAGCTTAAAGGTATGTCTAACATAACGTAAATGTATGTCTAACATAACCTATTGGTATGTAATTTTTTTCAAAAATCATGTGCGAAAAAAAAAAAAATGCGATCCCCCGACCCGGATCCGACCCGAGTGTATGGATTTAAGATCCATGTACCTGATTCACAAGAAACATACTCTTCATATTATTATCATGTACTGAAATCTGAGCACATGATTTATTAGTTATTAATATTTTTATTAATCGATCTATTTCAACTTTTTAATTATAACATATTTTCATCTAATTACGTGATGCTATATGATTTACGTTTGGTATTCTAATATATTGAAAGATTGAGAAAAACTTTATGTAAATATTGAGATAAGAAAACAAGAATTCACATAAAATCGTCTCATTAAAATTTAAATTGGACTTATTTTACCGAATTAAACCATTTAAGACCATCTTGAAAGAATTGAACACAAATTTTGATGATCATAGCTCCTTCTAATCTACAATGTCATATTTTATTTTGCAAGTTGTTACATATTCATAATATTCTATTTTTCTAAACTTTTTCCTTTTTAAATGATAATAATTATTATGTGGCAAAAACTTACCCCTGGTGCACCGTACCCCCAAAGGTATTATTAGTTTGATATTATTTATATACTCATGAGGTATTATTAGTGTATTCATAAGGTATTAGTGGTATATCCTTGAATGTATTGGTGATATACTCATAAGGTATTAGTTACATATTCATAAGATATTACGTGTATAACTGAAACATATGTTTTAGTAAATGTATTATTCAATGTATTATTTGTTATATGTTAAGGTATTAATCATATCACTTAAAGGTATTACAATAAATGTTTGGGACACGGTGCCCCGGGATACGCAAGACCTACTCTTATTACGTGGGCACATTTGCATTATTCATAGAAGCCTCTTTTCTTTCTTAAGAAAAGAAAAGTGTGGAAGTTAAAAGGTTGATATATGAAATGGAGAATGCAGTATACATATTTGCAAGAACAACGACACTCTTATTACAACATTTTTACATATCCTCAACAAATATTGACAACAACGCCCTCTACTTCTAAGCAGTGTGTGCAATGAAAGCAAACCTGTTAAGCCTCTGAAGAAGGCCAGTTGCTTTTCTCTTAGCCCTCGAAGTCCCACTACTTGCAACACGACACAGAGTTTCGAATGCATTCTCCACCTCGTTTATCTTTCTTAGCTTCGTTCGATCACTGAAACACATAGCGTAAACAATGGCAACACAGTGTTCCTTGCCCTCTTCACTGACATCCTCTCTTAGTATGTCAAAGAGACAGAACATCATGCCATGCTTTTCCATCTCCTCGATCGCCCTTTCATGGCTGCAAAGCATTGCAAGAATTTCCAGCATTTCATCAATGAGTACACGAGCTACAATCTTGTCCATAACTGCCATAACTGCTCCTTCAAACACAGCTCTTTCTCTGTTCTCAATCAGACTGCATAGATTCAAGATAGCCAAAGCAGCATCCTTTAAGGCCAATGGATCCCCGTCTACAATGAGACGTATAAGAGCCCTAACAGCCCCTGATCTTCCTATTACTGACTTATTTGAGTGAAGGGCCGATAATGCTGACAAGGCAGCAGCAGCATGGCTTCTCGTTTCAATGCATTTTGCACTCAACGAGTCAGTGAGAAAGGAAACAGCTAATGGGCTCGCTGATACAATCTTACGCTTGTTGCTCTCATGAGTTGAGATGTTCAAAACCGTGACAACTAAATCATCGTGCAGGGTGGGATCAGAACAGGACCTCTCGATCAAGAATGGAGTGAATAGTCGAGGGATGACATCCTTAATCTCCCCAAAACGAGCCCGGATTGAGGGAAAATGAGTAGTCAGCAACCGGAGCTCTTTCAGAGCTGATGATTGATCAAAAATGGACGAAGATGACAGTCTTTCAAGAAGCTCGATCAAATGTTCTTCGTCCTCATTTAATCCACATTCTTCACCACTCATGAATCTACTTCTAGGGATATCAACTCCATTAGTTTTACACCAATTCATGATCAGATTCTTGATCGAATAATTCGGGATCAAGACAGTATGAGGCAGTAGTTCATCACTCTGGGGGCATCTCCCATTACCATCTTTCAGCCATTTTTGAATAGAATCCTCCTCATATGTCTGCAAAATTCAAGGATGCATATCTTCTATAAACACAGACAACATCGAACAATTTCGCACAGATTATTCACATAAATCGAAAATCCATTAGGTAATTCACCCATTTGCAACGAATTAGGGATTCTATATATTCTAAAACCTAATTCCAATTCCACTCGCACGATCATCAATTCAAAATCCCTAACTGCAACTACAAAAATCAAACATAAAAAAGCTCTCGAATAATCAGAATGCAATAGAAGGGATTCAAATCTAACCCGACCAGAAGCTGCGACAACAGGATCCTTCATCAAAATCCCCGAAATCGGACACTTGAATTCCTGAGGTACTTGCCGACAATCATGATTGAGTTTTTTTCGATCAATCTGTTTCGGATTCAGCTCTTTTAAGGCAGAAAGAGTCTGAATTGCAAAATCAGTCAAATCCAAATTGCAATCATCATCATCCTTCATAATGGCTTCCATCACAGTTTCCAGCTCTTTCTTCAGCTCTACAACACTCTTTTTTCCTCCATTTTTCAACATTTTTATCAATCTCTCGAAAATAAAGAAAGTTTTTCTTAGCTAAATTACTCATTCAAAGGTAAATTTTAAGGGAATTGGAGATTAAAATAGAGTGGCTCTTGTATCATACTTTTGATGCTTTAGAATTCTTCTTTTATCATAAACTGCAATTTATAAAAGTGACCAATTAATAATATATTTAAAATATTTTTTTATATACAACATTTCTCTAATTACAAAAAATATATTAAAAATATAATAATTCTTAACATTTTGTAATTACAGTTTAATCCAAAAAATAAATTTAAAATATGATTGCATCCTATTTATTTTCGTATTACGTTGAATATTTGTCATGGTTCAATAAATAATTTAATAAGCCAATAATTTTGAAGTTAGTTAAAAATGACCAATTAACAATAAATATTTATTTATATACAACATTTCTTGTAATTATAAAAATATTTAAAGATTTTTTTAATTATAAAATTGATAATAAGAATAATTCTAAACATTAAGTAACTAACATTCACAAAAAGAAAAAAAGAAAGAAAGAAAAAGAACTTACATTCTATTTATTTCTATCTTTTGTTGAATTTATTTGAAAGACTCGATAAATAATTTGATAAAAAAAATTGTTGTAATTGGTTAAAAGTAACAAATTAACAATATAATTTTGATATTTATTTATATACATAATTTCTTATAATTAAAAAGAATATCTTAAACTTTAAAGTTGATAATGAGGATAATTCTAGACATTAAGACTTAAGTAATTAAAGTGAACATGTTACAAAATAATTAAATTATTGCTGATCTATGAACAACAATCATCATCAACAATAACAAATAATAATAATAATAATAATAATAATAATAATAATAATAATAATAATAATAATAATAATATATTTCTAAATAGAAATAACTATGATATATTAGATTGGAAAATGTGCTAACTAATATTATTGACTTTTTTAATACTACCATTATATTTTAGAAATTTTTATTATAAGATAAAATCTTGTTGTGACATTTTTAGGAGGGAAAATGACAAACTTGTAATTTCTTCCAATAATTTTGTTATTATATAGATATATATATAGATAATTACTATTTTTTATCAATTTTATTCATGAATAATTAAAAAATGAAAATTAAATTATTAGAGTTTTATGGATAAATCTTTGAGAAGCACTTCTGTGTATTAAAAACAAAAAATTATGACCTGTTCGACATCCACACACACATATATATGGTTTTTTTTTTTGAAATTATTAAAAACACAAAATTATGATTTTTTTTTTCAAAAATGATAAATTTATCCACATTTTTCAATAATTGAGAAAAAAAATCACTATTTTATTCACGATAGCAATTTAGATCACATTTATAGTTTTTGATCACCATAGTCCGGGTGTCCGACAAACATCTCTCGTCACATGATAAAAATTTGATCACGATTTTTGATCACCGCAGTCCTTGTGTCCGGCAATGCATAACCCACACTTAAAAATTCATGTAAAATTTTGTGAAAATGAAATGATTTGTCTCACAGAAACTATTGTACTACCCTGGCCACAGATCTTAGATCAGTGTCCGAGGCGTCCAGAAGTTTTCGTATTTATTTTTAATGTATATTTTAAAATTAAGCTTCTAAAGATTAATTCAAAACTGGATCGCTATTTGTTTTAATCCATATATAAATGGGATAAAGGAGATTCTATTTAGTACATGGTAGGTAGTAATTGCAATACATATCTATTGGATTTTATTTTTTATAATGAAATAAATAAACAATAATTCAATTTGCCGACATTTGAAAAATACTATAATTTATTTGTATTTTATTGAAGTAGTGGTCATTGAAATAGATTGGTTTATAATCTTTTGGAAAAGAACAAAAAAGAAATTTATGACATTTTGATTGGACAGAGCTTAAAGAGATTCAATTAGATTTACTTATTGTAGATAAAGACATACTCTATATTTGAATTATTGATCTATTTATCAAAAATGAAATTTGGTTTGTGCTGACGAAATTGCTCCATTCATAAGTGGCCAATCTGAAAATGAAATGTTTGGTGGTCAATCTTGTCTCAATTAACGATGATAATCAATCCATAATACATTAGATAATATAAATTGTTATAATTCAATGACAAAAGTTTTAGCACGTGTAACATCAAAACTTGAGTGACACAGATTCACAGATAATTTATCTTAGAATGGACCATTTTTATTCATAAATCGAATTTATTTACACAAATTTATATGTGAAATGTGAAACATAGATCGTGAGTTAACTCGTCTCATGTAAGATGATTTTGATGTGAGACAATCTTATGTAAGACTTACTCTATGTTTAATTAAGTTAAAAATATATTTATGTGATATTACTCATACCTTTATGTGATTTTAGTTGTACCCCTTTAGTTGCATTTTTATGTAGAAATAATCGTACCTTACATGACGATATGAGTAATATCATATAAATTTATGTTAGATAAAAAAATGCGTTCAAATTTTTCTAAAAAATCTTCAATTTTTTCTAAGTTACAGAATAGAAAGGTCACACCAATAAAACATAAACTCTTTAATAAAGGTCACGTAGATCAACACCCGGTCAACATTTGTCAACCGTCGATCAAAGTCGTTGACCTAAAAGTGTTACATATTATATATAAAAGTAGTACAAGACATATATAAAAGTAGGGTGATTCTGTAATACACTAGGTGTATTAATACACCAAACTCTCCACCATTTCCAGTCATTAGATCCGAGAACATTGTTGACTTTGACCTTAATAATCTCAGATCTGACGGCAGAAAATAAGTGGAGAGTTTGGTGTATTAATACACCTGGTGTACTATAGAATGACCCATAAAAGTATTACATTATTGGGTGATTCTGTAGTACACCAGGTGTATCCATACACCAGACTCTCCACAATTTCCAGCCATTAGATCCGAGAACATTGTTGACTTTAACTTTAATAATCTCAGATATGATGGCAGAAAATAAGTGGAGAGTTTGGTGTATTAATACATCTGGTGCAATATAGAATGACCCTACATTATAAATATAGTGTTTTTAGTACTTTTATAAGGTAATACTTTTATGTGTATCAATCTTGAGAAATTCTGCAATACTTTTGTGTGTTTTAGGTATTACTTTTCAATATATTAGGTACTCCCTCCGTCCCACTATTTTCAGCCTACTTGTCATTTTCGTTTGTCCCAGTTAAATCTGCTAGCCCCAAAATGGCAAAGAAAATTTTACTCTCTTACCCTTCATTTCTTTCATTTTACAACTTTTGCACTCAAAAAGTTGGTTTAAATTACAAAATTGCCACTCAAAAATATTAAAATAACACATCCAATCAAAGTCTACAGCTTTTTCTTAATATTTGTGCCGATCAAAGTAGGCTAAAAATTATGGGACGGAGGTAGTAATAAATAAGATGATTTTGGATTTAGTTATGTGTTAGGTAATATTTTCTATAGATCACATGATACTTTTGTATTATATGCATATACTGCATAACATATTACAAAAATATTACATGATATATAGAAAATATTACCTAACACATAAAAGTATTAGATATTTACATTATGAGAATAAAACACCATGTAATACTTTTATATACATACATGTAATACTATTGAAATTAACAAGTAATACTCTCATAATGTATATTTTTGTGTGCAGTTAACATACAATACTATTGGAATTAATAAATAATATTTTTATACGCAGTACGTAATACTAATTCAAAATGTCACATGATACACATAAAAATATTATGTAATGAGAATAAAAATGTTATATTCATAATGCAATACTTTTATTTATAACATGTAATATTTTTTTGTCAACAGTCAACGTCGTTGATCGGTGTTGACCAACGTTGACCGTCGATCATTGATCTTTGACTTTGACCTTTGTCTTTTGACAGATCGACTTTACCTATCTCACAAATGGGATCCGTGACTTTTGACATTGACCTTTATAGTTGACTTTTGATCGATCAGGTTGACCCATCTCACGATATTCACCCTTTTTAGAAAGATATATTTATTACCTAAATAAATCCAATTTTCTTATAATATTAATTATTTTAGTAAAATATTCTGAGATATTAACAAAAATATTAAAATTAAATGACGAAAAAGATAATCTTAAATAATTTTAAAAAATTAGATCTAGAGGTTAGAAAATGATCATAAAATCTCTATATTTAAGGTAAAACAAAAAGTGTTGGTTGGAGGCTATAAAAGGGTAAAAAAATTTGGAGTCACACTTGTGTGTTACTGAGTCACGGTGCCCTTAATTGGACTAGTGTATGGTGTTAGATATATACTCTTTAGGTATCATGTATATATTTTAACATGTTACTTACATACAGAAAAAAAAAATTGATATATACTTTCAACATGTTACTTACATACAGAACAAAAAATTGATATTTTTATAATCTTCATACATATATATCACATGTATACTCTTAAGGTATTACTTACATATATAACAAAAAATTGATACATTTAGTGCATAAGTAAGTTATATCTTGAGGGTTTACACATAATACCTGAAGAGTAATACCTTAAGAGTAAGCATGTGATACTTGGAGAGTATATATCTTATACCACACTTTAACATGAAAAAGTAATACTTTCAGAGTATAAATGTACAGGATACCTGAAGAGTGCATATACCTACCACTGAATATAAAGTAATATCTTGCAGAGTATATATCTCATACCATACTTATACTTACCACTGAATAGAAAATAATGTCTTGGAGAGTATATATCTCATACCATACTTTAACATGGAAAAATAATACTTTTAAGAGTAGTGCATATACCTATCACTGAATAGAGAGTAATATCTTTTAAGATTATACTTGAATAGAAAGTAATATTTTTTAAGATTATGCTCGTGATACTTGAAAAATATATATCTAATATCACATTTAACAAGGAAAAGTACCACACGTTAACAAGGAAAAGTAATACTAGTAATACCTAATACTAGCAATACTCTTAGGGCCTGTTTGGTAAGTGGGTTTAGGCTGGATTGTGATTGGATTTCAGCCTAAACCCATATTTGGTATCATGATTTAAGGCCCGGGTTTGTTAATTGGGCTTGGGTTTAGGGTGCTTAAATCATTGTTTTCTAAACCCACCAATTTTGAAGGGTTTAGAATAGTCCCACCAGTGATATTTATGAAAATACTAAACAACCCTTACTGTACAATAGTTTAGGACCATATTGTCCTTCAATGTATAATAAATCACACCACTGCCCCTTTATGCATTCATCATCTTCAATCATCTTCTACCTCACCGTATCTACACGCAACACTCAAATCTCTCAACTCATGTTGATGTCCACCACCACCGCCGTTGTCGCCACCCCTCTTGCGTGCTTGAAAACGGCAATGGCCAATACCGGCCCCATCGCTGCCTTTCCGGCCACCCATTTTCGTTTCACCGCATCAGTAAAAAGACCTCCATTTTCATTTGACCGCATCAATAAAAAGACCCATCTTCATCACCTGCTCATCCACCACCACCGCCGTCCAATCCCACACCTACCGCCTCCACCACCTAATTCACCGCCATCACGCTCAACCTCTGCAACCCCAACGCCGCCGTCGATTATGTTGTAAGGGATCTCGGGGTGACAAGACCTTTAAAGAAGCAGTCAAATATTGCTTACCCAAATCGATTTAGAGCAGATAAGGATGAGGTTTTGTAAAATCACTTTGTTGCTTGAATTGGGGCCTCCACCATTTTTGGTAGCTCAACTCTTCCTTTCTCTCTCCACCATTTTTGTAAAGAACAGAGCAACAAATGCTTTCGATTTTGCTTGATGATTTGGAATCTTGCAGTTGTGTTGAAGAAAAGGTCCCCACTGTGTCAATTTTTTGTTTCATTCCATTAATATAATGAAGGGGTATTTTTTGTCATTTACCCTACCATATCAAACCCAACCTATATACCAAACACGAATTTATAAACATTACACTTTTTAAACACTAATACCAAACACATAATACAACTAAACTCATACCAAAAACCTCCATACCAAACACCCAAATTATATTGTATGAACAGTAAAAAGCCCGAAATTATTATATATAATCCAGTCCAAACCCAACCATCATATCAAACGGGCCCTTAAGAGTATGCATGTGAGAGTTTGAATGTGATACTTATTAAAGAGTAAAAATAATACTTTAAGAGTATAAACATATATCTAATACCATAAATATATAATTTATGAGTATAAATGTGATATTTGAAGAGTATATGTACTCATAACCTAAAAATATATAAGTTTTTGCCAATTAATAACTGTAGAGAGATAATATTATCACCAACATAATTACCTAGGTTTAAAATGGTTAATTGGGCTTCATAAATTTGGTTTAGGATTACAATAGTTTATGGTCTAAGCCCATCTTCTTGTGTGTTCTTCAAAAGAACTCCACGATCCCATGAAACGTAGTAATATTATTAAGTAAAAAACGAACTATTTTTTTGTTTAGATAAATCCACTTAAAATTTTATTTTATTGTTTTTCCTTTAGATAATTACAAAAATGTCCCTTAAAATATTGCTAAAACTTTGATACGTATGAACTTCGGAACCTGGGCACTCGGACTTACACATTAAATATGATATGATATTAGCTATACACATTCGTATCCCCTAAAATTTGGGGTGCAATTTCTTATCTTTTCTTTAACCCTATTTCGTTTTCACCATATTGTCTCAATTTTAAATGAAGAAGAAAATCAAACAAATGACTAAAAGACGCACAAAACATTCATTCGGAAAACAAAAGATAAATAGATCAAAAAAAAAAAAAAAGTGAACAAGAACATAAAGAAATGTTTATAAAATAGTATGAAGTAAAAAACACAATGCAGAAACAATATTTCGTGAAAGAAAGAAAAACCCTAATTAGGGTTTGGTTTTGATGATGTTATGATAACATGGTATAAGTGTAAATATCATTTAGGGTTTGGATTCCGTCGTACTTTAATAGGAAAGCTTCCAAGTATTCCGGCGTTCCGTCGTACTTTAATAGGAGGGCTTCCAAGTATTCCGGTGAAAACTCCCTGTGAGAAGACTCAAATTCCCATAGCATACATAACCATAACATTGTGGCAGCAGGACTACTCATTTCAACACTCCTTGTAATTCTATAATCGCATACGAGCCATCTGAGCACTTCTCGCCATTCAGATGAATATGAAGAAGAACCCTTAACATATATATTTATTACTTTTATGAAGATTAAATCCAGCTTGAAGTCTAGATTGCAGAACCGGAGTCGGCGCATCAAGAACCGGAGCAAAACCACCCGAACCGGGCGATTCTTCGCAGGCGGGCGGTCTGGGGTAGTTAGGGTTCATAGAGTTAGTTAATTAGGGTTCTGGGCGATAGGCTGCATTTGTAACAGAAATTCGAACTGATCCGAATAGCGGTTACTGAAATTGTTAGAGGGCTTTTGTAGTATATATAAGCATGCATACATAGCAGCTGATTTCACAAGAAAACATTAAGATTCGAGAGAGATAGAGGCTATAGAGTGTGCGTGAGTTAGCATACAAAACCCTAGTTTCTGGGTTATCTTTTGTAATCGAATTCTTTACGTGTGATAGTGAATTGGCTGTGATCTCTCCGTGGATGTAGACCTAGTGGATTGGTCGAACCACGTAAATCGGTGTTTTGTCATTTCATTTCGGTTTCGATTGCGTTCTTGTTGATTTGCGACACGAGTGCGTGAGCTACGTTGCTAGTCCAAAGTTGAGTTGTTTGATCGGAATTTCTTGCCGGAATTTACATTTGGCGCCGTCTGTGGGAAGCCCAGACCACGGCAGGGAGGAGAAACAATGTCTTCAATGAGGATGGATGTCACAAAGTTCAATGGGAAAGGCGATTACAATCTGTGGAAAGTGCAAATGGAGGCACTGCTAATCCAACACAATCTGGATGAGGCACTTCAAGATCAAGATCCAGCTAGTACATCTGATGCCACTTTGGCTCAAAAGAGGGCGGAGATCTGCAAGAAGGCTAGGAGCGCGATCATTTTATGCTTGGGTGAAAAGGCTTTGAGAGAGGTTTGCAAAGAACCAACCGCAGCAGCAATCTGGAAGAAACTTGATTCTTTGTACTTCACTAAGTCTCTTGCTAACCGTTTGTTTCTCAAACAAAAGCTATTGAATTTCAAAATTCCAGATGAAAAGAAGGTAGCAGAGAAGTTAGAGGAAATTAACAAGATCATTGATGATCTGGAAAACATTGATGAGCAAGTGAAGGATGAAGATAAAGCGTTGATGCTGCTGAACTCTCTGCCAAAATCATTGGAGTCTTTCAGGGATGCTTTGATCTATGGTAGATTATCAGTGTTGTCTTTGGATGAAGTAATGATGGCTATCAAAACTAAGGTAATGCAAAGTCAGATCGATCAGAAGGCTCAACCCTTAGGAGAAGGTCTAAACATCAAGAAAGGCTTCAAGAAGAATCAAGATAAGAAAGGAAAGAAAGGGCCAAGTCAAGAAAACAAAGCAACTGAAGGTGGAAATCAAGAAACCAGAAAGTGCTACTCTTGCCATAAAGTAGGACATCTCAAGAAGAATTGTCCCGAGAGGAATAAGCAAAAGACTCAGCCTAAGACACCTGAAGCTGCAGTGGCCCAAGAAAGCTATGAAAGGGCTGATATGCTGTGCATCTCAACATCTAACATCTCTGATGAATGGGTATTGGACTCGGGATGTAGCTTCCATATGAGTCCAAGGAAGGAGTGGTTCTCTGATTTCAGAGCACATGAAGAAGGATTGGTGCTCCTAGGCAATGATCAAGGGTGTAAGGTGAAAGGATCAGGAACAATTACACTGAAACTTCATGATGGCAACATTAGGAGGCTACCAAATGTCAGGTACATTCCTGATTTGAAAAGAAATCTCATTTCCTTAGGATTACTAACATCTGCAGGTTATGAGTTTAACACCAAAGCTGGAGAGATTCAAGTTACAAAATCAAGTCAGCTGATACTCAAAGGAAGAAAGGACAATGGACTTTACATTATACTTGGATCAACAATTCAAGGTGAAGCAGGAGCCATCATGAGCAGTGAACAAACAAGTCTATGGCATAAGAGACTTGGCCACATAGGGGAGAAGGGACTAATACATCTGTCAAAGCAAGGATTGCTAGGTGGAGATGTTGTAAAATCCCTTGAGTTTTGTGATCAATGTGTCATGGGAAAGGCTCATAAACATCCTTATGGCATTGGAATCCATAAATCCACCCAACCATTGGAGTATATACACTCAGATGTGTGGGGGCCTGCAAGGACTGCTACTCATGCTGGAGCAAAGTACTTTGTAACTTTCATTGATGACTATACAAGGAGAGTATGGGTGTTTACTATAAAGAACAAGAGTGATGTGTTCCAGATATTCAAAGATTGGCTCAAACAACAAGAGGTAAAATCAGGTAAGGTAGTGAAATTTCTTAGAACTGACAATGGTTTGGAGTTCTTGTCTGATGAATTTCAGGAGTTTTGCAAAGAAAGGGGCATCACAAGGCACAGAACGGTTCCAGCAAACCCCCAACAAAATGGAGTTGCGGAGAGAATGAATGGTATACTGCTGGAGAGGGTTAGAAGTATGCTCCTTGATGCAAATTTGCCCAAGACTTTTTGGGGTGAAGCTGTTGTGACAGCAGCTTATTTGGTAAATAGATCTCCTTCTTCTTCTATTAATTTCAAAACTCCTAATGAAATGTGGAATGGAAAGGCATCAGATTACTCCTATCTCAAAGTGTTTGGTTGCTTAGCTTTTGCACACTTGAAGCAAGACAAACTGGAACCAAGGGCCATTAGGTGCATCTTCATAGGATATCCCACTGGAACTAAAGGATATAAACTGTGGTGTCTTGAATCAGGACATCAAAGGTGCTCTATAAGTAGGGATGTAACCTTCAAGGAGGGTGTGATGGGATATAAGGCTCAGATTCAATCATCACCCACCATTTCAGTTGAGGTGGAGCAGGAGAGTAACACTAACTCTCTAGAGGATCAGGAAGATCAAGGGCAGGAGATCACCAACAATCAACAGGTGATTGAGAATGAAAATGATCAAGCTGATGGAGATGATGATGAGGAACAAATGGACCTAAGGAATTATAGCCTGGCTAGGGATAGACAAAGGAGAACGATCCATCCACCTACCAGATTTGGAGAAGCAGATGTAGTCTTCTATGCACTCACTGTAGCTCATGATATTGAGTATGAGGAACCTCAGAATTACACTGAAGCCATAGCCTCAAAGGACAAGGAAAAATGGATAGAAGCAATGCATGAAGAGATCTTATCTCTGGAGAAGAACCAGACTTGGAAATTTGTGAATAAGCTAGAAAAACAGAAGATAGTGGGCAGCAAATGGATCTTCAAGAGGAAAATTGAAGTGGCAGGGACTGAACAGATAAGGTATAAAGCAAGATTGGTAGCAAGGGGCTTCACTCAGAGAGAAGGAATTGATTTCAATGAGGTCTTTTCTCCAGTAGTAAAGCACTGCTCCATTAGATTGCTCCTCACCTTAGTAGCTCAGTGGGATCTTGAACTGCAACAGCTTGATGTCAAGACTGCTTTTCTTCATGGTTACCTAGAGGAGACTATCTACATGAAGCAGCCTGAAGGATTCGTTTTACCTGGAAATGAAAACAAGGTATGCAAGCTAGAAAGGTCTCTTTATGGTCTTAAGCAAAGTCCTAGGCAATGGTACAAGAGATTCAATGAGTTTATGCAATCAATAGGGCTGTATAGGTGTCCATATGATAGCTGTGTTTATCTTGAAAAGGATGGAAATTCAATGGTCACTTACTTGCTTATATATGTTGATGATATGTTAATTGCAAGTGATAGCATGAAGAGGATAGATAACCTGAAATCTAAGCTGAATTCTCAGTTTGAAATGAAGGATTTAGGTGAGGCTAGAAGGATACTAGGTATGGACATTAAAAGAGATAGGAAAGCTGGAAAATTATTCCTTTATCAAACCGATTACCTAAGGAAGGTGCTGAAAAGGTTCTTTATGCATCAATCTAAGCCTACACTAACTCCTGTTAGCCAGCAAGTCAAATTATCAAGCAAGCAGAGTCCACAAACTGATCAAGAGGCAAGATACATGCTTGGAGTACCCTATGCTAGTGGAATTGGTAGCCTTATGTATGCAATGGTCTGTAGTAGACCGGATCTGGCTTATGGGATGAGTTTGGTTAGCCGATTCATGGCCAAACCGGGAAAGGCTCACTGGGAGGCATTGAAGTGGATGCTCAGATACATACAAGGTTCAGCTGAGAAGGGGTTAATCTTCAAAAGGCATGATCAACTCAGAAATTCAGATTATTTGGTTGGTTTTGTAGATTCGGATTTTGCTGGAAACTTAGATTCTAGAAAATCCTTAACTGGATATATCTTCACACTCTTTGGAACAACTATAAGCTGGAGAAGCATCCAGCAATCCATGGTGGCACTCTCCACCACCGAGGCCGAATACATGGCTATGACCGAAGCAATAAAGGAAGGGATATGGCTTAAAGGAATGATCGAAGAACTTGGTATCAATCAGAGCAATGTACCTATACATTGTGATAATCAAAGCGCGCTACACTTAGCAAAACATCAGGTTTTTCATGAACGTTCGAAGCATATAGATGTGAAACTTCACTTTGTTCGGGATATAATTGAAAAAGGAATTGTGAGGGTGCTGAAAATTGGAACTGAGGAGAATCCCTCTGATATGTTAACAAAGGCTCTGGGTAGTGCTAAATTTCAGTATTGCATGAGCTTAGTTAATATTCAAACCTGGGAAACTAACACTTAACTTTTCTATCTTAGTGGTTTTTTGAGTGTGCAGGTTCCTGGTGTGCTTTCAACGTGGATTCAAGGTGGAGAAATATGAAGATTAAATCTAGCTTGAAGTCTAGATTGTAGAACCGGAGTCGGCGCATCAAGAACCGGAGCAAAACCACCCGAACCGGGCGATTCTTCGCAGGCGGGCGGTCTGGGGTAGTTAGGGTTCATAGAGTTAGTTAATTAGGGTTCTGGGCGATAGGCTGCATTTGTAACAGAAATTCGAACTGATCCGAATAGCGGTTACTGAAATTGTTAGAGGGCTTTTGTAGTATATATAAGCATGCATACATAGCAGCTGATTTCACAAGAAAATATTAAGATTCGAGAGAGATAGAGGCTAGAGAGTGTGCGTGAGTTAGCATACAAAACCCTAGTTTCTGGGTTATCTTTTGTAATCGAATTCTTTGCGTGTGATAGTGAATTGGCTGTGATCTCTCCGTGGATGTAGACCTAGTGGATTGGTCGAACCACGTAAATCGGTGTTTTGTCATTTCATTTCGGTTTCGATTGCGTTCTTGTTGATTTGCGACACGAGTGCGTGAGCTGCGTTGCTAGTCCAAAGTTGAGTTGTTTGATCGGAATTTCTTGCCGGAATTTACAACTTTCATGCATTTCAAGTAATACTCTACTCTCTCCTTCCCTTCCATCTTCTCGTCCACTCGCCACCACCCCTTTATGTCCCCACAATTTGTACACATCAACCCGTCGCACACTGGCACTAACACCGCCACCGCCACCGCCGCCACCGCCACCACCATGATTGACATGCTTTTCATTCTTTTTCTTTTTTCTTTCTTATTTTATACAGGCCTCTACCTATATTTATACCCTACTTGTCTTGTGTATCCTGTTCCTAATGCAAATCAAATTACTTCAATAATAATCATGTCATCCAACTCATTTCATCGACATAGTCAGAGATTGGAGATGTAATTAAAATAATGATCATCTCATTCAATACACGTGCAGGGTGCATGGGTGGCTACAAGATCCATGTGTATATTACTTCTTTGGATATTATTTAGTTTCCAGCTATCCTATCGCCTAAATTTAGGAAACAGAATCCGGTTTATTTTCTACAATGTGACCAAGCTTTCAAATATTTATAAATTGTAAATTTAATGCATGTGCATTCCTTTTTATATATATATAATCTAAATAAAATGTGTATATATTATAATACATTCTGATTGGTCATAACTTCAATCCTTTACTTTTCCGACGCCAATTGGAATTCTCCGGCGTTGACTGGAATTTTCCGATCAAAAAGTCCTGCAAAACAAAGAACACCGGGGGTTTTTCCCGGTGAAGGGACTCCGACGCTCAAGTCAGTAATTTCCAAAAATATTGCTCTCGCTTTTTCTTAATACTCAATATGAAAAATAATTGTGATTGTGTGTGCCAATAGAAAGAAAGGATATATATATATATATATATATATATATATATATATATATACTCCCTGAAAGAGACGTGATTTCCTGGGAAAGAGATGTGGCAGTTAGGATTTCTCCTAAAAACTTGGAAAGTGGCGAAATTCTCGCGATCGTGGGAGTTATCTCAAATTTGAATTAGTTCGTCTGGACTTAGCTCGACATTTCATCTCACAGTTCGACATTCTTGCCTGTGAGTCTGATCAGTTCGCTCAGTGTGCGAACATCCTTGTTCGCTCACACGTTCTCTATTACTTCTTTATTCTGTTCGCACTGATTGGCCTTTAATTCCGGGTCGGGTTTTCGGGATAGTTCGAATGTGGTCAGTTCGACCACATCACATTCCATATAAATGATATGTATATATTATACAAAGCTAACAATTTTATCAAACGAGTAGCTAAAACATAGGAAGTCTGAACTTTACATACTAAACCACACTTGCAACATTTTTCTAGCGCACGAAATTCAAGTGATATTTTTAGGTACATAGTAAGTTTTCTACTACAAATTGATATAAATGTATAATGATGAATAATAACAAGATTAGACCAGATTAACATGATTAATAGTCCCAACAAATCGAAAAGTAGTCAAGAATAATTAGGTGAGACAATTTCTTGAATTTAAAATTACAATGTATTGAGATGATAGCAACTTTGGTTCTGCAGGCACCTTTCAAACCACAAATTTGAATGGGTAAATGCTTTGTAAAATAAAATAAACGAGCGTTACAATGATTATTATACTACTCTCTTAGCATCCAAATTCTTTAAAAAAAATTAAATTTATTCAGTTACAGAATTGAACATAACCTTTCCAGAAAATTAGTAGTAATAACATTTTAAAACTTGGAATAAAAATTCAGAATAATTATAGAAATTAATTGTGTCTGTGAATAAAAAAGTAAAAGTCTTTAATGGATAATGATAGTGTAGACATGATGATTTACATGAAAACAAAAAAAGAAAAACAGAGAGTAAACACATGACACACAAAGAAGTAAACTAGTTGTCTTGGAAAAATTGACAGTCTACATATTGCAAGTTGAGTTTCTTTGCATCCAAATCAAAACCAAGATTATGGTTTTGCTGGGCTAATATCCCTAAAGTACATGGTCCACCATCATGAGCAATTCCGAGGCAAAATTTATTAGGGTCAGTTTGAAGGAAGATGGATTTAATATCCAAAAATAGTCCAGTTTGAAGGAAGACGGTCTCACACAAGACTTACTCTTTAGTTTATGAGGGTTTTCTACCCATGTAAGTCGACTTCCGGTGTCCATTAACAAAAGTTGATACACCGGAGGCTCACCAATTGAAACATTTACGGAAAAAGATTTAAAGCGTGGGTGTGGAACCAAAGGAGATCTAATATCATTTGGATGGAATTTAGGTGGTGGTGAAATAACATGGGGATGGATGAGGGGTATGACCATTTTGGAAGCAATTAAATCTAAGTAACTATAAACTAACATGATTAGAACAAGGGTGGGTAGTGTAAGAAACTATTGTTGCCATTGTATACGAGTTTACTCTAATTAAGTTCTACAAATGATAGTTATGTACATATATATATATATATTATGTACATATATATATAGTTATGTACATATATATATATATTGATTTATATGAGGCCTTAGGTGATTGTTAGTCATGTTTTAAGGAGCTAGCAAGCATTGTGTTTTACTTTGTAGTTGTGTTTTAGTTTGTAGTTGAGTTTTAGAAAGTAAGTTTTAAGTGTTAGATCAATTAAATAAAATTTTAGGTTTTAGTTTGTAGTTGAGTTTTAGAAAGCAAGGTTTTAGTGTTAAATCAATTAAGTAAATTTTAGGTTTTTAGTTTAACTAATTGCAACCCTAATTATTATATCGGTGAGATTGTGTACGTGATATATGTTTTCAACAAATTAAATCTGTTTATTTGAATTTTATTAGATATGTCATTTGCATGTGTTTAGATATTCTTTTTACCTATTTGCATATATTTTTGCAAGACCAAATATATTTATATTATTATCCCTTACTGTAATACTTTCATGTATGTTGTGTACTACTTTTACATATAATATGTAATACTTTTGGTCAACGGTGTTGACCAACCATTGACCGGCGTTGACCAACCGTTGACCGGCATTGACTTTTGACCGTTGGCCGTTAACTTTTGACTTTGACCGGGTCGGGTTGACCCGTCTCACGGAATGGGATCCGTGAGACGGTCTCATACAAGAATTTGTCTACTTTTAATTAGTACTATGTACTACATATAAAAGTATTACATGATATATATAAAAGTATTACTTGTTGATTTCAATAGTATCACATGTTGCACACAAAAGTATTACATTATGAGAATATTACTTGTTGATTTTAATAGTATAACATGTTGTACATAAAAGTATTACATTTGTGTATTAGACAATATTTTTCTATATATCATCTAATACTTCATAGTATTACATGATACACATAAAAGTATTACTTGTTGATTTCAATAGTATTACTTGTTGATTTCAATAGTATTACATGTTACACATAAAAGTATCACATGATGTATATAAAATTAAGTATTACTTGTTGATTTCAATAGTATTACATGTTACACATAAAAATATCACATGATATATATAAAATTAAGTATTACTTGTTGATTTCAATAGTATTACATGTTACACATAAAAATATCACATGATGTATATAAAATTAAGTATTACTTGTTGATTTCAATAATATTACATGTTGTACATACAAGTATTACATGTTGCACATAAATGTATTGCACGATGTTATGTATTAGGTAATATACTTTTATATATCATTTAATACTTCATGTATATTAGGAGATATTTTTCTATAGATCGGATAATATTTTTGTATTATATACATATAATGTATAATATATTATAAAAGTATTAGATGATATATAGAAAAATATTATCTACTACACATAAAAGTATTACATATTTTCATACATTCTAACCAAATCCAAAATCATACTATTTTACAAAAGTGTTACATAATATATTGAAAAGTAATACCTAAACTGCACAAAATATTACATAATTTCTCAAAATTTTGTCACACATGATACACATAAAAATACTACATTATAAAAGTAAAAGTATTACATTCATAATGTAATACTTTTATGTATGTTGTATACTACTTTTACATATAATATGTAATACTTTTGGTCAACGGCGTTGACCAACTGTTGACTGGTGTTGACTTTTTGATAGTTGACCATTGACTTTTAACTTTGACTTTGACCATTGACTTTTGATCGGATCGGGTTGACCTGTCTCACAGAATGGAATCTGTGAGACAGTCTCATGCAAAAATTGTCATAGTTAAAACTTAGATGCTGAAGAATAGTGGTGTTTTGAAGTATACGTGAAGATGACATTTATCCTTTTCCTTAATTTTGTTGTCTACATTTATCAAAATATTAATTATGATTATCTATAATCTATACTATAATTATAGAAGGAAAGTTAATAATTATGCTTTTACCCTTTTCTCTCTCAAAAGTGTCAAAATCAACATTTTTTTATTTTACATTTTTATTATTTGGTCTATTTGTTTAATAATATAATTAATTATGTATTTGTTGTATTTTACATTTTTTATTACATCTATTTGATTTAATAATATAATTATTGTATTATTTTATTCTTATTTTATTGATTTTAATTAAATTAATTTTATTAAATGTAATTTCTTAAATACTAATAATAGATATTATTCAAAAATTAATCTCAATAGTAAATATTAATTTGTTTAGGGATATCTAATATCATGTTTAATATAAATTAATAAATAAATGTAACACTATTAATGATGTATGTATATAATATTTGTGTAGTATGGAATTATATATCATTCTAAATATTTTTTAAATTAATATTTGTATTTCGACTAAGTAATATTATTCAACATTCTATGAAAATTATTGATATCATTTACCAATATATTTTAATGATGAATGTTGGTCCCAAGTGGTAGTATGCTTAGAGGAGGGTGAATAAGCCTACTCAAATTTTCAAACTTTTTATTTTAAAGCAAACGTTAAGTCACTCAGGCAGGTAGCTATCGAGCTTACTGTCCCAGAGGTTACTGCTTGAGCAGTTACCTCAGTGAACTTAATGAAAATAGAGTTTTATGCACAACGGAATTTATTTTAACACAATAATTCTTTTCTGAAAATCTTTTAAGAGCTTATGATATGGATATAAGCACAACAGCAAGCAAACAAGATATATGTAGGAACGGCAGTAAGCTTAAACACAGAAAGCTTAACACAAGATATATAGAGGTTCAAGGGTGGAGTAATCCCTCTACGTCCTCTCTACTCCTTTACAAGGACAAACTTTGTTAAGTAGAATGGTTGATTTACACAAGTCTCGCTTATACAACCTAAACCTAACAAGAACTGAATTGTTGGTCGGGCAAGATGCGGTTTTACAAGCTCAGTCTCAAGTGGAAGCACGATTGGAATCGAAGCTGGATAGCTTGGGTGAAATGCTGAAGGCTCAAATATTGAATGTTATGAAGGATCAGCAGAGCCAATTGATGGGTAAAGGTAAGGAATCCACTCATTCTCCTAATTCATCTATGGCAACGGGATCGGGTAGGAATGATGCTGGAATATTATCTCCTATACCGATGACTAGGATGAATGGGGGTCAGGGAATCAATGGTGGAAAGTTTCATAAGCTTGATTTTCCTAAATTCAATGGAGATAACCCAAAGATATGGCTCCGGAAATGTTATAGGTATTTCTCATACTATGACATGACGGATTATGATAAACTCAGTCTAGTTGCTAGGAATTTAGAAGGAATTGCAGATCACTGGTTTGTGGATTATGTAGAGGAGAGGGGTAATCTTTCATGGAGTGAGTTTGCTAAACTTGTTATGGATCGTTTCATGAATCCAACTGGAGGAAGTTTAGTGACTCAATTTAATCAGCTAAGACAGGAAGTGTGCAATCATATATTAATGAATTTAAGGAGATAAGAGCACTGCTGAGGGAGAATAATAAGGCTTTAACTGAAGAATATTTCATGGAAAGCTTTATTGGAGGATTGAAGGAAGAGATCAATAAGTTTGTATCTATCCAAAAACTTGTTACCCTCTTGGTTGCTACTCAGTTGGCTCTTCAGAGTGAAGAATTGGTTCACTTATTGACCAAAAATCAAAGGATGACCACTAAGCCTTTTCAACCAACTTCTGGTGCTAATATTAAGGCTGAGAATGGAGTGTTGAAGCCTAAAATTCCACCTATTAAGAGACTTACACCATAAGAGATGAAGGCTAGAAGGGATAAGAATATTTGTTTCAACTGTGATGAGATCTTCCATATTGGTCACAAATGCAAGAAGTTGTATCTGATTCTAGTAGAAGGTGATGGGGAACATGTTGGTGATACATTAGAATTGGGAGTCATTGAGGATGTTCTGAAGGAACCTCAAATATCCCTTAATGCTGTAGCAGGACAGTCTCACTCAAACACTATCAAGCTATTGGGGAAGTCAGCAAAGCAAGAGTTGATTATCTTACTTGATTCAGGAAGTACTCATAGCTTCTTGGATCCTCTGACAGCAGAAAAGTTGGGATGTGTTATAGAGTACACGACTCCTTGGTTGGTTACAGTTGCTGATGGAAACAAGATAGAGTGTAGCTCAAGGTGTCCTCAGTTTGAATGGGAGATGGGAGGCTGCAAGTTCAGTACACCAGTGAGATTGCTCAGGCTAGGGGCTGTGATATGGTAATTGGAGTGGATTTACTAAGTCAATTTGGTCAGATTTTGATGGATTTCAGAGAACACACTGTTCAATTTAACATTAGAGGCAAAGAGGTTAAATTGAAGGGTATTCAACATCATTCTCAAATGAATTTCATATCAACAGAGCAACTTAGTAAGGAAGTGAAGGGGGAAGAACAAGATATTGCAGCCTACTTATGTTTGATCACAACTCAGAAGGAAGAATCAAAGGAAACTAATCATCAATTGATTGATCCTTTATTGAAAGATTATGCACATCTTTTTTGATATGCCTAAAGAGCTGCCTCTTGAAAGGAGTATGGACCACAGAATTCCCATCAAACCAGGAGTAGAACATATCAAACAATATGCTTATAGGTATCCATTACTCCAGAGGCAAGAGATAGAGAAGCCGGTGAAAGAGATGTTGAGTTGTGGTATAAGCAGACCAAGCAATAGTCCATACTCATCACCTGTGTTATTGTGAAGAAAAAGGATGGCAGTTGGACATTTTGTGTGGATTATAGAAGGCTTAATTCAGCTACAATGAAAGATAGTTACCTTATTCCTTTGATAGATGATTTGTTGGATGAATTAAGTGGAGCACAAATTTTTTCTATGATTGATCTAAGGGCTGGCTATCACCAGATTAGGGTGACTGAAGAAGACATTCACAAGATTGCTATTATAACCTCATCAGGGCTATATGAGTTCATTGTCATGTCTTTTGGTTTAACCAATGCTCCAGCCACTTTTCAAGCAGTAATGAATCAAGTCTTTTGTGAATTTCTGAGGGATTATGTTCTGGTATTTTTTGATGACATACTTATATACAACAGGAGTATGGAAGATCATTTGGTTCACTTGAAGTTTGTGTTCAATACTCTCACACAACACAACCTATTTGCCAAGTTGTCCAAGTGTCTTTTTGGAAAATATGAGGTGGAATACCTTGGATATATAATCAGTGGCCAAGGAGTTAAAGCTGACTCTGAGAAAATCAAAGCTATGATTCTCTGGCCACAACCAACTACTGTCAAAGCTTTGAAGGGTTTCTTAGGCTTAACTGGTTATTACAGGAAATTTATCAAGGATTATGGGGTCATAGCCAAGCTCCTCACTGATTTAACAAAACTGCACGGTGACCAAACTCAACTAGCCCACACAGAGCTCTTGTTCTTCTACTAAGAACCCAAATACTTGATTAGGAACAACCTCCGATCAAACAACTCCTAACAGTCTATAAAAAAAGGCTTATTTTAACAACGCAGGCAACAAGCTTTTTGAAATAATAGCTCTATTGGCTAGAGGTTGCTTGCTGCTAGACTGGACTTGAAACTTTCTAAAGGATTTAAGAGATGAATTGCTTTGGATGCTTTGTTCGTGAGAGCTTCGGGTTTCAAGTTTCTTGTTTCTCAAGTTGGTGTTCTTCAAGTTCCAGTCTTCTTCTATTTATAGGCGATGAGAAATCTGCCCGTTGGAGAGAGTATCCTTCTTCGCAGCATGCATGGGATGATGTGGCCTCTTTTGATTAGTTCGTACAAAGTTGTTGAGATCGTACGCCTCTGTTGCTGCAATCGTCATACCCAGTCTGACAGTTGGTCTGTCCTCCTTTTTGCTTCATTACGTGGCACCTTTTGATTGGATGAGTTTGTGGCTGTGCCTAACGTAAACTCAGTATACTCATTCAAAGGTTACTGTCCTTGATAGGTTGCTAGTGTTTATTTGTCTTCCAGTAAGCTAGCTTACTTGTCTTTCATTTAGCCTAGCTCACTTGTCTTTCATTCAGCCAGCTTACTTGTTTGAGTAGCATCCTCTCGTAGTAGCTTTCCAGTGTCCTTTTAGCAACCTACTGCAGTGACATATACTTAGTCTTTTTTTTTTCTTTCTTTTTATACAGCAGGGTCTTCATTCTTTCTTCAAGCTTTAAGTCTTGATCTTCAAGCTTCCTGATCATATACTAAGCGATTTACAATGGAAGCTAAATACATAGGATCCTAGGCTCTAATCTATTACATGTTTTGTCTTCATCAAAATCTATACAATGTTCCTTACAATGAAGATATTACTAATTATACAAGTATATATATATCATATAATCTAAAACAAAATTTGATGTTTATTTTAAACTTAGGGTTCTATATCTATTTATATGAAAGTGCATATTTTGAATTTTGATGGCTTGGCGAATAACTTTTATGGGCTTAGTTTCTAGTTATGTAATTGTCATTATCATGATCATCATTACTACTACTACATTTATATTTTGTGTTGGGCTTGAATAGTAGTGTTCAACATGGGGCTATAGAAATAAATTCGATGTTAATTAAGCGATATTAAATAGTGTGAAGATCATGATTAACACTCTTGTTTTTAGTATTAATCATGGATTGATGAATCGAATGTATATGATATCAATAGATTGTTGTGAATTGAATTATTTTGGCAAATTTAGATTTTCTTAGTTATTAAATATTATATGTCTTCTATTAAAATTACTTACATTATATTATTAAATAATTAATATTTGCCAACATTATATCATAGATAGCGCATCACGCGGGTATGAATACTAGTTAAATTGTAACCTCGAAGTTTTGGAATAGTTCACACCTCATCTCTGACTTGTCATTTTTTCGATTCTTTAACTCTCTTTCTCACCAAGAATTCACAGATATATATACCTATAATACTATATAAGTATGGATGTTTTGTACATTTTTTGTAATGCCTATTTTAACCCTCTTAGATAATGTCAATTTTAGAATATTAATTCAGATTAATACAAGTTAATACAATTTGTTTTATTTATTTCAAGTTAATACAATTGAAACATGAAAATCAAATAACACAGATTCCATCCAAATCAATCAAATTTTGAAAATAGGAAACCTAATACAATTAATGTCAATTTTAGAATATTAATATAACTTAATACAATTTGTTTTATTTATTTCAAGTTAATACAATTGAAACATCATGAAAATCAAATAACACAGATTCCATCCAAAACAGGAAACATAATACAATTAGAATTCTAAACTTCATGCAATTCTAAAAGACATAATTTCAAAAAGAAATTGAATCCTAATACAATTAGAAGTACTAAGACTCTATAAATAATCCTTCAATTAAACTAGAAAAGACTCTATAAATAATCCTTCAATTAAACTAGAAAATATTCAAACAAAAAGAGATAGAAAGAGAAAGAATACAATTTATCGAAGTTTTCTTCCGAAACCATGTATAAATTCAATTAATTACTTTCTACTTTATTATCCCTAGATCCATGCACAAGATTTTGGTGAAAGTTTTTAGTTTGTTACTCATTCTTTACGAATTTTTTCCATTGCTATCAGAACTCAATTTTAATACATTTTCGGCCAAAATACATCCACCTATGAAGATGGGCCAAATTTGTTTTCCATGACTTTGGATGGAATTTTAATAAAACTTTAAACTAAAACTATGAAGATATTTCTGCAACAGGAACTTCACCCAAAAATGAATTATTTTAATTCATTTTTATAATTAAATATATCTCAATTAAACGTTGGGTAATGTAATTAATTCATAAATCGATAATAATACAAATTAAATGTAAGCTTACTGGGTAATGTAATTAATTCATACATCGATAATAATACAAATTAAATGTAAGCTTACTCTTTGTAAAAACAATTTAAACGTGAATTAAAAGCAGTCTTTAGGGACATAAAGTTTGTGTAAAATTCATTGTGATAGAAGATTAACGAGTTTTGTCAATTTAGCGTCAACTAATTCACTCAATTTTGTTCTATCAAATCTCAATAATCATATTATATAAGCTCATGAGTTTGTTATATCTTTTCTTGATAATCATATTATATCTTTTCTTGATTATCATATTTTATAAGTTCATAATTTTGTTATCACCGAAAGAATCTTATATTGACAATTTATTAAATTTATGATATATTCTAACGATTCATAAGTAAATATAATACATTGAATGTATCAAACTTTCTGTATTCACTATTTCTTATATGCACGATTTTATTGTGTATACTTATAATACATGTAATCTTAGTGGGTAATTAATATATAATAAATTTAGCATAAATATGATATATAAATAAAATTGAATAAAAATATTTAAATACACTAAATTTTGATGGACTTTTATATTATCAGTTTAAGTTAAATTATAGTTTTATTTAAATAAATAAACAAGTGATTATTGTATATGAGTTAAATTATAGTTTTATTTAAATAAATAAACAAGAATTTCAAATCTAATACGATTAGAATTCTAAATCTCCATTGAAACCTAATACAATTAATATTTGTAACTCAAACCTAATACAATTATGAAGACTAATGCTTTATAAATAAGGCTCAACATTAAAGTAGAAAATATATACAAATAAAAAACAAAAAAGAGAAAGAGAAAGAGAAAGATAATTGGTATTATTATCATATTTATATGTTCTATTAATTTTGATGGATTTTTATGTCAGAGTTTTCAGCTTACGATTATATTCTAATTTTGATGGATTTTTATATTAGAGGTTAGCTTTTCTAGATTTCGATAATGACTATATCGGTGCTCTACTTTTGGAGTTAAACAGAGTACTACACGGAAGAGGTTACCTCATGTGGTCAACAACTCCAGTGTATAGAAAACGTGAGGAAGACGTACAAATATTGAAAGGTACATGTATTCTTAATTGTTGTTTATGAACTGAACTAACCCTTTCTTTTTATTCTTTTGTTGATATATATTTTGCACAATATTGTACAAATATACATAGGAAAAATTAAATGAATTTTTATTTGAACAACCGATGACCGATATAAATGGCATCAAAAGAAACTTGCTGGACAAAAGAGGAAATATTCAAATCTTAATGATGCTCAGAAAAAAACTTTGTAGAACATGTTCTGCAAAATCCTGAAAAAAGACCGGCGACATGTAATTTACAAATTCAAGCAAATTTAAGTAACTCTGAAGGTATATATTTTAAATATTTTTTCTTACATTTAAAATTAAAAACATGTATTTTAATATATGTATCTAATTGTGAATTTTAATGTCAGAAGAACATAAACTAAAAAAAATGCTAAGTTGCATTCACTGTGGAGCAACAAGATTTGAGCATGAATCTCCCACTTTTTGTTGTGATAATGGAAAAGTTAAACTTGCACATTCAGATGTTCCAGAGAAGTTGTATGAACTATATACATCTCAGTCAGAAGAGTCTATTGATTTTCGGAAAAATATATGTTCATACAATTCTATATTCTCATTCACTTCATTCGGAGTGAAACTGGATAAAGAGTTTGCTTCAGCACGACGAGGAGTTTTCACTTTTCATGTACAAGGAATGATTTATCACAATCTTCCAAGTTTAAGTGTTAATGGAAAGAAACCAACTAATTTTCAATTATATTTTTTTGATACTGAAAATGAAACTGAAAATAGAATGTGTTTTAATTCACATGTATCAAAAGAAATTGTTCGGAAGCTCACTGAAATATTACTAGAGGAGAATCCATATGTTAAAATCTTTAGAAGACTAACAGTGTATGTTCTCTAGATGATGTAAAACTTTGCATCACAAAAGATGTGAGATTAGATCAACAAATTTATAATGCTCCGACAGCAGATCAAGTTGCAGCTGTTTGGATTGGAGCGAAATAATGATAATGTAGGGTTTGAAAGAGATATTATTGTTAGTGCTCATTCCGGGGATCAATATAGAATAATGCACTATTTTGGATGTTGGACTTTTTATAGTACCCTCTTTATTTCCAAGGGGTGAAACAGGATGAAACCAAAATATTCATAAGGTTGACATACAAGAACATGCAAATGAAAAAGAGCAAGGTACTTTTTTATGTTCTAATATATTTGAAAAACATATATCTTATAAAAGATAATTAACTTTTTTTTCAAAATTTAACTTTTTCATTTTTGCAATACTCAACAAATATACCAAATGTGATGAATGTTTTTTTGAAAATCTAACTTTTTCATTTTTTTAATACACAACAAATATGTCAGATGTGATGAATGCTTCAAGGCCTACATCAAGATCTACTCCAAAGGAAATTATCTCACAGGAGCTAGAAGGTATGTATTGCGTCTTTAAGGTAAAAATTATATTGAAGTTGACTTTGTAAAAATCCCTCCAACAAAATAATCTACCAAAATTAGTTTATTTGCATGGTCAATTAAGAAGGACAATTTTTTCTAGGTGAATTTTTTTCTTTTATGTTAACTTTTGTCTTTTATTTTTTTAAAAATAATATTTCTTTGATGTTTTGATTTGAGCACACTTATATTATTTTCTTGCAGGTATAAAATATAAAATTTAGTTCATTCTAATCATTCTAACTATTTTTTTTATCTAAACAGTCGTTGTAAAAGGAGATGCAAAAAGAGTTTCTTGCAGAGAGTACAATTGTTATAAGTTGCAAATTAGAGATCCAAGACACTCTGCTTTATTATTTGCTGGTAGATTGTTGCAACAATATGCAGTCGATAGTTATATAAAAATGGAGACAATAAGATTACATTTTTTCAGATTGAACCAAGCAAATTTGAGAACCGAATTCTACCAGGGGATCATGGATAGCGTTTTTAAAGGTGAATTTCGTGGAAGTGAAGTTGGGTCGAGAATTTTTCTTCCTACATCATTTATTGGCGGCCCAAGGGATATGCGGCGGAGATACCTTGATGCATTAGCGTTAGTCCAAATATATGGAAAACCAGATCTATTTATCACCATGACTTGCAATCCTGATTGGATAGAAATACAAGAAATCTATATGAAGGTCAAAAAGCTCAAGATCGTCCCGATTTAGCTGTAAGAGTTTTCCGAGCAAAATTGCATGACTTGAAAGATCAATTATTTAAGAAACAAATATTTGGAAAAGTTGTTGCATATGTTCATGTGGTCGAATTTCAGAAAAGGGGACTACCACATGCTCATCTACTAATTATTCTAAAGGACGAACACAAAATTCATACAGCTGATCAGTATGATAAATTTGTGTGTGCTGAAATCCCTAATGAAGAAAATAATCCTCGATTGTATGGATTGGTGAAAAAACACATGTTACATGGACCATGCGGTGAAAAATATGAAAAATTTGTGTATGGTGAATGGTAAGCATAAATATCATTCTCCAAAAATATAAAATTAGAAACACATTAAAATATAACTTTAACTTTCCATTTTTAGATCATTTTTTGTCTTTATTTTCTTTATTTATACTTAACCAACTGTTAGTAATTTATTTCAACTCTGATTTGTAGGTAAGTGCAAATGTCATTATCCAAGACCTTTTTGTGAAAGCACCATACAAGGTAAAGATGGTTATCCAATCTACAGAAGACGACAAAATGGAGTGGTTGTTCATGTTCGCAATGCTGAATTGAATAATCAATGGGTGGTTCCTTACAATCCATATTTGTTGTCAAGATATAACTTACATCAATGTTGAGATATGCTCGGGAGTGACTGCTGTGAAGTACCTTTACAAATTTATTTACAAAGGTCATGATAGAGTGGCAGTTAATATATCCCAAAATGATGATGATGATAATGATAATGTGATCGATGAAATCAAACAATTTCAAGATGCAAGATGGGTGTCTTCTCATGAGGCATTATGGAGGATTTTTAATTCAATTTAAATGAGATATACCCTGCAGTCTTCAACTTACAACTTCATCTGCCAAATAAACATTTTGTCACCTACTGGATAATCAAAATTTGGAAAAGTTGCTGGTAAATGATTATACCTCCAAGACGATGCTCACAAAATATTTTTTAACATGCACTCAATGTGAAAATGCTAGACAATATCTATACAGAGAGTTTTCAGAACTTTATCTGTGGAATAGACAAAACAAGTGTTCGAGAGAAAGAAAAAATGAGAGGTGATTGGACGTATTAATACAGCAAATCCCATAGAAGGAGAAAGATATTATCTATGATTACTCTTTTGAGTATTTGTTGATAGTAGATGATGTGCAATGCTCAACATTTAAAGAATCTACACACAAAAAAATGATTACTTGAAGCAGATGATAGTATCTTTGAATGTTTAAATGAAGCCATAACATTTCAAATGCCACATGAGTTGAGAAGACTTTTCGCAATAATATTGGTATTTTGTACACCAACAAATGTGAGAGCTTTATGGGATACGTATTTCAATGCAATGTCCGAAGATTTCAAAAAAGAAGCATACATATCGACATCATATAAGATAGCGAAAACCTTGAAGAGCATTAATTCTTTTTTGGAGAGTAGGGAAAAAGTATAAATTTATATGATCTCCCAAACACTGCTTTGGAAATTAACGTTATAGAAGGAGAATGTGGAAGATAATTACGAGAAGAATTGTCTGTTGAAATTCCTCTTGAAGATAAAGAAGCAGAAAAAAAGTTGAATGCTGATCAACATATGGCTTTTACTATCATAGTGGAATGTGTTGAAAAGGGAAATGGGGAGTTTTCTTCATTGATGGACCGGGGAACTAGCAAGACATTTTTATAGCGTGCATTGTTAGCCCATCTTAGATTAAAAAATCAAATAGCTCAAATGAACACATAAACATACGTAAAAATATAGTAAAAACAACATTTATCAGTCAGTATTACCTATCTTCTATGATAAAGTATGTGAAAAATATATGAATTTAAGTCCCCAACAAAACAAATAACTAAACAGAAATTCGACTTAATTTTATTTCATTTCATATGCAAACACCATTATATTAATGTTTCCCTTTGGGAAGACATGGCTTTGAATGAAGGAGCGGAATTGCAACAAATTGTTGACCAAAAACCGACGCCATCACAAAAGTCACAACAAATGAATATCAAGGTAAAACATAAACCCAACTAATTTTTTGGAAAAATAAAAAAGACAATGAACAAATGCAAATGTCTTGAGAAGGAAAATGATTTTTAAATTACAAATGTTTGCTTAAGTGAGATCCAATTGCAAACAATTTCAATTTCAACTATACAAATAAATATGAAATCTAAACAACTTGCAAAACTGCCGTGCATCGTTCATGATCCATTAGAAATATGCAAGTTGAGGATGACACATAGGATGAGAGGAGGAGTCACTACAAGAACTTCGCTCAACAACAACACAAGAATTACAACGGTTTTCTACCATTTGTGTTGTTGTAAACAAATTTACAACAGTTTTGCATAAAACCGTTGTCGTTGAGCAAAAAAATGCGCTCAACGACAACATTTTTTTTGTGGCATTGTCGTTGAGCGCATTTTTTCGCTCAACGACAACGGTTGGGACAACAACACAATAAAACCGTTGTCGTTGAGCGCATTTTTTCGCTCAACGACAACGGTTGGGACAACAGCACAATAAAACCGTTGTCGTTGAGCGCATTTTTTCGCTCAACAACAATGGTTGGGACAACAGCAAATAAAGCCGTTGTCGTTGAGCGTATTTTTTCGCTCAACGACAACGGTTGGGACAACAGCGGATAAAACTGTTGTCGTTGAGCGCATTTTTTTCGCTCAACGACAACGATTGGGACAACAGCAAATAAAATTGTTGTCGTTGAGCGCATTTTTCGCTCAACGACAACGGTTGGGATAACAACAAATAAAACTGTTGTCGTTAAGCGTATTTTTTTCGCTAAACAACAACGGTTAGGACAACAACACAATAAAACAGTTGTCGTTGAGCGGATTTTTCGCTCAACTACAACGGTTGTAATATACTGTTGTGATTGAGTGAATTATTTCGCTCAAATTACAACGGTTGGGACAACGGCACAATAAAAACGTTGTCGTTGAGCGCACTTTTCCCTCAATAACAATAGTTAGAATAACTGTTGTAAGCTATCGTTGTCATTCATAGCATTTTTTTACTCAACGACAACGGTTGGGACAACGGCACTAGTTCATCGTTGTCATTGAGCGATAATTTTCAACACCGTTGTGCAAAAACCGTTGTAAGTTAAAAACCGTTGTAAGCTAATGAAAAAAATAAACAATGTTTGGACATAGCAAGGATTTGAAACCATGACCTCCAAGGAGTGCAAACACCATTTGGACAAGGTAAAGCTGTTGGTAATATTTTTAAACTTTATTATATATCATTGTATTAATTATATTGGGGGTAAATGGTAAATGGTATTTTTGCCCTAGATCAAAACGTCTTCATCTCCCATCCAATTTCAAACATCATTCCCGGTGCCTCTATTTGAGTAGAACAGTCGCCACCGCCATCGTCGCTGCCTCCCATCGCATGCCCCCCGCCGCACTGCCCCGCCCCTCTCTCTCAGCTGTGGCCCTCCTCCGCACACCCATAATTAAAACTAATCTACAATTAAAACAATCACATAAGATTCTCTAATTTTCTGAAGTAAAGTGAGTAGCTCTATTTGAAATAAATAATTGTTGGTAATTGTGTTGATTTATCTTCTTTACTTAGAAAAAAATTTAATCTTTTATTTTTGCCTTATTGACTCAATAATCTTATCGTCCAACTTTTTTAATGTTTCTCTCTTTTTTTTTTTTCTTTTCAGGTTGTTGATTAATCAATTAAGACTCATATATACTTTATTAGAACAAAAAAATTTAGAACTTATTGTTGAATGTAATATTACTAATTATATGGGTTAGAGATTGGGTCCGATCCAATTTAAAAATTATCGGCCCATTTATAAGGCCCAAGTGAATGGAGTTTTTGCTAAAAGGCCCAATACAACCTAATACATATAAATATATTTATTGGGCCCATTAAAATTAAAGATTGAGAGATAGAAAATATATATACAACCTAAAGAAGAGAAAAAAGACAGATTTTACTAATTACAGAAAGAAAAAAGATAATCACTCCTTTACAAATTGGCGTCGTCAGTGGGAAAACGAAGGAGAAAGGTAAGTGAGAATTCTTCCCTTTTTCTTGTGAAAGAGTTTCTTATCTTGTGGAGTTATGGAGGGAGACGATCGAGCTCTAGCTAGGAACTTAGGGAGAGAGTTTGATGAAGAAGGGGAGGAAGAGTTAATGGAGGGGGATGCAGAAGGAGAGGCAGAGCGTATACCCCATAGGGAGGAAGAAGAAGTTGAGGAAGCAAGGGAAGTGAGAAATGATGAAAGAACCCCGGAGAAAGTAACCTTTACTCCTGCTCAGCTGAAATTGTTCATACAATCAGCAGTGAGCAAGGCGTTACAAGCTGCTCATCCTGCTGTTATGGCTACTGCATCAGGAGAGGTGAAAGGAGGACAAGGTTTGAGGAAAGCCAGGAGGATGGAGGAAGAAGGGAACTGGAAAATAGAGGTCGAAGAAGGGCTACGCTAACTCGGGGAGAAGTAGCGCATGGAGACTCCTTCCCTCAGGAAGGAGAAGTCGGAGACAGAGAGCATCAGCTGTTGAGGAAGATGGAAGAGATGCAAAATGAGATGAAGTCCCTAAAACAGTAGATGGATTGAGGGAATCAATTGAGAATACCAGATGGAACTCCGTTTACGCCAAGGGTTCTGGAAGATAAGTTACCTCAGAGCTTCCGTCCTCTATCATTTGAGTATGATGGGACATCAGACCCATATGACCATTTGTTGCGTTTTGAGAATGCAGCTCTCTTGCACCAGTACTCAGATGGAGTTAAGTGTAGAGTATTCCTCACTACCTTGGCTAAGTCAGCGCAACAATGGTTTGGACAGTTGAAGCCTGGTAGTATCAGCTCATTTGTAGTATGAGATGACCTTATTACAACCACATTCAGATGCGTTGGTGATTATGGCCGAGGTGGGAGGATATGATGTTGCTAGGATCTTTGTTGACACAGGGAGCTCAGTAGATATCATTTTTCATGATTGCCTAAAGAAAATGAATATAAATGCACCTATACGCCCTGTAACAACAGCTCTTTATGGTTTCACGGGAGGAGCAGTATTTCCTGTAGGAGTGGTCAGCCTTCAAGTTGTACTAGGAACTCAGTCTTGGCAAAAAATCTTGATGGTTGATTTTCTGGTGATAGATGCTCCCTCTGCTTACAATATCATCTTTGGCAGACCTATCTTGAATGAATTAAAAGCTATTATGTCTACATACCACATGAAAATAAAATTCCCTGCCTCAGGAGGAGTAGGAGAAGTCAGTGGAAATCAGGTGAGCTCCAAGAAATGTTATTCAGAAGCAGTCAAGTTTGCAGATAAGTCAGCTCTATTGAGTACAAGTGATGTCGATATGCAAAAAAGAAGTGGTAAAAGAATTCGGAAAGAGCACGACTCAGGAGATGAATATGGAAAGATGGTATGTGCAGAGGAGTTAATTCAGATTGAGCTATATAAAGGCAAAGAAGGCTTTCGTACTAAGATCGAAAGCAAAATGACAGCGGAAGAAAGAGAGCGGATGGTTCATTGCCTCCGAAGTAATGTAGACCTGTTTGCATTTTCTGCCAAGGATATGACAGGCATCGACCCCAGTATTATGGTACATAAATTAAATGAAGACTCCTCTGTCAAACCTGTGAAACAAAAGCTAAGATGTTTTGGAGAAGAAAAAGATGTGATTATCCGCACTGAAATTGAAAAACTTCTGAGTTGGGGGCATGTAGTTCCGATCCAATTTCCAATGTGGTTGTCTAATGCAGTGTTAGTACCCAAAGGAGAAAAGAAGTGGAGGATGTGCATAGATTTCAAGGATCTTAACAAAGCTTGCCCTAAGGATCATTATTCTTTGCCCTGCATCGATCAGCTTGTTGATTCCACTTATGGATGTGAAAGGCTCAGTATGATGGATGCTTATCAAGGCTATCTTCAAATAAAATTGCATCCAGCAGATGTGCCAAAGATCTGCTTTATAACTGCAGCTGGGACCTTCGGATATGTTAGCATGCCATTTGGTTTGAAGAATGCAAGAGCCACATATCAGAGAATGGTGGATAAGCTATTCGGATCGTTGTTAGGCAAAAACATGGAGGTGTATGTGGATGATATGTTAGTGAAGAGCATATTGCCAGAAAATCATGTTGCAGACCTGGAGGAATCCTTTAAAGTAATAAGAAATAGTGGAATGAAGCTAAACCCTGAAAAATGCTGCTTCGGGGTCAACTCTGGCAAGTTCTTGGGATACATGGTAACTAAGGATGGGATCGAGGTGAATCCATCTAAGGTCAAAGCCATAGTGGATATGAAAGTCCCAAGTAATACCAAGGAGCTGCAACAATTGCTAAGGAGAGTGACAGCTCTCAGTAGATTTGTATCCAAAGCTGCAGATAGAAGTTATCCATTCTTTAGAATTTTGAGGAAAGGATGTCAGTTTGCCTGAATTGATGAATGCACTCAGGCTTTTGAAGAACTGAAGGTTTATTTGGTAAGTTTACCTCTGCTAACTAAGCCAGATAAAGGTGAAACTTTATATGTATATATATCTGTGGGAAAAGTGGCGGTTAGTTCTGTACTAATAAAAGAGCAAGGATCACTGCAAAAGCTTATTTATTACGTAAGTCGGATTCTGCAAGGTCCAGAGATGAGATATTCAGAAATAGAGAAAGCAGGGCTGGCTATAATAACCACTGTGCGACGACTGCGCCCATATTTTATGTCTCATAAAGTGGTGGTAAGAACGAATTATCCTCTGGGGCAAGTGTTAGGGAAAATGGACACTTCTGGAAGAATGATTAGATGGGTGGTAGAACTTGGGGCTTATGAGATTGAATTTGAGCCAAGAAGAGCCATAAAAGCTCAGGTTTTAGCAGACTTCATACAAGAGGCTGCTTATACGTCAACAAAGAAGGAATGGAGAATGTATGTAGACGGATCTTCATCGAGAGAAGGATATGGAGTGGGGATCCAGATCTATTGTCCAGATGGACAAGAAATGCAATTTGCGATAAAGCTCGTTTTTCCAGTGTCCAATAATGAAGCGGAGTATGAAGCCCTCTGGAGAGGTATGAAAATGGTGACTGAAATGGGGGGAGTAAGATTAAAAGCATTTACGGATTCATAATTGGTGGTCCAATAGATGGAAGGTGTATATGAAGTGAAAAAAGAAGCTCTGATGAGTTATGTGAATAAAGTCACGAAAGCAAAGCTGGCCTTTGAGCAGTTTGAGCTCTGTCAAATTCCCAGGGCAGAGAACATTACTGCAGATTATTTGGCTAAAATCGCTAGCTCATACTCTTCTTTGCAGCCCATTAAAGTTACTGTACTGATTGCAGAAAGAGGTTTGAACGGTCATGATGTTTGGGAGATCTTAGAAAAGGATGACTGGAGAACTCCAATTATGGAATTGATGAGGGTAGCAAGTCAAAGTCAGAATTGGGGAGAAAAAGAGAAAAAATTAGCAATGAAATATTGTATTGATCAAGGACAGCTTTATAGGCGCTCGTTCACACAAGCATATCTAAGGTGTCTCAGTGCAGAAGAAGGAAAATATGTTATTCAGAAGATACATGAAGGTTGTGGTGGGGATCATGCTGGATACAGATCTGTTGTAAGGAAAGCACTTAGGGCTGGGTATTATTGGCCTACGATGGGTCAAGATGCAAAAGCATGTGTGCAGAAATGTCACAGCTGTCAGATTCATGGACCTTTGATTCATGTACCTGCAGAGGAGTTGGGTAGGATGTATGCACCATGCCCTTTTGCAAAATGGGGAATTGACCTTGTGGGACCCCTTCCCCTGGCCAAAGGGCAGAAAAAATTCTTGATAGTGGTCATTGATTACTTCACTAAGTGGGTGGAGACAGAGCCTTTAAGCAAGATTGATGAAGGTAATGTCATTAAGTTTCTATGGAAGCAGATCTGTTGTAGATATGGAGTGCCAAGGGTATTAATATCTGATAATGGAACTCAATTTAATGGTCAGAAAACTAGAAAGCGGTGTGAAGAGATGAAGATAGAGCAGCGTTTTGCAGCAGTGGCATACCCTCAAGCTAATGGACAAGTCGAGGTTACCAATAGAACACTGCTTAAAGGTCTAAAAACACGAATAGAAAACTCTAAAAACAGATGGGTACAGGAATTGGAGTCTGTATTATGGGTGTACAGAACTACTCCAAGGACAGCTACAGAGGTAGCTCCATTCAACTTGGTCTTTGGAGCTAATGCGACTATCCCGGTAGAAATCGGAATAGAAACTCATAGGATCATGTCTTTTGATGAAACTCAAAATGAGTTGCTGATGGCGGAAAATTTGGATATGGTTGAGGAGGAGAGGGACTTGGCACGTCTGCGAATTGAGAAGTATAAAAGTAAAATCAAGGCAGCATATGATAAGAAGATACGGCGTAGACAATTTCAAGTGGGGAATTTGGTGCTACGAATGGCAGATGCCTTAAAGCCTCAAGGAAAATTGGAGCTGAACTGGGAAGGTCCTTGGATAGTCACAGAGGTTTTAAAGGGCGGTGCATATCGCATCTTTGACGATGAAGGGAAGGTAGCGCCAAGACCATGGAATATATGTAACTTAAAAAATATTTTGCATAAGTCTTTTATATTTCTACTTTGCTCGTTGTTGTAAAATATTCGGATGTACATTATTATGACTGAATGCTATCTTCCGAAGAACATCATGGCTATTATCATTGGATCAAAAATCTACCTATTATGAACAAATGGAATCCTTGGTCAGAACCATATTCGATGAAGCTTCCTGGCAGAGGCCAGACTTCTACGTCTGCGTCATCCTCTGACCTGCGGAGCAGAGACTCAGTCAATGTGGTCTCATTTTACGTCTTCCTGGCAGAGGCCAAACTTCTACGTCTGCGTCATCCTCTGACCTGTGGAGCAGAGACTCAGTCAACGCGGTCTCATTTTACGTCTTCCTGGCAGAGGCCAGACTTCTACGTCTGCATCATCCTCTGACCTGCAGAACAGAGACTCAGTCAACGTGGTCTCATTTTACATCTTCCTGGAAGAGGCCAGACTTCTATGTCTGCGTCATCCTCTGACCTGCGGAGCAGAGACTCAATCAACGCGGTCTCATTTTACGTCTTCCTAGCAGAGGCCAGACTTCTACGTCTACGTCATCCTCTGACCTGCGGAGCAGAGACTCAGTCAACGCGGTCTCATTTTACGTCTTCCTAGCAGAGGCCAGACTTCTACGTCTGCGTCATCCTCTGACCTGCGGAGCAGAGACTCAGTCAACGCGGTCTCATTTTACATCTTCCTGGCAGAGGCCAGACTTCTACGTCTGCGTCATCCTCTGACCTGCGGAGCAGAGACTCAGTCAACGCGGTCTCATTTTACGTCTTGCTGGCAGAGGCTAGACTTCTACGTCTGCGTCATCCTCTGACCTGCGGAGCAGAGACTCAGTCAACGTGGTCTCATTTTACGTCTTCCTGGCAGAGACCAGACTTCTACGTCTGCGTCATCCTCTGACCTGCGGAGCGGAGACTCAGTCAACGCGGTCTCATTTTACATCTTCCTGGCAGAGGCCAGACTTCTACGTCTGCGTCATCCTCTGACCTACGGAGCAGAGACTCAATTAACATTGTTTCTATGTTACTTCAATGGATTATTAACCAGAGAAGCTGTAATCTTTTCAACAAGCTCTTATCAAATATCTTCTGGACAAAAGTCAGGTATAAGCATATGTGCATCTTGTAATCCAGATAGCAAAGAAAGAGGCTCTGGTGGACTAGGTGTGACAAAAAGAGCTCCTTCACGAGTATCACTGTAGGAATCAGAACACAGAAGCCCTTGAAGGGCTCGATGAGCGGGAATATCTTCACCCTGATTTTCATTGGAGCGAGAAGGGGATTCCGAAGGAGTAAAAGCAGGGATAGGCGAAGACATTTTTACTAAATTATTTATAAATGGAGAATATATGTGTGGAATTATATATACACTTCACACAATCAAATATATCCAGAATACGTACAAATAGTTAAATAGAAACTGCTTGATCAAAAATACAGAAGGAATCGATGCAAATATAAGCCAAAATTATCCACTCATAAAGAACACGATGATACTCGGACAAGGAATATCTAAAATCATCCACAAACGAATCAAAGGAATAAGGAGGGACAGGTTAAGTGAATACCTTGCGACATCGTTGAAGAAAAATGGAAAAGGGGAAGAGTCTGTAAAGAAGCTGGGTAAAAATGAAGGAAACCGCCGGAAATCAGTGATGCTGGCCGGAGAAAAGGTGAAATCGACGAGAAGAAAATGGAGAAGAAGAAGTACATGCGAGAGAGAGGGAATGAAGAGAGAGAATTTCCAAGGTATTTAAATGAGGGATTTGAAACGATTCAAATTTCTCCTCTTCCCTACTTTTCTGAAAGACACGTGGATATATGGGATGAAGACAAATGTCAGTTCATGATTCCTTTGAACCTCTTACCTTATTCTGAAAAACTACAAGTGCCACGCTCGTTGTGCAGAACTCCTTATATCGGAGTTATTTTGAGAAAAGAGAGGTTTGTAATTTCATGGAAACAGTTCTGCTAATTTTATGGCTAAAACAGTTCTGCAAGGCAGACGTCTTTTGGGCCACACTATGGGGGAGTGGTTGATATGGGTTAGAGATTGGGCCCGATCCAATTTAAAAATTACCGGCCCATTTATAAGGCCCAAGTGAATGGAATTTTTGCTAAATGGCCCAATACAACCTAATACATATAGATATATTTATTGGGCCCATTAAAATTAAAGATTGAGAGATAGAAAATATATATACAACCTAAAGAAGAGAAAAAAGGCAGATTTTACTAATTACAGACAATCACTTCTTTACACTAATATTTACTCAAAAATATTTGAATTGAGTTTTTGTTGCAAAACATTTTTGGGTGGATATTTCCGATCTATCATTATTCATTACAGCTTGTTTGCGAATGTTTTAGGCTTAATTCCAATAAATGAACAATGTATAGTGAGTTTGGTCACTAATTTTGCAATGAAAATACACAAATATGTTGCTAAGTTGTGGTTGAAGCATGAAACTTGTGATGTTATGTTTGCTATGAAATTTCAAGAACTCATCACTATGTTGTAATTTAGCGACGAAATCAAGCAATTTGTCTCTAAGTTTGTAGTAAAAATTTTAAAAATTCGTAGATAAATTACTTATCAATAAAACAAGACAGTTTGCTGCTAATTTTGCAACGAAAATACACAAATTTGTCACCAAGTTGTGATTAAAATTAAGTTGTTATTTTACGACAAAATCAAGTAATTTGTCTCTAAGTTTGTGATGAAAATTTATATGTTTACGACGAAAATCTATGTCGCTATTTTCGAAAAACTTTTTAAAAAATAAGCAATCAAAAATTATGTTTTAATTGTAGGTAACCAAAATCAAATTATAAATATCATAGACACTTAGAAATATAAACATACTAGCCACTTATAAATACAATTAACAGTATCTTATACAAATATAATTCGGATGAAATAATTAAGTTTTTACTTATCCTCCAACATAACATCAAAACTAAAATAATATAAGAATTTAAAAAAACAATAATTAGAAGAAAATAAATATATCAAAGTAACAAGAATTATGCTTTATATATATATATATATATATATATATATATATATTAGGTTCCTACCATCATCTGACGAGTTTTACAACATTTAATTTGTTATGAAATCAAATAATATATTTGTGTGCACATCATTTTCAATTAATATATAGTAAATATGATATTGAACAAAAAATAATAAATAAATAAATTGGACGATATTTACATGGTTGTACTCACAGCCAACCAGACCGTCCACAATTTGGCGGCAAACGGCGTCGTTGAAAGCTCCGGCCAGTTTTAGATGTTCACAACTATGGAGATAAAATAATATATAGGTTTATTATAATTAGTCATTTAAATTATTTCTGATTTGATATTTCTTCATATATATTGAATTATTTTATTTTGATTTAAAAATTTAATGCTTGGCAAAATTTACCTTATAGAACAAATTAGTTTGACATGTGTATAACTTTAATTCATTTAATAACATTTATTAAAATTCTTATACATGTGAATAAAAAATTCTTATACATGTGCTACAAATATTTCATTTATTAAAGTGTATTAATTGTATAATTAGATGATATTATTTGTTTTACTGATCATATAACTGAAATGTATGATTATACATACTCTAGAGTTACTAGAGTATAAATATAAAATCTTATCATTTTCTTACTCAGCTGATATGCTCGAGCGACCTAACACGTCAGGGAAAAAATTCAAAAACGGACCAAAGTCTAAACGATTACTAACATATAAGGTCGTGTATTTTTTTTTTAAATAAAAACTTGATTAAAATGAAAATTTGAATAATTAAAAATTGTAAATTAACTAATTAAAAAAAGAATTTTGTGCCGGCAGTTTGGTGGTTATTTAATTTAAGTTAGTCTCCTGTGCAATTGGTGCACATACAATTTGGGTCGGGTCCGGGTCGACCCGGATCCGCGCACTTTTTTTTTCTTTCTTTTTTTTTTTTGGAATTTTATTTTTTCGCTTCAGGTTGTTACCTTTATGTTATATGCATGTGACCTTTATGTTATATAAGTGTGACCTTTATGTACAAATATAATGACCTTTATATACTCTAACTTAAAAAAAAATGAAGAATTTTAGCAAAATTTATATATATTTACCTTTATGTAATATTAGTTGCACCTATATTCATCCTAAAAATACGCTGAATTTTGAAAATTTTCATTTTTTTCAAAGTTATGGATCATAAAGATCATAATATTAGTACATAAAGGTCACAAGAATTGTACATAAAGGTCACAACAATACAACATAAAAGTCTCAATTTGAAACGAAAAAACCTGAAAATCTCCATTTTTTCCTAAGTTACTGAACATAAAGGTCATAATATTTATATATAAAGGTCACAATTATATAAAGTAAATGTCACATCTTAACAACATAAAGGTAACAGTCTGAAGCAAAAAAAAAAAGGAAAACTTAGGTGCGCGGATCCGGGTCGGGTCGCCCCAATTGCACCAATCCAGATCCGTGCACCTGGTGCACAGCAGCATTTGCGATTTAATTTTCACAATAAGTTGCAAACAAAAATGTGCAATATTTTAAAATCGAATTGAAGGAAAGACGCGTGAATCATGCATGAATTAACGACACTAATTATTAATTAAGAACATGGATTAATAATAATTACAGAACAGCCCAGACATATTAGAGTCGTTAATATGTCATCAAATCAACAATAAAGATATTTTCGAATTACATAATATATAGTCAATCATATTCGTGTGGGCACATTAATATATGTCTATCATTGACATGTTAAATATCCAACATATTAATCAATGTCGCTTTCTATATAATCAATGGATGAGATCATTACATGTTATGCGCTACTCACCGTGGACATTTCCATATATGCTACGTTTACTTTGACAAATAAGGATAAACTAATTATCATGCGTTTTCTTTGTTAATAGTTATGTCATCTCAAAAAAAAAAAAAGACAACTTATATACACTGGGATACAGATCTTTGATTTGTGCTCCCAACCCAATACAACGCGTGGTATTTATATATATATATATACTACTCTTAAGATTTTAATTTCCATGTTAAATGAATATTAATTTCCATGTTAAATGATTCAGTGAAAGGTATTTGATATATACTTTTCAGGTATCACGTGTATATCTTTAAGGTATTACTTGTATACTTTTAATGTATTAGTGTACTCTACATAGTAAATTTCAAATCTTAAGATTTCAAATGCAAATTTTCATCATCTCTTTTTCGAAATTTTTTTGCAATTAATCTTATATAACTGCAATAATTTATATTAAATGTCTTGAAACATTGTAATGGAATCGTGATTTGTAATCAACCATCTAGATCTACAAGAATGAAGAAGGAGAAGAAGAAGAAGAAGAAGAAGAAGAAGAAGAAGAAGAAGAAGAAGAAGAAATCATTAACATGCAATCATGATTTGAAGAAAAAACCATAAAATAAGAGTCCCAAATTTGTAATAGTGTGGATCATATGAACAAAATACAAAAAGAAGTATTCTAATTTTGAAGAATTTCACATTTGAGATGAGGAAATAAGAAAGAAATAGGTAAACTCATAACCCACACTTAACAATTCATATGAAAGTTTGTGGATATGGATTCAATTCATGAGTAATAAGAATCCGTCTTACGGAAACTTTCCGTAAGACCGTTTCACATGAGTTTTTGCGTTAGAATTGGTGCCCACAATTGTCACTCCAAAAACTTTATATTTGTCCTACCACTAATCAAAGTTTTTGTTTAATCAACCTTAAATGAAAGAGAATAAAAAATAATGAAGGATAAGATCTTCATGAGAAGATTTACTGCTACCCCCAACAACTTAAACAACTAAGCTCAATTTAATATTAAAATATTTAACATGTATAATTAATATTAATCTTTTATTATTTAAAAGAAATTAGAAAACTAATATATATATATGGATAAGATACATCGATTCAGTCAAAAAGATGAACTGATTATGACATAATTTAAGGGGCAAATTGATCAAGAATCTTCTTTAGTTTTTATAATATCCTTCGTGTTTGTTGTGATCTAAAAATATATTCTCTTCGAGATGGTTATTTGTTCTTCTACTAGTACTTCTACTTATTTTTGTAAATTGTAACATATAGAGATATTCAAATAATTGAGTATAACAATTTTATTTGTTATAAAATAATATTATTGGATGCTCTATATCTTCTCCCTGAATTGTCTTAGGCAAAAACTTGCGTGACCCAGTGTACGTCCCCCAAAAGGTAGTATTAGTTTGGTGTTATAATTATATATTCATGAGTTATTATTGGTGTATTTATAAGGTATTAATGGTATATCCCAAAAGGTATTAGTGGTATACTCATAAAGTATTAACATATTCATACGATATTACTTGTACAACTGAAACATATGTTTTATTGAAGATATTATTTAAGATATTACTTGTTACATATTAGTAGTAATCATATTAATGAATTAAATTAGAACTGAAACTTTTTGGCCCGGCCTAGTGGCCCGACGGGTCGGATGGGCTCGGGCTTATTTGACCCGTTGGGCTTGGACCGGCCCGATGGCCCGATAAATTTGTCTTCTTATTACCATTTTTGTGTAATTTATAAATTTTACATAAGACTCAAATCCCTTTATCATGCATGTTTTTATTTATTCTGTTAATGTTTTTTAATTATTATCTTCTTCAACTATTATTAAACAATTAGGTATACTAGCAAACTATGATAATTGAATTAAAATATTTTTGAATGCATAAAATAAAGTAAAAAAAAAATCAGATTTTGCCTCCACTAATTGTTTAATTATATTAAATAAATTAACTTCGATTACATAAATAGTATATAATTTAAATTGAATGTATTAAATTTTCTAATGGGAAATTCTTCCTTTATATGAATAACGGTGAGAATTTAATTAATTAAAAAATATTTTAATATGAAAAAATAATTAGGTGTTTGGCCTGATTTAATCCGTTGACTCGATGGTCCAATCAGGATTGGGTTGGGCTCCAATTTTATAAGCACGGCCAGAGGATGGGCTGAGGCTACCCGACTTTGTCATAAGGCTTGTTGTGTTAAGTCGGATCGCCCGAATCGTCACCTCTAATTGTTTTACAACATATGTGTATCAAGACTCATACGTCACGCAACATAATAAACAATCTACTAAAGAAAAACCAATATTCCATGGGCTATATATAAAAATCCATATATTTTGGAGGAGACTTCTCCTTGTAATTAACCACTTCTAGAATAATTCAAAAGGTGCAAAGCTTTGTTTACTAAATGTTGAATATGAGTTTTTTATTTTATTTATCTCATCAATATATTTATATTATTAATTATTTTATATTGAGGATTAGCTATATTCCTTTAGTTAATTATTAAACTGCTGATGTAATAACTAATAATCTAATATGGAGTGAAAATGGCTCTTCCTTTCTTCATTGACTTCGATTTAAAATCTAGAATGCATTAAAATTGCAAAATTTAGTCAACCTTTTCAGAAAAATTTGGCATAACATTTTTTAATTTAATAATTGGCCTAACGAACTAATAATATATATATGTGTGTGTGTGTGTAAAATTGGTAATTTTATTTTCTTCAGAAGATATTTTATTATTTGGGCAAAGTGACTAACCTGGAAAGCACTGCACTAAAATATATATACTTAAATCTATATCATCTTTGTTGAAGAAAAGGCATTTTAAAATTATCAAATTTGATCATTTTTATTTTGGCTAGCTACAGTAGGTAATGGTATTTTCGGAAAACTGAAAATATATTTAAATAAGAAACACAAAGACTCATATGTGCCCGGGTCAAACAACTTGACATTATCTTTGGCGTGGATCCATGCACTTTGGTTTTACGTGTTTATTTATCTCCCACGTGTTATAAAATTTAATTATATCAGTTATACATTTTAATAATGTAGATGTATAAATTACTTTAGTCGGATAGATATGTAATACATTTTATACTTTTTAGTTATATTGTATGTATATATTAGTATAGGTCTTGTGTGATGTACGAACACTTAAATTTTTACTATTTATATGTTTTCATAAAAAAAATGTTGGACATGAAAATAAAAATAAAAATTTCATTGAAGATTTCGATTAACTTATTAATCATGTGATGCACCATCATATAATGCAAATATTTTGAGTTTAATGTGCAAGATTTCAATTTACAAAAAAAAAAAAAAAAAATCGATAATATTTCAATCTCAGTTGATACTCATGTGATGCATGGATAAACAAATTTCAAGTGTTAGTAAGTTATTGAAATAAAAATGTTGCTTATGAAAAACAATATATATAGTTCTTCAAAGTTATTTAAACTTAATCCACTACTCATTTAATTTACGAATTTTAAATATTTCTTATTTTCATCCTACGTTGCCCGACTGGCCTAGAGAAAACTTATGTCAATCTATGCTCCATAATTTATATATAATGTTATAATCAAGTTTTATTAATAATTTAACTTCATTTTGTACCCGTGTGATGTAGAGAATAAATTTCAAGTGGTAGTAATTTATACACCCATAACCATTATTACCTCAAAATAAAAATGATACAATTTTGTAAATACATCAACCTTTAGTTTATGTTTTACTAAATTAAAAAAATATTTAAAATTAAAAAACTAATTACGTCAACTGAAATATCACGAATCTTTATTTATTATAAAATAAAATAATAAATAAAGATGATAAATCAATACATAATTACAAGATATGAATTGATAATGAAACCTAAATACTTAAATCAATCTGGACTTTTTGTATTTTTACACTTTGCAACCTAAACTTTGTTTTTTGATAGATTGCAACCTAAAATCCACGAATTTTGCAAATTGCAACCTCCAACAATTTTTCAAGTAAAATTGGGGTGTTTTTGATATTTCCCTAATTGTTTGAGTCATTTTAAAAAAACCAAAATTGAACTAATAAAACTCATATTTAACAAAAGATTTTTTTTACCTCAATTGAAGGAATTGATTTAAGGGTAAAAATCTTTTATTACGTATGAGAACTAATAATTTGATTTTGGTTTTTCTAAAGTGACCTCAACAAATTATGAAAATATCAAAAAACACCTCAATTTTGTTGGAAAAATTGTTGGAGGTTGTAATTTGTAAAATTCATGAACTTCAAATTACAACCTGTTAAAAAATAAAATTTTGGTTACAAAGTGTAAAAATCTGAAAAATACATGTTGCTTTAACCCATTAATCCTGAAATAATCAATAAATATTGTTTTTTTTTAATAAAATGGTTAGTGAATTATGTTTAAAGGTAGAGGCTCTTTTAGTTTTAATAGTACGATATATAATAAATAATATAACAGTGATGTGACACAGAAAAACCCAAACACGCTCGAATTTTTATAGACAACTATTTTTATAAAAGAGTAAGTCTCTTGTGCATCAGGTGCATGGATCTTAGATCCATGCACCCGGGTCGGATCCGGGTAATCCGACCCGCTTCTTTTTTTTTTTTTTTTCGCGCTTGTTTTTTTTTTTCAATTTTAGTCATGACTTTTAGTTATGCGTAAGAATACCTTTATGTAATGCGTAAGAATACCTTTAGATTACCTTAATGATACCATTATGCCCAGATTTCATACCTTTACGTTAAGTTAGACATACCTTTAGGTTATGTTAAGAATACCTTTAGGTAATGTATAGAGATACCTTTAGGTTATGTTAAGGATACATTTGTGCCCAAATTTCATACATTTAATTTAGGTCAGGCATACATTTATGTTATGTTAAGGATACTTTTATGTTATGTTAGAGATATCTTATCCATAAGGTAGTTGTGTTACACATTTTGTACACAAAGGTATCTCTAACATAACATAAAAGTATTCTTAACATAACCTAAAGGTATCCTTAATATACCTAAAAGTATGTTTAATATAATCAAAAGGTATTCTTAAAATAATTAAAGGTATCCTTAACATAACCTAAAGGTATGCTTAACATAACTAAAAGGTATTCTTAACATAACATGGTATGTAACCTGGAATCACGATTTCAAAGGTATCCTTAACATCACTTAAAGGTATTCTTAACATAACCTAAAGGTATGTTTAATATAACCAAAAGGTATTCTTAACATAACTAAAGGTATCCTTAACATAACCTAAAGGTATGCTTAACATAACTAAAAAGTATTCTTAACATAACATGACATGTAACCTGGAATCAGGATTTCAAAGGTATTCTTAACATAACTGAAAGGTATCCTTACCATAACTTAAAGGTATCCTTAACATAACTGAAATGTATCCCTGAAAGGTATCCTTACCATAACTTAAAGGTATCCTTTAACATAACTGAAAGGTATCCTTAACGTAACCTAAAGGTGCGCATCCGCCCAGGCGCGTGGGAGCGCGTGAGGGCGCGTCAGACGCGCGTGGAAGAGCGTACACGCGCGGGTCGGGTCGGGTGCATGGATCTAGGATCCATGCACCTGATGCATAAAAGTTTTTGTGTTTATTAAAATTAAACTTCTATCAATTCTTATTTCAATTATCAGAAAAAAGAAGTGAGTACACAATCAACCATTTTTTAGGGCCCCACCTAAATATTAAATTTAGAAAAAAAGAAATTGGAAGTATAGACACAAATATTCCACCTTTTCCTATTTTCTTCACACACCTCATAAGATGTAATACAGATGAATAGGATATAATTAATAAATCCACGTCAACAACCAACTGTCAAACTTGTTAAAAAAATAGAATTGAGCTTCATGAATTATATTTGAATTTTTTTAATAATTAAATAAGTCGAGTTTAAAACAGTTCTAATTTAATCGAGTACAAGTTGAGCTTGATTTCAAGATGAATTAGATTTATCAAAAAGTAAAATTAATTGCAAAAACTTATATACCTCTTGGGCACATAGGGACACGGATCTAAGTGTTATATACATGCTCTTCAGGTGTTATATATATACTCTACAAATATCACATGCATATAAGGGTATATATGTGATATTTGAAGACTATACACATGATACTTGTAGAGTATATACGTAACACCTTATGATGATTAATTTGGGGCACCATGTCCCTGGGGCACACCAGTGTCACTCAAAATTAATATATATTCAAATTGACTTGATATATGTATGGAATCAAACTCAAATGAATTTCTAATAAACAATCTCAAATCCAACATCAAATAATTTAATTCAATTTTAACCCTACAGATGAAATGCTTGTATAAGAATAATTTCATCTATCTTATGCAAAGTACCATCACTTTTCAATTTGCAATCAATTTTTTACCTTAAGCTAAAGTTGAAGAGTTTTTCAAATGCAAACTTAACTTATTATTTTTACTAATTTTCCAACGAAATGCATAAAACATCACTTGCATATGACTTTCACAAGAGAAATATTTGGGTTTGAAATCAAAAAAGCTATTTCATATATATGATTGTTTTTCCATTTACAACCTAATTATTTTAGTGACATATTTACCCTTATAAAAGTAATGTGTTGTCATTTGCAACCAAGTTATGGAATTTATCAAAATTCTAACCTAAAAGTATTTTTATTCAACACATGATTTAATTGTTCATTTTTTTTAATCCAAATGTATGATTCATTTTGATAAATTCCTGAAGCAGGTGGATAAAGTTACAAAGTTTTAGAATGCAAAGTGAAGAAGTTATTTCACATGTGTGATCTCTACTTTACTGAAAAAATGTTCGAGGCTACATCTCGATAAACTTAAGAAGTTGGAATCGAAAACAAAATATGTTTAGACTACAGAGTAAAAATCAATATTTTTTGATTAATTTTTGTTTTTAACCATTTTATGTTAAACTCATATTATAGGGTACCATAGAACGACCCCACATCATATATAAATAAAAACTTATGTCAGATAATTTCACATATAGCGTCTTTGACACATAGATAATTTCACATATAATCTCTGTGAGACATATAATTTTTTAATCTGTTACTCAAACTAATTTTCAGAAATTTACACATATAGTCTGTGAGACATATCATTTTTTAATCCACTACTCAAACTCATTTCTAGAAATTTACACGTGAATTGTAAATTGTGATGGATTGACCCGTCTCACGTACATCGTCTCGTACAATAGGTAGCCATATATAGATATAATCCCCATTGAAGGTGTATAGATAATCACAAAACCAAAACCACCCATTCTGCAATACCTAAATCACACCTATAAAAAAGCCAAACTCCTTCACCATTGAAGCTGCTTCACTTCCACCATTTCTGAATCTGTTTCTGTTACAGTAGAGAGAGAAAGAGGAGAGAGAGAGAGATGTGCAGCTGCAGTGTAGGAGTGGGGCAGCAACCCAGAAGCGAGCCCCTCCGCTTCTCCTTCCTCCACTCGACCCGACCCAGCAACCCACCCCACCTGGTCTCATTCCGCCCCCGCCTCCCCCTCCCCCCTCTCCGATCCACCGTCAACGACACCTCCGCCGCCGCCGCCATGTCCTTCTACGAGCTCCTCGGCATACCCCAGACCGGCTCTCTCTTCGAGATCAAACAAGCCTACAAGCAGCTCGCCAGGAAGTACCACCCCGACGTCTCCCCCCCGGGCCGGGCCGAGGAGTATACCCGCCGCTTTATTCGGGTTCAGGAGGCCTACGAAACCCTCTCCGATCCCACCGCCAGAGAATTGTACGATAGGCACATGTCCAAGGGCCTTCATCTCGCCTTCACTGCTCGTCGCCGCAACAATTTCGACGAGGTTCGATCAATTCCCTTTCCCCCTTTTTTCGTGTTTTCTTAATTGATTGCATCTGATTATCGCGTTCAATGTTGGGGGTTTTGCTCGATTATCATATGCCGATGTTTTCTAAGCCCCAATTTTGCGTTTGGTGTTCGTTTTAAGATCCATATTTCCTAATTTGCTTCTCCAATGTGTATTTCTTCACATGTGTGTTTATTATGTGAAGATTTTCATCATTGGGTAGCTGTAATTCTGCATGTTTACCCTTGATTTGTGATTATGGAATTTGATGAATTTTGTTGGATTCTGTTTAACGGCAGTTTAGTCATTCTGATAGTAATCTGAGATGAAATATTAGGATCTGAATATTATAAATTTGTCAGATTATATATATATATATATATATGGTGAATCTGGTGAAGATGCTGATGTTCAAGTTGATATGCATTAATTATTAGTTTAGCCCAAGTTTGTTCAAGAAATGGAGAATATATGAGTATGACTACTCTTTATATCTTCATTGTGGTGATGTTGATAGCTTTTTAGGTTGTGTATCGATAGAGGGATTCGAAATGAACGATTTTCAAATCAGGGAGGATACGAAATCCACTAGTATTGCTCAGGAGTTAGTGAAAGATGAAAGAGTGACGATTCGAATCCATATCTATCCGAACCCCACGATTTATTTGCTGCCAAGAATTCCAAATCCAATGTGGCCGTAGTTATAATCACAAAGTGGAAATCATTAATTCATTTACTTTAGAGAATTGTAGAGTAATAAGTTTTTTAGGCAAATCAGCTGAATAGTTAGGTATGCTTGTTGACAAATGAGCTCAATTAAGTTTGATTAAAGTTAAAGAGAATAGTTGCATTAAATAGTCTAATTAGCTCTCATAATTTGTGGGGTGTGAAGATCTTAATCAATGCTCCTTTTAGAATCAGATCTTCTACAATTTGATTATGTTTCGTAATATGGATCTATGAGGCCCACTTTGACATTGTATATAATTCTTGAACAATATTCTTGGAAACATGTTGGGATATGCTGTTTTTGTTCCTACATCTCAGTATTCGGGTTGTTGTTGTGTGTCCCAATCTGAGAATGTGTGTTGCATAAAAGCAGGAAATGGAAGACATGAGAGAGTGGAAAAACCGATGGCAGTCTCAGCTGTCGGAGTTGAAGCGGAGAAGTGCGCAAAAGGAGGAGACGATGGATAACATGTCGTGGGGTGCAAGAATACGCAGAGAAAGGAAGCAATCCTTGTGAAGTTTTACTAATCCTTTAATGGTTATGAATGTAGTCTCTACGCTGTTTTCCGTTCTTGGGTTTTAAAGAAAGATCATGGATAGATAGATGCAGTTTGGTGAGAAATGAATCTGCATTATAGTTTTCTGATTAATCAGACAGCACTGTGTAAATATATTCATACATATATGGTTTCATTGTTAACTTGATCTTAAGTTCTTAACTATTCAATCTCAACCTTTCATGTTTTACACTGCTCAAGGTTTGGGTAAAAAAAGATTACCAGAATCCCTACAAAAGGTTTGTTTAGTTGTTTTGTTGAATTTCAAAGTAGAGATAATTGTTTAGGGGGTGTCATGACTGGACTTGGCCAATTCGGATTTTGGATAGACTCAGTTCAGTCCACGATTGGACAAGGATTCGTAAAAATCTTTCAATCCTCCACTTTTCCTACTTCTACAATCTACTTTTTTTACGACTCCAATATAAAACATCTACTTTATATTTAATTCTCAATGTGAAAATAACATTTTAACTATATTCACCACCATACATAATCCCGAAACAAACACAATTTTTTTGAATTCATACCCACAAAATTGTTTTAATGCTCAAATCCGAATTTACCAAAACCACATTAAGTCCCGAACAAACATGACCTTAGACAGTGAAACCATAGGTGTACATCTAAAACCAAACATAAAGACACAAGATTTTTCCTCTTCAAATTGACAATGATAATGACCTCATTTCAATATCCTTCCTTTTGTGGTTGTGCATTCTTCTTTCTCAGTGATCCTCATCTTCTTGTTGCCCCCTTAAATTGTAATTTAACAGGTTAGATTTTTTTTTCTTTCTTTTCTCAAAATTATGATATATATATTTAGTCAATTGGCCAATAATGTTTTTTGTGAGGTGACATGTCAATTATTCTCTGCCCTATTAATTAGTAGTATGTGCAAGTAAGAATCAATTAAATAGAAGGTGGTAATTTTATTTTGTCTTATATTAACGTCAAACAATAAAAAATTAGTAAAAGGGGTTTTTGATTTAGTTATCAAGCTACTCAAGAAAATAATAACAAAATAGTCAAATAAGAAATTAATGTAAGAAAGTTACCCGTTGTGAACTCTTCAGTTGCGACACGTCAGCTTTTCAAATGAATATCAAGTTGTCAAATGACATTCTCTCTATTTTTTTTAAGTTTTTTAAGGACATAATTCTTAAAAGATGAAAGGTTGTTTTTTCAGTAATTGAAATATTAATTTTCAATCATCCAAATTCAATAAGAAATATGTTTGCTAAAGTGATAAGATAATTGTGAACCCATAATAAAGTTGAATCAAATTAATGAGAATTCGAATGTACTAATAATTCAAGATGATAGAATTGTCAATATCAAACTATTCTCTTATGAATGCGTATAATATCAAGATGATAGAATTACTTCATGATCAACCAAATTATATATGTAAAAATGAAAATCTAAATTGCAACAAAACGAGATTCAAAATCAATTTTAAATGAATAAAAATTGCAGATAATCCCGTGCAACGCACTATCATTAACAAAAAGCAAACTCTCTAAAAATTTAATCCCCATACATTAAACCATTAACACGATATATTAAACTAAACTTTGAATACAGGCTCAATTCAAACAATTGAGATTTATGTTACCCTAAACATGCACGACCTTTAACTTACTACTTATGATAAGCGATCACAATAACTATGGATTATGACCCAAAATTCTAGCAATTAATTACTAACAACTTAATCTATGTGATGAATCCAAATATGCATTAACAATTGGTTTCAATGAAGAGTTCAAGAAAACATTATTGGATTGATTAATTACTAAACAAATAAGTCCACAAATAAAGAAACATTCATTTTAACCAGAGTAAAACGTTTAGTCTTCAATACTTGTTTTAAACTCCACAGCTAATGTCATGCGAAAAACAATACAAATCTACTCTAGAGTGATATTTTGGGTCTCATACGCATTCATCTTTCGTCTCTCAGAAAATGTTAAAATGTCCACGACAACTTTTTATATATCCACCACTAACATAGTAACGTGTAATGATATCATCCTCTTATTATACACTTTAACAGTAGATACATATTAATGTGTTCAAAATTGATAGGGTATACTATCAGTATTGTCCATCTCTCACATGATTCTTCAATTTTATCTCTAGAGATGGGCTGCAACCCTTTTTCTTGGGCCCAAAGTTGATGAAAATGGGCTGACATTGGGCAAATGGGCCAAAAGCCCAACACTTGGTCATTTAGAGCCAATGGGTTTAGCTTAACATTGTCTCAATCTTGTTTTGGAACACCCTAAGATTATGGGTGTGTGGCTAAACTTATTTTTAGAGCTTATAAGCTATCATATATTATAAGATATTTTTGGAACTTATAAGATGTTTAATTTAAGTTTAATATAAGTTGTTGAAGTGTTTGGGTAAATAAGACGGTGAAACTCATAAGTTGTTAGAAATGACATTTGTGTAATTTCAATGATTAAATTTGAAGGTGTTTTGAAAAATAAACTCTTATTTTAAAAATAAGTTGGGATTTCCCAACTTTTCAAAAAATAGCTTATAAGCTCCTTACATCTTATAAGCTCATAAAATAAGATCTTATTTTTAAAAGTTAGCCAAACACTTTTGAGGAGCTTATAAGCACTTAACATCTTATAGTTTAAATGGTCAAAAAAAAAACCTCTCCAAAATGCAAGTAATTAATACGAAAACAACTTTTTGAGTAGTTTTATATCAAATGGACAGAGATATTGTGGGAAAATGGATATGTGTAACACATAAAAATGCATAAAAACACGTGGCTATTAAAATTATGCACATTTTCCTGCCTATCATGAGGTTTCGTATTTAAAAATGGTTAATTCACTATACAAATGCTTCTTCGATTTAAACATTAAATGGTTCCATCTTCTTGTATGGACCTCATTTCATGCATTTTAATTTTAACCATAATTAATGAATCCTAGTTAATTTCTAACACATGCACGATTAGGATTTATTTGATAGTATAAAATACGGTCAACGTAAGGTTCATAAACTGTAAGTAGGGCAATTCAAAATGTCAAATTACATAATAGTTGTAATGAAAGAGGAAAAAAGAAAAAAGTGATCTATTTTTAGAATTAGGTAAACAACTCAAAAGAAACAAAACGCAAGTTAATGAAGATATAATTGAACAAGAAAATAAATGCCCCCAACTATATATATTGATTGAAATTAACCTAAAAATTGATAATTAGCAAATTGAATATGTTCAAGTTTCATATGGTAAAAGATTTCTAGAAAATAATATCAAGTGGGAAACCAATTTACCACAGATCCAAGAACCACAAAAAGAACGTATAGCTTTTGTATTTTGTTGGCTTTCTTTTAGATATTTGTTCTTGTTGAAAAATTGTAGATTTTCAGTTATTTTAGATTATTCAAGAGAAATTCGAGATAGATACATAACTGCTCAAAATGGTTTATCCTACATCAGGAAATTCTAATGGTTTTCGCTAGATATATTTGATTTGCCTTTAGTGGGTTATTATGTTGTGTGGTAATAATTCAACTTTATCCAAAATTGTTGATATAAATCAATTAGAAACAATTTCATTTTATACTTTTTTTTCAAAATTATTCCTCAGTCGTCTGAGATATAAATCGAGAAATATGTTCAAATAATTATGAGGAAAAAAAATGAAAGAAAAGAGGAGGTCGAGGCCTGTAGTGATCACAACTTCCTTTAGCCCTAAATATATAGGGATAATTGTCGTAAAAATCACGAATTTTACCAAAAGTGCAATTAACATAATCCTGGCAATTAACAAATTTAACATGAATTTCAAAAATGTAGTCGCAATAACATTATCTTTCAAACAAAAATTACATTTTCACGTTTGGACACTATAAATTCATATTTTTAGATCAATTAATATATATATATATATATATATATATATATATATATGGTGGGGCTATATGCACCCCACAGTTTACTTAACACACCCCAAAAGTGTACTTTTATACATTTTATTTGTTAAGAAATGGGGTGTGTATAGTCCCACTCATATAATATATATATATATATATATATATATATATATATATATATATTACTTGAATACTTGTAGTAGCATCAATTTTTTGGAACATTTGAACTTATAATTACATTTTCAAACAACTTTTTCCTTTTAAAAGTAATTTTATTATTTTAGACTTAAAAGTCCTAACCCAAGATCTTTTTTCTTCTTTTTCTTGTATTAAAAAATACGTACATAAACGATGATTGAATTTAATTTTCTCTATTAAATTGTCTCTTTCTGTGGCATTTGGCATCGGATTGGATCTAATAAAACATCTCGTGTGATTTGGACCAATGATTATCTGCAAATTGGTCCCCAACTTTTCAGAAATTGACACAAAACCACTCTCTCTATGGACTGAAAAGAATTTGTGGGGAAATTGATTTCACAATAGTAGTGACAACATGTTGAACTAATTATAAAGATGAGAGCCATACAATTTGGTCTAGAAAGTTATATATTTTGGATTTTGATAAAGACCCTCATTTAATATATAATTTTGACATGCATCTAGAAAAAGGCTTTTTTCTGATCCATTTTTGTTTATATATGGATTGTCCTTTTTTGTTTATATATGAATGTGACTCAGACAATCTTATGCAGGGCTATAATCATTTTTGTCGTATAATTAATTATGATTATAATTATCATGACTATTAATTTAGTTCATAATTCAATGAATATGTTCAATTTCAATCCAATTTTAATGAGTTTCGTCGGAAAATGTTATTTGTCCAATTCTTATTCCTGGAATGTCAAAATCAAAATCCTGATAAGAAATTGTCACGTAATTTTTTCGCAAAGATTAAAAAAATTCAGTCAAAATTAGATTTAAATTGAATAGATTTTCAAATTATGCAGTAAAATTGAAAATCGTGAAAATTATGGAACCAAAATTAGAAGAAAGAGATACTTCTCAAATTGAGTTATAAGTTATTGATTAAGTTGTTGGTGTAAATGTTCAACCTTTATTTGTTGTTGTTCATAGAAATTCAAAGGTTCAACTCTAGTTTATATGTCTTCTATATTTTCTGTTTTGATTTTGGTTAAGGCCCACATGTATCCAAAATTGTATACCTAAATAATTTCACAAATTTTTATTGATCAATTGTGTATGAATTTAGGATTCGTGAAATTTAACGTGACTCGTTTTCATGTGCTTCCGCACACATTCACGTGCTCCAACATGCATCCACGCCTCCTCATACATTTCCACGCGGTATGCGACAAGTTGTCTACGTCACTGCATCCCCTTCCCACACTTGTTTCTATTCTGTCAAACATGTAATATATTTTAATTATATAGGTGATACCTTTTTTTAGTAGCATGAGTAATACATTTTTGTTAAACGAGCAATACCCTTATGTTATCTTTTAGTAAAATAAGGCAATATCTGATGTGAATGAAGTAAAATTTTATGATGCAAACCTTTATGTAATACAATAATATATTTTAGTGAAATAATAAATTATTTGTTCAGTATCTTATAAGGTAATAGCTTGAAAGAAATACAATATATTTATCCTCTATGGTTAATACTTTTACATGATACAAGTAGTATCTTTGTGTGGATGAAGTAATATATATATATATATATATATATATATATACATGTTATATAATTAATACATTTATCTAATAGAACTAATATATTAATTAATAAAATAATAAATCAACTTTTAAGTAATATAAGGTAATACATTTAGGTAAGTGCACTAATTAATACTTTTATGTTATGTGGTTACTGCATTAGGTGATACATGAAATAATATTATTTGAATACTATTTCAGTATTTCTACGTAATACAACTAATACATTTATGCGATACAACTAATATGGTAATATTTTTACAAATCATACTTTCCTCCATTTTCTGCAAATAATTATTATGTTCTATTTGATGGAAAACTTGATTTTTAATGTTTAAATTCGTTGTAACTAGATAATCCTCAGCCCCACAGAGTTGTGATCTAATCTTTGAAACCATGCATCAACATGCCACGAAAAAGAAGATAGAGAAGAACTGAAGAAAATAAAAGGAAGAATTAATTGTATGATAGAGGAGAGAAGCTCACTGAAATTGCGGTCGTGATGGTGGCGGAAGTGATGAAGATCAGAGGAGAAGGCGTTTGGTGGTGGGATGATGGCAGCGACGGTGGTGGGATGCTGAAGAAGATGATCTTTTTTAATTTTGATTTTGATTTTGATTTTTTAATTTTTATTCATAAAAATGGCACATACTATAAATAATTCCACGTGGCAGATTTTGATTGGACTGACCCGAATTGAAAGTCAATTTTATTCCACATCAGCAATTCAGGCCCAATTAAGCAGTTCGGGCTAAAATTGGGCAATATTTGCACAATTTGTAATCAATACGGGGCAAACTTGCCGATACATTCATGTGCAAAAATGTCAGACCCCCTATATTACGGGGCAAAAAATAATAATAAACTCTTTAAAGAATATGTCTCATTTGAAACAATCTCACGTGAAATTTGACGTAAGACACAGTTGATACAAATCATTAAAAGTGGTCTAACACATTCAACACAATCAATGTCGATCTGATCACATAAAATCATCAAAGTTTCGTTTCATGTAAAATTATTTATGAAACGGTTTCATATGAATTTTTCCGAAAAAATAAAGCTAAGTATTAATCTCTCTCCAACTAATTCCCACCACATCGTTAATTATTATGATATGTACATACTACCTAACCTTGGGTTTGATAGTAGCTCAACTCCATTGAGATAAATGGTCATAAAAGTTGAACTATATTTCTTCACTTCATTAATTGATGACGACTTCTATCTACAAACCTAATCATAGCTTGATAAAAGTCCCACTGCATTAAGTAGATATAAATAAATAATGTGTACGAATGAGTTTATATATAAAATTAAAATAAATAAAACCTTTTTTTTTTCTTATAGGAGAGGAGTTCATTCATAAGTTTTAAAATAAGATATATAGATCTTACTAACTCATTTGAGAAGGTAAATTACAAATTTTAATAGATTTGTTGATATCTAATAAAGTCCTAGATCTAGATATTTTGACCATAGTTCATTCCTACATTGTTGGGTAGAGTTAATTACTTCTTTTACCCATTAACTTTTTACTTCTGACAATTTTATCCATTATCTTTCAATTAGGCTGACGATTTTACCTTTTATTTTTCCAAAATTTGGAAATTTGACCTAAATTCAGTTCGAACTGCTGAATCAGGTTAAGTTCGCACGTGACTAGCACGTGCATCCTAGTTTTGACATTATTTTGCCCAGTAACCTATCAATTTTGACAATTTTACCCATTAACTTATTTGTTTTGACAATTTTGTTCATGAACTTTTTGAGTTTTTTTATCCTTATAGGGAGGGTGTCTGTAACACCCTAAATTCTATTTAATCTTGATTATCATATTATAGACTAGAAATTAAGTTATAGTGATTTTATTATGAGTTGGTGAAATTATTTACATGGTGATACAAATAATATATTTTATATGATTGAGACTCTAGTAAATTAATGGATAAATGTATCATATTAGATTGCATATATGATTCTAGAATTTTAAATTATCAATTAGTTAGAATAAGAAAATAAGTTAGTTGAGGAAAATTAGGAGTCCAATTAATATATCTAAGATCTTACTTAGAGATATTTCCAAAAAAATTCTTTATCATATATATATATATATATATATATATATATATATATATATATATATATAGTTGAGATAAAGAGGATAATATTTGGTGGTTGAGATATATTAGGAAACCACATCTATTAAGGAAGAGAAGAAAAATCCAGATTATAAATAAACAATGGTAAAACCTAGAAAAAAGAAGAAGAAGAAATAGAACTAGAGAGAGAACACATGGGAGGGAGAGAGCTGAAGAAAACAAGTAGAAAGAAATCCGACCCAAAAGTTTCCTCCACAAAATAGTTTGAGTTCAATATCTTACTAAGTTAATTTATGCATTTCATTAGATGATTAGATCCACCATAAGTTTATGCAAAGGTTTGAATTCATATATTTATGCAAAGGTTTGGATTCATATATTTATGCAAAGGTTTGGATTCATATATTATTGTTAAAGAAATAATGCGATATATAGTATGACAATAGAAATTTAACCAGAATATCATAACATGCCTTTGATATTACAAAATTAGTCAAACTAGTATTGGCACCAGCGCTGTGCGCGGTTTGTGATATTATATTAAATATTAATTATTTGATAATATAGTATAAATAATTTTAGTACATAGAAGAGTAATATTTAATAACTAAGAGAATCTAAATTTGCTTAAGATAATTCAATTCATAACAATATATCGATATTATACACATCCAATTCACTAATCTATGATTAATATTAAAAACAAAAGTATCAATCATGATCTTCAAATCAAAATTGGAAAATTTACTTGCAAGTTTGTAAGTTTTTTTTAAAAAACTTATTTATACACAACATTTCTAGTTGAAACAATTTTTATCATATGTGCTACAAACAAATATCGTCAGTCACTTAAATTAAATATACTAAAAAAACTATTAAAAATATGAATTTAAAATCAAATTCAATTACTTAAATTAAATACGTGTGTTTGTGAGTATGTATATATAGAAACAATACACAATAAAATTAAAAATTTTACGTAGGAACTTGATGCAAATACTGTCAATTATATATTTCAACCTTTTATTTTAAAATAAATTGAATTAGAAAACAATTAATATCGCTTAACATCGAAGATGACAGATAATTATTCTGTTGTAAGTATCACATAAATTAATTGATATAGCATGACATTGATCATTACAATTTAAGCTCAACACAAAATCGAAATATAGTAGTAGTGATCATGATGATGAAAATATAATAATTAGAAACTAAACATATAATTTAAATAATCAGTTGAGCCATCTAAATTCAAAACGTGCACTCTCATATAAAAATATACGAAGTCCTAAGTGTAAAATAAAAGACGAAAATTTTATTTGATTATGAGATATTTATAATTTAAAAAATATTTAGGATAACATATAATTCAGACTACAGACATATTATATAATATACATATGTGTATATACACACATTTTAAATAATGTTATATTTAATTATTAATCTATATTAAATATGATATAAATTATACCCATGCAAATTAATATTTATTATTGAAATTATTGTTTGGATATCTATTATTGGTATTTAAAAAATTATTCAATTCAAATTAATTTAATTAAGATCGGTAAAATGAGAATAAACTAATACAATATTTATATTATTAAATCAAAAATATTAAATAGTAAAAAATAAAAAAAGAAATTGTTGACGGGATGCTTACAAATATTAATTTAAAAAATACTTAGAGTGACATATAATTTCACACTAAATACATATTATATATATACATATATGTATATACACACATCTTTAATAGTGTTACATTTATTTATTAATTACATTGATATTAAATATGATATCGAATTATCCTTAAACAAATTAATATTTAGACTAAGTCTCCTATTCTCTTTTTTTTTTTCGCGCATAGTTTTTAAATTTTTGCACCTATCAATAGGTTATGTTAGAACTACATTTACATTATGTTAGATATACATTGACGTTATGTTAAACCTACCCATTTGCCCATATTTCATACCTTTTCTTTTTTGTGTTTGGTTTTTGAATTTTGGCACCTACCACTACGTTATGTTAGACGTATCTTTACGTTATGTTAAACCTACCATTCTGCCCAAATTTCATACCTTAAACCTAAAAAAAAAAAACACCTTAGGTTTGACACATGTACCATACGTTGTATTAGATATGTCTTTAAGTATAGTTAGACATACATTTGTGTTATGTTAAACCTACCTACATAAGGTAGGTCTAATATAACACAAAGGTAGGTCTAACTATACATGAAGATATGTCTATTGGAGTGAGTTTGGGTGGGCTTGAGCGCGAGTATCAGGCGCGTGCGGGCGCGTGAAACGCGAGTGAGAGTGCTTTTTTTTTTTTTTGCGTTTTGACCAGGTCAACCCTGATGTATGGATCTAGATTTGTGTGTCCAACTCATATAAGTTTTTGCCTAATATTTATTATTGAAATTATTGTTTGAACAATATCTATTGTTGGTATATAAGAAATTATTCAATAAAAATTAACTTAATTAATATTGATAAAATAAGAATAAACTGATACACTATTTATATTATAAATTGGATGGATTAAATAATAAAAATACAAAATAAAAAATTGTTGATGCGACACTTTTTGTTAAGAAAACGATATTTCTGTAAATATCTCCAACTTTTCCTCTATTATTATAGTATAGAAATATATAGAAATATTTATTTATATTTTTTTTGTTTTGAGTTTCTATACAATAAATATAAAATTAAATGTCTTAAATATTAATATTTTTTATTTTTTATTAATAAATGTAAAATGAAAGTTATTAATGATATCTTAAAATGGAAATATTTAATAAATGAGACATTTATTGCAGTTATTTTTGGCAGAATATTCTGCTTTTATATACACTACTAGAAATATCGTTGGAACAATTCCGTTGGAATTTTGTGAAATACCGTTGGAATTTTACAAAATTCTATTGGAATTCTTCATTCCAACGGAAGTGGACCGTCGGAAAAAGGGGCATTGGAATTTAAATTCCGACGGAAATTCCAACGGAAAAACGATTCCAACGGAACATTCCAACGGTACTTTTCCATTGGAATATACAATCACAAAAAAAATTCCGACATTATTCCAACGGAATTTCCAACGGCGTTGAATTCCGTTGGAAATTCTATTGGAAATTATAAAAATTCCAACGGAATTTCCAACAGCGTTGAATTCCGTTGGAAATTCTGTTGGAAATTCCAACGATTATTATTTCCGTTGGAATTTCTGTTGGAATTTGATTGTTTTCTAGTAGTGATATATATATAGATTATTACTTTATAAAATTGAGAAAATGGTAGTAGTGTTGACTGAGTTAAATAATTAAGCATTAGATAAAACTCTTTTGTTTTAATTTAAAGAGTTAATCAAGAGTTACGTAGTTAATTTAAAATATAATCTAAAATATAATGGATTTGTAAATTGATGTAGATTAACTTTTTGTGAATTGATTTCAGATTAGTTGATTTATTTCAATAGTTTTAAGAGTTTGATATCATGTACATTGCAAGATTGAATAATTCTCATAATTATTTGTAGAAATACGTACAATAGAGATCATTGGGTTAATAAATTAGTTTTATGACTTCTCTTGGTTGCTAATGCAAACATAATATTAGTTAAGGTTAGAAGATTAATTAAAGGTTATTATGGTATCAATGGATTACTAGTTAATTAATCAAGACTGGTTGTTTCAGGAGAAAACATTGATCTATGAACTAAATTGGAATTATAATTATAATATACATAATTTAAGTTATCAGAAAATTTACTTAATCCACTTTTATGAATTGTTATGTTAAGTGTACCGAATATGATTGCTCATGAAATATTTTACTAATTTATCTTAATACTAGGAGAGATTATAAGTTTATTAATCATAAGTAATTAATTGTAATTGAGCTGTTAATTGTTGGAGTTGCAAACCTGTTTCGTCAAGGCTCGATATGAGATTAACTAAACATAATATTTTGAAATTATTAACTAAGGTGACATTATTAGGTATATATGTTATATATAAATATACAGTAGAGTGACATATGGTGATTATGGTGATTAATATAACCTTTAGACATTGAATTCACAATGTACTGATCAAATGTTGAAAATATTTTCTAAATTAAAATTAATCGTCTAAGTTTACTTAGATTGGCGGCCTAATCTGTAATTATGTTTTAAATTTGGTTGAGAAAGCTTAGAACGTGTTTTAAGAGTCTTGAGATATTATAAGCTCTGGAAGTTTCAGGTAAGTACATCTCTCACCTGCCGTATGAGTAGTTCTATTTTATTAATTATTTTTGATGCAAAATTTACGTGGATGGTTATTGATATTTTCTATGAGTATGCCTGAATGATTGGTTAAGTGATGAGCATATGTTTTCTATCATTATGCCTGAATGAGTGGCGTTCTATTTTATTAATTATTTTTTATGCAAAATTTACGTGGATGGTTATTGATATTTTCTATGAGTATGTCTGAATGATTGGTTAAGTGATGATCATATGTTTTCTGTCAGTATGCCTGATGAGTGGCTAAGTGATGAGCATATACATTTTATGTGAGTGTGTCTATGTTTTCTGTGATGAGCTTCCATTTGTTTGATTAAATGCAAGATGCTAGTTAAGCATTTTTTTTCTTCAGAAAGTGAGAAAAATATATTTTTGAGGAAGTATATAAATATATACATATGGTTATATATATATATTTTTTAAGACTGGTGTCGGGCATCGAGATCGCTCACGAGAAGAGTTTAAGGGCCCCGAGACCGTCGTATGAGTTTGGAGTTGCTCCGTTTGGATTCGGTGGCTAGCTACCCCGGATTCTTCGGAGTTGCGCGCATTGGTACCATGTCTGGGCCCACAGTATATTATTTTCAAGTATAAGAGTATAGGAGTATTTTTAGTAGTTAATGTTTGTGGTTTTATTTAAAAGTTTCAAAGAAAATTGTTTTGTGAGATTAGATGATGTGCTTGCTAAGCGTTTCGCTTATAATATTACCTCATACTACTGATCAAGGCAAGGGTAGTGTGATGCAAGGAGGTAGTAGCGCTGAAGTGTGATGGGTGGTGACGGTGGAACCTCGGAATTGGTTTAGTACTTTTCATGAGTTTAATGCCTAGTTTGACGTTATGTTAAATGCTAACTTTTAATTTCCGAATGCTTTTGATATAACTAATATATATCTAACATATTTTTTAAGAAAATTTGTTTCTGTTGTTTATTAAAAAGAATTTTACAAAATTTTTAAAAAAAGTTTTATGTCGTAGAGGTTATGCATGTTTTAGTAGAGGTAATAACCCCACTAGAAGGGATGTTACAGTGTCACGTGCCAATCACATGCGAATTAAGCCCGATTTGGCTGTTCGGGGTGAATTTGAGTCAAATTTCCGACTTTTTAAAAGATTAAGAATAAAATCAACGGCCTGAAAAGATAATGGGTAAAATTGCCAGAACAAATATGTTAATGGATAAAAAAATAATGAACATTGACCATCTCAGATATCTCATTTCGTGAGATGAGTCGGGTCGGATTGAATATAAGAAATTATGTAATACTTTTCTATATATTAAGTAATATTTTCATGTATATTAGATAATACTTTTGTATTATATTATGGACATAATACCAATGTATTACTTCATCTATAAAAATATATTACTTAATACACATAAAAATATGACATATTACACTTCACACATGAAGAAGAAGAGCACGTGTGGAGCCCTAAGATCCATTTTTTCTGAGACCAAACCCTACCCAAGTTTGATTATTATCCCATAATACAAAAGTATTATCTGATATATAAAAATATATTACTTAATACACATAAAAATATTAAATATATTTTTCTTATAGTCTAACTCTGACCAAATCCGAAATGCATCATATAATACCAAAATATTACCTAATATATAGAAAAATATTATGTAATATACACAAAAGCATAACATAATTTTTTTATTCGACCCAGTCAAACCCGTCCCACAAAATGGAACTCATGAGAAGGTGTCATCCAAGAATTTGTCCATAAATTAACCCTATCAGCATCTTTACTCAAATTAAGTTTTGAAAAAATAAAATCTACTTTCATGAATCGCGAAATAAAAATCTAGTGTCTATAACTAAAAGGCAAAAACTTATATACCCCTGGGGCACATAGGGGCACGGATTCAGGTGTTATATACATGTTCTTCAGGTGTTATATATATACTTTATGGGTGTTATGTTTTTTGGTGTTATAAATATACTCTATAGGTATCATATGTATATAAGAGTATATATGTGATACCTGAAGAGTATATATGTGATACCTGAAGAGTATATATTTAACACCATATGATAATTAATTTGGGGGCACCATGCCCTTGGGGCACACAAGTGTCACTCTAACTAAAATAGTATAATAACAAGATTCGAACACTCAAAGGGTTTTTAATTTTTCTTTTCTTTTAGTTGGTTAAACATCATCCATATCTTGAACATCAAAATATAATACTATCTATATCTATATCTATATATATATAGAAAGAAGATCTTCAATAAAAATAGTATAACTAATTTTCCCTCATAACTTTACATACTATAATTGGAAAGAAGTTAGTTAGAAGAATTTAAAAAATCAAAAATAAAAAGATTTATACTTTTAAGGATTGTTGGTCCTCTAGGTTGGGCTATAGCCTATTGGTAGGTTATGTAGGTTATTTTTGTCTTTTTTTTTATATTTTATATAAATCATAGTCTTTAAATTAAATCATTTTTTCAATTTAAAATTTTGTTTTAATCTATGATATACCAAATTTATCATTTTGGTATCTAGAATTTTATTGTTAATGCGTGATATATATCAAATTTATCATTTTTTATGAATTCTAATTTGTTATTTACATTGCATCGTTAAAAAATAACAATGTATAAATTTGATATTTAAATTTTGGTGGATAATTATATTTAACACAATTAGAAATAAAAAACAAATGACTAAATTGAACTAAGATTAGGAAATTAAAAATAATAATTTTTAAAATACAAAGTTTTAGACTTTTGGAGAAATTAATTATAATGAAAAACATTTTTTATATAATTGTTTGGTTTATTTGTCAATATAGGTGGGTTCAATATTCAGTTATCTACGTTATTTGAATATATAACAATATATTTAGGTATTTATATCTTTTCTTTAACTATAAATAATTAAGTTATTGGTTAGACCGAAAACTTCAAAGAAATTTATAATTGTGAACGTCAGAGAACATTCAAATACAATAATATATTTATCATGACACTTATGTCTTTATTATGAATTGCAACATGCATAACATATATCTTTAGGAGTTAAAATGTTTTTTTAATATCAATTATCGTTTTAACATCCATGACACAATAAATGTTTCTAATTGTTAAATTTAATTTATTTTAATTTACAAAATTGATTGGTGTACAAAATTGGTGTCATTTTTAACAATTTCATATTTCAAATATAGGTTTTATAAATCATTGTTCAACAAAAATATGAATTTATATATTATTGTTTGCATTTTAAAAACATAATAATATTTAAAATGAAAAACAGTAGAGATAAAATGTCTAAATTCTTATTGATATATAATTTAGGTTACGATAATACTATCACATTATATTATTAAATTTTTTAAAATTAATAAATAAAATTACAAACCGTGCATCGCATGAGTATAATTCTAGTCTCTTTAATTCAAAAAATAAATGTGGTTCTGTAATTTTTGTTATAAATTTAAAAAAATATAAAAATTGATTAATAAAAATATTCTTAAACACTATCAATCAACTCTCATTCCTAAAGGGATTTTATAGTATTATTTATCATAGAATCCAATTTAGAGCTTGGTGTCATTAATTTTACTTTTAATGGAAGCAGTAATAATCGGAAAAAAAAGGCAAAAATACCCCCATATATATCACATTTACGTTTCCATCCTTTAATTTTACCAGTTTTAAAACTATCTCGTAGGTTTTATTATTTTGCTCAAAATACCTCGTCACCTCCTACAACAGGTAACTTGATAACGTGACCGGTTTTTTCTGACGTGGATTTTGATTTCCGAATTTCTTTTGGTTCCACGTCAGACGGGGATGTCCAAGTAATAATCCTACTCACACAAGAGAGTAGAACCGATTATGGTAAGTATTTTGTGTTTCAGGCCAAAAAAAGTGAAGAAATTGTGAACAAGGTGAATGGAATTGCCAAAAAAAGTAGAAGAAATTAGGGGAAATTCAATGGTATGTGAGAAAATTTGGAGGAGAATGAGATTGGGAGAGGATTGAGAAACCAAGACATCTATATATATATAAAAAGAAGATCTTCAATAAAAATATCATAACTAATTTTCCCTCCTAAATTTACATACTATAATTGGAAAGAAGTTAATTAGAAGAATTAAAAAAATCAAAAATAAAAAGATTTATACTTTTCAGAATTGTAGGGTCCTCTAGGTTGGGCTATAGCCCATTGGTAGGTTATGTATGTTATTTTTGTCTTTCTTTTTTGTATTTTATATAAATCATAATCTTTAAATTAAATCATTTTTTCAATTAAATTTTTTGTTTTAATCTAAGATATATCAAATTTATCATTTTATTATCTAGAATTTTGTTGTTAATGCATGACATATCAGATTTATCATTTTTTATGAATTCTAATTTGTTATTTACATTGCATCGTAAAAAAAATAACAATGTAGAAATTTGATATTTCAATTTTGGTGCATAATTATCTTTAACACAATTAGAAATGCAAAAACAAATGACTAAATTAAACTACGATTAGGAAATTAAAAAAATAATTTGTAAAATACAAAGTTTTAGACTTTTGGAGAAATTAATTATAATGAAAAACATTTTTATATAGTTGTTTGGTTTATTTGTCAATATAAGTGGGTTAATATTCAATTATCTACGTTATTTGAATATATAACAATATATTTAGGTATTTATATTTTTTTAACTATAAATAATTAAGTTAGTGGTTAGACCGAAAATTTCAAAGAAATTTATAATTGGGAACGTTCAAAAAATACAATAATATATTTATCATGACACTTATGTCAATAATATAAATTCCAACATGCATAACATATCTTTAGGAGTTAAAATGTTTTTTTAATATCAATTATTGTTTTAACATCCACACAATAAATGTTTTTCATTACTAAATTTAATTTATTTTAATTCACAAAATTGATTAGTGTACAAAATTGGTGTCATTTTTAACAACTTCATATTACAAATATAAGTTTTATAATTCATTGTGTAACAAAAATATAAATTTATATAGTATTGTTTGTATTTTAAAAATATAATAATATTTAAAATGAGAACCAGCATAGATAAAATGTCTAAATTCTTATTGATATATAATTTAGTTTACGATAATACTATCACATTATATTATTTAATTTTTTAAAATTAATAAATTAAATTATAAAACGTGCATCGTACGGGTATAATTCTAGTATAAACTAAAAAAGAAAGAAGTGAGAAGTATACATCCCAATTTCGGCATCCACGAAACCTTCTTTCCGGATTGTGTGAAGTTCATGAGCATCTTAAAGAAGATCTCAACCCACAATAGCAGCTCGTTTGTGGAATCTGACATCCTCTCCATGGATGAAATGGTTTTGGAGTCCTAATTTATGGAGAAGGTCTGATTTTGAGGGGAAAGAGTTTGTTTTCCCTCCTTCTGCTCAATTTACATGGAAAATAAACTCATAATATAAAAAATTCATATTACACATGTGTATTTCGACGCCACATAATAATGACGGGGTATTTTTGGCAAAATAATGAAACCTACGGGATAGTTTTAAAAACTGGTAAAATTAAAGGACCGGGACGTAAAAGTGGTATATATAAGGGTTATTTTTACCATTTTTTCCGTCATAATTCATCAATTTATTCTTTCTATACTTCTGACATGGTAAATCATATTCCTCAATATTAATTGCAAATACCTCGATTATTCCATGAATAGAAATAATTAATAGAAAATTTGACAATACTTCCAAATATTGGTAAAAATATGATTATGTTTTTTTTTTTTTTTTGGGAATGTCTTCAAATATGTTTTTTATATTCTGATTTGACTTTGACGTTTTCTTTTATTTATCTATGTGCCATTTTTTTTCTATATATTTATTAATATTCACATAATAAAAGAGGAAATTATATCTACCAATCAACTACTTACACTGAACTAACGCTATATCTAATTCATATCTACTTAATATAATAGAATATGAAAATGATGAGATATTTACATTTTACTACAAATGTGATTTTCATATCATCAAAATATAAATACTAATTTCCCTAACTCGTAAACTTCTTCTTCTGTGGAACATATTATGTGTGTTATATATACCTCTTTTTGGAGGACTAAATAATTTAAAATATACTACAATAATATTAAAAGAGAAAGAAATCCCTAATACATATAATAAGACTTAATTTACAAACATTTTTGTACCAAATAAAATGGACATATACTTTCCTCTAAATGATCATGCATGCATCAATCTTTTATCCACTCTAGCAAATTTTACTTGTTTAATATATTTGCTAGAGAACCAACATATAACTTGAACTACATTTGATTGGGTTTCCTATATTATTATGTAGTTCAAGGAAAAAAAAAAAAACCTTCATGGCTCATGATTGAACCACAATCTAGAAAACCAAACTTAGGTAAATTAAACTAGTTTTTCTCAAATACATTTCACTTGAAGCCCATTCATTACCTAGAGCAAGTATTAAGAAGCTTGTTCATGCCATGATACCCTCCCGTTTCAACTCTAATTTAAGCTCAACAATCTCATTTTCGGGCAAAATGGCGACGACCTCCCTCCATCGACCGTTGTTTTTGCCACCTCGTTTTGGCCCCGGGAGAACCACCACGACCCCTTGATCACCAACTCCGTCAATTCTATAGCTAATACTGACCGGCTTCTGCCCTGCGTAATCAAATTCATAGAATTTGGCATCTTCAAGGTTCACAAAAGTTAAATTGGCACCGTAGACGATGAAATCAGGCAATCCATGCTCTCTCTCCATAGCTGCTTCGATATTTTTTCGATCATCCGACGCCTCGTTTCTCACCAATGTTGCTAGCAAACTAGGGTTGGCCTCAACTATTGGAAAATCTACCTTGACAACACCCACAAGTTGACTATTGGTCAACATACCATATGTCTTACTTTCTTCACCTTTCTTGCAAATTGTCACAACATTTGGTTCCAACCCATGGCCCCTAATCCTTGCAATGCATTTCCAAATCACAGCTGAAATGGCCTCAAAAGGGGTGAATTGAGATCCATTTGGGCTCAATTTTGATTGGACATGGCCCAATTGTGTGGGACCCACGCCAAAGGAAAAGGCCTCTATCTTGAACTTAGTAGGAGTCACCCAATTATCTCCAACTGGGCCCACCCGTTTGATGGATAGTGGATCCTCCACAACCTTTAATGGGTCATTAGAATTTGTACATTTTGTGAGGGTTTGGGCCAGTTTAATAGGTGGGCCCATCTCAAGCCCAGCCACGGCCCGGCCCAATAAGTTGATGAACTCTGCAGCAGAGAATGCGTCTCCAAGAACATGGGCCCAGCTTAGGCCCAAAGATGTTCCTCCACATTTAAATGTAGTTAACTGCAAAATAAGTTTTTCTTTAAAAAAAAAAAAGTACAATATTAAACGTAATAATATAAGATTTTTCCCCTGCCATTGTTATTCTTTTAATTATATTTTTCAAAGGAGGACAATAATATAAAAAAAAAAAAGTTCTAGAGTGTTTTTTTAAAATTGAAGGACCCCTAGGGCTAGGGCCCCACTATCCTAAACAAATAATTAAATAAACACAATTACAAAAGTTTATATTTGTCTATGTAAATAGGGGAATTAATTTCTTACCACTCAACTGTTTTATTTGTCATTAATGACATGTAATTAAATTGTGTCCTATAAAGAGGATGATATGACAATTCAACCACCATAATGATGAATGTGTACCCCAGCTAGGTGTTGTCGTTTTATATGAAATTTAAAGCTCTTACCAACTTAAAGAGATTTGCACTTAATTACAATTTAAGGGGTTTTATTAGGGCTTAACAAATTTGTCCTCTTTTACCCCATTTTCCCCTATTCTTGCACTATGGTAGCTAGAATGGACTTTTTGTTCTTTATTAATCCGTTTATTGTTTTTTCTGTAGGTTAATTATCTACGAGATCGTGATAATTTCTAAGGATAAAATATAAATGTAATAGGATTAGAAATATAAATTCTTAATGTTATTTCAAGTTTTCTTTGACTATCTTAGGAGCATGGATTATCATCTAAGATATTATCCGGATTTTGGGGTTTTAGACCGAGTTGGAAGGGTAATTTGGTATTTTATTTCCATCAAAGTAAATAATAGATAAAGTTAGATAAAATATCACTATTCTTTCTACATTGTACGTAAAAGTGAATGAAGCTTGAATGGGAATATTACTCTTTTATGTGAAGCTTTGACTTCCTTTTTGGGAGTTTTTATTCAAGATTAGATTTGAAGATAAGGTGAAGGGTTTAAGTGAAAGTTGATTTTCACATCTCGTACATTTTGTTTAGAGTGTATTTGATGAACAATTGTGAGCAATTAATATAATTATCTTCTTTCGTTCATTGTTTCTCTATTTCCTTTGGAATGTATGTAGAAGCCTTTTCATTTACATCATTTTGTAATTATGTGTTTGTTGTATTATTAATGAGTTATTAGTTTGTGGATAGAGAAAAACAAATGAATAATAAGCCCGAGGAAAGCAAATTTGTCCATGTTAATCTGAAATGTGTATGTTACAATTTTCGATTTAACGAGGAATTATGAATTTAAGTATGTTAATCTAAATTTTATGATAAGTGTGTGTTTTTTTAGTCATAACTATGTTTTTACGGTATAAGCCTATGTTATTTAAATATGCGTTTTCTAATTATAAACAAAATTTTGCTATTATAAATACAATTGTCGCATGGTGCGAGGGTTGCACATTATTTTTTATATATATTCTTTTATATTCAGTTCTTCACTTTATTGTCTACCAAAAATTATTTTAAATAGTTATCAGTAGACACAATTTCAAGACTCGACCTTTAAAACACATTCGATTATTTACAATATAGCAATTTTGAGGAATAAAAACGAGATCATTAAAAAAAATTATATTGATATTTAATTTGCCCAATTTGCTCAGTTCCCAATAGGTAGTAATGGATGTGGTAGTGGTGAAATTACTATTTTAGCCCTTGTAGAAAAACATTGAAACATGTGGGGCACACAAATTTAAAAACAAGATAGTATTTGGCTTCTGCCACATCATTTATTTATCCAACAAACCAAGAAAGCTTCTGGACACACCTTCCCACAAATATATATAATATATATGTAGTATAATCTATTTATTTATATTTATCTGACCATTTATTGAAATATTAGTTAATGCAAGCTAATTAAACCTTCTAATGCTATATAAAAACTTATATAAGATTCTCATCATGAATATAATTATATAAGATCAAACTTTAATTACTATCTGCATATTAAAATCATTTTTGATTGAATTCAATCTTTAATTTTAGATTATGGGTTAATCATGTTTTACAAGTTTTTCATCAAGCTAATTGAAGGACTTTTTAACATATATTTATATATTAAAATATGTTACATTCTTTCTATTATATAGATTTATTGGTTTAAGAATTGCTTACCTAGTGAGATAAATATAAATATAAATATAAATATAAATATAACGAAGTTTTTCATTAAATGTTTCGATTTTATAAATGATCTCTGAGGCGCTTTAATTTCAATTTGTATATATGGTAATATAATATTACACTTTCCTTAAAACAGAAATTTCTTATGAAATATTCATCATGTCTAGGCAAATTTAACATATGTTTCTTTATCATTCTTAGCTAAGAAAAGAAACTTGAGGGCATGAATTATATTTTTTTCTGCAATCTTTTAATGATCTGAAGTGCTATTAATAACAAAAGAAACGGAGTTAATTAAGTTTCATACGATCCTTTTAATTTATTTTCAAAAAGATATCATAAGGTGCCGTTTTCTGAAAAAATAAAAGGTATGCAATCAGAATCCTCTATTTCAAACCGTGTTTCATCGGGTGTTCCAATATATCCTCACACGTCATGTGTAGAAGATGACATCACTTGTCATCTATTGAAAACAATAGAAGATAAGATGAAACGCAGTATGGAACGGAGGATCCAATCCCGAACTCACTTAACCAAAAACCAGAAAAGATGGATGAAAAATAATTACCTGGATGAAAAGGAGGGGTGAGAATCCAAGTTCAGGGCCAATGATGTTGTTGGAAACAAGTAGTCTCTCAAGATCAATATCCTTCATCTCCAACCACTCATCTAGGGTTTTGTCACACTTGGCCTCAACAAACCTCACACCACAGTCATTGCATTTGATGTAGGGCCGGCCCGACTCGGCCCGTCGGAACCGGCCCGAGGTGACCGGATTCTTGTTCAGCCAAGTGAACATGGGCTCCTTGATGGCAAGGATACTCAACCCCTCAAATGCTTGGCTCCCAAAGTAGTAGATGCCTCTTAGGTAGTGAAGCTTCATTGCCAAGTCCATGTTTTCGGGCTCGAACAACGAGTCTTGGCCCGTCGCGTAGGCCGGCCCGACTGAGGACATCTTGATGTTGTAGATAAGCCCATCTGCCATGGGAGATGAAACCATCTTTTGTGTGAAGTATGGAGCCTAAGAAAGTGATGTGGGAAGATACATATACATATTTCCCCCAGTTCATGCTTAGGGTTTTATAGTAATCCTTCATCATTGTTTGAGGAAAATGAATTGGCCCCATCTCCCATGTGGAATTGACCCGGCCGGGTGAGCAATCGGTCGGTTCGATCTAAATTAAATACCAAACTGAATTGGAAAAAATCGACAATTGAAAAGCTCGATTCGGTCGAATTTAATCTGAACGGATTGACTTGAACACAAATTAATTGATAGAACCTCGGGTTTTTCGATTTTGCTCCGGTGCAAATAATTAACTTTTTTTTTTATAAACTGAACAAAATTTATTATTTTAAAGACTTGTAGTGCAAGTAGAGTGCCACGTCTTTATATAAGTTCAGATTGTAATAACTAGAGTTCGAACCAAAATTATACAAATTTTATAATATTTATCATCTTCATAGAAAGAGGGTACATGTGTAACTATAAGGAAGCGGCTAATAACACCTTCATAAATTATGAATACCCCTCTAAGATTCTAGACAATAATAACCTTATAGAATAATTGACTAAATTATTAGGATAAAATTAGAACATATCCATCATTTTTTAAATCATAATCTCATTCAACCATTGTTTTCCATTATTATAATCACAATCCTATTCGAACGCTAATTCTCCATTATTTTAGTATATTTAAACCCTAATTCTTTCATATTAAATCTTATGTGTGTATACACAAATTCTCCAATGTAACTGGGACGACCCGAACTAGATACACAAATTCTCCAATGTAACTGGGACGACCTGAACTAGATCCGAGTATATCTGGTTTATTTTTTTCGCTTCAAACCGTTACCTTTATGTTGTATGGTGTGACATTTATATTATATAAGTGTGAACTTATATATAAATGTTATTACCTTTCTGGTCAGTAAATTTGGAGAAATTTAAGATTTTCAGGTGTTTCTACTTCAGGTTGAGACCTTATGTTGTATTTTTGTGATCTTTATGTACAAATATCATGACATTTATGATCCATAACATGGAACAAAAATGAAGATTTTTTCAAAAAAAAAAAATCAACACATTTGTAAGTTGAACATACCTTTTTATGATATTACTCATACTGTTATGTAATATTAATTGCACCTTAATATATGACATAAAGGTGCAACTAATATCACATAAAGGTAAATATGTACAAATTTTGCTAAAATTCTTTTTTTTTTATAAGTTGAAATATATAAAGGTCACTACATTTGTACATAAAAGTCACACTTATATAACATAAAGTTAACAGTCTGAAGCGAAAAAAATAAAATTCAAAAAAAAAAAAAAAAGCGCACGAAGTTAACCCATATCCAATCCACATTGTATGTGCACCTGATGCACAAGAGACTACCTCTCATATATATATATGTATATGTATATATATTTATTTATGTGTACCTTTTTTTTTTGATTCTACCAAAAATTGTGATTAAATGTATAGTGAAATATTAGTTCCAAGAACAATCAATGTGAGGCAATTTATATGTTGCGATGGGATCAAATTATAATAAAAAGTACTGATTTTGAAATCTTATCGAAACGTATTGAGATCGGAATCATGACTATGAATAACTAAAAAAAGATTAATTTCCAGAGAGAGAGATGGATGAGGTATTAATTGGTTCATGTGCAAATGATATCATCAAGTTCTTGTGAAAGACCACTCTAAAATGAATGTGTTCATAATCTCTCTCTCTCTCTCAATTAAGTATTAAAAGGGCCTAATGCATGTGTGAGAGAAAGAAGAGTCATAAATAATATGGGTGTACGTGTTCATATCTGGTCCTTTCATCGATGCAGCCCTCCATCATTTATGGCACCTTTAATTGTTTGGCTATGAACTTACGTGAGGCGGTCTCACAAGTAGTTACTGTGAGATGAATACTTTTTACCCATTAACTAAACTCATTTCACATTGAGTGATTCGTAACACGATCTCACGTAAGACTTACTCATAAACTACTTATAGCGTATACCTAAATCAAGTGCAGAATCAGAATATAGAGCACTTGCAGAAACAAGTACATATTATTTGAATTAAGTCTCTTCTTCAAGAATTTGACAGCACAATTGAAACTCAGTGTTGCAGCTCTTGCAGCAAATCATGCCTTCCATGATAGGACAAAACAATGTGTGGAAATTGACGTCCATTTTACCCGAGAAAAGGTGTTAGCAAATATGTTGGATATTCGATACATCCCCACCGAAAAACAAGTTGCAGATATTCTTATAGATATTACCAAATCGTTTTCATTTCCTCAACACAAAAGTTACGCCTTAAACATTTTCATGTCCAGCTTAATAGGTCACTGTTTGTTGTCTTAGCTTTTCTCATAGTTAGTTAGAAATGGAGTTAGATCATCTAACCATCTTCACTTTTAGCTTGTATATAAAATTAAGTCCATTCAATGCAATTTAGTTTACACTCTATTCATTATCTTCAGCAATGTAAAAACACAAACCTATATATTATTAAGAACACACACTATGATCAATATTGTGATATTTTAAAGTGATTATATATCACTTGATTCAATATATATTACCTACAACAAAAAGTATTGAAAAAACAATAAAATGAAATATCATATCCTTTTGATAAAATGGAAGAGTTGCTTGGTTAGCGGATACAGGCAGTGGGCAATCTTGACTGAAAAAGCTTTCAGATCACCTCCAATTCTTGGTGGCAAATTTACCATCAAAATATCAATTTGCTATAAATAGTAAAATCATTTTCAATCATTTTAACTTAAACTCAATTCGAATATTCTCTTACAATATTTTTAATTCTTATATTTTTGAATTTTCTATTTTATCGAATGTTTGTTTGATTAAATTAATAAAATAAATTGATCATAGTGATTTCAATGATATAAAATTTCTTATAATTAAAAGAAAATTGAACATATTGATTTCGATGTGTTATAGTAAATTTATCATGCTTGTTGTATATATTCTCTTAGTTTACATTTAGCATGTAGCAATGTATATGTATTGTAGCGAATTTCATTGTATTTGTAATTTTAAATTTAATGATATTTTATTATATTTCTATTAGTTATAATTTTCGTGTCAATAAAATATAACAATACAACTAAGATATACGTTTTCAATTTTTAAAAATTTCATAAATCTAAAATCAAATAATATTATGTATAACTAGTAGTGTACCTGTGCGTTGCACAGTGTGTTATATATATAATTATTAAAAAATATAATAACATATAAAATGTGGTGATTATTATTTTAACAAAAATATATTGATACTTTTTTAATATGTATTAGTATAAAGTTAGGTATTTTAATTTTAAATTTATGTCATTATAAATAATTATATTCGAAAATATTATAAATTTGAAATATATAAAGTAATATATTAATCTATGGATTAAACAAACAAATAAAAAAAATTGTGTCAGAACATTACATGGGTAGTGAAATTTTAAAAAATAAATTTAATATCGAAAAATAAGTTATATGTATTAAAAACGTTATGATTTAAGTATTGAGATAAATAAATTTATATTTTTGGCATTTATAACTATAAATACACATATTTTAATAAATTTTTTTGGTTCAACGCCACTATAACTCATTTATTTTAAATCAAATAAAAAATTATATGAACTTATCAAATACATGAAAATCTCTCTTGCTATCTATTTAAATGAAACAATTCAAAATTGGACTTAATCTACACATTTTGAATAAAAAATTATGAATAATTATTATAAGATTGATAAATCAATATATCTGCAGGGACTAAGAATGATGAAATTTTAATTTGTGAAAAACCAGAAAAATTACCTCTGTCCAATCTCTTATGCCACCTCAATTAATCAGAATATAAATATAAATAAAATTTGATAACAAATAAATATAAAATAAGAAAGATAAAATAAAGTATGTGTATATTTCAAATGAATAAGTTGGTTAACTTGCAATAATGTGTAATCTATTATGTACAACTATAATATTTTTTTATTTCTACATTTTAATATCAATTTACAATAAATTAATATTACATATCATAAAAACGTTTAAAAATGAAAATTTATTGAAGCCCACACACATACATTTCCATATTTTAGTTTGATAAATTTTATATGAATATTAAATTTAAGATCATTAAATAATGATTGATTTTATATATTATATATTTAAAATAGGGTAAATTACAAAAAACAACCCCAACTATCGACTTTTTTAAAATTGCAACCTAATCTTTTTTTTTTTTTTAAGATTGCCACCCAATCTTTCTGTGATTTTGCCGATTGCAAAATTTCCAGTCATTTTTCCGGCAAATGAATTAATTTTTTTCACTTTCCAACCCAAACTTTAATTTTTTGTCCAATCACAAATCATGATTTTTTTTTCACTTCACACCTTTATGTTATATATATGAGTGTGACATTTATGGTATATAAGTGTGATCGATATTCATAAAATAAATATCAAGGAAATATTGGTCAAAATTGGTGAAATATATGTAACATCGGTAAAAAATCGATGGAATATCAATAAATATTGAGAAAATATCGGAATATATTGGTAAATATAGGAAAAATAACAATAAATATATGTACCCATATTTCCATCGATATCGATATTTTCACCAGAATCGAAATTTTCATTATTGGTTGCAATTTGATAAAAACTCAAAGTTCAGGTTGCAATTAGATTAAAAAAAAAAACAAAGTTTAGGTTGTAAAGTGAACAAATTAATCTCAATTTCACCGGAAAATTTGCAATCGACAAAACCACTGTAAGACTGGGTGGCAATCTGAAAAAAAAAAAAAAGATTAGGTTGCAATTTGAAAAAAGTCGATAGGTGTAGTTGTTTTTTGTAATTTACCCTTTAAAATAAGTACTTAAAAATAAGATGAGAGATAATAAATATATAATCTCTTATTTCATCTTATTTATCTATTTATTTTTTTATTTGAAATTTCTATATAATAAATACTAAACTGAGTATCATAACTGATTTCTTAAATTAAATATTTATTTATTTGTATTGAATTTCTTTAAATACAATAAATAGGTTTATTTATTTTTATTTATATTGAGTTTCTTAAAATACAATAAATAGGTTTATTTGTATTTATTTATATTGAGTTTCTTATAATAAATACAATATGAAAGCAATTAATAGGTTTCTTAAAATAGTAATTATTTAATAGATAGATAATTTATTGCAGTTATTGTTGTGTATATTTTTTAAATAGTTAATAAGTAATTTTAAAATCATATATGTATATATATCAAATTTCAAAAGTATTGTATTGATATACCTAAATGGAAAAGAAATGCAATGCAAAATGATGCATTTAACAATTTAATCTCAAAACTGTTATTACACATTTTGCAACACTTCTTTAGTGAATGTAATATTTTCCTCCCCACTACCACAAATTAAAACTTTCAATCCATCTCTAATGGAAAATATAAAAAGGAAAAACATAAATGTGGCGTGTTTCCATACACGCAATACACCTTAGCTGTCACTTTTCCTTTTGACTTTGAGCCTCAAAAACCCTAAATCCTTTTTTCTCCCAAATCGCAATCCCCCCACGAACTCACGAATCTAGCAAAATAATCATTTTGTGTGTTCTGTTCAATTTCGTTAATGAACACCTCCGTGGTATGAATCGATTCTTGATCTTCTTTGTAAGAGTTATAATGATTATTCTTGATAAAATCGATCATTCTTGATTATAATGGTATGTTATGTGTTGATTTTAATATTCTAGGCTTTTCAGAAAAAAATCTCGATCCAACTTCTCTCCAGGTTACTTTGAAACACCTCGTTTATGAGTAAATAACTCTGTATCAGTTTAATTTTTTCAGATTATGCAAATATATTTTCTTTGTATGATGTTTTTTTTAAATCGATTTAAGTTGATCTGTTTTTCTTGTTCGAGAAATTTTACAAATCAGACCATTTTTCATGTTTTTATCAGATACTAAACTGTATTAAGGGTTTGTACTTTGAATTATTTTCACTATTTTACAAATATTGGCATTTTCTCTTTACAAATTTCCAAATCTATTTAAAAATATTTCTAACATCTTCATTTTTTCTGTTTTGACAGGTTTCATGTACTGCAAAAGTAAGCAATGTCCTCTAAAAATTTCCAAACATTGTAAGCTAAGTTTCACTATGCTTAATCTTCATAGTTAGTGTTCCTTGATTTAAGAAATTAGTAGAAATCAAACATGCAATTTATTGTAATTGTATAAACCATAAATAGAATAAATCCAACTGTAAATTAAAGAGTAATAACTGTAATTATAAAGATAGTCGGAAGTATCCCTCAAGAGAAGTAGTAGTCGAAAATCAATGAGGACCATCAAACTTACAGAGAAAATAAAATACCTTGTATATTTGATTGATCTCTGCTTCGTTTTCTACCTAATATAGTTGACTTTGTAAGTTTTCTCATAGCTGGAAAATTTTCTGTGCTTGATTTTGTCCTTGATTCTGCAAGTATCCCTTTGTCTATGCTTGATGCTCTTGTTGTAAACCAAAAACTTAGATATGTCTATTGTAAGTAGAATGAGAGATAAGTGGGGAGAAAACAAAATTTTCAATGTGTTATCATGTTATTTAAAAGAATGTACCAAACATGTGATGATTTTCTTTATAGGGAAACCAAAAGTCTCCTTGAAACTAACAAAACAACCCAGAAAATTATTAATTTTATTTGAATTGTAGCTGTTGAGTATATTGTAGAAAAAATCATATAAGTACTCACATATATATATATATATACATGCATGTATCATGAAAAGTCCCTCTTAATTTGTATGATTTGTAAAAAATTTCTGAAATTATTTGCAATGATTATTATTGATTCGATTGAACAGGTTTGTTTGTAATGAAATATTATTATTAACTAAATTTCTTGAGTGTGCAAAAAGTTGTTAATCATTATTTTTTTATCTAATCAAGACTGTTGTGGGTAGAAAGATGCTTGCAAATAATAATTTTTTAATGTTATATACCAGTTTGAAAATGTCTTCTCGTCTCCTCTGGCAATCATTTTCTGTACAATTATCATTGCTATTTAACTTTGCTGAAAAATCAAAGTAATGACAAATATTTCACAAATTAAAAATAATGTGAAAATACAAAAAATACTAAAAAAAATACACATTTACTTAGATAGTAACTTCTTTTGAGCAGGAAAACATAAAACTTGCCATTTTTTCTTGTGGTTCTATTGTTATATATATATATATATATATATATATATATATATAGATTATATATATAGATTAATTTATATTATTATGGTATAAATTATCCACATGCCAATTAATAATTATTATTGAAATTATTGTTTGGATATCTATTGTTGATTTTTAATAAATTCTTCAATAAAAATTAATTTAATTAATAAGATCGATAAAATGAGAATAAATTAATACAATATTCATATTATTAGATCAAATGGATTAAATATATAGTAAAAAATGCAAAATAAAAAATTTGTTGATGGGACACTTATAAATATTAATTTAAAAAATATTTAAAATGACATATAATTTGTAACACCACCTTCTAGTGGGGTTATTACCTCTATTACAACATACATAACATTTACGACATAAAACTGCTTTTTAAAATTTTGTAAAATTCTTTTGTTTAAACAGCAGAAACAAATTTTCTTAAGAAACATGTGAGACATTTTAGTTTTGTTTAAAACATTTGGGAAACAAAATTTAGCATCAAACTCACAAAAAATACTAAACCAATTCCGAGGTTCAACCGTCACCACCAATCACCCTTCAGTGCTGCTACCTCATCACATAACCTTTGACACCCTTCAGTGCTGCTACCTCATCACATAACCTTTGACTTGATCTGCAGTATGAGGTAAATACTATAAGCAAAACGCTTAGTAAGCATACCATCTAATCTCACAAAACATTTTTTTTCTTGCAACTTTTAAAGAAAACTGGAAACATCAACTAATCAAATCAATATACTTGTATTCTTGAAAAATAATATACTATTATACTCGAAAATAATATACTGTGAGCCCAGATATGGTACCAAATGCGCGCAACTCCGCAGAACTCGTGGTCGCGAGCCAACGAATCTAATAACTGTAGGGCGGTCTGGGAGCCCTTAATTTCTTTCTGTGGGCGGTCTAGAAGCCCTGGTACCAGTCTCTGAATATATAAAATAAAACTATATACATATACATATTTTCTCTTAATATACTTTCTCATAATATACTTTCTTAATTCATGCATAACGTGATTCACTAGAATCTTGTACATGATCAAACATGTAAGCACATCACTTAGCAATCACTAAAGCATACTCACATAACGCAACATATACGTAAAACGACATAAATAATAAACAAATAATTTGGAACTACTCATACTGCAGGTGAGAGATGTACTTACTGGAGTTTCCAACGCTTATAATATCCCTTAAACGCGTTTTAAACTCTGTCAACACAATCTAAAGAATAAATCATCGAAAAAAATGTAATTAGGATTTAGTCTTTACTGTCAATATTAATATTAATTAATTTCTTTAACATCTACCCCAATTTTCGTATCTAGTGACATATATACATTGATTAATCTATATGGTCTTCTTATCCTGGCTAGATTAATTATTATATAACTAAGTTTTTATTTATTTATTTATTAACATTTTCTTACATACTGGAATGAGTCTCTAAAACTCAACATCATTAACTAATTACCCATTCATTAATTATAATACTGATTAGGACCTTCATTAAGTTACAAAGTCAATTGGCTTTTAAGATTGTAGAAACTAAAATCACACTGTGCCGTGAAGCCATAGAAATCTTTTAATAAATTAATCAAATCTTAATTTAGTACTAACCTATTACAACATATAACAAAAGCCTTAGAGTTAAAACAAAATAATCAAATCACAAACCCTAAAAAATATTATATGATTTGCAAGGAATATTTCCAGATTCTGTCGACCACTTAATTATACATATAGATCTAATATTTTGATTTAATTACATATATCAAATACAATCATTTAACCTTGTGTATATTATTGTTTTGTATGAATTTATCCTATTACGAACACATGCAGTATCATGAATGAGCCACTCATATTCAAAATTTCTATACAAAACCCACTTTCTCATGGACTAATCCAATTACCTATAACAATTATGTGAGTTCTTTTTTTTTTATTTCTTCCTAATCTTTTATACATGCGACATATGACATAAGTGATCTTCTTCATTATCTCTACCCATTTAAAGAAACATAAGGTTAACATCAAACACCACTTTTTCCTTTCCAATAATCCTTAATGTATCATATTAACGAAGACAAAAAAAAAAAAGAAAATTATGAGAGGCTTACAAATTAGCTGCATGCGCCGGCTTCTACTTCTATTCTTCTCTGCTCATGTTATTTCAAAATACGCTTAGAATAGAATTTACGGTGTATTCTTAGATAGGGTTTAGATTTCCTATGTCTTCAGAGGATAAAGATGGACTCCTCATTTATCTCAACAACTCTCTAGATTTTCTATATCTCAACTAATTACTTAAATCCAATCATATGTCTAATCTAACTCTAATATGATTAAATCACTAATTATTTAAGAGCCCTAATCACATAAGGTATAATATTTGAATTGTCACATATTACTATGATTCATCATGATAATAAATAATTAAAAAGTTTATCACCCATAAAAGAATTTAATTTAATATTTGAGGTGTTATTAATATAATATATTTATCCGTTAATTCGCTAGAGTCTCAATCATATAAACTATAATACTTGAATTACCACGTATATAATTTCACTACCGCTCAAAGTAAAATTACTATAACTGAATTAAAATTCTAGTCTGAAATTTGATGATAGAGATTAACTAAACTACCCATTTTAGTTTTGATGGTTTTTTTAAACCTAAAATATCAACTACAGTGACTTCGACATGTAACATATTTACCCCATTTTGTATTTTAATACCTAAAATATTATTGGAGATCTACTTATTATAAAAAGCTGTTTATATAGAATTATATAAGTATTGACATATATAAACTTGATTATAGAAAATGAATTAAAAACAGGAAATAAATTTAATTTTATTGGACCACAAATTTTTTCTTTGATAGACACACTACACGAGTGAAAAAATAAAATAAAAATTATCAAATATCTTTTCTACAAAAATGAAATCTATATCTTTATCTTTATATATATAAAGCCACAAACATTTCCTCAAATAGTAATGTAAGGTTTTTCCCGCCAAAAACACCTTGCCAAATATGGAAATTATTTTTATTTATTAAATAAATGATAAACAATAAATCATTTTTAATGATGTACATGTGTGTGTGTGTATATATATATATATATAAGGAAGTTTATATATGACAAAAAAACATTATCACATATTTGTCTATATGGTAAATCAAATTTGATTATTCAGTTCCAATTGATATATTTATGATATAATTTAAACAATGTATATATATAAAAATTTACATCATATAATATCATAATGTATAGAAATATCATTATTTATAATATCATATAAATTATATATATATATGATTTTAATATATATGCATAAAAATAATATATGTTAATACTTCATTCTACTATATATATATATATATTATGATGTAAAGTTAACATTTAAAATTAAAACCAAATCAAATAGGACAAACTTATTGTATATGGCCTTACATCAAAGAATAATATTATATTGGCAAATTTTTGATACTATGACAATTATTTAGTTTACATGTACGTACGTGATATGTCTCAATTAGAAGATGAACTAATTAATTAATTTTTTTAATATTTCCATGTTTAGAATGGTAATTATTTTGATAAGTCAAATTATTGATAATTATATTCCATTAATTATGTGGAAGACATATATATACATATTTACATAAAGTCAGTAATTAGATAATTTTAAATATGAAAATTAAAAGATTTAGTAATAATATACTATATATATAGAAAGATATTAAAGGACTCCATTGGATTGGATAATGGTATTTGTAAATAATAAACTGAATATCATATCCAATTAATTTTAATATTAATATCATATATATATATATGTATGTATATAAACAAGAACATTACCAAATATAAATTGACAAATTTACGCCTAAATTAAATGCTCAATCATAACTATGAAAGAATATTAACATGGTAATCCACATTTATATTTAAGGATATCATCTCATTATGGTAGTTGGCCGTATTAATGGTAATCATTTGATTAAAAAAGTATACATAGTGTTTTATATAGATATGATTTATTTAATTCATATATGGAAATATCATAGAATATGGAACTATGCTTTCAATCACCAAATCATATTATATGTTTAATTGATTTTATATAATTATCGTTACTTTTGATTATATATTATTTGGTTTTCATACTTATAAATTACGTTTAAAATTACAATATTTTTTTATTCACAATATCCAAAGTTGACCTCCATTAATTAAATATTTACAATATGTGATCATTTAATTTGGTTCTATTACATTTATATAACTTTTTTTCTAATTTCAAATAATTTTTTTAGGAAAATTTAATCCCGTGCATCGCACGGGTACAAAACTAGTTTGATTAAAAAAGTATACATAGTGTTTTGTATAGATATGATTTATTTAATTCATATATGGAAATATCATAGAATATGGAACTCTGCTTTCAATCACCAAATCAAGTGATGTGCATAATACATGTTAATAATATTGAAATATGAATATTTTCAATCAATGAAATAAGATATAGTAATAACATAATAATTTTTGGCAATTAGTAAGGAAAATTATATATCTACCTAACTTCACTACACTATGTAAGAAGACAAATGTGATTTCGGTATTATCTTGAATATATAGAAATATAAATATAAATATATTTTTGAAAACCACTTTTTCTATTTTAAAAAATTAAAATAAATAATATGAACGTAAATGATAATTGCTTAATTAGAGTATTCAATTGGCATGCTTTATAATTAAATCAATTGATATGGCTAATGTGATTTCATGGGAGTAAAATAATGGACATGATTTATGTGCAATCAATATATTTCAATGTATTTGGAAAAAAAATTTCTATAAATTAGGAACATCATTATTTATGCCACACTTAATGCATTAATTCCATATTCTTAAACTAATTTCACACTATAAATTTGAGAGAATAAACTTAAAATTCACTCACACTTTCTCTTCACAATGCAATTTCTCAAATTCAATATTAGATCTGTTCTCATGGATGGTCTTTTTATTTTATTTTTTTTAGGTTTGGTCATGTATTTTGTTTAAATACTTTAAGTTTGAAATGTTAAATGTGTGATTTATTTTATTGAATTTTTGAATATGAATTATTCTTAATGTAATGTAGTTTTATTTTTGTTCAACTTTAATTATTTTATGTAGGAACACAATGAAGAAATCAAAGTAAGATTAAGTGTCAAATTTTTATTAAAATAAAGTTGTAAAGTTCTTGAAGATTGAAGAATTAGCACTACAAGGTGGAGTTTGTACATTATTTGATCAATTGTTTTCTATTTATTAAGAAAGTTAACCGCATATTGCCAATTTATGTTAATATTAATTTTCAAAACTAATTATTATAATCAAATATCTTTAAATTTGTCATATACAATGTATTGTAATATTCATTTGTTTCTCACTTTACATACGTTTTCATATTGATTGATATCAAAAGAGATTTGAAAATTGAAAAAATGAACATTTATATTAACCATGAAATCAGGCAATCGGAGTAACTAAACAAATCAATAAATTTATGCCATAGAAATTATACATTATAATCATGCAAACAAATCATACGTTATTAGTGTGGGAGAATTAACTTACAATCAAATCACTATCTTTGATGGACCCAGTGATGAATTTGTAGATTTTCTTAGGTATGTTATTTCTTTTCATTGTATTTCAGTTTAAAATGTTTATTATTCTGTTTATTATGCAAATCTATTAGAAAATAAATTGTATAAATGATATTTCAAATTGCATAGATTTTATTTTAATATGTTTTTTTTTTTTTTTGTAAAATAATGTTATTTTAACATGTTGAGTATGTTTGGCCAAAGCTTTAGATATCACTTATCCTATGAGAGATTAGGACATTATCTATAATATTCATATACATCAGGATTGTTACATTATGCAAAATATGGATTATGCAAAATCTTAAATTGTTGTAATTTAATTTATATGTCGTTTATGATATAAATGTATTCAAAGTTTACACACTAATAAGATTGAACTTTAAGATGATGTGATATTAAAATTTTCATAATTTCGACCATGTTTGTAGGTACTATAAGGAATGAGTTTCAAAGTGGAAAAATATTGATTTGAATTATATAGCATCAATGTTCTTCTCACATTTGGTAATTTTATTATCATGTAATGTTTCATGAGTATTCTGAATTGATGAAACATTATTTTTATATAAAATCAATTATATAACTTTTTAATATATTCATAATCAAATATATATATATATTTATGATATAGTTTTTAATTTGGGTAAATTTAATAAGGGTGTCTTTGCAAATTGTTTGGGGTTTATTGTAGAATTGTGGTGATTGAGTATATAGGTAAATTTTGGTATTCATCATATAGGCCATTTTTTAAAGAAGTTAGATGGGGAATGTAATAATTCTTATTTTCTGGTAATTATAGATATTTTTAACTTTATTTGATTTCATGGACTTTGAAATATGATGACTTAATATCAAAAAATTATAATTTTATTTGGCATTAAAAAAAATGAATCATGTAATTAACTATAAAAGTAGTCTTCGAGTGGTTATTCAATTTTTACTGTTTGCAATAGAGAATGTATCGAGTAATTGTCTAGACAAGTTTTGAATTGAGGCACAATTGGTAAGTATATGTTAGATAGTTTATTTTGTAGGAAAATTATTTTGATTTTTTCTTAATAATATATTTTTCATGTTTATACATGACACGCGATAAAATTGCATGGAGTACTAAACATTTCCCCTCAGAGATTGAACGTTTGGTTTAAAGAAAATTTTGTACAAAATGGATTTCAAGAAAATTGTCATGAGCAATTTTAACAAAGGATCTTATATAGTTGCTAAGTTGACAGTTGATATTATTATTTCTTTTTGTGTTAGTTTTTTGGATGGTAAAGAATTTGATCTATTATCAAGATTGAAACAAGCAAAATTTGAAAATGATGAAAATATTGAAGTTTTATTTTTTAAGCATTATTTAAATTGTTAATCAATAATCTAGATTTATGTTCCAAATAAAAAATATATTTAATTTTTTTCTTCTAAATATCAGGTGTCTACCACTTACAAGCTAGGCAAGAAAGGTGATGATATTGTGAAAGTGTTTGAGGAAAAAAATCAAATGAATAGGAAATTGAAAGAAAAGTTTCCAAGTTCAAGCAGTATGAAGAAATTGAAGATTGTTATTAAGAATGAAAAAGATTGAGAATCCTATGAAACTGTATTCTAAATAGTGGTGCCTACTATTCTTTTTTCTACTTCATGGATATTTGATGTTTTTTTATAGTTGGTTTTTCATTTGTTTTTCAACTTAAAGATCGTTATATGCGATAGGTTCAGAAAATGATCATCATCCCAAGTGTATCAATTCTTTTTAAAGCTACTTGATTTTGTTAATCACCCTTAATTTTAATTATGTATAATTTAATCTTAAAATTTTAAATTAAGTTTAGACATTATAATAATTTTTTATTGCCAATATATAAAGTTAATCTTCATTAATTATATATATATATAATATCTAGATCAATAATTTTATTATATTAAATTTATATCTGATTTCTTTTTCAATTAATTCTAAATATTTATAATTGTATTTTAAAAATAAACTTGATCCCGTGCATTGCACGGGTACAAAATTAGTATATATAAAAACACAATGGTTTCTAAAAACAGTAAGGTAAAAAATTTCCCGCCCAAAACACATTTCCAAAACCGGTAATGTTTTTTTATTTAATATAAATAAATAATTAAATAAGTATCATAATTCTCTCTCTCTCTCTCTCTCTATATATATATATAAGAGGAAAGTTTATGGTACATCCAATGTTTTAACATATTTAGATTTCAATTTGTGAATTTATCAAATCGGTAAGTCGGACTTATCAATTATTAAATGATGAAAATGGATACGGTAAATAATATTTAGGGAAGTCAATTGTGAGGCTTTATTGTCGTATGATAATTTTATATATATAATGAATTTCCCGCCCAAACTTCATCTTAAATATAGAAATTTGTAAATAATGTATAAAAATTTAAATTGTTAAATTATATATGTGACGAAAAGATTAATCCATTTGTGATAAATTGGGAAAAGAGAAACGTTTCCTCTAATCATATATGGTAAATGTAATAATATTAAATTATGGTAATTGATTATTAAAAAATTTCAAAATATTATTTGTGAATTCTTTATTCCAAAATAAAGGTTTGATATATGTGGTAATACCGTAATTGGAGATTGACTTATCTTTATCATTATCTTTATATATATATGTGTGTGTAAACAAGAACATTGTCAAAAATGATCATAATTTTCCGTCAGAAACCAAAATCTAATTTTGGAAAAAAAAAACTGATTTAGTGTATTTACGTGATAAATATATCCAATTTAATCCCATAAATATTAAAAGTCAACTTTATGCAATTAAATCATAAACAATTTTAATAGGAAAGATGTTATGCTTTAAATATTTGTTCATATCCAAAATCTAAAAATATGTGTGATTTCCACGTATCTAAAGTTACATTGGAAAATTATGTTTTGTTGTAATTTAATATTTAATAAAATATTTTCTAATAATCACAATGAATGTATTATTATGAATATCATTTTTTCAGTTATGATATAGTGTTCTAATATTCATTTTAAACACGTAAGATATATACATATATATTTAAGGAAAATAAAATAAAATTTAGCAAAATGAAAATTTTCCCAATGTTCTCTTAAGAACAAAATTCATTTTTTCAAATTTTACAATTTCCATTTATTATGGAAACTTTAATGTGTAGGAATACGAAATTTCAGGAAAATGGCAAAAAAATAAAAAAATACAAAATTTTTGTTCAAAAAATTAAATAAGAATATTCGATTTTGTGATTTAAAAATAAATAAAGTAGTTAACAGAGTATATATTGATTTGAGAGAGAATACGTTTATGTATTTGAAATTATATTTGAATTCAATTCATGAATCAAGCATGAATTTTTTTTATATTTTGCTTGAATTGTGGAATTTGTACTTAATTTGTGAAATTTGTTTTCTACTGAAAGTCAACTGGACATTCATATATATCTCAATATTTCCAAAACTAATTAAAGTAAGAAACACCTCTAGTTTAATATGTCATATTGCATTTGTAATGCCCCGTTTCTTAAAAACATAAAATCTTGCTTTGGCGTTACTTAGATTAAAATTAGACCTTTTTAGTAATAATAAAGAAAACTAAATTCTGAAAAATAGCTGTAAAATATTATTCCATGAAGCATTGGTATGAAATACGATTTTTTTGGAAAATGCAGCGGAACCGTTTTTCTTGTAATTCCTTTCTTTACAAACAAATTTGTTATACAATAAAAAGAGCGATAAAATAAACCCTTAAGAAATAAATATATATCTATTTCTGGAATATAGTAATTCATTCCCGTAAATTGTGGCTATATCAATTATCATTCGGAAGGATTTGTTTCATTAGTTTTATTCCAAAAATGTTTCCAATCAAATTTAAATGTAATTTTTAATATACCAATTTTATATTTTATATAATTATAAAAGAAGGATTGAGCTCTTCTATGCCCACCCATATCTCATGTGTTTCTTTTCTTCGCTCAATTATAATGTATATCTCTATTTTATATTTTAGGAATCTTTCATCGTCATAGTGTAGTAGCAATGATTTTTAAGATCATTAAATAATGATTTTTATATATTATATATTTAAAATTGATTTAAAATAGGGTAAATTACAAAAAACCACCCCAACTATCGACTTTTTAAAAATTGCAACCTAATCTGTCTTTTTTTTTTTTTAAGATTGTCACCCAATCTTTCTATGGTTTTGCCAATTGCAAAATTTCCGGTCATTTTTCCGGCAAATGAATTAATTTTGTTCACTTTGCAACCCAAACTTTAATTTTTTTGTCCAATCGCAAATCATGATTTTTTTTCGCTTCACACTGATACTTTTATGTTATATATATGAGTGTGACATTTATGTTATATAAGTGTGATCGATATTCATAAAATAAATATCAAGGAAATATTGGTCAAAATTGGTGAAATATATGTAAAATCGCTAAAAAAATCGATGGAATATCAATAAATATCAAGAAAATATCAGAATATATTGGTAAATATAAGAAAAATAACAATAAATATATGTACCCATATTTCCATCGATATCGATATTTTCACGATATTTTCGTTAATTTAAGTTACCTATATTTCCACCGGAATCGAAATTTTCATTCTTGGTTGCAATCTGATAAAAACACAAAGTTCAGGTTGCAATTAGATAAAAAAAACAACAACAACAACAACGTTTAGGTTACAAAGTGAACAAATTAATCTCCATTTCGCCGGAAAATTTGCAATCGACAAAACCATAGAAAGACTGGGTGACAATCTGAAAAAAAAAAAGATTAGGTTGCAATTTGAAAAAAGTCGATAGGTGGAGTTGTTTTTGTAATTTACCCTTTAAAATAAGTACTTAAAAATAAGATGAGAGATAATAAATATATAATCCCTTATTTCATCTTATTTATCTATTTATTTATTTTATTTGAAATTTCAATACAATAAATACTAATTTAAGTATCATAACTGATTTCTTAAATTAAATATTTATTTATTTGTATTGAATTTCTTAAAATACAATAAATAAGTTTATTTATTTTTATTTGTATTGAGTTTTTTAAAATACAATAAATAAGTTTATTTGTATTTATTTATTTGTATTGAGTTTCTTACAATAAATACAATATGAAAACACTTAATAGGTGTCTTAAAATAGTAATTATTTAATAGATAAATAATTTATTGCAGTTATTTTTGGCAGAATATCCTGCTTTTATATATATATATATATATATATATATAAAATAAATTGACGAGTATATAATACTTGATATGATGAAAGAAAATAAATCAAAAAAATAAAAGAAAAACAACTCAAAATTATATAAATAAAAAAAGAAAAATACATTTGAGTTAACAGTCATGCTACCTTACCCACAGTAGGCATGTTAATATGTGTCCACCGCCGACGTATTAGATATCCAACATATCAATTAAATTTGATTTTCATATAATCAATGAATGAGATCATTACACGTCAGCAGTTACCCACATGAGAATTTTAACATTTTCCCTGAGTTGTGTAGTAAGTGGCAAATTTAACACTTACAATTCATTAATGACAATTTATCACTAGATTTTCTACAACATTGGAGAGGACATTTTGATGATATTTGAGTCTACCACCATATTTTAGGTGGTCTTGGAGTGGGTACAGGTGATAACCTACCCGTTGTTTTGAACTTCGGGCGATGTCCCATTATACACGCCTAGTGGGTGCACTTAAACCCACCAAAATTCACTAATTTACTTTCATGTTATGTTAGTCATACATTTATGCTATATTAGTCATACTTTAGAGTTTTTAGTCATATTTTAGTAGTTTTTTTGAATAACTATTTTAGATCTTTCAAACTCATAGTTATTTAGTCATATTTTGTAGTTGTGTTAGGCATACCTTATAATTATGTTAGTTGTACATTTATATATATATATATATATATCATATAAATGTATGTGTATTATCACATAGAGGTATACATGTATAAAATGTGTCGAAGTTAGAGTTTTTTTTTTTTTTTTAAGTTAAAGTATTATATAAAAGTATGAGTATATAAAGTTATGCTTAATGTAACATACATGTATATATGTAGGGGTGACAATTTCCCCACGGGGAACCATCCCCACTGGTTATCCGTATTTATGGGACGGAAATTCCTCGGTCAAATCGGTAAATGGGTTAGGACGCTTCCCTTTACTCCATAGGGCCTTTTCATTAGTTGCAGGGTTTGGTGGCCCGAAATTGACTTGGCTTTGCCAAAATGCCTCATCTCTAAAAGCCCAGCTCGTGAGGCGTCCCTCCCGCATTAGGGTTCCAAATCTCGCTGTAGATAGTCAAATTTTGTCAGCCTATCAAATGATGCCACATGTAAATAGTGTATTAGAAATCAATTTTCTATTTGTATTTAGGAATTTAAATTAAATTAATTCCTAAAAGAATAGATAAATAATTGATATTTTAATATGTATTCCTAACCAATCAAATTGTGACATGTGTTCAAATCTAGTTGCTTGGAAATCAAGATTAAATCCTGCAAATATGGAGGTGATATACCAAATTTGGTAATAAAATCACATCTTTTGATTAAGGAAAATATATTTTCAAATCATGGATGACCAATCAGATTGCATCTCCCTAAACCGTATATGGAAATGTTTCATATCATACACCTATAAATATGGGTCTGTTTTCATAAGTTCAACACACAAGACAATTCAATAATTCAAGAGCTCAAGATTCAAGGAAGACAAGAGTTCAAGATTTCAAGACTCAAGAATTTATCTCTCCGAGGTTCGAGGAGTTCTTCGTAGAAAGTCACCAAACACGGCGTTCGATCAGAGATCAAGGTGCTAAACCCCTCTTATCAACGTTGTCAAGTCAAAATTCAAGACATTCTTTACACATTCAAGGCGTTCTTCACGGAGGATTCCAAAATCATTGTTGAAGATCCAGTCAAATATTCAACTTCAAGATCCGTATCAATTTGAAGAGAAGAATCACAGGAATACATAGAGATTTGTACCCACTTTGTTTTAATTCAAATATATTTAATTTGCATCACTTTATTTTGTGTTTTGATATTGCAGACACGAAATTTTATTGCTACAAATTTTTGGCACGCCCAGTGGGACGATCTCTTCCTTTCATCTCTTCTCTTCACCAACTTCCAAAGTATCAATGTCTTTAGTACAAGCCACGATAACCCTTGAAGAGCAAATCGCAAATCTGGCCAAAGCTTTCGAAGAACTCACGAAACATGTCCAAGCACGAGATGCACTACTTACAAAGTTGATGGACAATGTTGATTCAAATTGTATGATGAGCAAACAAATCAAGAACCACGATGAAGTCGAGGAGGCAAACAACTCAACGAGAATATTTTCAACTCAAGCGAAGAAGTCACAACATGAAAAGTTGCAAGTCTCGTCGAATGGAGTGATTTCTGCTGATCAACTGAAGGACTTCATCATGGGAACTATCAACAATGTCGATGGAAGCTCCAAGTTGTCTTCAATGTATACCAAGCCATACACCTCAAGAATTGACAATTTGATGATGCCTGAAGGATATCGACCTCCAAAGTTTCAACAATTTGATGGCAAAGGCAATTCAAGACAACATGTTGCTCACTTCATCGAAACATGCAATGATGCTGGGACCTATGGCGATCACTTGGTGAGACAGTTCGTTCGTTCTTTGAATGGAAGTGCATTTGAATGGTACACCGACTTGGAACCAAACTCAATTGACAGTTGGGAGCAGTTGGAGCATGAATTCCTCAACCGTTTCTATAGCACTCGACGAACAGTCAATATGCTCGAGCTCACAAACTCACGTCAACATGATGAAGAGTCGGTCATTGACTACATCAATCGTTGGAGAAACTTGAGCCTCAATTGTAAAGATCGATTATCTGAAACTTCAGCTATTGAGATATGTACTAAAGGCATGCATTGGAGCATTTGTTACATCCTTCAAGCAATTCAGCCGAAGAACTTCGAAGAATTAGCCACTAAAGCTCATGACTTGGAGCTTAGCTTAGCTGCAAATGAAGTCAAAGGACCACAGATGCAAGAAGAAGAAGAAGAAGATGGGGGCAAAAAATGATGACCCTACAAAAAAGAGCTCCTTGATAAGAGTGTAAACTGTCTGCAATGCTCCTAGATATGAGCAAAAACTATCTAAAGTTTCTCAAATCAAATGTCAAAACTCATTGACACGAGTATAAAAGGTCTACAAATCAAGTCATGTGAAGCTCCATGATACACGAGCTTAAAATTCTTGAAACTCCTTGATATGAGTATAAACTATCTAGCAAATTCAAATTCAAAATAACTCCTTGATATGAGTATAAACTATCCATCAAATCCAAATTCAAATTAAAGAACTCCTTGATATGAGTATAAACTATCTATCAAATCCAAATCCAAATGAAAGAACTCCTTGATATGAGTATAAACTATCTCTCAAATCCAAATTCAAATGAAAGAACTCCTTGATATGAGTATAAACTATCTATCAAATTCAAATTGTCAAAACTGAAGAACTCCTTGATATGAGTATAAACTATCTATAAAATTCAAATTGTCAAAATTGAAGAACTCCTTGACAAGAGTATAAAATATCTGTCAAATTCAAGTTCAATATCAAGTTGAATAAGCTGCATGATATGGTCATTCACATGCTTCAAAAAAAAATCGAGACTCGTCCACTCCAAGACATGTCGTCGTGAACAAGTCTCGAGGGGGCATTTGTAGATAGTCAAATTTTGTCAGCCTATCAAATGATGCCACATGTAAATAGTGTATTAGAAATCAATTTTCTATTTGTATTTAGGAATTTAAATTAAATTAATTCCTAAAAGAATAGATAAATAATTGATATTTTAATATGTATTCCTGACCAATCAAATTGTGACATGTGTTCAAATCTAGTTGCTTGGGAATCAAGATTAAATCCTGCAAATATGGAGGTGATATACCAAATTTGGTAATAAAATCACATCTTTTGATTAAGGAAAATATATTTTCAAATCATGGATGACCAATCAGATTGCATCTCCCTAAACCGTATATGGAAATGTTTCATATCATACACCTATAAATATGGGTCTGTTTTCATAAGTTCAACACACAAGACAATTCAATAATTCAAGAGCTCAAGATTCAAGGAAGACAAGAGTTCAAGATTTCAAGACTCAAGAATTTATCTCTCCGAGGTTCGAGGAGTTCTTCGTAGAAAGTCACCAAAAACGGCGTTCGATCAGAGATCAAGGTGCTAAACCCCTCTTATCAACGTTGTCAAGTCAAAATTCAAGACATTCTTTACACATTCAAGGCGTTCTTCACGGAGGATTCCAAAATCATTGTTGAAGATCCAGTCAAATATTCAACTTCAAGATCCGTATCAATTTGAAGAGAAGAATCACAGGAATACATAGAGATTTGTACCCACTTTGTTTTAATTCAAATATATTTAATTTGCATCACTTTATTTTGTGTTTTGATATTGCAGACACGAAATTTTATTGCTACACTCGCCTCGCTCCTGTGACATGCTATGTGAATCCCCGTTTAGAAATTATGGGGATGGTATGGAGATGATATTTATGTCCCTACCCAATTCCCGACCCCAAAACCAGCCCTGTTTGTATGAGAAACGAGGATTCTTCATTCCTCGTTTTCTATTATTTATTATACTATATATCTATATGTATAAATAATTTAATAAATATTCTAAAAATTCAAAATTTTCCATAACATTAATTTTTGGCTCTTTGACACTTTTCAAGTTCCAATAGATTAATTAATAATTTAACTTCTTAAATAAATAAATTTGTAGATATTATTGTTATATATTGCATATTTGAAGTTGTATAAAGTTGACTTGTCATATTAGGTTGTTGTTTTAATTATATGTTTCATACTTCGGTTTTAAAGACTAAATTTATGATTTAATGATATTTGATTCTTTTATTATTCTTTTATTAAGATTTATTTTTCAATTTTTTAAATTTGTAGGAAATGAAATTTGGGGAACCCGAATCCCCCGCGGGGAATCCGTTCCCCGAACGGTGAATCCCCATCCCCGTACCAAATTCCCAAAACGGGGACAATAGCAGGGATTGTAGTTTATATGCCAATTTGGTATGAGGATGATATTGCATATACCATCCCCGAACCCGCCTATTATCATCCCTAAATGTATGACTAATGTAATATAAAAGTATGACTAACATAACGTAAATGCCAATAGTTTTTTATTAAAAGTTAAACATATTGCATTAATGGTATGAAATCTGAATATAAATGTACGAATAATATAACGTAAATATATGTCCAACATAACGTAAAAACATGACTAACAGAACATATTGGTCAAACCTAAGAAAAAGTTCATGCATGGGAAAAAAAAAAAGAGTTTGTCGGACTGGATTTGACCTAATTGAATGGATCTCAAATCCATATACCAAATGCATAGGAGACATTCTCCACAATAGGTTATTTTATTCAGTTTTGTTTATTTCCAATTCAATTTAGTTCTTGGTTTAGAAAATTGAAACTTCTCTACAACTAAACCAAAAACAAATCGGTTCAATTTTAATTCGAATAAAGTCAAAATCAACCAAGATTTTCAGTTCGGAAACCCGTCCAAAACCTATGGCCATACTAGGTTTTAAAAAGTACTTTTTCCATAAATTTAGGAAAGGTACAACACCACAGCTGCACAGTCGTAGGAACCGTAGGAAGAGTAACCGCACTGGAATAAGTCAAGAGACATTTTTCTAAATCTTCTCGAGAGAGGGCAGAGTATAATAACCCTAGCCGCGTCTACACCTTTCCACCTTAAACCCTTCTCTTTAAACAGGTTTTTCTCTTCGTTTCTTTGCTGGGTTTGTTAATTGTGAGTGACTTTCTTGAATTTCTATTCTCCATTTTTGTGGGTTTTTTTCAAGATCTTTTTTTGGCTCAAAAAAAGTCTCATTTCTTAACAAGAAGAGTGGGTTTTTTTGTTCTCTCTCTAGATTGTCATTTATATGTTGTTTGGTTTAGTTTTTCTGTTATGCAATATTCCAATGTGTTTATGTTTAGAGGGTTTATATTTTTCTTGCATTTTACAACTTGGTTTTCAGCTAACAGTGTAAATATTTGATGAAGTAGTTATATGTGCAGTTTCTTACAATGGCATGCTACAACAAGTTTGGGAGCCTATTGAGGCAGAGTGTTTCTGTGATGTATGGACAATCCTCCATGCTTAATGCTATTCGTGACATGTCCACTGAGCTTTTCGTTGGAGGTATTTTTCTATTATAGAGCTTCTCCGATATTTGGGTTGGCCAATTACGTGCATTTGATATCTAATTCCATTGCATATTTATTCATCATTGGTAGGGCTTTCATATGGAACTGATGATCAGTCTCTGAGGGACGCGTTTGCTAGCTATGGCAATGTTACTGATGGTGCGTATGATAAACTTAATCACACATCCTGAATCGATGTGTGTGAGTTTTAATGTGTTTGCTGTATTTTTAATGAAATGTGTTTGGATTCATGATGACTTTGGTCTCAGTGTGCATAATGTAATAATGTTATCTGTCAATGCTATTTGCTCGTCTCCAGCTAGTGTGTATGTGTTAAGTTTTTATCTGTGGTTTTTCTCTTGGGAGTTTAGATTTTCAATCTGCATATCTGTTTGTTCAAATGTATGATCGTCGAGCATGTTACTATGGTAATATGGTTGTTCCAAATGTTTGCCATGTCAAAGACCTGTTGGTTTATATGCCTTTCGGTTTTCAGATTGCAAGGAATGCAGCACCCTTTTGTAGAAGTATCCTTCACTTTTCAGCATTAAGATGTGTCAAATTTGCGAGGTTTTGACAACAATATTCGACAGGCTTTTGTGTGGTTTTTAATTGTTCAATCAGCATTTCACATTTCATGCTTTGGCTTAGCCTATTTTCTGTAATGAAGTAAATCATTCCAAACATAAGCACATAGCTCTCGATTTATGAGTACTTAATTTTCACCAAGAATTTTAGTGGCAGAAAGCTGTGTTTTCTGATTCTTGAATTTGTCATATGCTCTCGTTCGTCCCACAAAGTTAGTCAAGTTTCATTTTCACACAGATCAAGAAAACACATTAATGTATTTGGAAAAGTTAATTTTACCTGCAGATTTCATTTCATACCCTTGTTTATTTACCTTGAAAAAACATTAATGCCAAAAATTGCATTTTCTAGAAGCCACTCGCAGAAATTTCTTGTAAGGGTATTTTAGAGAAATTATACCTTTCTAATATGGAAAGTGACTACCATTTGGGATAGATAAAAAAGGAATACTCGCTCGCCAGTTAATGCTTTTAGGTGGTTCGTTCATATGTTTATTTCCTTATTTAAAAAAAAAATGTTAATGGGGAGATATTACTATGTAATGGTACTTGCATCCTCATTATTCCTTGTCAATGACTGTGTTCAGCTAGAGTTATCACTGATAGAGACTCTGGGAGATGGAGGGGATTTGGCTTTGTGAGTTTCGCGAACGATGAATCTGCCAGCTCAGCATTGTCCGCCATGGATGGACAGGTGAGAGCTTTGAGAGAATTTAGTACTTAGTATCACTCTTATGTTTCAAAGCTTTCTACTTGTTTTCTTGTTCTTGGTCTCAAATTAAGTCCTCTCCCATGTAGCAATTAAACGGGAGGAATATCCATGTAAGTTACGCACAAGAAAGAGCGCCTCGCAGTAGCTTCAACAATGGCGGTGGTGGTGGTTTCCGAGGTGGTTATGGTGGTGGTGCTGCAGCAAATGATGACAGTTTTTAATATAGTTTTGCCCCTTATATCGTCTATATAGGCATGCCAAGCACTAGATTCGTGATTCAATTCGCTCTTTTCGTATGAACCGGTAAAAAAGTGGTTTTTTTAACGGGGCGGGTTAGGTTTGCGGATTTGTTTGGATTGCTATCAAATCAGCCTTTATGAAGCATGTTCATCTTTTCTCAAAGCACATTTTGCAACATCTTTCTTGCATTTTAAGTCCTCGAGAGAGTGTGTGTGTTTTAGGTGTTTGTGTTGCACCTAAGCTTCAGTGGATGACATAGCAGGGAATTTGGGATTTATAATTTAATTAATAATAAGGGAAGTGTGGGATTTATAATTTAATTTAGAGAGTTGTGTATTTAATCGAATAATAATAATAATAATAATAATAATCTATATCTATATATATGTATAGAAAATCTTTGAAGAAATTTACAATCGTGTTATTTTCCCTTCAAAAATTGTCAAATCAATAAGTAAAAAAATATTTTAAAAATAATAGTTTTTGAAGAAATATTTTAAAATCATATTTTAAAAATAAGTAAAAAAATCAATATTTTAAAAAAATAGCACTTTTTCAATGAGACATTTTATTATTGTTATTGTTGTTGTTGTTGTTGTTGTTATTTGAAATATATTATTATTGTTGTTGTTGTTGTTATTGTTGATGAATGTTCTTCAGTGTTGAATAATAATTTAATTTGGTTTTTATTCACTATAATTATTTATGTCTAAAATTATTCTCATTAGTCATTCCAGATTTAAAGTTAAAGAAATTTTAAAATATTTTTTGTAATTTTGAAAAGTGTTGTATATGAGTAGTAAATGTTTCAAAATTTATATTGTTAATTAATCACTTTTAACCAACACCAAAAATCGCGTTTACTGTGCCACCAATTATTCTAACCTTTCTTCTTTTCGAAGTGCTTTCTGGTTTACTTTTTATCTTTTAAATTCTATCTCGTTGTTGATAGATTGAGTTTTCCATTTTTATCGAGCATTTTGTATTTCAATCGTGTTTGCCAAGTGGTGCATCTTATGAATGCTGTGAACTTTAATTCAAAGTGGTATGCCTTGGGTGTTAACTAGTGATTAGGATGATGATGAGGATGAGGGTGATGATAATGGTGATGATATTCATCTTATGATTTTTCTTGAATTCTACATGGTTGCACAATTTTCTTTTCCTAGTGTTTCCTGTTCAACATCAAAGGTTCATTTTTGTTCTTAAGTGCAGAGAAAGTTGTATTGACACTTTGTCATGTTTGATATTTTGTTGTACGAGTATCTATCGTTTATGAATCAGTTATCGAATGAAAATCTTAATGCTATTTCTGCCTCAATGTAGCTTGACACATAATGCTTTTGGAGCTCAGTCTTGTTTCATGGTGTTTTAGTTTAGTTCAAATTTTACATTTTTTGGGTGTTGGGCATTTATTTACTCCTGAAAAGAGAAGATAGAGGCAGAAACAAACATTAGCCTAACTCAGCAAGCAAAGTAGATGTAGATGAGTTAAGATTGGCTGCTCTACCGTTATAGGATTAGTGATACTATTTCATTCTCTCTTTTCCTCTTCTTATTTTACAAACAAATATACATTGGTTATCAGCTTCTTTTTTCCTGGAGAATGAAAACCTTTTGTTTCTACTTTTGTGCTCAGAAATAAAATTTGGAGGCCGCATTATATATAGCAGCGCTGTAGAAGAGGTTGAAAGAGCTGCAAAGGAGCTTCTAGATTTTGTGGAAGCTAAGAAAATAAATGATGAGCAGTGCATCCTTGGTCTGGACATCGAGTGGAGACCCACATTTCGAACAGGTAGCTCAAATTTAATTAATACTTTATTGAGACTGATTAAACTTCACATATATTCATTTTCATAGTTGTGTAAAGTGTCGAGTATGTCTTCAAAAACATAGAGCTGGCAAATTTATGAAATCTACTTTTTTGTTCTTTTAGGCACACTTTAATGTGTATATGTTTATTACACGTGCTTATAAGTTATCACCAGGTCATAGCTAGACATTTTCTACAAGGAATGAACCATAGTAATGATGTTTCAGTGTGCTGACTGCTCTAGGGCGAATCATGTGACTCAACCTTCTCTTCTTTAAATTTATATGTTTCGCAATATGGCACAGGTACAAGGATGTCTGTATTGTGATAGTGAGACTAATTTTTTCTTATAAAAATTGTTTCATGACTGAGTTATCGAACTCTTGTTTGATCTTTCTCTCATCAAATATATTCCTCTGCTAGTTTTCTTTTTTAAGCCCTTAATGCTCCTCCTCGCTTAATTGGATTCAATCCTCCCAACATATTTATCCTTTTTCAAGTTAGGGAATACATTGCCAATAGAAATTGAGTTAGGGAATGCATTGCCATCAGAGGCTTAAAAGGTACTGATCTGCAACATGGTCAGTAAATAGTGGCAAAACAGAAAATTGAGATTTCAGAAGCAGGATTATCATGGTGAGTGGAAAGGAAATACTTTCTAATGAAATCACATTTCCAGAAATCCGATCATGGTGCAAATTAGGATCATGACAAAGGAAACCTTTCTGATGAACATGGCGCAAATTAGGAGGTGTTTAAAGGAATTCCAGAATATTTAGAATGTAGAAATTAAATCCTAGTTAATAGACTGTAACAATATATTTGTAATTAGCTTGAGATATAACTGGTTCCACACCCATACATCACTATATATCAAATCAAAAGGTTGTACAATTTGATGTGCGTGAAAGAAATGGTAGATTTGTACTTTCACGGTTTCACCAAGCCTACACGAATTTTGATGTGCAATCAGATTGAACAACTCTTTTTTTCTTTTAATGAGCTTGAGGGAGGGAGTGTAAGGGAGGGAATAAAGACGAGAAACTTGCGTTATTCAAGTACAAATCATGCTCATCACACAATCTGCACCTTATAAAGGTGGGATACTACTTGAGCTATAAAGTTTGTAGTCAGATTGAATAACTCTAAGAAATGACGACTGTTTATCTCATGTAGACCAGACTTGAGTAAATCATGAAGAACATAAGAGTTTGGATGCCTAAGACGCTTATGCCACACACTGTGATCAACATGAGCAGAATTGCAGATGATCAAGGGTAAAAGAGAACTTTGTGGCAAAGGAAAATGGGGAGGGAAATGATGTCCTGCTTTAGGCCCCTTTGTAATCATCTTCCCGGATAGTTGATCCTGCACAATACAACCAAATTAGAAAATTTGCTTTGCAAATAGTCATCTAGTTGGCCAACAGAGACAAAGATTGGAGGTAAGTCCAGTCATGACAAATAAATTCAAAAGTGGAAACATCACTATTAATTGCCATCAGCTGTATAAATCTTGAGATTCCCAGAAAATATGTTTACATTGTTGAGAAAGCTAGTATCATTTGTCATATGATAGGAAGCTCTAGAGTCAAAATACAAAGGAGATGATGTAGAAAAGGGTTTGTTTACCTGAGAAACCTAAAGCAGACATAACAAAACTGATTATTTGTTGTATGATTTCAGGGGTTTGAACGGGGACTAGAGCATTTTGTGTTAGTGGAGTTGCATCCATAGAACCATCATTGTAGAAGAGCCAAATAAAGTAGTATATGCGGTTCCTGATTGCTCCAGAGGTTGCATGGCCATCCATTTTGCAATAATTGCTAAATCTCTGTCGACAACTTGAAGGATATTGCCAAAATATTTGCAACAAGAGTGTATAACAGTATTTATGATCACGCCATTTTGCTTACTTTGTGCTGCATAAACCACACAAATAGAGATAGGTCTATGCTGTTCCATGGTGTGGTTTGAGTAAAGAAGTCTTGGGTCCTCATGAAATAAATAATTGAGCATGCATCCAAAGAAAGGACATGCCCTACATTCATGAGATCAAACAAGGTAATTTCAAATTTAGATCTCAGTTTCATGAGAAATTGATCTCTTTTAGTAATTGGGACATGTCCTTTATGAAACTACCCTTTAGGTAGTTTCATGAGAAATTGATCTCTTTTATGGACATGTCCTTCATGGATGATCGAACAGAGCTAAGACCCCTTTTTTTGGTAGTGTTGCATAGACCATACCATAAAGCTAGAGTAAAATATAAGAGATGCAAAAGATCAGAGTAAAATATCTACAGATCCTAGAATCAATACCATTATTTGAGCATCCTTGACTAGTTGACTTCCCACTTAGAGTGCTTTGTTTTTTGTTAGAAGCTGGGTTCCTACCATCAATATGACTCCTTTGACAAATATTTCGAAATGGAATGCCCATGCCATGTAGTTTTTTCCATTAAAATGAATTAGAAAAGCATCATATCCTTGGAAATTAGTCTGTAGATGTGCAATGTTTTAAATTATGATGCCAGATACTTGTAGAAATGATCCTGTGTAGTACCAGCTACTTCCTGAAGAAAGATATGGGAGGAGCCATATGATTGTGGAGTATTAGAAAATCGAAAAGATATGGCAAAAGGGATATGATGAGAGGGTTATCTGATATCTTTTGGATACATTCACATACTTGGTGCTGTATAATGTTCTTTTTAAATGATATTCAAATAAAACCTGATAGCTATTCTATTTTTTTCATTTTTGTACGTCTTTTAATTGCCCATCATACCTTTGTTCATTTTCAATTGAATTATAACAGTCCCATAAAAAATAAGTCCTATTATGAGTTTGATAAATAATTAAATGAGTCAAACCCATGATCTTTTCCTTACTCGCATCATCGGTGTTCTAAATCTTGACTTTTGTGTAATTTCTACTTATATATTTTAATAAAGTAAATTAATTTCAGTCTTATATTAGTTGAAGCATATGAGTGAACAACGGAATAGATAGAACAACTTAGAATTTCACATTATTAATTTCTCTTTACTATTGAATCAATTTATCATTACTTATACAATGTACGAATTTACATTTCTAGAGGGAGACACACACACACACACACTCTGAATCTTATTATAATGTTTTCTAGAAAATTGCTGTCTCTCGTATCTTGTACCTGTATCATGCAGCACATGCATCTCTGTAACCATGGGCAAAATTTAAGTGTAAGCATTGAGATTTTTTTGCTTGGGAAAGAGATAGCATTTGAAGCAATCAATGTCATTGTGCATCTGCAAGTGATAACAGTGCACCAGTGAATAGGTTCACATGTTGGGTTTTTCTTGAATTCTTTCACACCCAAGGAAAAGAGTGTAATTGAAGTTAGTTTTTCATTTCTATGAAAATTTATTGATAACTCCCAGCAGGTGTTGCACCTGGGAAGGCTGCGGTTATGCAGATATGTGGGGAGAATGGTTGTTGCCATGTGTTGCATATTATTCATTCTGGAATACCTAAAAGTTTGCAAAGTCTTCTTGAGGACCAAACTATACTAAAGGTGGTGATTTACACATTCAAGTATTAAAATGATATTTGATGTTTTGGTTGAACCTTTTACTTTATTGTGATTTTAATATAGTCTTTGTCATCTGATCTACTTAATAGACTGCTTCATCCATGGATAGGTGGGTGTAAATATTGCAACTGATGCGTCTAAGGTTTTGCGAGATTATAATGTATCAATCAACACTTTAGGAGATCTTTCTCATCTTGCCAATCAAAAGCTTGGTGGAGATCCCAAGAAGTGGAGTCTATCATCATTAGTTGAAATGCTCATTTGCAAAAAGGTACTTGAACCATGAGTTTGAGAGATTTTCACTGAGAGTTTTTTAATTTTTTCTCTATCATTTAACATTTAGGATTTGCGTGCGAATTGCTTGGCTGCAAAGTGAAAATTCATTGCAGTCGTGGCTGCTTCAACTTCACTTTAAAGCTTGGTTTCTTCTCTCTTTTCCATGAGTCGTAATTATGCCTCTTATATATGGAGGTCTACAAAATGAATTCAACAACATCAAAGTTAACTTCATGCTTGGAAACTTGCTCATACTGAGTTGGAAATGCTTGACAAGTGGTTATAGTAACAATTCATAGCTATGACGATCCTTCAGATATGGTCGCCAATTTAGATGTGCAAAATAATGGCTAGGGTTTTTGCTTCAATGATGTATAAGCTTTTGAAAGAAGGAAATTGAAGGAAATTCTGATTTAAAGAATTCTGTAATGCTGCTGTAATCTATGCTTACTTGGATCCTCTTGTAGAAGAATTTAAAACTAAAGGAATAGGAAAATCTCCAATAAATTAGTTTGCTACCCACTATGTAAATCTAATCAGATCCCCTAATTTTCTGCATTTTTGCTATATCAAACATCTTTATTTTCTGATGGTGGACTCAAACTAGGCCTAAAAGTCCTTTGATCTTAATTATAAGCATGCTAGATATAAGGATTCACAATCATTTGAGCTTTCAGCTGAGTTGATGCTCATGTTGATTGTATGAGCTGCAGCTGGCTTACTGATGCTGGTACTTTTGCAGCTGGCATGAACTACATTCCTGAGCATGCTGGTCAATGTGCATGGTAGCTTAGTTGATATGGGCCAGGTGTGGTGATGTCACCTGCCGTATCTAGAGCTTGTATGTTTATATATAACTCCTATATCTACACATTTTGGAAATGTTGTTTCTTACACATGTACTTAGCTGATTCAGAGGCCTCATCCGCTGATTTTGATTTGATTCTTAGACTCCTTGTTAAGTACTTCTTATTCAGCCAGATGGTCTTGGAAGAAAATGTATTTGCTTTCATGAATATATAGAATATTTACGAAGATTGGAATGCATCTGTCATTTTGAACTCGTAATTTAGTAATTGTTAAATAATCACAGCTTATTTTAATAGGTTTTTGACATGTTTTTACCACAACTTAACCAATTCTAACTGGTGTAATTTATTCTTCTAGCTGCCCAAGCCAAACAAAATCAGACTAGGAAACTGGGAAGTCGATGTTCTATCAAATGAACAATTAAAATATGCTGCCATCGACGCATATGTCTCCTGGTTCCTTTATCAGGTATATGATAACGTTGATTGCTTCTTGTTTATTGTTTTTACTTATAATTTCCTTTAGAGTATTCCTGATAAAGGAAAGTTCATTTTTTTGTTTTTTATTTTTTATTTTTCCCATATTTCAGGTATTGAATAATTATCCAGATCCTGCTGGTAAGTGAAGTAATTGTTGGATTATCTGCAGCTACTGCATACATCTTGCTAAGTGTTGTGAAAATTTTGAGAAAAAAATATAGTTCTTGCTCCTTGTGTTCTGTTGCAATCCCCATTTTAGCTCTGGTTTTAGTGTACCATATGGAACTGGGCTCCTACTATTTTTTACACTTCTGAGTGTGAGACTACCCTATTATGATTTTTGTAACAATGTTGATCATTTATATATTTCACCTTCTGGAGTTCCCTTACAATTTCCTGCAAATTAAACATGCACTACATTAAGAACATTAGAGTGTAATGGTGCGCCTTTCTAGATGACGTGAAGTTATTGGACAAAATCCATTTCAATTCTGTATGGACAAAATCCGTTTCCAAGTTTTAGTATCAGAATTGATTTTGAACATTTTGAAAGTCCTTTAGATGGGCAATTGGGCACGTTACTGCTTCAGATGGACAACATTTTACCTAAGGTACAATTTCCTTGCTACTACATACTAGGTTTTGTACAATCTTTTGACGGAAATGTTACTGCATATCATACTGTGCAATGATGCATCAGACCTCAACTAGTGACAATTATGACTTTATAGTCAGTTCTATTGCTAAAGTGCATAGTTATTTTTATGACCCATCTCCTTTAAAGGCATTCATGTGCCATTCGTAATATTATCTTTCTATGCAGGAGAAAGAGTGGCCCTTGATGCGATTCCAATCCCTACCTCCCAATGTAAGATACTTGATCTTACTCCGTACGAATTATCTTTTAAAGTTTACTCGTGTTTGGTCCAATACTCGATAAATACATAAGCATACATTCAAGCAGACTGATCCGTTGATAAAATATCACCAAAACCGAAAGTAAAATTTTAGAACAGGTGATGTTAATTTTATGAATCAAGAGTGTTGGGGAACTAAACACAAACATTACAAGAAATGAGGATAGTAAAAATGCAAATATTGAGATGGATCTGTGGACACACTAAATTGGATAGAATAAGTGTTGAACACATTAGAAATGACATGAAATTGTGCCCATGGATAAGAGAAGCAAGAAAAATAGGATTTAGATATATGTATAGGAGTCAATAGGAGAACAACAAAGGCTCTAAGTATTGAAAGAAACGACAGCAGCACACACAAGCAAGTACTTTAACAACAAAGTATTAAATCTTTTACCCTTCAAGATCTCTGTTGATCCAATGCTTGAGATGGCAAGAGAGAAATGCAAGCAAAAATGGGGAGGAAGGGTGTTTTTCCCCATTCTTGAGTACACTCTACACGTGTTGGATTGGGGGAGAAAGGGAAGAGTGACTAAGCCATCAATTCCCTCATTTCTTTGTAGTGCAATTAATAAAATTAACAAAAAAAGTGTATCCCTTAATATACTTATATGTATACATATATATACCTATCTACATATGTATTTGGGGTGTTATATTTATATTGTATGGTGTGACATTTATGCTATATAAGTGTGAACTTATGTATAAATGTTATTACCTTTTTGGTCAGTAACTTAGGAGAAATTTAAGATTTTCAGGTTTTTCTACTTCAGGTTGAGATCTTATGTTATTTTGTTATGATTTTTATGTACAAATATCATGACCTTTGTGATCCATAACTTTGAAAAAAAAATGAAGATTTTTTCAAAAAAAAAAAAAAACTCAAACACATTTTTAAGTTGAACATACCTTTTTATGATATTACTCATACTGTTATGTGATATTAATTGCACCTTAATATATGGCATAAATGTGCAACTAATATTACACAAATGTGCAACTAATATCACAAAGGTAAATATGTAGAAATTTTGCTTTTTTTTTTTATAAGTTGAAATATATAAATGTTACTACATTTGTAAATAAATGTCACACTTATACAACTTAAAGTTCTGAAGCGAAAAAAATAAAATTCAAAAAAAAAAAGAGCATGAATTCAGGTTAACTCATATCCAATCCACATTGTATGTGCACCTGGTGCACATGAGATTATCTCTCATATATATATATATATATCACTTTTTCTTGATTTTACCAAAAATTGTGATTGTTGAGTTCAAAAGCCAAATCACCCTTAGCTAATCAAGCTTAGAAAGAACACAGCTAGAATAAAACCCTAACTATGGCTGAATCAAAACAACGCAATGTATGATCAAAAACGAACTACATCCAACACAAGGATTTAAGTGGTTCAGCTCGCCAACATCGGCCTACATCCACTGAAGAAAGAATCAAGAGATTCCACTAAGAAATGAAGAAGAAATTCGTTGTACAAGATTGAAACGCACATTAGGGTTTTCCCTCTTCAAAACCGAAGAACCCTAATCTCTAAACACTCTCAATCTCACGAAATTACAAAGTGATCTTACAACTGAATACTACCCACTATATATAGAACCATAGCCCTCACTCAATTTCAAGAAATCATAACCGCTACTCCGCGAATTTCGGATTTTGTTTTCAGCTGCTGCGCGCCCGAGCCCTAAATTTCAAATGGCAGTTATAATTGCCCTGGACCGGATCTGCTGCAGCTTGACTCCGTCCGGTTCGACCGGTTTTTATCCGGTTCTTACGAAGGTGAAACCGGTTCTGAATAGTGTAGCTTATTTTCTAGTTGTCTACTTCCACAATTCTCCACCTCAACTTGAAATCTCCCAATCCTTCTTCAATCACTCTTGTAGCTTTATTCCTTTGAACTTGCTCCCCAACTGATTACCTTGACTAGCTTCCTATAATAAGAAAACTTTTCTCCAGGCAATACTTTGGTCAGCATATCAGCAGGGTTGTCTGCTGTTCCAATTTTCTTTGTTGTTACATTACCTTTCTCAACCATATCTTTTACAAAATGCAGTTTTATGTCTATATGTTTGCAGCGATCATGGAACACTTGATGCTTAACTAAGTGTAAGGCACTTTGATTATCAAAGTGGATGTCTACCCTTTCTTGCTTGATGTTTAACTCCTTGAGCATTCCTCTGAGCCAAACAGATTCTTTCACTGCCTCAGTCATGGCTATGAATTCAGCTTCAGTGGTTGAGAGAGCTACCACAGGTTGCTGCATTGCCTTCCAACTGATAGCCGTTCCATATAGTTTGAAGACATCCTGTAACAGACCTTCTAATGTCTAAGTTACCTGCAAAGTTAGAGTCAACAAAGCCTTCCAAAACATTAGTACAGTTAGTAGATTTAGAAAACATCAAACCAATATTACAAGATCCCTTTAGATCTCATCATCTACTTTGCTGCCTCCCAATGTTGTCTTCCCGGGTTTGACATGTACCTGCTTACCACACTCATAGCAAAAGATATATCTGGTTTACTACAAACCATGGTATACATCATATTACCTATAGCATTAGCATAGGGTACTGAATACATCTCATCCTTTTCTTGCTGTGTTAAAGGGGCATTGTGCTGCAGAGAGTTTAAACTGTGTTCCAAGAGGTGTAGCAACAGGTCTTGATTCTTGCATATTGAATCTCCTCAACACCTTATGCACATAGTCTGTTTGATGCAAGAAGAGTCTACTTTGTTCCCTGTTTCTCTTAATATCCATTCTTAGGATTCTTCTTGATTCACCTAGATCCTTCATGTCAAACTGTGACTTCAGTTTATCTTTTAAGCTTTTAATTCTTTTCATGTTTTTTACTTGCTATAAGCATATCATCCACATAGTGTAAGAGATAGGTATAGAATGATCTCTTTTCTACTTCCAGGTATACACAGCTATCATAGCTGCACCTTATCATTCCAATACTTACCATAAAGCTATCAAACCTCCTGTACCATTCCCTTGGGTTTTGCTGTAAACCATATAAAGATCTCTTCAGTAAACATACTTTATCTTCTTTCCCTGGCTGTACAAAACCCTCAGGTTGCTTCATATATAAGATCTCCCTCAAATCACCATGAAGAAAGGCTGTCTTTACATCTAGCTGATGAAGCTCCATGTCTTCCTGTGCTACCATGGCCAGGAGGATTCTGATTGACATATGCTTAACCACAGGAGAGAAAATCTCATTGTAATCGATGCCTTCTCTCTGTGTATATCCTTTAGCTACTAATCTAGTTTTGTACCTTATGTGTTCTCTACCAGTTACTTCAATCTTTTTCTTAAAGATCCACTTGCATTTAATCAGCTTTTGATTCACTGGTTTAGTAACAAGTTCCCAAGTCTGATTCTTTTCTAAAGACATAATTTATTAATTCATGGCTTGCAGCCATTTCTCATATTCCTTAGATCCTATGGCTGCTTTATAGTTAGCTGGTTCATCACTCTCTATTTCCTGAGCTACAACTAAAGCATAGTGAACTGTATCAGCTTCTCCATATATTACAGGTGGTCTAATAACTCTTCTAGCCCTATCTCTTGTTAGATGATAGTCATTTGAAGTGGCTTCTACTTGAGTTTCCTGCTCACTATCACTGCTTGAGCTAGATCCTTCATGAACCTCTTGATTTTCAGTAGTGTGTGGTTCATTCTGTCCAAGGAGCTCCACTTGTATCTATGTGTCAGCTTCAGAGCTCTGTGATGGATTAATCTGAGTCTCTGAAGTGTGATCTTTGTTTATTTTATATCCCATAACTCTCTCCTTAAACACAACATCCCTGCTAATAAAGCACTTCTGATTTCCAGGCTCCAAACTCCATAATTTGTAACCTTTTGTTCCAGGAGGGTACCCAATGAAAATGAAAACACACTTTACAGCCCTAGCTTCTAGCTTGTCTTGTTTTGTGTGTGCATATGCTAAGCAACCAAATACTTTTAAGTGAGAGTAGTTAGGAGGCTTACCATACCAAAGCTCATTTGGTGTTTTGAACAAGATAGGAGATGAGGGACTCCTATTGATCAGATAAGCTGCAGTGGCCAATGCTTCTCCCCAGAAAGCTTTAGGCAAACCAGCATCCAGCAGCAGACACCTTACTCTCTCTAGAAGAGTTATATTCATCCTTTCTGCCAATCCATTTTGTTGGGGAGTGGATACAACGGTCCTATGCCTTGTAATGCCTTTTGACCTGCAAAATTCTTGAAAATCCTCTAACAAATATTCTAAACCATTATCAGTTCTCAAGTACTTTAGTTTCTTTCCTGTCAGATTTTCTTGCATAATTAACCATTCTTTGAATTTAATAAGTGCATCAGATTTATGCTTTAGAACATACACCCATACCTTCCTACTATAATCATCAATAAAGGTTAGAAAATACCTCCCACCTCCATGTGTTTCAGTCCTGGAAGGCCCCCATATATCTAAGTGTACATACTCTAAGTTACCTTTGGTGGTGTGTTATCCAGTTGGAAAATGAGTCTTTGTCATCTTTCCTAAAATGCAGAGATCACACTTTTCTGTTCTTTGAAAGTGTGCATCTCCTAGGAACTTCTGTTGGGCTAGCTTCATGAGTCCTTTATCCCCAATGTGACCTAGCCTTTTGTGCTACAAGTCTGATTCCTCCTTATTCATCACTGCAGCTGAATCCCCAGTTATAGTCCTTCCAACTAGAGTATAGAGTCCATTCATTTTCTTGCCTTTCATAACTAAGTGGCTTCCTTTTGTAATCAAGATCTCTCTTCTTTGAGTGCTGAACTCATAACCTGCACCATTTAAAAGACCAAGTGAAATTAAGTTCCTTTTAAGATCAGGAATATACCTCACTTCAGGGAGAATTTTAATTTGTCCATCATGCAATCTCAGCCTGATATTGCCATGGACCCTGCAAGATTGATCATTTCCAAGGAGAACCAAGCCATCTTTCTTCAGTCTTAGGTCCAAGAACCACTCCTTCACTGGGCACATATGGAAGGAGCAGCCAGAATCAAGGACCCATTCATCTGAGATGCTTGACCTTGAGACACACAACATGTCTGCTGTTTCATACTTCTCAGTGGCAGGTGCTTCTTGGCCATTGTTTGCTACTTTCTGCTTTCTTTCAGGGCAATTCTTTTTTAGATGCCCCGGTTTATGACAATTGTAGCATTTCCTTGTCTCTTGATTATCTCCACCTGACTGAGTTTGGCCTGCTTGAGACTTCTGAGCATTCTTCTTCTTCTGATTGTTTTTATGTTGATTTTTGAATTTGACATTTAAACCTTCACCCAGACTTTGACCCTTTTGATCTGAGTTTGCAGTGAGAACTCTTGATTTGATGGCAATCTGAACTTCATCAAGAGTTAGAGGAATCACTCTCCCATACACCAAAGCATCTTTGAAGGATGAATAAGATTTTGGTAAGGAATTCAGTAAGAGAAGAGCTTTGTCTTCATCCTTCTGCTTCTCATCAACGTTTTCTAATTCATCAATGATCTGATTGAATTCATCCAACTTTTCATGGACTTTCTTTTCATCCAATATCTTGAATGAAATCAGCTTTTGCTTCAGAAATAATCGATTTGCTAAAGACTTAGCCTGATAAATTGATTCAAGCTTTCTTCATATGTCTAAGGCTGACTTTTCTTGATATATTTCCCTCAAGGCTTTCTCACCTAGGCATAAGATGATTGCGCTTCTTGCCTTCTTGGAGAGTTCTTGCTTCCTTTCCTCAGATAATGATGAGGAAGTTTCAGTATCTTCAGATATAGCTTCCTCCCACCCTTGCTGTATAAGAATTGCCTCCATCTTCACCTTCCACAAGTTGAAATCTCCAACTCCGGTGAACTTTTCGAAATCCATCTTTATTTCGGTCATCTTGTGGCTAAATCAAAACAACACAATGTATGATCGAAAACGAACTAGAACATGCAAGGATTTAAGTGGTTCGGCTCGCCAACATCGGCCTACATCCACTGAAGAAAGAATCAAGAGATTTCACTAAGAAATGAAGAAGAAATTCGTTGTACAAGATTGAAACGCACATTAGGGTTTTCCCTCTTCAAAACCGAAGAACCCTAATCTCTAAACACTCTCAATCTCACGAAATTACAAAGTGATCTCACAACTGAATACTACCCACTATATATAGAACCATAACCCTCACTCAATTTCAAGAAATCATAACCGCTACTCCTCGAATTTCGGATTTTGTTTTCAGCTGCTGCGCGCCCGAGCCCTAGATTTCAAATGGCAGTTATAACCGCCCTGGACCGAATCTGTTGCAGCTTGACTTCGCCCGGTTCGACCGGTTTTTATCCGGTTCTTGTGAAGGTGAAACCGGTTTTGAATAGTGCAGACGATTTTCTAGTTGTCTACTTCCAGAGTGATTAAATGTATAGTGAAATATTAGTTCCAAGAACAATCAATGTGAGGCAATTTATATGTTGCGATGGGATCAAATTATAATAAAAAGTACTGATTTTGAAATCTTATCGAAACGTATTGAGATCGGAATCATGACTATGAATAACTCAAAAAAGATTAATTTCCAGAGAGAGATGGATGAGGTATTAATTGGTTCATGTGCAAATGATATCATCAAGTTGTTGTGAAAGACCCCTCTAAAATGAATGTGTTCATAATCTCTCTCTCTCTCAAAATTAAGTATTAAAAGGGACTAATGCATGATTTAAGAGAATGTGTGAGGCAAAGAAGAGATTAGAATGTGTTCATAAATAATATGGGTGTACGTGTTAATATCTGGTCCTTTCATCGATGCAGCCCTCCATCATTTATGGCACCTTTAATTGTTTGGCTATGAATTTTGAATACTTAAATATCCATCTTCAATCTCTTCTGATTTTCTTTTTCACCGGTGTTAAATTTTGTGTTTGGAAGTAGATTAAGGTTTACTACATTAATTCCCTTTTTTTATATTTGTTTTATAGTTGATCTTCTCATTTGTTGGCTTAATTCATTTCACTTAACTAGTAATTTTCGTTATGTTTATATTCGACTACTCTTTTTTACTAGATTTTGAGTAACCCTTATACTACATTTTCTTTATATAAGTAATCTATTTTACCTATAAAAGAAAATATGCTCCTTTAAATCCATTTTTCAGGGCAAAACATATGCGGTCTGAGTACTCTATTACATTTAGTGTGATATCTCATATTTTTAGTATTTTATACACACCACGTGCTAATTAATGATGGCATAAGATACACGCGACGTGTGGTGATTAATTTGGAACAAGAGGTGTAAGATGAGTGATAGTCAAAGATCCTAGGTGAAATGTATAAATATATTCTTACAAAAACACACGTGAGGCGGTCTTACAGATAGTTACCGTGAGACGGATATTTTTTACCAATTAACCAAACTCATTTTCGCATAAAATGATTCATAAGACGTTCTCACATGAGACTACCTATAGTGTATACCTAAATCAGGTAAATTGCATAAGTTTGAGGGGGTTGCAATTTAGGTCCCACAAAAATTGGGCATATTGATTTTGTCCCATAATTTAAAAGATTGATGCAATTTTAGGACAAATCTATCTCAATTTAGCAATTTTGTGACAATTATTTGTCGGAAAACCTCAGATATTGTGCGTCTGACCTCTGATTTGGGGATTTTGGTTTAGAAAATGCTGACATATTGTTGTTTATGATTTTTTTGGTTCAGAAATTGCCGACATATTGTTGTTTATGATTATTTTTGATTCAGAAAATGTTGACATATTGTTGTTTATGATTTTTTTTTGGTTCAGAAAATGTTGATGTGTTTCTCATCATTATTTATAAAAGGGTAAAATACAAAATACAATCTCAATTATCGCCTTTTTGCATTTTGCAACCTAATCTTATATTTTTTGCCGATTGCAACCAGTCTAATGCAAATTTGCCGATTGCAAATTTTCCGGTGAAATGGAGATCACGTGAGAGGCACGTGACGTAATTTGTTTACTTTTGCAACCTAAACTTTGTTTTTTTTTTTTTAATCTAATTGCAACTTGAACTTTGTTTGTTTTATCCAACTGCAACCAATGATGAAAAATTCAGTTTCGGTGAAAATATAGGTATCTTAATTTCACAGAAACAACGTGAAAATATCGATATCGATGGAAGTATGGGTACATATATTTATCGATATTTTGTCTATATTTACCGATATTTTCACAATATTTACGGAATATTCCACCTTTATTTTACCGATATTTTACCAATTTTGATCGATATTTCGTTGATATGTATTTTTTGAAGATGAGTCACATTTATATAATATAAAGGTCATCATATAACATAAAGGTAATAGCCTGAAGTGAAAAAAAAATCATGATAATTTGAGATTGAATAAAAAGAATAAAGTTTGTGTTGCAATTGAATTAAAAAAAAAAATAAAGTTTGGGTTGTAAGGTGAAAAGATAAATTCACTTTTTGGAAAAGTGGCCGGAAAAATAATTTAGGTTGCAATTGGAAAATCTATAAAAAGACTAGGTTGTAATCGGTAAAAAAAAAAAAAAAAAGGTTGCAAAGTGGAAAAAGCCGATAGTTTGAGTTGTTTTTTGTATTTTACCCTTTATAAAATTATCATAAACAACATCATATCAGCATTTTTCGAACCAAAATTCTCAAATCGGTGGTCAGACGCATAACACGTGAGAATTTTCGACAATAATTGTCCCAAAATTTCTAAATTGATATAGATTGGTCCCAAAATTCCTATATTAAGATAAATTTGTCCCAAAATTGTATCAATCTTTTAAATTATGGGATGAAATTAATATACCCAATTTTTATGGGACGTAAATTGCGACCCCCTAAACTTATGAGACCTAATTTGCAATTTACCAACCTAAATCAACCTAAATCAATTGCAGAATCAGAATATAGAACCCTTGCACAAACAAGTAGTACTGATATTATTTGAATTGAGTCTCTTCTTTAAGAAATTGACATAACAATTGAAACTCCTTTAATTTGGTGAGATAGTGCTGCAGCTCTTGTAGCAAACCATGTCTTCAGTGTTATAAATTCATATCATTATGTGGACATTACTTTTATAGACTATTCATATTCCATGACCTTTGGAGTTCATTCTTTTATGAATATATATTGTACTCAAAGGATTGTATGGTGTTTATGAATAAAAATTTCTCCTTCCAATCTTATCTTCTTCTCGTACTTTTTATTGTTCATTACATACAATCTTGACATATTGTTTTATAGAGAGTGATCAACAAAGACATAGTATATTACAACATTCAAGACAAAACATTATGTGGAAATTGATGTTCATTTTATCTGAGAAAATGTGTTAGCAAAACGACTGGGTATTAGATACATTTCCCACCGAAGAACAAGTTGCAGATATTCTTACCAAACCGTTATCTTGTACTCGTTTTCAGTTCCTTCAACACAAAAGTTACCCTTACAGTACTACTTCATTTTAGTAGTGTTTTGAAAGGGAAAAGGGGTAGAACAGTTGGTAGTGTATTATATGGTTGTTATGGAAAGCAAAGAATGACATTATTTTTCGAAATGTAACGACAAATTCGAAGAAACTTATGGAGGAGTTGAAGAGTCGGGTCTGGAGCTAGGTATGGACGAAAGAGACAAGCAGCTTGGTGTTTAAATCCAAGAATTGTGCTAGACTGTTGAAGTGTGTTCATGTAGTGTTTTACTATGCTTGTAGAACACTGAACATGTTTCTTGTATTAGCTTTTCTCATAGTTAGTTAGAAATGGAGTTAGATCATCTAACCATCTTCACTTTTAGCTTGCATATATGTATTGTAAAAATTAAGTTCATTCGATGCAATTTAGTTTAGACTCTATATATATATATATATATATATATTCATTATCTTCAGCAATGTAAAAACACAAACCTATTATTAAGAACACACACTATGATGATCAATATTATGATATTTTAAAGTGATTATATATCACTTGATTCAATATTACCTACAGCAAAAAGTATTGAAAAAACAAATAAAATGAAATATCATATCCTTTTGATAAAATGGAAGAGTTGCTTGGTTAGCGGATACAGGCAGTGGGCAATCTTGACTGAAAAAGCTTTCAGATCACCTCCAATTCTTGGTGGCAAATTTACCACAAAAATATCAATTTGCTATAAATAGTAAAATCATTTTCAATCATTTTAATTTAAACTCAATTCGAATATTCTCTTACAATATTCTTAATTTTTATATTTTTAAATTTTCTATTTTATCGTGCTTAAATTAATAAAATAAATTGATCATAGTGATTTCAATGATATAAAAATTTCTTGTAATTAAAAGAAAATTGAACATATTGATTTCAATGTGTTATAGTAAATTTATCATGCTTGTTGTATATATTCTCTTAGTTTACATTTAGCATGTAGCAATGTATATGTATTGTAGCGAATTTCATTGTATTTTGTAATTTAATAATATTTTATTATATTTCTATTAGTTATAATTTTTGTGTCAATAAAATATAACAATACAACTAAGATATATGTTTTCAATTTTAAAAAAAATAATAAATCTAAAATCAAATAATATTATGTATAATATTTAAAATAAACTGACGAGTATATAATACTTGATATAATGAAAGAAAAAAAATCAAGAAAATAAAAGAAAAAAACTCAAAATTATATAAATAAAAAAAGAAAAGTACATTTGAGTTAACAGTCCTGTTACCTTACCCACGGTGGGCATGTTAATATGTGTCCACCGCCTACGTATTAGATATTAAACATATCAATTAAATTTGATTTTCATATAATCAGTGAATGAAATCATTACACGTCAGCGGTTACCCACATGAGAATTTTAACATTTTCTCTGAGTAGTTGTGTAGTAAGTGGCAAATTTAACACTTACAATTCATTAATGACAATTTATCACTATATTTTCTACAACATTGGAGAGGACATTTTGTTGATATTTGAGTCTGCCACCAAATTTGAGGTGGTCTTGAAGATGGTATTAACTCAAACCCGAAAACTAATATTAAATTTAAGATTATATACATATAAGTTCAGATAATTGAGTTGGATAATAAGTTTAGATAATAATTTCAGATAATCGAGTTGGATAGCTGGTAAAATGATATATTCGTATCATATCCTGATCATAAGATATTTTAGTGGGTACAGGTGATAACCTACCCGTTGCTCTGAACTTCGGGCGATGTCCCATTATACACACCTAGTGGGTGCACTTAAACCCACCCAAATTCACCAATTTACCTTCATGCTATGCTAGTCGTACATTTATGCTATATTAGTCATACTTTAGAGTTTTTAGTCATATTTTAGTAGTTTTTTTGAATAACTATTTTAGATCTTTCAAACTCATAGTTATTTAGTCATATTTTGTAGTTGTGTTAGTCATACCTTATAATTATGTTAGTTGTACATATATATATATATCATATAAATGTATGTGTATTATCACATAGAGGTATACATGTATAAAATGTGTCGAAGTTAGAGTTTTTTTTTCTTTAAGTTAAAGTATTATATAAAAGTATGAGTATATAAAGTTATGCTTAATGTAACATAAATGTATATATGTAGGGGTGACAATTTCCCCACGGGGAACCATCCCCACTGGTTATCCGTATTTATGGGACGGAGATTCCTCGGTCAAACCGGTGAATGGGTTAGGACGCTTCCCTTTACTCCATAGGGCCTTTTCATTAGTTGCAGGGTTTGGTGGCCCGAAATTGACTTGGCTTTGCCAAAAGGCCTCATCTCTAAAAGCCCAGCTCGTGAGGCGTCCCTCCCGCATTAGGGTTCCAAACCTCACCTCGCTCTTGTGACATGCTATGTGAATCCCCGTTTAGAAATTATGGGGATGGTATGGAGATGATATTTATGCCCCTACCCAATTCCCGACCCCAAAACCAGCCCCGTTTGTATGAGAAACGACTATTCTTCATTCCTCGTTTTCTATTATTTATTATACTATATATCTGTTGGTCCCAAAACTGCTGTAGGTAGGCTTGGGGGGGGGGGGGTGAATAAGCCTACCTTTTTTTTCCATTTTTCTTCTAACTCTTTCGGCTTACTTCTAATATCAGTAAACTTTTGGGAGGTTACTGATTAGAATGGTTTGCGGAAGCTTATTACTGAGCCGAGTAGAAGATGTGCAGCTTTATAAGAGAGAGTGTATGTATGCATGAAATGCAGTAAGCATATAAAGACGCAAGTATATATAGAGGTTCGAAGGTGGAGTAATCCTTCTACGTCCTCTCTTCCTCCACACAGGAGGGAACCTTTGTTAAGCTGGTTGATTTACACAGACCTATCTATTACAACCCACCCTTAACAAGTAAGTAGCAAGCATTCACACAGATACTTGCCTACTTTCCCTTGACCCACACATGATCCTACTCTACCCACCCAGGGTCCTCACTTTCTCTCCTAGAAAGTGGTAAACTCAGCAGGACATTACTCCTCGTACTGAGTATTCCGAGACAACCTTTTAGAGAGGTTTATCTCCTTCTTCTTCAACTGGGAGCAACAAACTTGGCCCTCGTATGCAGACTGATTCTGCTGAAGCTTGCTGCTGACTAGTAGACTGGGTGTGCGTCTTCTTGGGGTGTGGAGTGTTCGAGCTCTTCTTCTTTTCATCAGCTCTCCTTGAACACTCTCTTTTCTAAGGCTTCCCCCTTCTTCTGCGCTTCTCTCTTTTAAGCTTTTCTCTCTTCTTTTGCGCTTCTCTCTGTGAGCTTGGATATTCTAATGTGCTCACTTCTTTTCTCTCTTGCACACTCTGTGCTTCTCCCACGCACTCCACCTTTTCAGTCTTCAGTCCTCCTCTTTATAGGGTGTGAAATCTGCCCGTTGAAGGTAGACAGATTTCCATCATTTCTACGCCGCACTCCTGACACACGTCAGCTTTTTGCTTTCCACGTGTCTTCTTCTGATTGACTCCTCTTCTCTTTTCTCTCTACTAGTAACTTCTTGTGTCTACCGGTAACTTTGACTTTTCTCCCCATGCCTGCTTTGTAGCTTCCTCCTCTGGCTTCACTCTGTTGCTTCCTCTTCCGGCTTGCTCATTTTGGTGGCTCGAGGCTTCTGTAGCATGCTGCCTGTGCAGTATGCTTTCGGCATGGTCTTCCAGGTAGCTTCCTGTCCCGTTGTGTTCTGCTTTGGCAAGGTTCCTTCCAGTAGCTTCATATTCTAAAACATATTAGAGTTACTCTAAGGATTTGTCTCATCAAAACATTCTACAAATGTATCCAACAATATCTATATGTATAAATAATTTAATAAATATTCTAAAAATTCAGAATTTTCCATAACATTAATTTTTGTCTCTTTGACACTTTTCAAGTTCCAATAGATTAATTAATAATTTAACTTCTTAAATAAATAAATTTGTAGATGTTATTGTTATATATTGCATATTTGAAGTTGTATAAAGTTGACTTGTCAGATTAGGTTGTTGTTTTAATTATATATTTCATACTTCGGTTTTAAAGACTAAATTTATGATTTAATGATATTTGATTCTTTTATTATTCTTTTATTAAGATTTATTTTTCCATTTTTTTAATTTGTAGGAAATGAAATTTGGGGAACCTGAATCCCTCGCGAGGAATCCATTCCCCTAACGGTGAATCCTCATCCCCGTACCAAATTCCCAAAATGGGGACAATAGCGGGGATTATAGTTTATATGCCAATTTGGTATGAGGATTGTAAAGGTGTGATCGTGCTTTTTCTTGGTTGATGATAGTATATATCCTATGTTAATGTAAGTGGGCTCTTTCTTTTATTTTTTTAGAATGGGCCTAGGCCCTTTAAGAATTAATATGGGCCAACAGGTCTTTGAATTGGGCCGAACCCTTCCTCTCCTAAATGGATCGTTTTCCCTTAATCGGGAGCCCATACTAAGAGCCCAATCCTTATCCCATATCAACCACTCCCCCCTAGTGTGGCCCAAAGAGTTCTGGCTTGCAGAACTAGTTTGGCCATAAGATTCCAGAACTTCTCACCTCCAGAACAACTCCAATGCAGTGAGAGCTGTGCAGTAAGCGCTGTAATTTTTGTTTACATAATCAAAGAAATATTGAACCGATATTTGTCTTCATCCTTGGCTATACACGTGTCTCTGACGAAAGTGGGGGGGGGGGGGATATTTGAATCGTTTCAAATCCCCCTTTTAAGTATATTGGGACTCTCTATCTTCTTCTTCCCTTTCTCTCTCCCGCGTGTGTCTCCTCTTCTTCGACTCATTTCTCGCCGCCTCTGTTTATACTTCGGCCTGTGTCGCTAACGCCCGGTGGTCTCCTTTGCTCCCACTCCGCTTTCATCCCGACTCTCCTCTTTTCTCATTTCTCTCCAGCAATGTCGCAAGGTACTTACTCAACTAGTCCCTTCTTATTCCATTGATTCTTTTGTGGACAACTATAGATACACCCTTTTCTTGCATCATCATGTTCTTTGCAAGTGGATAATTTTAGTCAGTATATATATTGAGCCTTTCTTCGTGATTTTGATCCAGCAATATCTGTTAACTATTTGTATATGCACTGTATATTCCTGATTTTACGATGTATATAAGTAATTCCGCGTGGATATTCCTCATTCATAAATAATTTCGTGAGAAATGTCATCGTCTATCCCTGTTTTTACTCATTCGGAATCCACCTCTCGATCTAACGAGAGTCAGTCCGAGGACCTTCCCGCTCATCAGGCTCTTCAGGGGCTATTATGCTCTGATTCGTACAGTGGGACTCGCGAATGAGTTCTTTCTATTACACCTAGTCCTCTTCCCCTTCAATCTTCAGAGGCAGTTGACTCCGTAAGCAGTGCTGATCCTCTCCGCTTCTCTCCCTCTAACCCCTTATATGATTCTGTTAGCGGTCCTTCTTGTTTCACTTTTGCTCGTATTCCTCTTCTTCGTGAACTTTATTTTATTCTCTCTAGTTTTACCATTCGTAAACCTGCTGATTATCAGAAACCAAACTTTCCTCCTCCTCCTTTTTTAGCCTTTTGGACAGCTCAGCTACGCGTTGGACTAAGGTTTCCTCCCCATCCATTTCTGTGTGAGATCTCCAGCCGATACGACATTCCTTTCAATCAGTTCACCCCTACGGCTTTTCGTTCCATGATATCATTTTATAATCTGATCAAAGGGAATGTGGGAGAACCTACTTCCGCACTCTTCCATTCTCAATTCTCTCTTAAATACAAAAAACCCTTCTTTTACCTAAGCACCCAACCTCGAGGGATGGTCCACTTCCTTGGGAAACCTCAAAGTGTAGATAAGAACTGGAAGCGCGACTATCTTTTCATATCTCCTGAGGATCAGTTCTGGCTCTTTCCAGCTAACAAGTGGTATTATGACAAACCTGCTCCACATAAGTTTGTTTCTATCCCTTGTTCGGATAAGACCAAAGAGGTTATTGAATATTTGAACTCATCTGTTTCGGAGTTTGGGCTTTTCGATCTAGTGAAATTGGTCGAAGATCCCGCCATCCTCTCTGCCTTTGGCTTCTGTATTGGTCAGACCTCCTCCCTCCCTGAACTTGGTATATACAGATGTCTTCCTTTTCCCTAGCTAGTTATCTGCAAGCGACAAATCTTCCAAAGTTCTTATTATATCTCTTACTTTTGCAGATCGTCAATGGATGTCCAGTATCCGCTTGAAGGATACTTCTGGTAATAAAACTGGATCCACGACACCCTCTGGTATGAATTCCAGAGCTCCTCCTCGGCCAGAGAACCCCTCAATTGCTGCCTATAGAGACAAGCGTGCTCTCAACTCTACTGAGCCTCCTCCAGATCCACAATGCCTTCGCACCAAATCCCCTCTTAGGAATAGTCGCACTGAGATTACAGTGACGTCAGCACCCTCGTGCCCGCTCTTCTGCTACTGAATCTTCTCCATCGAACTTCTAAAATCCTTATTGAACTTGAATACAGAAGAGGCAAATCAGTATTTCCACCTTATGCTGACCTCTGATGATAACGCCTCCTTAAGGCGCCTTCCTTTGGACGATGAGCTAGCACAAGGAGCACAGTGCATGTTTAAGGTACTTGCTAGGTTCGGTTTCTATCTTTTTAATTATTGTTTATGGTATTCTTCATTTTCTTCTTTTGGTGTATTTCTTAGGTCGTAGTTCATTTTAGTAAACTACAAGCTAGGGTTGCTAGCTCAGAACAGGTTAAAACTGCTCGCTTGGCCGCAGAGAAAATGTGCTGAGGCAGAGATGGCTAGACAGAAGTATGTCGAGCTTGAGAAAGCGTTTGCGGAGGCTAAGACCAGCTGGATTTCAGAAAGGGAATTCCTCAAGAAGAAGTTGGCTGATGAGAAGCAGAGTCGTCGTGATTATGTGTCAAGAAAATTCGCTGAAGGAGTAGAGCTGTGTCGCAAGAATCTTTTGCTGACGGAAGCAGGACAGACTTTTCTGAGTCGTTTGGTGGAGGGATTACGAAAGGCTTATTTCAAGAGTAGTAGATCTCTGGCGGACTTCGGGCCTCATATTGGTCATTACTACCAGTATGGGTTTGAAGCCGCAAAAAAACAAGCACATGAGCAGGGTTTCTCAGGCGAATTGGATGTTAGTAAGCCTCTGGCAGATATGCCCGCATGTCCTTATTTTGAGGAGGATCAGTTCGAGCCTCTGGACCATCCCTGGTGGTTACCTGTTCTCCAACAAGCTTATTCCGAGCTACAAAATGCTTCCTCCTCAGTGACTCCTCTGAAAGAAGTTTCATATCCTCTGTTGAAAACTACTCCTTCTGCAGACCCTCCAACTCTGCCAATACTTCCGCCAATCTCTGAGACAGATGTGCCCGATCTCCCTCATGTAGATCTGATCATGCTGAGTGGTGATTCTACAAGGCATACTGCAGACACGTGTGAAACTGCTATTTCAAACAGGGCTTCTTCTGGAGAGAAGTCTTAAGTCCTTTCGCAATGTTTCTCCATTTTTTTGTTTTCTTTTTGACACTTTAGCCGAATACGGCTAAGTATAAGTGGGGTTGGAAAAATGTACCTCTTAAACATTAAGGTCTTTTGTTGCCTTATTCCTTTTGGTTCCTTTGGTTAACTTTGTTTTTCTCTTTAGTTTTAATATACACTTTGGCTTCGTATACATATGACATTCTAAGTGTTTCATCACAGGTTTATATGTACATCTCATACTCAAAGACAAAATAACAAAATTTCTAATTGAGATGTTTACCTGGTATTTTGAAGCTTTCATGTAATCAAAATTCTTGTATAAGCTTATTATTCTCTTTTACTATCTTTAACACCCATTGACATATCCGTATGTCAGGTTCCAAAGTTGTCAGAGCTTTAATTCTGTAGGCGGAATTGTAGTTCTGACATAGATGTAGAAGAAATCGTGTTGACTGAATATCTACTCCGCAGGTCAGAGGATGACGCAGACGTAGAAGTCTGGCCTTTGCTAGGAAGACGTAAGATGAGATCGCGTTGACTGAGTCTCTGCTCCGCAGGTCAGAGGATGACGCAGACGTAGAAGTCTGGCCTCTGCCAGGAAAACGTAAGATGAGACCGCGTTGACTGAGTCTCTACTCCGCAGGTCAGAGGATGACACAAACGTAGAAGTCTGGCCTCTGCCAGGAAGACGTAAGATGAGACCGCGTTGACTGAGTCTCTGCTCCGCAGGTCAGAGGATGACGCAGACGTAGAAGTCTGGCCTCTGCCAGGGAACTTCTGCATAAGCTTCTGCAAATATGGTTCTGGGCTAGAATTTTATTCATAGATGATAGATAGTGATAGACTTAAACTTCGCTGACAATAACCATGATAGCTATAAAAGATGGTGTTTTGTCAAAACAACATACATCTGAAAATGTTATTGAAATACATAAGAACAGAAAAGACTTTAGGTAAAGTATTTCTTCAAGTTGCATATGTTCCATGGCCTAAGCGCTGCCTTCCCTTCGTCATTTGAAATACGATACGCACCTCCCTTTAAGACCTCTGTGATTATCCAAGGACCTTCCCAATTTGGCTCCAACTTCCCTCGAGGCTTCAAGGCATCTGCCCTTCTTAGCACTAAATCTCCCACTTGAAACTGCCTTTGTCTTGACTCTGCTTTTATACTTCTCAATTCGCAGACGTGCCAGATCTCTCTCCTCTTCGACCATATCCAAGTTCTCTGCCATCAGTTGCTCATTTTGAGTTTCCTCAAAAGACATGATCCTATTAGTTTCCATTCTTATTTCCTTCGGGATCGTAGCATTAGTTCCAAAGACTAAGTTGAATGGAGCCACCTCTGTGGATGTTCTTGGGGTAGTTATGTATGCCCATGATACAAACTCCAATTCCTCTACCCACCTACTTTTAGCATTTTCTATTCGTGCTTTCAGACCTTTGAGTAGTGTTCTATTGGTAACCTCAACTTGTCTGTTTGCTTGGGGGTGTGCCACTGCTGCAAACCGCTGCTCTATCTTCATCTCCTCACACCATTTCTTGTTTTCTGACCATTGAACTGGGTTCCATTGTCAGATACCAGTACCCTGGGTACTCCGTATCAACAACAGATATGCTTCCATAAGAACTTAATGACATTGCCTTCATCAATTTTGCTTAAAGGCTCTGCCTCCACCCACTTAGTGAAGTAGTCAATAGCCACTATCAAGAATTTTTTCTGTCCTTTAGCCAGAGGAAGAGGTCCCATAAGGTCAATCCCTCATTTCGCGAAAGGGCATGGTGCAAACATTCTTCCCAACTCCTCTGCAGGTACATGGATCAGAGGCCCATGAATCTGGCAGTTGTGACATTTCTGCATATATGCCTTTGCATCCTGACTCATAGTGGGCCAGTAATACCCGGCCCTGAGTGCTTTCTTGACAATCGACCTGTATCCCGCGTGATCTCCACCACAGTCTTCATGTATCTCTTGAATGACATATTTTCCTTCTGACGCACTGAGGCACCTTAAATAGGCTTGTGTGAACGAGCGCCTATAGAGCTGCCCTTGGTTAATGCAATATTTCATTGCTATCTTTTTCTCTTTTTCTCCCCAGATCTGACTCTGGACTGCCACTCTCAACTGTTCAATAATTGGAGTTCTCCAGTCATTCTCTTCTGAGATCTGCCAGACCTCTGGACAGCTCAACTCTCTTTCGGCAACCAGTACGATGACTTTCATGGGTTGTGAAGATGGATAAGTGCTAGCAATCTTAGTTAAATGGTCAGCCGTTATATTCTCTGCTCTGGGAATTTGACAAAGCTCGAACTGCTCGAAAACCAATTTTGCCTCCGTCACTTTATTCACATACTTCGTCAGAGCTTCTTTTTTTACTTCATATGCACCTTTTAGCTGCTGGGCCACAAGTTGTGAATCCGTAAACGCCTTTAATCTTTTTCTTCCCATTTCAATCACCATTCTCATCCCCTGCCAGAACACCTCATATTCCACCTCATTGTTGGACACTGGGAAAACGAGTTTTAGTGCAAATCGCATCTCCTGCCCATCTGGACAAAAGATCTGGATCCCCAGTCCGTATCCTTCTCTTGACAAAGATCCGTCTACATACATCCTCCAATCCTCTATTTCTGATGTGTGAGTGGCTTCTTATATGAAGTCTGCTAAGGCCTGAGCTTTGATGGCCCTCCTTGGCTCAAATTCGATCTCATAAGCTCCGAGCTCAACTGCCCATCTGATCATCCTTCCAGAAGTGTCCATTTTTTCCTAACACTTGGCCAAGAGGATAATTAGTCCTCATAACCACTTTATGAGACAGGAAATATGGGCGCAACCGTTGAACTGTAGTAATTATGGCCAGCCTTATTTTCTCGACCTCTGCATATCTCACCTCTGGGCCTTGTAAAATTCGGCTGACATAATAGATCTTCTTTTGTTGTGTTCCCTGTTCTTTTAACAGTACTGAACGAACCGCCACATCCCCAACCAAGATATATACATACAAGGTTTCACCTTTATCCGACTTGGTCAAGAGTGGTAAACTTGCCAGATAAGCCTTCAGTTCTTCAAAAGCCTGAGTGCATTCATATGTCCAGGAGAACTGACATCCTTTCCTTAGAATTTTGAAGAACGGATAACTTTTGTCTGCCGCTTTAGACACAAATCGGCTAAGAGCTGTCACCCTTCCCAACAATTGTTGTAGCTCCTTAGTATTACGTGGGGCTTCCATATCCATTATAGCTTTAACCTTGGATGATTAACCTCGATCCCGTTCTTAGTGACCATGTACCCTAAGAATTTACCAGAACTGACTCCAAAGCAACACTTATCTGGGTTTAGCTTCATTCCACTGTTTTGTATTGCCTTAAAGGACTCCTCTAGATCTTTAGAATGATCTTCTGGTAATATGTTTTTCACTAGCATATCATCCACACACACTTCCATGTTCTTACCTAGCAGCGGCCCAAATAACTTATCTACCATTCTCTGATAAGTGGCTCCCACATTTTTCAATCCAAATGACATCCGTACATACTCGAAGGTTCCAGCTGAGGTAACGAAGCAGACCTTAGGCATATCTGCTGGATATAATTTTATTTGGTGATATCCTTAATACGCATCCATCATATTTAACCTCTCGCATCCAGATGTGGAATCAACAAGCTGATCAATGCGGGGCAGAAGATAATAATCTTTAGGGCAAGCTTTGTTAAGATCTCTGAAATCTATACACATCCTCCACTTCTTTTCTCCCTTGGGGACTAACATCGCATTAGATAGCCACACCGGAAATTGGATTGGGACCACGTATCCTGAACTTAAGAGCTTTTCTACTTTTGTGCGGATAATCATGTCCTTCTCTTCCCCAAAGCATCTTAGCTTTTGTTTCACAGGTTTGACAGAGGAGTCCTCATTCAATTTATGTACAAGAAGGCTGGGATCAATGTCCGTCATATCCTTAGCCAAGAAAGCAAAAAGATCTGCATTACTTCGGAGACAATGAACCATCACTTCTCTTTCTTCCATTGTCATTTTACTTCCAATCTTAGTACAGAAACATTCTCTGCCCTCATACAGCTCAATCTGGATCAGTTCCTCTTCACATACCATCTTTCTATATTCATCTCCCGGGTCTCGTTCCTCCCGGATCCTTTTACCACTTCTTTCTTGCATATTAACGTCAGTCATAGCCAACAGAGATAGCTTATCTGCAGACCTAACTGCTTCTGAATAGCATTTTCTAGAGTTCACCTGATTACCACTGACTTCTCCAACTCCTCCCGAGGCAAGAAATTTTATTTTCATGTGGTATGTGGATACAATAGCCTTTAATTCATTCAGGATAGGTCTACCAAAGATGATGTTATAAGCAGAGGGAGCATCCACCACCAGAAAATCAACCATCAAGATTTTTTGCCAGGGCTGGCTCCCCAGTACTACTTGCAGACTGACCACTCCTATAGGACATACTGTTCCTCCTGTAAAACCATACAGAGCTGTCGTCACTGGGTGAACAGGCGTGTTCAAATTCATTTTAGCTAGGTAATCATAAAAAATAATGTCCACCGAGCTCCCTATGTCCACAAAGATCCAAGCCACATCATATTCTCCCACCTCTGCCATAATCACCAGCACATCTGAATGCGGTCGTAATAAGGTCGTCTCATCTGTGGGCCCAAATGAGATATCTGGTCCCACGCTTAACTCTCCTACCTCTGCCACAAGAGTAAGGTGCCAGTTCTGAGCCCGCCTCAAAGAAGCCTTTCTCACCCTGTTTGAGTTTCCCTCTACCAGACCTCCTACTATCATCTGGATAAACCCCCGTTTTGGAGGAGGTGGTAACTCCTCCTCCTGCTCCCTCTTCTGTTTCCCTTTTAGATTACTTCCACCAACCTCCTCTAGTCTACCTCTGTTTTTTTCAAATCTATTCCGTTTGTGATCCACAAACTTGCCTAAAGCTCCCAGCCGAACCAATCTCTCAATCTCATTCCGCAACTATCTACATTCATTTGTATCATGTCCATAATCATTATGGAAGACGCAGAAGTACTTCCCTTTAGGTCTTTGGGGTGTACTAGATCTGTTCAGGGGGAATCTGTAGGAGACCGCTCTCTCAGTTAATTGCAATATCTGAGCAGCTGACGTTCTCAAGGGGGTATATCGCTGGAAATTCTCTCGCCCTAAGTCTCCCCGACGTTCACCAGCTGCCCGTGGCAGATCTGAGGGAATCCTACCCTGGACCTCTTTATCTCGGGAGTTGACTCTTTCTCCTTGCTTAGCCTTACTTATGTCTTCCAAATTGATAAATTTATCAGCTCTGGATAAGATTTCATCGAAGGTCTTGGCAGGTTTCTTTGCAATTGAGCGAAATAGATCCCCTTCTTTGAGCCTTGCACTATAGCGTTGATTTTCACTTCTGGGGTGGCCAAGGGCACTTCCAGGGCTGCCATACTAAATCTCTTTATATAGGATCTCAGAGGTTCGCTATCTCCTTGTTTCAAGCTAAACAGGAATTGGGCTGTTCGCTGTTGCCTCCTTGCGCTCGCGAATTGGTGTAAGAAAGAGTAACTAAAATCTATAAACGAGCCAATGCTACCAGGCTTCAGTTGCCCAAACCATTGTTGCGCTGATTTGGTCAGAGTAGTGAGAAATACTCTGCACTTGACTCCATCTGAGTACTGATGCAGGAGAGCTGCGTTTTCAAAGCGCAATAAATGGTCATATGGATCTGAAGTCCTATCATACTCAAACGAGAGAGGACGAAAGCTCTGAGGCAGCTCGTCTTCTAGAACCCTTGATGTGAATGGGGTTCCCTCTAGTATTCTCAACTGACTTCCTTCATCTATCTATTGCTTCAGGGATTTCATTTCCCTTTCCATTTCTTCCATCTTTCTCAACAATTGGTGCTCTCGCTCCCCAACTTCTCCTTCTCGAGGAAAGGAGTCTCCATCTTCTGCTTCATCTTGAGTCGGTATAGCCCTTCTTCGACTTCTATTCTCCAGTTTCCTCCTCCTCACATCTTCCTGACTTTCCCCCCTCTCCCGTCTTTTCTCCACATCTTCTGTTGCAACAGTCATAACAACAGAAAGGGCTGCTTGTAATGCCTTGCTTACTGCTGAATGGATAAGCAATTCCAGTTGAGCAGGAGTAAAGCTTACTTTCTCCGGAGTTCTTTCGTTGCTTCCTTCTCTTCTTCCTTCCTCGACCTCCTCTTCCTCCTGACGGGGTTTATCGCCCGCTCCTACCTCCATATCTCTCCCCACCAACTCTTCCTCCACCTCTTCCTCAAGCTCTCTATTCAAGTTCCTAGCTATCGTTCGATCATTCCCCTCCATAACCTTCTCTATTTCCTATCCTCCTTCTATGGTTTGCCCCTGTTCAACCTCCAAAGTGTAGAAAGCTTTTTTTTATAAGAAAAAGGGAAGGATTCTCACTTACCTTCTTCTCCGGCTTCCCACAGACGGCGCCAATTTGTAAAGGTGTGATCGTGTTTTTACTTGGTTGATGATAGTATATATCCTATGTTAATGTAAGTGGCTCTCTCTTTTCCTTTTTTTAGAATGGGCCTGGGGCCTTTAAGAATTAATATGGGTCAACAGGTCTTTGAATTGGGCCGAGCCCTTCCTCTCCTAAATGGACCGTTTTCCTTAATCGGGAGCCCATACTAAGAGCCCAATCCTTATCCCATATCAAGGATGATATTGCATATACCATCCCCGAACCCGCCTATTGTCATCCCTAAATGTATGACAAATGTAATATAAAAGTATGACTAACATAACGTAAATGCCAATAGTTTTTTATTAAAAGTTAACATATTGCATTAATGGTATCATGAAATCTGAATATAAATGTACGAATAATATAACGTAAAAATATGATCAACATAACGTAAAAGTATGATTAACACAACATATTGGTCAAACCTAATAAAAAGTTCATGCATGGAAAAAAAAAAAAAAAGTTTGTCGGTCTGGACCTAACCTTGTTGAATGGATCTCAAATCCATGTACCAAATGCATAGGAGACATTCTCCACATAAAATCGGTTATTTTATTCAGTTTTGTTTATTTCCAAATCAATTTAGTTCTTAGTTTAGACAATTGAAACTTCTCTACGACTAAACCAAAAAAAAATCGGTTCAATTTTAATTCAAAAAAAGTCAAAAAATCAACCAAGATTTTCAGTTCCGAAACCCGTCCAAAACCCAGATGTGCTCCATTTCCAGCGTACACCTATGGGCATGCTAGGTTTTAAAAAGTCAACTTATTCCATAAATTTAGGAAAGGTACAACACCACAGCTGCACAGTCGTAGGAACCGTAGTAAGAGTAACCGCACTGGAATAAGTCGGAGACATCTTTCTAAACCTTCTCGAGAGAGGGCAGAGTATAACCCTAGCCGCGTCTACACCTTTCCACCATAAACCCTTCTCTTTAAACAGGTTTTTCTCTTCGTTTCTTTGCTGGGTTTGTTAATTGTGAGTGACTTTCTTGAATTTCTATTCTCCATTTTTGTGGGTTTTTTTCAAGATCTTTTTTTGGCTCAAAAAAAGTCTTAACAAGAAGAGTGATCAGAAATGATTCTTGAACTTCCTCGGTTTCTTTTGCATGTTTTACTCGTTGGATTGCTTCTGTTCTTAGATGATGATTGTTAGTTTCATAGATATGTGTTATGTGCAAATTATCTCAATTTCCAGTTAGATATTTAGGAAAAGAATGATTTTTAGTTTTTTTTTGGAAAAATCGCCCTTTTTGGAAAAGGCATGTTTGCACACACACAGACACAGATTGTTCAGACAATTGTTTGCAGCTTAACTCTTATTCTTTATATCAGGATTTGTTCTCTCTCTAGGCTTTTCTTTAGGATTCATTCTTTATATTGTGGATTGTGCATTGTGTGATTTGTTCTCTCTCTAGATTGCCATTTATATGTTGTTTGGTTTAGTTTTTCTGTTATGCAATATTCCAATGTGTTTATGTTTAGAGGGTTTATATTTTTCTTGCATTTTACAACTTGGTTTTCAGCTAACAGTGTAAATATTTGATGAAGTAGTTATTTGTGCAGTTTCTTACAATGGCATGCTACAACAAGTTTGGGAGCCTATTGAGGCAGAGTGTTTCTGTGATGAATGGACAATCCTCCATGCTCAATGCTATTCGTGACATGTCCACTAAGCTTTTCGTCGGAGGTATTTTTCTATTATTGAGCTTCTCCGATATTTGGGTTGGCCAATTTCGTGCATTTGATATCTAATTCCATTGCATATTTATTCATCATTGGTAGGGCTTTCATATGGAACTGATGATCAGTCTCTGAGGGATGCGTTTACTAGCTATGGCAATGTTACTGATGGTGCGTATGATAAACTTAATCACACATCCTGAATCGATGTGTGTGAGTTTCAATGTGTTTGCTGTATTTTTAATGAAATGTGTTTGGATTCATGATGACTTTGGTCTCAGTGTGCATAATGTTATCTGTCAATGCTATTTGCTCGTCTCCAGCTAGCGTGTATGTGTTAAGTTTTTATCTGTGGTTTTTCTCTTGGGAGTGTAGATTTTAAATCTGCATATCTGTTTGTTCAAATGTATGATCATCGAGCGTGTTACTATGGTAATATGGTTGTTCCAAATGTTTGCCATGTCAAAGACCTGTTGGTTTCTGTTTGGTATATGCCTTTCGGTTTTCAGATTGCAAGGAATGCAGCACCCTTTTGTAGAAGTATCCTTCACTTTTCAGCATTAAGATGTGTCAAATTTGCGAGGTTTTGACAACAATACTCGACAGGCTTATGTGTGGTTTTTAATTGTTCAATCAGCATTTCACATTTCATGCTTTGGCTTAGCCTATTTTCTATAATGAAGTAAATCATTCCAAACATAAGCACATAGCTCTCGATTTATGAGTACTTAATTTTTTGCCAAGAATTTGTGGCAGAAAGCTGTGATTTTTCTGATCCTTGAATTTGTCATATGCTCTCCTTCGTCCCACAAAGTTAGCCAAGTTTCATTTTCACACAGATCAAGAGACACATTAATGTATTTGGAAAAGTTAATTTTACCTGCAGATTTCCTTTCATACCCTTGTTTATTTACCTTGAAAAAACATTAATGCCAAAAATTGCACTCTCTAAAAGCCACTTGCAGAAATTTCTTGTAAGGGTATTTTAGAGAAATTATATCATTCTAATATGGAAAGTGACTACCATTTGGGATAGATAAAAAAGGAATACTCGCTCACCAGTTAATGCATTTAGGTGGTTCGTTCATATGTTTATTTCCTTATTTTTTTAAAAACAATGTTAATGGGAAGATATTACTATGTAATGGTACTTGCATCCTCATTATTCCTTGTCAATGACTGTGTTCAGCTAGAGTTATCACTGATAGAGACTCTGGGAGATCGAGGGGATTTGGCTTTGTGTGTTTCGCGAACGATGAGTCTGCCAGCTCAGCATTGTCCGCCATGGATGGACAGGTGAGAGCTTTGAGAGAATTTAGTACTTAGTATCACTCTTATGTTTCAAAGCTTTCTACTTGTTTTCTTGTTCTTGGTCTCAAATTAAGTCCTCTCTCATGTAGCAATTAAACGGGAGGAATATCCGTGTAAGTTACGCACAAGAAAGAGCGCCTCGCAGTAGCTTCAACAATGGTGGTGGTGGTGGTGGTTTCCGAGGTGGTTATGGTGGAGGTGCTGCAGCAAATGATGACAGTTTTTAATCTAGTTTATCCCGGTAGAGCATGAGCATTAGTGAACAAAATTTTGTGATTAACAAAAACAAAATTTTGTTAAGTAATGTAAGGAGTTAATATGTGTGTGTGTTTTTATTGGTGTTATAAAGGTGTGGGTCATGTTTTGAAAAGGTAATAATAAACAATTATTGAGAAGAGAGAAAGAGAGAAAAGTTAACATGATTGTTGAAGATGAGGGAGAATTAATCATGAATTGGTACAACGACGAACGTGATGAGCCTACACAACCAGTATATGGATCACACGAAAAATTTCAAGAGTACGTGATAATCAAATACATCACCAACTTCGAGTGGATTTAGTAGAACACATATGGAGACGATTTGGGGACAATTAAATATTACTATTAGAGCTGGACTTCTGTGAGACTGTCTCATATGCGACGGCACTGGCGCACGACCGTGTCCTGGGACACGACGGTCGATCGTGCGTCGAAACATATACATATGCGACGGCACTGGCGCACGACCGTGTCCTGGGACACGACGGTCGACCGTGCGTCGAAACATATATTTATAGCACTAAAAAATTGGGGTGTGACAACATTTGACTAAAACATGAAAAATACTTAATTTAATACTTGTTCAATTCGGATATGTTTGAGTTTCTTGGGATACAATTGCTAACGTGAAGTGCAAATTGTATGAGTTAATTATTAACGTATATATTTATATTGGGATGACAACTGTATTTAAATTACATGTTGACAATTAACTTATATAATATGAGTTTTACATTAACAATTGGAGTGCAAAAAAATCTAAACATATTCTGAATTGAAGCGAGTGTTAAATTGAATAGTTTTTTGTATTATAGTCAAAAGTTTATATTGCAATTGAACGACCGTAATTTTTAACATAATGAACTCAAAATTAAATTGTACCTTGGTAAAAGGTTAATCGTGATTTTAATGGCTATTCTAAAAGAGTAGGACTCTTGTGAGACCGTCTCACGGATCCTCTTCTGTGAGACGGATCTTTTTGACCCACTTAAGCCCAGCCCAATCATTCCAATTTCAACCCATACAACCAACCCATAATATTATAGAGTCAAAGCCCAAACAATTATACAAACTAGACCAAACCACATGGGCATAGATAAAACTGTGGCACAATTGCATAAAAAAGATGAAAAAACTCACACACCATCACCGCGCACAGCTGAATAAAAGACTCACGCACCGTCGCACCGCGCACAGTCGTTGCACCGCCGTCGCACCGCCGTCGCGGCGCCTTCGAACCGTCGTCGCACTCTCCAAACTTTTTCAGGATATTTCATCACAGGCACGATGTTTTGATCATCTCTGAGGATCTCAAAATGCATCTCAAAGTCTTGTCTGGTACCGGATGCGCGTAGACATTGTTTGGTCTCATCTCGGGATCAGCAGCATCTACATGGATGAAGAAGGTTGGTAGGTGATGCTTGTGATTCGAGAATACTTTACTCTCTCACTAAAGTTTTCTTCTTTCTCAAGAAAATCGGAAAAGATTCTAAAGCTTGCTGGTTCATCAATATTGTCATGATGATGATTTTGTTGAGTAAAATAACACCTATTGTTCATGTTTTTCTTGATCCAGATATAAATTCTGCACCTGGAGTTAAATTGATCAGATTAGTGATCAGACTGCTAATTGTTAAGGCTTTAATTTGGAGGCAATAAATAAGAGGAGGGAAAGATGCAAAAACAAAAATACTTATAATATATTTATTAATATATCATATATATCCACTCCACCTACCTACGAAACCAAGCTTCATTTCCTTCATTTTAACTTTATTTATTTTATTATATAATAATAATCACATATAAGAGCACATGATGATGATCATTTCAATATATATATATAGAGTGAGAGCATCATCATGTATCAATATAATACATACTTATGTTCAAAATACATACTTATGTTCTAAAAAGACACACTTATATGCTTAAAAGGCATACTTGGACCAAAAATATGAAAGAAATTTAGAATACATACTCATGTTCAGAATCAATACTTATATGCTAAAAAATACTTATGTGCTAAAAAGACAAATTTATGTGCTTAAAAAGGCATACTTGGACAAAAAATATGAGAGAAATTTGGAATACATACTCATGTTCAGAATCACTACTTATGTGCTAAAAAGGCATACTTATGTGCTTAACAGACATACTTGGACCAAAAATATGAAAGAAATTTATAACACATACTTATGTTCAGAATCAATACTTATGTGCCAAAAAGACACACTTATGTGCTTTAAAGGCATACATGGACCAAAAATATGAGAGAAATTTAGAATATATACTCATGTTCAGGATCAATATTTATGTGCTTAAAAGACACACTTATGTGCTTAAAAAGACTTACTTGGTCCAAAATTATATGAAAGAATTTAGAATACATACTCATGTTCAGGATAAATATTTATGTGCTAAAAAGACATATTTATGTGCTAAAAAGACACACTTATGTTATTAAAAGACATACTTGGACCAAAAATATGAAAGAAATTTAGAATACATACTAATGTTCAGGATCAATACTTATGTGCTAAAAAGACAAACTTATGTGCTTAAAAGACATATTTGGACCAAAAATATGAGAGAAATTTGGAATACATACTCATGTTCAGAATCAATACTTATGTGCTTAAAAGACACACTTATATGCTTAAAAGATATACTTGGACCAAAAATATGAAAGAATTTAGAATACATACTCATGTTCAGGATCACTACTTATGTGCTTAAAAGACATACTTGGACCAAAAATATGAAATAAATTTAGAATACATACTTATGTTCAGGATCAATACTTATATGCTTAAAAGACACACTTATGTGCTTAAAAGACATACTTGGACCAAAAATATGAAAGAAATTTAGAATACATACTCATGTTCAGAATCAAATTTAAGAAAAATCATTGTCTAATTTCCACAAAAGTTAATAAACGTAAAGCTGAAAATACAGCAGAATTTGTAATCCAACTGAAATATTGAAACCATCATTAGCTATACACATTCAACGTCTAAAGTAATATAACTGCATCGATAAAAAAGTAGCAAGATTGGAACTCAAAACAACCGTCTAGGTAGATGATTCTGGTTATCATCATACAACACACATCATGCTATTTCAAGTATAATCTGACTAACTAATAATATCTCAAATTTCAAGTATCATCACTTGATTAAAATAGAAATTGAAAAGCACCAAAAAAATATTTCAATACAAGATAAGCTTTGCGTGGAATACAAAACATAAAAAATGAATTAACTCTAAAATAAATAAATAGTAGTTGGAGATGAATCAAAAATCAGCCAAAACCAATCCACCTTCAGCAGCAGCAAGATTGAAGTAGAGATCAACAATGTTGGGGTAGTGGGCATAACAGTGATTGGAGCAAAGCAGGGTAGCAAAAGGGGAGTCCAAGAGAGAATCAGAGGATATTCCGAGCACATTTCTATGGAGGCCACACGCTTTTATGCACTCATCGCTTTCCAGCCAGTTCTTCAATTCATCCGCCGCATCGATTTCAGAGGTGCCACACCTGTACTCATCCATCCCAAGGCTCCACCTATGCGGCTATGACTACTTCTAATCCAAATTCCAGATAAATTTCAATAATATGTCACATTGTGATAGTATTGTGAATGCTACTTGGCAACCATATAATCCAAGCAATTCAACACAGAAAAATTCAGAAATCCTTGGAAACTTCTTCAGGCAACTGATCTTCCATCTAGAAGGATAAAACAACTACTGATCGGAAGCAACAAACAATCGGCCAACTCAACAAAAACTTGAAGAACAAATCATGATTACAGGAACTGACCATAAGCAAATTCATCTCCATCAGAGAAACTCGACAAATAGCTATTCATTCATGACTAACTCAACACTGAAGCAAAATCCAATGAAAATCAGCAAACAAAGCCAGCGAATGGATATTTTCTATCATATTCAAAACTGAATCAGTTATTTCCATAATGCGTACGATAAACAATCTGTTCATGAAATTCAAAGAGAATGCATCTAATTCTCACCATGTTTGCATGATTCCATAATTTTAACAGGAAGCCCATAACTCCATTGCACCCAAGAAATTGCACTTAAGATGAATAAAATCAAACTCAAAAACCCTAATTGATATAGGAATGCTCACAACTATTTCACAACCGAAGCAGGAGATGATCACTTTGGAAGATTTTCTATCCAAGCTGGAGGGAGGAAGATAGTGTCGCGACGGTGAAGGAGAAACTGGAAGGAGAAAATGACATAGCAAAGAGCTTGAGCTTAAATTTAATAACGCGGCACAACAATGACGAAAGCAACGAAGACGAAGGTGGCGATGAACGTGCGACGGTGGTGCGACGGTTCTCCCTTAAATTGGGGTGTGCTCACTTTTCCTGTGAGATGGTTTTCCCCTTTTGAATTTCTGATTTTGGGCTATTGTCTGGGTTATGTTATAGGTTATGATTTGGGCTATGTTATGGGCTAGTTTCATGGGTTGATTTGGGTTGGATCAAATTGGGTCAAAAAGATCCGTCTCACGGAAGGAGATCCGTGAGACGGTCTCATATGACTTTTTGCGATTCTAAAAAGTCCGAGATTAAATTTTACTTTTAGAAAGATAATTTTTAGTTGGTAAATTAGCCCCACTAACCCTTCCTACATAAATATTTGTCCAACTAATATTTCACCTAATTTCCAAATAAATATTAAATAAAAATAAATTAAATGAAACCGTTGTACCAAATAATCATGCACCACGCGTGTATCACATCCCAAAACGCGTTATATGAGTTCTGAACGTAAAAACGATTACAAATTATAATATGTTTCTAGTATCAAAGTTACATAATTTTGAAATATGGACTATTTTACTAAGAAATTTTAAACACGGTCTTCATAAATAATAATTTAAGTTGACTGGGATATTTAAAAAAAAGCCCTTTTTAGTTAAATATATATATATAGATATATTTTTTTTGCTCAGTCAAAAAAAAAGTTTATTATAAAAGAAAAATACTGAATATGAGGAGTACCCAGTAAATACAAAATCATATTACATTACAAATCTCGAAAGAAATGCATAGAAAGGAGGGGCACCAAGGGCAAATCAGATTCCAATACATCCTTTAGGATTGACTAACCAATCTTGAAATGAAAAACGATAATTTTTGACCAATTTAACAACAAACCAACTCCAAAGACGTGTCTTGAGCTCATCAATAAATTTGGATACCACAAACTCCTTATTGCTAAAAACAACCTCGTTTCCATTTCCAAATAAGCCACACAACTCCAAGCCAAATACAAATTGCATATTGTTTGCCTTGCTAACCTCCAAGTAGACGCCCAAAACTAAGTAAGTTATTGATCGTATTTGAATGTATTGTTGTTGAAGTTTGGAACCATGCAAAACAAACCATCCAAATCTCATGGGCTGAGGGGCACTAAAAAAATATATGTTTTTCAGTCTCCTCTATATAGCCACAAAAGATGCAACGAAGATTATCAGTCGGTTTGAGGATACCCCTCCTACATAAATTAGACCTGGTGGGAAGACATCCTCATATCAATCTCCAAGCATGTGCAATTACCTTTGAAGGGGCAACACTATTCCAAATAAGCTAAAAACTCTTAATAGTTTCTTCGTTAATCGTTGTGGGATGATCAACATTGACAAGAAACAAATAAGTCTCTTTCGTTGAATATTTTCCATTAGCCGAGAGTCTCCATTTCCAAGAATCATCCACGCCAAACTTTGGTTTGAACCTGTCAATCAAGTCAATTAGTCCATTAAGAGAAATACGTTCACGATCAAACAACGGTCTTTTCCATCTCTAAGACCAAACCCAAATGTTTTCCGTCCCCCAAGATCCAAAATTCCCCACCTTTCCCTCTTTATCTAAAACTAAGATTAAATAATCTATAAAACTTTCCCTCAGAACACCATTTCCATTCCAATTTTCTTCCCAAAAAGAAGTACCAAAACCATCCCCTACCACCTTTTCTAAACTATCTCATTACCCTCATCCACAGTATTTAACATGTTCGTCCACCACAAAGACACATTCCCTCTCCTCCCAATAGGTAACCGGCCTGCTTCACCCCCCAAGACATACCATATTTCAATCTTAAGACTCTAACCCACAAGCTCTATCCTTCACTGAGAAATCTCCACCCCATTATCCAAGAAGAGCTTTATTAAAAATCCCCAAGTCCCGTACCCCAAGGCCCCCCAAATGTTTGGAGTTGTAAATTTTTTTCCACTCAACCCAAGCTATTTTTTTATATCTCTCTCCACCTCCCATAAAAAATTACGTTGAATGCTCACAATTTCATTCACAACTTTTTTAGGGATGAGATAGAAGGACAAATAGTAAATCGGAAGAGAAAAGAGAACCAAATTCAACAATGTGATCCTGCCTGCCAATTGAGATTTTTTTGTCATCCCATTGCCGAAGATGATTTTTGATTTTTTGGATAATAAGGCTCCACTCAGAAGTACGTCTATGGTTGACCACAACTCGGGATTCCCAGGTAAGAGAAAGGGAAAGAACCCACAATGCATCCAAGAATATTTGCCATCTCATGAAGTCTCCCGTCCTCCACATTTACACCCATGACACTACACTTATCAAAATTAACTCTAAGACCCGACATAATTTCCATGTTCCGCAAGATGCTCATAACCCAAGCATTCTCCAAAGTGGCTGCACCTATGAGAACGGTATCATCAGCAAATTGGAGATGTGATATACGAATATTATACCGAAGTCGAAAAATGACCCAAATCTGTTGCTTTTTTCATTAGGATACTTAGAGCTTCTGCTGCAATTAAGAAGAGGAATGGAGAGAGGGGATCTCCTTGACGAAGGCCTCTCTCCAGGCGAAACTCCCCAGATGGGCTGCCATTCACTAAAACAGACGCCGAAGCCGTAGAGACACGCTCCATTATCCATCGCCTCCATTTAGGGTGGAAACCTAAACATTCCATCATAGACAACAGGTATCCCCAATCCACCGAATCATATGCTTTAGCAAAGTCTATTTTGAAGAACATTCTCTCAAAGTGACCCCTTTTGGCTACATCAATGGACTCATTCAATATTGCCACACTATCCAAAATGTTTCTACCCCCAATGAAAGCAGATTGAGAGTCTGATATAACACTTGGGAGAACGGAACCAAGTCTTTTAGCAAGAATTTTTGAAATAATCTTGTTGAGCAGCACTCTATCCAACCTGCTTTTACAACTACGTACCATTAGCTTTACTTCTCCCGTGAAGTGGAAGGTCAAATAAACCTGCATTGATAATAAAAGAGTCGAAAACAGCTATGTCCCTAGAATTTGGTAGCAATCGAGTTGAAATCTCCAATAACACATTCTTTCCTTACCCCAAAGACCATACACAATTAACCCACCTGCCAAGAACTTGAGCAAGAAAATCCCAAATCGATCTGCAAATAAATACATTCATAGATTCTAACTTAGATTCCTGTACACAACAGAAGTCAATGTTCGTTGATCTCTTTTCTCTTCGTACTATTTCCCAAGCCACTAGAATTCAAAGAGAGGATCTTCATTGATGATTAACTGGGTCTGAACACGACGAACCCATTTGCAAATTTTGGTCCATATTTGCAAGAACCTCAATAATCTGCATTTCTATAGAAAGAACCAAACCATCGCGTCCAGATGCCAATCGAACCAGTGTGCAAACCAACCATCCAAATTTTTAAGAATTTCCACACTCTCATTGCATCTCTTCATTATATTCTTCCCAAGAAAAATCCTTCTTCAACAAATCTTTTCGAAGCTACAACAACCTAGTCTTTTCACGCCACATGAAAAAGGATAAAGATCACTTTCTTATTTTGAGATCCACCACCTTTCCCCATTCTCTCACCTTCCCTGCTCATACATTGCCTTAAATTCAGATAAAACTAATCAATACATAGAAAATGCCCATATAAATAATGACAGTGTTAAAATGTCCATCACAGACAACTCTTAATATGTCAATCGCACGTGTAATGATCTCATCTCATCTTCTCATTATATGAAAAATGAAATTAATTGATATATAGAATATCTTGCATGTCAGCAGCGGACACATATTAATGTATCCGCAATGGTACAGTAGCAGTACTAATAAATAATGCGTTTGTCAAACTAATTTAAAAGATCCTACTATGCTTCATGCATATTATAAACATTTGATCCCTTATCTTGGAAGTCGGTTGTTGAATATTTCAATATATTTATGTTATCAATAGTAGTTTTTTTATTAATTAAAATGGTCATAAATAGTTCAAGTAATTAAGGTCATTTCATTTTGAAATGAAATGAGATAATTTTTCAAAATCTTTATTTTACAAGCTGTTACAACTTACACCACGAGAAGCTATGTATGGCAATTGGCAAACAAAACATATAGCTCAATGATTTCATAGTTCACCAAAAATAGAAATGCACATCATTTCTGTCCACTAAATTTTTTACATATCTGCACAGGCATGAGATCAAGATCAAATTTCTCATCAACATAACCACATTGGTCCCATTTCATTCTCCTTCATTTGGCTGCGTGACACAGTTTAGAGTTCAACAACGTGCAGCCAAATTTGTCGTACATACATGCTCCGAAAACGTATGCACGAAAGGGCATAATGCAACTCAGCGATTGCAAGGGCAAAGAGGTCAAAAATATGTAGAAGCCATTGCCTGGACAAAGTTTTTGTGGATTCTCTCTAGATTTTTTCGTGATTTATTTCTTCAAGTTCATCAACATCATCTACATCGTCTATTGGAATGTCTTCACTTTGATAATCAGCAGATCCTGCAGTGGAATTAGAATAAATTACAGCTGTTGAAAGTACTTATGATGATGTCATACGGAGGATCTTAGTTTGTCTTTATGTTAAGTAGATAGCAAGGCGATTACCAATCTCTCATCTTGAAACACTGCCCTAAATCTTGAGATAGTGTGCATCAAGCTTGGTTTAAATACAATGACAAGGGAAACTGACTTTGATGACAGAAAAATGCTCATTGCACAAGCAAACGACGATGCTAACAACCAACTTACGAGTGTTAAGATAAAACACAAAGGCTACAATGGGTATGACAATATAAATTGTAGCAACATCTGATGGTCAATGAAACATACAAACCGCAAGATCCATTTGGCATTTTACATTTATCTGATCGCTTTCTAAACATAAATATTGAATACGACTGTACGAGAAAATATCCAAAATGTTAAAACTTCATAATTCAACTTAGCCGGCTCTATTCAACTAATATATCCTGATTCAGATTTTAATGAATTCGACTCCACCCAAATGTAAGGTTCATGTGCAATACAAAATAAACCAGACTGACTCTTTTGTTCAACCAATAAACATTTGTAACCTTCAACATCAAGGAGTACTCTTGTAACTCACTGAGTTCCTCATGTTAGTGAACATGATATTGTGGAATTACAGCAATGCTCAACCAACAAAAGTAATCAAAAGCATTTTGATAATCACAATCTGGATAGCAAGTTATTACCTCTGGAAACATATGATCCTGAACTTTGAGATCGCTCATCTGATTCAGTAGATGTATCAAGACAATAAGAGAGTTCTAGTAACTGTAAGAAAGCTTCTGTTTGAGGGTTCCGGTAATGTCCTGCAACGAAAAGGAGATGCAAACATCAGACAATGACCATTCCCCAAGTGCACGTGATCCACAAGGAAAATATCACAGAAAATAGACAAACCTATAATAATATAATTTCACGCACAGAAAAATCAATATTGGATACTTGAGATACAGATAAAGGTGCAGGCATCTTCAGTAATGGCCATCAATTAATCAAAGTAAATTAAATATACTGTTCCCAAGTATGAGTTTTTGTTTCACTATAATTTAGGCTGAGTTCTGATTTTAGATTTATTGTATTTACCAGACCTGAAATTTCATGATTCACAATAATTAGGACTATTAATTAGTCATTCATGATTCATCCAATTCTCACTTGTGAGGCTATGGCGAGTAGCATAACACCCTCACATTTTAACTATATTTAAGATTGTTGTTGCTTTTGCTAATTATCAACCCAATACATTAGAAGAAGGTCACAGAAATAAGCAGTAGGATGTTGATGATGGGGGGATTCAGCTGTTTAATATGTTCTCAAGTCACCTTTTTCTTTCTAATCAAATGATGCTGTGTTTTGCTTATCACGGTAATGCTTTCAACCAATAACATGGAGTTTTCATGTGAAAGATGAAACAAAAAATGAGGCTATCATGAGTATTCACCTGAGGGGGAATTGTAGCAACAGATTGAGAAGGATTATAGCATGGTGCAGTCGGGACAAATTCAAAAGGTTCGTTCCCTCGCGTTTGAAGCTTGTTCTTTACAAATTGGCGGCATTCTTCCATTTGGAGCTTAGCATCTCTACAGTGCAGATGAAATTAAACTAAAATACAAAACCTAGAAAAAGTATGTTTGTTTGAGCAAATTCATATACATACCTAAAATTTGCACGCATTCTAGTCCTAGGGAAGATTGGGTTAAACTTCTTTGTGATTGCAAGCCATTCTTCATCATAGTGAAGATGGTGAGGCCCTGTATCTGATTCAATGTCAAAAACCTACAAGATTCAAAGAGTTACCAAAATTAATAATTAGTTCAAGCAGTAATTCCAGAAGTATCATAGGTTGGTGCAACAGGATAAGTAACAACTTGCAAAAAATTCCGTCCAGGGAGGCACTTATCAAGGGCGAGAAATTTCGTAAGAGGGCCATCATCACCATGTTGAACAAGAGCAGAAAATTTGCAGTGTAGATGTGCAGAAAACCAGTACGAAGGCCTTAACTTAGCCATCAAATCTGCTGCAGCTCGACTTCCCAATGTTCCTTCTTGAATCTGATAACAAGTTGCAGATTTCACAATACAGGGAGAAAACTATAGGCCAAAAACTGTCTTGAGATCACAAGTTCATAATAAAATGTTAATGTTTGAAATAATACTTAGAACACCTGATAGTCAGGACTTATGTAGGAAGTTTGGACTTATGTAGAGTCCTCAATGAACATGCAAAATAAAATAATAATAATAAAGCAAGAAGGAAATAAAAATGTTATACTCCCTCTATCCCTAATTTTTGCTCTTATTTCCTTCAGAGGATGTCCAAAAATAAGGTTTTTGCAAAAGTATATCTTCCAAAACAACCCTCTCATTAAACAATGATGCAACACCACTATCCCTAAGACTACTAATATCACACACATAAGTGCACACAAACACAAATATACAGTTATAAAACAATTCACTTTATCTGTTCGAATTTATAACTTTTCGTGCACTTTTTAGATGTTCCAGAGAAGACTCCAATTCTCAAAAGAGTAAAAAATATCCCCACAACCCAACTCTTTCCAACTCTTATTCAAAGAATTAAAGCCTATACATTTATAGATTATATATAATCGCAACTTTTCATCTGTAATCTCAAATTTCATTTTCAGTCAAGGAAGAATAAAGCCTTGACATTTATAGATTATATATAATCGCAACTTTTCATCTGTAATCTCAAATTTCATTTTCAGTCAAGGTAAAACCATGTCAATGCTAGGCAAATGATATTACTATTTTTTAATATATGATTATATTCAAATCTACATTTTATTATCAACTACAATTAAAGAATTCTTAATTACCATCCATAAAACTCAAACATCCTCACCAATCAAGGGCTAGTTTTCTCTGTGTGTGTGTGTGTGTGTGATATAGAGAAAAAAAGAAAGCAGGGACTTGGGCATTGAATAGTCTACCATTGAAGGAAGAACATTCAGATTGTAGAAGTTAAAATGTATTAGTGATACCTCTTTCTCAAAGAAGGGCTTCTGACGAAGAAGATTTTTCACGTTCCCATGGTCAGTGATACCAATAGGCCAATCATGCGAAAGAAATATATCAATTGGTTCCTGAACTTGCATGAGCTTATGGACGTCATACTCACGAACATGATATATAGACCGGATGTCCTGTTCATTGTAAGGCAGCTTCTCATAATGTCCTGTTGATGAGACCAAATCAGCTTCCGTTCTATAGCAACACACCCAATGAAACTATGCAAGAGGAATAACATGTTCGAAAACATGGAGGCACCCGAGGAAGAATTGTATACAGTTTCTATGTAGTTCTTTGACTACTTTGCCAGAAAACACAAATTATTATCACATTACTGCAATATTTGTGACAAATGATAAACAGATAAAGTATATATGAATATTATCAAAGAGACAAGACCATCACTCAATCTGCACCACTAAAATATGAAACTAAGCAACTGACCAGGTCAACTACAATTACCTGAAGAATAGTGATTTGCTTTATAAATTCCAGAAAGTCCTCCAATACGAACATTTCCGAACTTGATTATTCCTGCAAATCCAAGAAAGAAGATCTGTGGTGCAGCCCATCCACCATAATATCTGAGAGAACAAACAAATATAGCATTATCAAGCTATTATAAATTTTCGCCCAGCCCATTCAGAATTATCTAAAAAAAATATGAACTTCATATAGTTGCATCTTGTTATCCCGCAAGTGTGTTGAAATCACTCAACATGGTGATCATGTGCATGTTAAGCTAAACTAAGAAAAGTGTGATGTTTACCCAAAAAAAGAAAAGAAAAGGATGCATAAAAGCAACAAAGTATAGGATTGGCTATATATTTGAAAGTCTATCCCATGGCTCCAATATCCTGCCAAGTTATGTCTCCCCTATTATAATGAATTCTCTATCATTAAAACTAAAAAGCTACACAACTTATTATGGAGATGGAGAAACTATAAACATGACCTCTCTATTTTAATTTTTTCCTTAGGTCTTTTCTTTTTCTGTGCTCGACTGCTCCCCCACAAGGAGTTGCAAAAATCAGGGGACAAGAAACCCACAAGTCAGAACCTAACTAAAGAAAGTGGTCCTCCAGTGGGTTTCAGGGTTATTACACAGACATGAGTTCAGGGACTACTGATCTTATTATAATTGTCAAGTTAACAATGGTGCTTCCACCTTCAAAATCTATCAGCCAGGGCTGCATCTGCCTCCAATCCCTGGTGTGAATATTTTTTAGAAGGTGTTTCATTCCCCAATGTAAATCCCAACCTACTGATCTGTGATTCTAGTGTGGACACAAAAGCATTCTAAGAGAACAATAGCCTTAAAACCTGAAAAATATTACTGCAGAGTACCCTCAGTTATCTGATAAGGTGCATGAAAGAAACCTATTTCATCTTCCCTTCCTCTCTAAACATTTAGAACAATTATGCTAAATATCAGAGTGTATCAAATAAAATCAAGGAAACATCCATCCCACCAGCAAGGTATATGACAATTAGAACGTAAGAAGCTAAGGGAAATGGGCTCAGATCTAAAGAAATTTATATGGATGGGTTTAAGACCTAAATTTTTTAGCTAAGGTTAACAACGGTTGTCAATCATAAAGCTTCACTAATTTCTAGCCTCAAAGGTGTCAAAAGGATAGAAAACTAAAGTTATTACTTTTCCAAAATTTTATATGATGACCTTGGTTTAGAAACAACAATTGGTAAGTATATTTTGAGGCTATGATCTTTTCTATTCCAAATAAAAAATCTAAAAGTGAGTTCCCATTTTTCAGAATCTCTCTCTCATCTTTATATATTTTTGAACCATCACAAGAATTCGAACACATACACACATACATCTATCTACTTAGAAATCTCCATTCCTATTTCACTTGAAGGACACAATGCAACCAAAATGGCACTGTTTTTATTTTAGCTAGAGGGAGTATAATTTTTCAGTTAACTTACATTATTTAAAATGGGAAATATACGAACTAAAGAAGTGATAGTTTGGCAGAAAATTAAACAGCTCTTAAAATATTAAATTTTAATTACAAGATTATATAAAACTCACTATCTAATGCTAGTAGATCCAAGATATCGAAGATACTTTAGAAATAACACACTTACAATTCCCAAAGGTAGTTGGATGCTTCATGATTTCCGCCGATGAATATAGTTGGAAATGGTGCAGCTTTCTCCCCTGAATAATACTTCCAAAAAGAATTCATAGTCCGATACTTATGTGGCACATTTAAGCTTTCTAGATCTTTCTCATTCCGAACAGCCTGATTACACACAAATCAAATAATAAATACAGTCTGAACTTACTCACCTCATTCTGAAAAGGGCGCCTTCACCCTCCTCCCCCCACCAAAAAAAGAAAGACTGTAGTATCTATACTTCATCAAGAATTGTTTTTCTACCTAACCATAACTTCAGATTCATTCAATAATTTTTCGTTTTGCATTTTATTAATTCATAAAGATATTTCGCGCCTGACGTTCTTCAAGGCCCCCTCAGTAACAAACTAACCAAAATCATGGCATATTACAAAACATGTACGTATTTTTGTGGTGCTGGTGGTAGAAGCAATAGCAAGTTCAGTAATAAAATGTACCTGAAAGTCTCCGCAGCAAATGAGGAGATCAATCTTGATGTTCTCAACTTCTTGCAGATGTAAAAGTGTAGCATATACATTATCCAAATCTCCATGCATGCACCCTTCCACAGCTATTTTCATCTACAATTATATTGCCATCAGAAAAAATAAAGCTGGGCCTTCAAAACAAGGACTAGAACTCTTCAGCAAGAAATGCAGAAGCTATTGTTACATGATTACTCCATTTACCATATTGAACATACTTAAGCAATTTCCAAAGTAGTCTAAACGCTGAAATTGATAACCCCACACAAAAATTTCTAGCACAAATGAACAAGAACGAAACTCAGACTGCGCATCAGTTATTGGTTGTGTTTCCTTTAAATAGCTTAATCTTTTAGTGCTTCCCGCTCTTAATCACGGAACTTGAGACCCCAGAAAAACCCCAATTAAACAAAATTAGGGTTTATACCAAAATGATTGAAACTGAAAACAATTAGGGCATGCAAGGTAATAGAAGTACAGTATGCTCACTAACCTTCTATACGTCGGAACTCAAAAAGCTCAGACGGCGGAGGGAGGTGGCGGCGGGCGGTGGTTTTCTACACTTTTCTTCAATTTGGACGGGGAGAGAGTATCAAACACATTTTGGAGGGAATGGATTTTTTAGTTTAATTTCCACTGTATTATATAATAAAGAGGTAATTACAACAGATAAAAGACAACACTAACTAAAATATGTTGTCTTTTTATTGCCAATTTAATTTCCACAATATTGTATATAGGATTGAAATATAAAACCAAAAAAAGTTGAAATATATTTCTTTTACACTTTGCAATCCTTTTTTTTTTTTTTATTTGATTGTATGTCAATTTTCATGAATTTTTTTTTTCTTTGCAACCCTATTTTGTTTTCGGATCATTTTTTAATTAAAATTGTATTTGATTTTTTTTAACATAAATGTGTGAAACTCATGTTAAAACACTCTTATCTCATATCAAACAAAAATCAATCAAATCAATTTTCTGATTTTCATTAGACTTAAGTTTTTTTTTTTTTTTTTGACAAATGAAAATTTTGATTTTGGCGGTTTAGGTTGGTGAAACACTAGTGAACTTTGAGGTCTAATTGAAGAAAAAATAATAATTACAAAGTACAAAAATGGTTATACTTCGTGTTATTTTTCTTTTTTACTCTTTATAAGTAAATTACGACACATAAAATGAACACTAACTAATATGTGCTTTTTCTTCTTAATGCAATAAAGATATGTTTGGTGCAATATTATATCGGCAATATTTAATTTCTACAATAATATATATAGATATATATGTTTTAGATTTGAGTGACACTTGTGTGTCCCGGTGCGTGGTGCACCAACTTAACCATCATATGATGTTACATATATACTGTACATGTATCATTTGTATACTCTTCATGTATCATATGTATATTCTTATATACATTTGATACCTGTAGAGTATATGTATAACACTAAAAAACGTAACACCTATGGAGTATATATATAACGCCTAAAAAACATGTGTATAACACCTAGATCCGTATCCCTATATGTCTCAAGGGTATATAAGTTTTTGTCTATAGATTTATACATTGAAAATATTACTTGTAAGATGTTAAATATCACTTAGTATGTTGAAATTGAGAGACAGTTATTTTTTATTTTATTTTTTAAACTCGACATTTTGGGCTAATATAAATAAACCCCCTCTTCACTATCTCAGAAAAGGCCCAAATCAAAAATGAGGCCCATTAACAACATATATTTTCACTGTTCTCTAATCTTTCCAAGTGATTGTGATTGTGATTGTGTGTGTGAGAGAGAGAATTTAAAATGTTCTTCCTTTCTTATTTGAACAAGAAGGTGACAAATTAAGTATTTCTTTTTAAAGCATTAAATTATGAGTAGGACTTATGTGCTCCGGGGGCACGGATCCAGGATCCGTGCCCCCAACCCGACCCGACCCGCCCCCATTAATTCAATTTATTTTTTATTTCTTCTTCTTCTTCTTGCTCTTCTTCTTCTTCTTCACAGCACATTTTTTTCTTCTTCTTCTTCTTCTTCTTCTTCTTCTTCTTCAACCCGATCTGCTTCCTTCTTCTTCTTCTTCTTCTTCTTCTTCTTTTTCAACCCTTCTTCTTCTTCTTCTTCTTCTTCTTCTTCTTCTTCAACCCGATCCGAAAACATATACATACATACATACATACATATGGGGAATCATCTATGGGGTCAAGGAGGAAGGAACCCAACCTTTGTCTATCAAATCCTCATTTTCCAATTAATGAGGGAGGATATTTTGTTGTTAACCTTAGCTCACCATTGATGCTTCCACTAGTTTTGTGTTCTAATTTTTTCAGATTTCAAATTTTCTATTTCATCTCTATTGTTCTTTTATTTTCATTAAGGTTTATATATTCATGATTGTATATATATGTAATTTGATATGCAACTTTGTTGGTTATTGAATGAAGGTATAAAATTGTAGAAATATGATTGAGTAGTATGAATTTGCAGAAAATTTAGGGAAGAAGATGATAAAATCGCATTTTACAATCCTATTATTTATATATATATATCACTTAATCTTAAGAATAGACATTTAACACCTAAAAAGTATATATATAACACCTATAGAGTATATATTAAACATATCAGACATATAATATGAAAATATTCTAAAGGTATTACAAATATACTATATAGGTGATATAAGATCACATGCATCTATAAGATATAATAAATACAATTCCTTTAGATGTTATGAAAATATTTTAAAGGTATTACAAAGATACTCTATGGGTGATATAAAATTACATGCATCTATGATATATAATAAACACAATTCCTTCAGGTATTATGAAAAATATTATAACACCTAAAGAACATACATATAACACTTATAAAGTATATATATGACACCTATCATTCAATCACATAATATGAAATCTTCTTTATATGTGATACCTCAAGAACATACATATAACACATAAAAAGTATATATATAACTCATATAGAGTATACATTTAACATCTATCATTGAATCACATAATATGAAATCTTCTATATATGTAATACATCAAGAACATAGATGTAACACCTAAGGAGTATATATATAACACCTATAGAGTATAACTATAACACCTATCATTGAATCATATAATATAACTATAACACCTACAGAGTACATATATAACACCTATAGAGTACATATATAACACCTATCACTGAATCACATAGTGTGAAATCTGGTGTGCGTGGGCGCACACCATATCAGGTGGGGGTGCGCGTGGGGGCGCGTGGGCGCGCCTGGGTGCGGCCCACGCGCCGGGTCGGGTCAGGGGCACGGATCTAGGATCCGTGCCACAGGTGCATATAAGTTTTGTTCTTAAATTATTTGTACAGAAATTAAATAAATCCATATTTATTGGATAAGGCAACAAGTCATATGGCTAATTTGGGAATTTCAAGCCATGAAAAAATGTATTTTAATTCATTAGACTATTGTAACAGTTTATAAGGTTACACACTAACGTCTACCTTTTTTTTCCATAACATTTTTTTAATAAGGACAATAGCTATGATTATGACCAATTAATAACTGTAAATTTAATTGAACATGAGAGTCTGAATCTTCTATTAGCATTTAATATACGTCATATATTAATTATTGATGTTACTAAATGCACGTGATGTATGGTGATTGATTTGGAATAGGAGATGTAATACACAAAGTGTTATGGAACATTTTACTCCGGCCTTACTCAATATAACATATGTATCTATCGATGGACTAAGTTTACGAATAAAAACTTTAAAGTTGATAAGACACTTTATTATTACAAATATAAGAATTTTGACTAAATTTTTTAAAACTTGATATTGAATAATCTTGCGATCATGGTTTTAAAATAAACTATGCAATATCTTTGAGAAATTCTGACTTCACTTTTACACTATATAATCAAAATGAAAATTTGAGGATTCTTATAGACGTTAGAAAGGTAAAATATTTTGTGTAACTGGTGCATGAATCTAGGATCCATGCATTCGGGTCGATCCGCCCCACGCGTCTGGTGGGTGCGCTCAAACCCACCAAGATTCGCTCTAGACAGTCATACCTTCATGTTATGTTAGTGTTATCTGCATGTAACACTAACATAACATGAGTGTGACACTAACATAAAATGAAGGTCAGTCTAACATAACATGAAGGTCAGTCTAACATAACATGAAAGTATGATTAACATTGTTTTTTACCTTCATGTTATGTTAGTGTTACCTTCATGTTATGTTAGTGTTATCTTCGTATTATTTTAATTCAATGGTTTTAAACTAAGGGCATGAAATTTGGAAATGAGATAACGCTAACATAACACGAAGGTAACACTAACATAATATGAAGGTAACAATCAAAACACGCGAAAAAGTAAAGAGACGCGGGCTGGGTGGGCCGGTCCAACCGCGCGTGGGGCCCGATTGCACAGATCTCAAATCCGTGTAATTGGTGTACAAGAGAGCAACTTATCAATAAAACCAACATTAAAGGAATGATAGAAGAGTTGAATAATATAATAGATATATCAGTATATATCTTTTCAAAATAATAAATAAAGAATTACTTATTTATATATTTCAACAATAAAATACTACATTTTGATTAATGAATGCCCAAAATCATAAATATAAAATTTTCCTTATAATAATAATATATAAAAATTTCATTGTTTTACTAATTTAATTGAATATTAGTTTTTGAAAAGGGGTGGGAGGGAACACCTCTAATAGTTTTCTATTGTATGATCTTATAAAATAATATTTAATATGTATATATGGTCTATGTTAAATAATAGCTATGATATAATAGAGTTCTGATTATATGCAATTCTATATGATTCTTAATTTAATATAAAATTATTTAAATATTTAAAAGCCCAAATTATTATTGTTATAAGCTTAATTAATAATTATATATTAGGATATTTTAAACAATTCATATTCCTCACGAACATCCATATATCACTACAAGAAAAATGTGTATTTGCGATACATTTTTTGCGACAACTATAAGTCTAGTTTTTGCGACAACAAAATGTCGTAAAAAACGTTAACAGAAATTGACAATATGTTGTCACAAAGAGTAATGTAAAACGACTTATTTGCGATAACATTGTTGTCACTAATACATTTGTGACAATATTAATGTCGCAAAAAAAAAAAAAAACTATATACAAGAAGACTTTTGTGATAATAATTTAGCGACAACATATGTCGCAAATTGTGACTTGCTACAGTTAGTGAAGTTTTATTGCAACAATATTTTGTTCCCTCAAACACTCATTTAGTGTGTGTGTATACATTTAAGTGGAGGTTTCTCCTTTTCTTTTTTCTGAAATTTTTATGGAGGAGGTTGTTGGCAAGTCTTTGTTATCTTAAGTATCGTATCCACTTGTGTGTTGGAGAACTTCATTCAGTCGACTGCTTATAATTAATTATTATTAAACAATTATTATTATTATTATTATTATTATTATTATTATTATTATTATTATTATTATTATTATTATTATTATTATTATTATTATTATCATTATTATTATTATTATTATTATTATTATCATTATTATCATTTTTCATATTTTTGTACTTATTTAATTCCAATTGATGAAAAACTATGCTTTTTTCTTGAAATGGATTATTAGTGTTGAGAATGTGGTTCAAATTCCAACCTCCACATTTGCATCATTTTACTGTGTCTATCTTACGGATTATTTAATACTAAGAATTGTTTAATTTATATGCAATTACATGAAGATGAAGTTTGAATAATGAGAACGATCACTAATGTAGTGTATTTTGAAATGATATGATAAATAAAAATAGGAAAGTTGGGATGATAGTTGGAGTTTTTATCCGTGAGATGAAATTATTTTGTATTGAGTGTTTTACGGTTCGTGGTAGATATCTCAAAATGCAACGATTTATTAATTTCAAGATCGCATGATAATAGTATCAAGATTTTCTGATGAACGAAAATGTTATTTGAAATTTAATAACATACGAGAAGAGAGTATTGCAATTGCAAAAATGTTTATGAATGAAAGTTGTAGTTGAGTGAATCAAATGATGGAATTTTTATTTATATAATTTGAGGTGCATTTTTGAGATCAGACACCTTTTGAGTTGAATAAATGTAAACCGCACATGTTCAAATTTGCTACACCCCTTTGATTGGGCTCATGTTGATTTGTTTTAGATTCCTTCACACTTGTTCGGTCCTTGCCGCAACGGTTCAAGGTGAACCCACTTTGTATGCACGACCTGATTCGAATGTTCATGTTGCCAAGACTCTGAACCATCTGAACCACCTCATCGAGCTACACAAATCGAGTCACTTGATTTTTACATGTTCAAATTGTCAATTTTAAACATAATTTCTAATTCATTGAAATTGAATTTAAGAAAATAAATACACTAGTTATCTATGCGATACATAATTTCTAATTTTTACATATTTTAATCTAACAAAACACCATCTAAAATTGATCATGAGGTATCTGTCATCACCAACTTACCTAAATATCCAATTCCAACCATCAATAAAAACGATATTATTCTTCTTAAGAAATTGAGTATAATAAAATAGTTAAGGATCGTATAAATTCGATTCGAATTAAATTATCAGTTAATTTTCAAGGTTTTGTAAAGAAGTAATGATATGTATATTTCTTGTTGTGTCTTAAACCATCAACTATACAAGTCTAAATGCAACTCTCCTTGTATATACTTACTAGTATATATCCCGTGTATCACACGGTATCTTTTAAAAAAATAATATTATTAAAAAATTAATTTAAAAATGTAATACATTTTGAGTAAGAAATAACAATGCATCGAATACACATGCTAGATAAAAAATGTTACTTAACGAAAAATATTTTCATATTCACACAATTTAAAAAATATTTGTATTGTCAATTTGTAGGTAATACATACACTATATTCATACTTTTAAATTAAAATTAAAGTAAAATTAAAATACATTATATTTAGTATTTTTTTATTAATTTGTATTAACATAAATTAACATCTCGTTTTCTATTAATATTTAATTTAATGTATATTATTATATTCGTATTAACATCTATTCACCAAAATTTTAATTTAACATATACTAATTAGCAATCAATAAACTTTTTTCATGAATTTACTGACTTTTTGTTCTTAAAATTATATTTATATACTCACATGACCTAAAAAGTATATGGACATAATATTCTTATTCATGATATGCTTGATTTAATTTTTTTACCCAATTTATAATGATTAAATTTATTAGCAATTAGTTTATGTATATTAAAATGTATTGTCTCATTAAAATAACAATCAATTCCTATATTAAAATATGTTGACTAAAATTTCATAGGTTACAAATTGTTATTAATTATCATTAAAAATTCATAGATTACTAATTGTTAGCAATTATCATTAAATGAATTAATTGAATTAAATTATAAATTAAATATATATATATATAAATTTAAAAAATTGAGTGAAAATTTGGAATAACCACAGAGTGACACGTGTCCTCTAGTGGTTATTCCTTTAGTATATATGAAAGATTTATACACACCTTATATGCCCTAATTTCTAAATGGATTGTCTAACCTCTAGTTTGAGAGATCTGGAGAGAAAATTTCAAAATATTATCTAACTGAGTTTGAATAATCCCTTATTCAGATCTAGTTCATGTAATTCTTGAAATCATTTCACATTAAACTTTATATAAAACAAAATGTTATATAATCTCAATCATGTAGAATGAGTTAACTTGTTTTTAATGATCCACATGAACTTCATTTTATATAAGGTCTATAGTGAGATCATCGAACATGACGTACCTTTCTTTGGATATAGGTTGAGATTTATAATTAATTGTTAATTTCTATTTATAATCATTAAATTCTCCCTATAAATTAAGGTATAATATTAAACTACATTGGAAGTGGATAGGATATGCTGATATCAATATTAGATATATATGTGTAAAAAGTATAGAAATAATCTAGAGATCTGGTGTTTGGATTAGATTGTTAGGTATATATAACAAAATGATGACACTAGTAAATGATTAAATATAATAATTAATGGTTGATTAAAATAAGGGTAGTGAAGTTGTGACTTCCCTCCCAACCTCTTTGCAATCATCTCATATTTCTTTTTAATTATTATGTATTATAATAATCTAATTATTTGGATAAGGAAAGTAAAAATGATGACCATGGCATTTAGATATAATATTGCCAAAAAATAAAAAACGAACAAGAAAAAAAGAAAGAAATAGTTCTAGAGTGATTAATTAAAAGCTAGCATATATTTCAGTTAAAAAGCTTTTGTTATGGAGAATTCATAGATCATACCACTAACAAGAAATGTTTATAACAATTTATGCAAACATGTTTAGCATAAAAACAAGCTAGCCAGAGTGTGAGTTGTTCTATTAGTTCGTCGAGAGTAATTAATTCCTTAGTGAAATGGTCTGAAATAACTCCGATAATGAAACCTGATTTAGTTCAATTTATTGAACAAGAGATCACAACACAGACAATCCCCGAATCTTACATCAACCTCAAAGATAACGTTGGAACAATAGTTTTGCAGGGTTTCATCTCATCATGAAGGTATTCTCATATGTTTCTAAGGACTTCAGAAAATATTCTTTAGCAAGATCCCAAAATGGCTAATCATACCTAACACTACAAGAAATTCTCTCATAGACTACACCCATAAGACATGTGTTTTGTCAAAAAACCCTTGTTGTAGCTGAAATTGGCGTTGTCGTAGATAAAACCGTTGTCGTAGACTGCAAAAATGCTCTCATAGACAAGGGTTTTTAGTTGGCGTTGTCGTAGAGGCGAAGTCGTAGGGTAAAATTGAGACCTAAGACAACGGTGGTGACTTGAGGTTGTCGTAGAGGCGAAGTCTTAGGTTAAAATTGAGCTCTAAGACAACGCTTACGATATGAGGTTGTCGTAGAGACGTAGTTATTGTGCCCTAAGATAACACTTATGATACGAGGTTGTCGTAGAGATGTAGTCATTGTATCATAAGACAACGATAACTTTTTAGAGTTATCGTAATATCATAATAGCGTTGTTGTAGACTAGTTAAATTAAATTTTTTTTATTACATTTACATTACTTATAAAAATCTAAAAATTACTAAGGTAAATATTGACCCCAAATTGAAAACCCTAAATCCCTCCCTCCTCCCCAAGCCTCCGCCGCCGACATCGTTGCCGCCGCAGCGCCACCTCCAGCCTCGCCGCCGCCTCCTCCTCACGCCTCCTCGGCCATCATCGTCGCCGCCAGTGTCCCTCTCCGTCGCTGCCAATGTCATCGCCGCCTCCAGCCCTCTCCGCCGCTGCCAAGCCGCCATCTCGATCTGCCGCCGGGCCTGCTGCCGCGCCTCCTCCGCGTACGCCTTCTCCGCCATTGCCATCCTCAGCTGCTCCGCCGCCTGCTCCTTCACCCTCGCCGCGCTAGGTTTCTCCGCCGTCGAGCTGCTGCCCCGAGGCGAGCACCTGCTCCCCGCGATCTCGGTCCTCTCTTCGTTGATCTCCGACGAGCCGATGGAGAGCTGCAGCTGGGTCGAGTGGTCCTCGTCGATCTTCGTGGAGATGTTGACGCCGCAGCTGTCTTTGGTGAGAAGCTACAGTTCCAGATTCGGCGGCCGTGAGTTTTTCTTGCCTCCTTCCGCCGCATTATTGATGAAGATCGAGTGGTCCACCGGAATCGGCAGGGCTATACCTTAGCTATATCTTCCTCCTCCCTACCGCCGCTGCCCCGCCTCTGTCCCTTGCCGTTGCTGCCCCCGCCTCCATACAGATTTACCCTCACCTCCTTTCTCTCCTTGTTTCTACTCCTTTTTAATCTCCCTTCATTTTCATCGCCCATTCTTCCATACAAATCTCCCCATTTTCATCTCTGTTAATCTCACCATTTTCTATTGTTTTTCTTTTTCGTTTTGGTACAGAAATCATCATCAATAGCTTCTTTAAGCGTTCCATGCCCCAAGGTCACGCCCATGGTGGCGTCCCGCCGTTGCGTCCCGCTGTTGTGTCGCTCCTGCTGCTGCCCCCGCTGCTGCCCCCACCGTCGCCACCCCGTCACTGCCACTGTCTCACCGCCGTCTCTCCCTACTATTTGCAGGTTGCATAGTTTATCACTTGTAATTTTGGATGGTTAATAGATTATATTCAGATTATTACTTGTATGTTTTTCCATGTCAATAATATTATTTACAAAATCCAATGCTTTGTGAAATTAAAGTTACAGAATAGAAACTTTGAAAGTTTGGTGACTAATAGATTGATACACTACCTTTTCTCAATGGAAATTTAGAGACTTATTGTTGACTTAAAAAATGGTGCCAGTTGCCTGAGATTGAACATCTCTTCATTGGTATATAATTATTCTTTCATGGAATCTTATCTATGCATATCTTGTTGTAGTTAGTCTTATTGTATTATTTCGTAGTGTTAGAAATGCCATTGATAATTTACTGAATAATCTGTTTAACTAATCCAATGGTTATCTAATTTATCAACTTACCTTTCTGATGCATGAATCAGTTAATTCATGCTATTGGTAGCATTATGCCTAGTCGTGCTTTTTTATTATTTCAGTTAACCATGGACATGATAAATTTCTTAAGTTAATATGTTTCTGATTTCAGCAATGTATGGTACAAACCATGTTCTTGTTCTATCTGACTTCCCTCTAAGTACTCGAACAACTGACCTAGAGAAGGTGCTCGAGAAATTCAAAGATCATTTTGTGATTCGATGGGTGAATGATACAACTGCACTTGCAATATTTAGAACACCATCTATTGGTAATGACAATTTCTTACCTATTGCTTTTGGTTTTGTTGGTTTCAAGAGACTGGAGTTATGAAATGAAAAACATCAGATCTTGTGCAAGGAAATCATAAATTGGCTTGGTTAATGTGATCTTCTTATGCAATTATGCTTTTACTTATATGGTATAATATGCACTTATTGTTTTTGGAGTGAATTAATCTCAACCCTGTCATTAGTTGAGTAAAATGGTTTCTTGCTGTGTAATTACTGTAGACTTTGGCCGTTTGATTTATTGTATCCTGTACAAGTGAATGCTATAATGTAACTGGATTCTGATGAAAGATCCACCATTGATATATGATTAACAAGCTTATTGACAGCTAAGATGTGTTTATGTATTGACAGCTAATTTTTATTATTTTATTTATTTACTTGTTTTGTTTGTGTTCTTTGTTGTCAGAGGCATTTCATCAAGCAGTTTGTGTTCTGTAACGAACTCTTGCGATGGATGGTATGTAAAGTTTCTTCCTTTTATTTTCTTTTTGGCATGTGTTTCTATACAAACAACTGATACAAAGTAATGTTTTTTTTCACATTCTAAACATTCATGAGTCAATGATGATGATGTCGACTTGTTGGCATTTCAAAACGCAAGTTTAATGGCAACTACACTCGATACTCGCTGACTATCCGCAACATAATATGTTTGTGTCATTGTTATTGTGTTGTAGGAAGAGGCTGGAAGCCCTGAATAAGGGAATGGAGAACAGAAAGATAGATGAATCAGTTAGAGAATCTACTACCAAGAAGAGGAGATGGTTCTTCTAGTCCAGTTATATATGATTAAAATCCCTCTTGTTATCACATAAATATGTTGTTGGATTAAGAAGAAACCATTATATTATTTGGATACTTTGGATTTACTTTTGGCTTTATCATGTGATTAATGGATTTACAATGAATGATATTTGTTGTATGGACTATTAGATGAATATTTTAATTTGATATGACTATATTTTGATTTTGTATATTTTGTTGAATTTTAATTTTTGTATATTTAGAATATCAACCAATATATAATAATTGTAAAATGCAAAAGTAAAAGACAACACTAAAAGGACAACAGTTTAAAACTGTTGTCTTTATAGTCTACGACAACGGTTAAAAACCGTTGTGGTAGAGTCAAAGACAACGGCGGGACAACGGTTTTTAACCGTTGTCGTAAGTGTCTACGACAACGGTTAAAAACCGTTGTCTATGAGCGCATATTTGCAAACTGCCAACCTACGACAACGGTTTTTAACCGTTGTCACGCCGTTGTCGTAGAGGTCTACGACAACGGTTAAAAACCGTTGTCTATGAGCAAAAATTTTCAGACCCTACGACAACACCACCTACGACAAGGGTTTTTTTTTGCTACGACAAGGGTTTTTAACCCTTGTCTATGAGCTTTTTTCTTGTAGTGTAACCAATATTAAAAGAATGTAAATGTTGTTGTACACCAGGTGCACGAATCTGAATTGGTGCAATTGGGGCGACCCGACCCGGATCCGCGCACCTAAGTTTTCTTTTTTTCTTTTTTCGCTTCAGGTTGTTACATTTATGTTGTTAGGATGTGACCTTTACGTTATATAAGTATAACCTTTATATATAAATGTTATGACCTTTATGTTCAGTAACTTAGGAAAAATTGAGATTTTCAGGTTTTTTCACTTCAGATTGAGACTTTTATGTTGTATTGTTGTGACCTTTATGTACAATTCTTGTGACCTTTATATACAAATATTATGACCTTTATGATCCATAACTTTGAAAAAAATGAAAATTTTCAAAATTCAGCGCATTTTTAGGATAAATATAGGTGTAGCTAATATTACATAAAGGTAAATATGTACAAATTTTCTTAAAATTCTTCCTTTTTTTCTAAGTTAGAGTATATAAAGGTCATTACATTTGTACATAAAGGTCACACTTATATAACATAAAGGTCACACATATAACAAAAAGGTAACAACTTGAAGCGAAAAAATAAAATTTAAAAAAAAAAAAGTGCGTGGATCCGGATTGACCCGGACCCGACCCGAATTGTATGTGCACCAATTGCACAGGAGACTAACTCTTAAAAGAATCATCAATATATAAACGAATTATATATAACAAGAACGAAGATAAAAGTTACACCATGAAAAAGATCCAATTTAATTTCCATATATATAGTATCAAATTAAAATAAAATTTCACTCTCACTAACAAAGAATCAAATACAATGAATATGTTAAAGATTATTTATACTGGTCCGTTTTGAGTATGAACTAGTAATAAGATTTCCTAATTACACAAGTTTTTCTAAGTCTTTATTTTCTTTCCTCCAATATTCCCTCTCCCTCTACCTCATATTTTTTTAAAAAAAATTCATTCATTTATAGTGTTTCAAAATATTCATTAAAATCATAAAGCATCAAAATAGAGCATCAAAAATATCACCAAAATTATATTACCAATAAGACAAAAACTTATATACCTCTGGGGCACAGATTTAGGTGTTTATATATATATATATATATATATATATATATATTATAGGTGTTATGTTTTTTGGTGTTATACATATACTCTACAAGTATCATATTTATATAAGAGTATACATGTGATACCTGAAAAGTATACACATAATACTTGTAGAGTATATATTTAACATCAATATGATGATTAATTTGAGGGCACCGTGTCCCCGGGGTACACAAGTGTCACTCTACCAATAAATGTGTCATAACCAGGTTTTGTTTTTTTAGGCTTCTTTTTAAATTTTTTAATTTAAAAGCTTTAAGTGGGACACAATATAATTACAACACTATATAATAGGACACTCGAATAAGATGTTGTTGGAATTGTGGTTGATTGTTTAACAGTTAACACACACGTCATTTGTTAATTAACGATCTCCTTTATACATGTAATAAAAGATCTGATATGGTCTACAATGAGAAGCATTTCAACTATTTTAGTTAATAGTGAGGTATATGTCTTGAAGATAATCGAACTGTACCAAAATCCAAACTGTAACACCTTCGAATTGATAAATATCCGTTGATTGTTTGACTTATCTAAATCGAACTGTTCAGATTTTTTTTTTTTTTTTTTGTCAAACTGAATTGTATCAACTGAATAACCGAACTTAAAACCGAATAAAATAGGTTTCAATAAGGTAAATATATACACATTTATGTGTACTGTTTTATCTTATTTTCTAAAAGAATTTATATTGTGGTATTGAATAATTTAAAATTTTGATTGAATTTAATATTATTTATTACTATTATAATTTAAGATTTTATAAAAAAAAATATAACTATTAATAATACAGTGAGATTTCTATAAACGTTCTATAATTATTGAATTTTGGAGCGAATAAAATATATAAACTACGTGCAATAGATATTAATGAAATAATTAGTTTAATATTTAGTGTATATCATATTTTAATTCAAGTTTATATCTACCTTTAAATTTTACAATAAAATCAATATCCTTTCTCTATTTAAAGACGAAGTTTCTGATGGTCAAATAAATTCATTTTCTAATTATGGTCATTTATGTGGTGTGATCAGAAGGCTTTATATAATATAATTTTGATTAGAAAAAACTTGAATGTAATCTATTCATGTTTTCGAGAAGAGTCAACCACAGTAATTTATATAACACCCAAAATAGATTTAGTTATATATATATATATGAGAATATAGCAAGATAAATTTCATTTAATTGCTTAATTTTATTGAGCCCAAAATTCTTAATTTTGTATGGATCCAAATCAATTTTTTTAGCCCAAATCCATGGCCCATATCTTAGCAAATAAATTGAGAAGGAAAAGTTGATCTTTGTTTCTTCTTCCAACATTGATATATATACACACGTGTAGATATTTTTGGGGATAAAAGCTTTGGACAAACATATCTAACATTTCATCTTTCCATTTTCATCATCTTCTTCTTCTTTCAATTGCTTCGACTTTGCAAGATTTGAGAAGGGGTAATGATATTTACAAGATTTTGCTCTTTTAAATTGTAGTTTGTATCTATATGTTTTGTGTATAGATATATATATATATATATCTCTCTCTCTCATTCCGTTCTCGCTGCCGACAGTCCAAGGGGGCGCCGCCGTGGGGCGGCGCTGCTGCGTGTGTGCGTGTGTGAGTGGTTGTGGTGTGTGTGGTTGTGTGTGTGTGTGTGCTGCGTGTGTGCGTGTGTGCGTGTGTGAGGTGTTGGTTGTTGCTATGTCGGGGGGAGGCGCCGCCGTGAGTGGCGACGCCGTGCAGGGGCTGAGCCGGCGACTGGCCAGTCGCCGGCAGTGGGCTGTGGTGGCAGGAGTTGGACAGGGGGAGCGGGGAAGGGGAAAGGGAAGGGGGAGGGTTGTTTTGCAAATTTGATTTCTTTCAAGGACTAATTTGCAATGTTGTACCAAATTCTTAATTTTATGCATTTCATCCTAAAATTTATGATCTTGATTTATGCAATTCAACCCTAAGATTTATGTAATATGGCATTTTAATCATTGTATTATGCTTAAATTATAATTGAACATTAGAACTACACCGAAATTATATTACGAAACCAAAACTTAAACGATAAATGTATTTAGATTATTGTACCACGATTGATACGAACAACAAATTAAACCTAAAAATAGAGAAACACCCTAGTTCGTTTAAGTTATAACCCTAATTATGAACCTTCGATTAATATCGTATATTAGGAATTTAATATTTTAAGTATTCTATAGATATTTAAGATAGAGTTAATTGGATAGATTATTTCATTTATAGATGATCAAGTTAAGTATTAAGATGAGCTTCTACATTATATAGGGAATACGAAAGAAAGGCAAGATTAAGGAAGACAAGGGCAAAGAACTTTTGGCAAAGATCGAGTAATATTCAAGGTGGGGGTAAATGCTTGTTGTTTACGGCTTTATTTTAATGAATATGATTAAATGCAATTATGTTATACGTGATTATGTATTTTATGGGATTTGAACGTTGACCTTCAGCATTTATTTCCAATATAATGTGATAATGTGCATTGTTTATGATAACGTTGGAATTCCATTCACGGCGGGTTAAATACCCGAAGGGTTTCAAAGATGGCCCTTTTCACGCTGGACTTAAAGACTCCAGTTTTCATGGCGGGCTAGCTACCCGAGGGTTTCAAATATGGCCCACTTATGTTGGACTTAAAAACTCCAAATTTCATGCCGGGCTTAAAGACCCGAGTAATGTTATAATAATTGTTATGGTTATGTTCAGTGATTATTTGATGGTTGAAATAATGTGATTACGTGCCTCTTTCCCACCCCACTGAGTGATTTTTCTTGCACTCACCCCTTCCATGATTTTATTGCAACAGATAAATACTAGAGAGGAGGAAGATGGAACAGAATGTCTGATATACTTTTGCATGTATAAAAGAATGTATATATTTTATATCAGTATGTTCTGAAAAATATTAAGTTTATGTTATGATACTTATTAACTTTCCGCTGTAAAATTTTCTATAACTCTTTTACTTTATGAATGTTTGAATTTAATGATGTTTCAGATATTTATCTTTTGTCGAAATTTTAAAATATCGCTGCATTCCCCTTTTCTTTTTAAAGAATTTCCGCGTGTACTCTGATTTTAAGATAATAATTTAGTAAAATATTTAATTTATTTTGTTTTGAAATTTGGGTGTGACAATTTAGTTTATAATTTTGTTAAGATTTAGTTAAAGAGTTTTTTTTGTGTTAATTAGATACAATAAGGTTGTAATATATTTTTATTTATTTTTTGAATTTTGTTTAAATGAATAATATGTGTTTTAAATTGTAATATTTCGAATCTTCAAAACATGAACCAATTCATCACTTTGTTACACTCAGATCATCGAAGGAATCAAATCGATTTATGGAGTAATTTTAGAGATTTTTTCTGGGAAAATCTCCACACTTTGATTAGGTTTCGAAGATTCTATAATCCCTAAAACTATTGCAGATCGTGCTCACCCTAGTTGCATGTGCTCAAACATCTTTTATTGAAATATCTGATATAATTCCATTAGATGTACATAAATATGTACTCAAATTCTAGATCTACATATCAAGTTGTGTTAATACCGTGTTATAAATACTTAAATATTTAATACAAATTGAGAAACTTTTTGTAAAGTTACCAACATATTTGTACAACATTTCCCTAATACATGATTTTGTCACCTAACATATATATGATTGCGACGAATCATCATCTTCTATGTGGCATTTAGTTTTTTTAGTATTTAGCCAAGTTCGATTATCAACATATGGGACAAACATTTGTCACATTATGAATAATTAGCTAAGTTTATAGTTTTAAACTGCTACATAAATATTTCCCTCTAGCTACCAAATGAGAGTCAATATGAACCTATTATCATTATTATTGTTATTGGATCAAAAAAATATTCAAATTATACACGATTTGATTTGGTTTTACTTTTAGATTTGGAGACTTACTGCACTGTTATTGGGGAACATTTACCTTTATTCGATTTAGGCTATTTGATAAAGTTCATCTATATATATATAAAAGCGAAATATTCTGTCAAAAATAACTGCAATAAATGTCTCATTTATTAAATATTTCTATTTTAAGAAATCATTAATAACTTTCATTTTACATTTATTAATAAAAAATATTAATATTTATGACTTTTAATTTTATATTTATTGTATAGGAGCTCTATATATATATATATAAATCTATCTATATATTTATATACTATAATAATAGAGGAAAGTTGGAGTATATATATATATATATATATATATATATCTATCTATATATTTCTATACTATAATAATAGAGGAAAAGTTGGAGATATTTACAGAAATACTCTTTTCACCACAAAAAGTGTCACATCAACAATAGTTTCTTCTTCTTTTTATTTGTATCTTTTATTATATAATTCTTTCAATTTATAATATAAATACATTATCGGTTTATTCTTATTTTATTAATATTGATTAAGTTAATTTTTTTTGAATAATTTCTTAAATACCAAGCTCGCTATTGTCCAAACAATAATATCAATAATAAATATTAATTTGTTTAGAGATGATTGATATCATATTTAATATAAATTAATAAATAAGTGTAACACTATTAACGTTGTCTGTGTATACATAAATGTATATAAATCATATGTATTTAGTGTGAAATTATATGTCATTCTAAGTACTTTTTAAATTAATATTTGTAAGTGTCACGTCAACAAAAATTTTCTGTATATACATAAATGTATATAAATCATATGTATATAGTGTGAAATTATATGTCATCCTAAATATTTTTTAAATTAATATTTGTAAGTGTCACGTCAACAAATATTTTTATTTGCATTTTTTACTATTTAATCCATTTGATTTAATAATATAAATATGGTATAAGTTTATCTCATTTTATTGATCTTAATTAAATTAATTTTATTAAACAATTTTTTAAATACCAACGATAGATATCCAAACAATAATTTCAATAAATATTAATTTGCATGGGGTTAATTTATATCATCTTTAATGTAAATTAATAAATAAATATAACACTATTAAAAATGTGTGTATATACATATATGTGTATATATATAATATGTATTTAGTCTGAATTATATGTCTTCCTAAATATTTTTTAAATTGATATTTGTATTTCAAATATGTAATAGCATTCAATATTTTATTCTTAATTGATATATTTTAATGATGAATTGAAGATATTGTTAAATATACAATTATAAATATCTCATAATCAAATAAAATTTTCACCTTTTACTTTACACTTAGGACTTTGATCGTATATTTTTATATGAGAGTGCATGTTATATGACTCAGCTGATTATTTAAATTATATGTTTAGTTTCTAATTATATTCTCATCATCATGATCACTACTACTAGATTTCGATCTTGTGTTGGGTTTGAATTGTAATGATCAATATTGTTGTGTTATATCAATTAATTTACGTGATACTTATAATGGAATAGTTACCTGTCATTTTCGATATTAATTAAAAATGTTTTTCTAATTCAATTTATTTTAAAATGCAAGGTTGAAAATATATAATTGACAGTGCTTGCATCAAGTTCCTACATAAAATTTCTAATTTTATTGTGTATTGTTTCTATATATACATACTCACTACACACATGTATTTAATTTAAGTAATTGAATCTGATTTTTAATTCATAATTTTTTTTAAGTTTTTTAGTATATTTAATTTAAATGACTGACAATATTAGTTTGTAATATAGGTGATAAAGAAATGTTTCAAATAGAAATGTTGTCTGTAAAGAAGTTTATAAAAAACTTACAAACTATGCAGGTAAAATTTTCAATTTTGATTTGAAGATCATGATTGATACTTTTGTTTTTAATATTAATAAAGATTAGTGAATTGAATGTGTATAATATCGATATATTTTTGTGAATTCAATTATCTTTAGCAAATTTAGATTTTCTTAGTTATTAAATATTATATTGTCTTCTATATACTAAAATTACTCACACTATATTATCAAATAATTAATATTTACCAACATTATATCATAAACCACGCATCGCGCGGGTGCGAGTACTAGTTTAATTAATTTCTCATTAAGAAAATAAAATAAAATAACTAATACCTACATAGCAAGTAAAACTTGAGTGGTACACTCCAGCTCTACGGGATCACCTTTATATATGATGTATTACATCGTATCAGACAAATTCAAAGTGTTGATTTCAATATGTGAACATTTAATTTGCTTGATATAATAAAATATATTAAATTTAAAGTCAGAACAATTAAAATTTTATACAAAAGTGTCAAATGATCACATATAATTTGGATGAAAAAATATATTTCATTCATACTTATAACATAAAACTTTTATAAGTTCGCCTTCTACAAATTTTAAAAGTTAATCTACATTTTACTATCTACTGATCATGGATAATCTCATCTCACGAAATTAGATCCTCGCAAACTTAGTATACAAATCATATAGATATGAAATACAACTTTTTGATGATGTTTTAGTAGAAATTAGGTGAAACAATATCAAATATGGATGTGTGGGAAAGAAAGAGATATATTTCTTGAAATAGTAAAGACAATACAATGCAACTTAAAAGGAGTGTCAGTTTTTTCAACTGTGTGACCACTGCTAGCTACTCTAAAATGAAGCATCCCATCATTTTTTACAGCTTTTTTCTGGGGTTTTTATGGCTTTTTGGGATCTCTACTTTTCATACATCTTTTTCACCCATAATTTATCATATTTTCCCTTTCTAATAATGGTGTTTTTTTCTTCTAAAAAATTTGAGTCAAGTGTAGATTTACTATGTGGATCCAATATTTCATGCCATGCCAAAACCACTTTAGAATTATGGGAATGGGTGTCAGCCCTTTTTTTTAAGTGAAAATATAATTAGATCTATCTTTTTTGGATCGAAAATGATATTATTGTATTATGATTAGGAGGAGATGGAAAACTCTGTCGTCTAATCGTAGATCCTTCAGTTGGATGAAATGTAAATTAAGAATATTCATTAATTGCAGATAATTATGGAAGAGGCTAGAGAGCAACCTATGAAATGTAAATAATGTATTATTATGTAAATAAATGATAACCATTTAAGAAAAAAAAAATAGAGAACGCATATACTTGAGACAACAATACCACGACTAATATAGTGATTTGCTTTTCTAACATGCCCTTTATAATTAATTTCCTTTTTGGCAAAAGATTATATACCCATGTGGTATAGATCTTACATTTGTGTTCCCAGCGTGTGATGTTACATATGTACTTTTCAGGTATCACGTGTATATTCTATAGAAATATTTTTCCATGTAAAAGCGTGATATTAGATATATACTCTTCAGGTATTACATACATACTCTTAAGGTGTTACTTTGAATTCAGTGATAAATATTAAATATATTCTTCAGGTATCACATGTATACCCTTAAGGTGTTTACTTATTTATTCACTGAAGATATCGATTTTTTATTCTGTATGTAAGTAATATCTTATTAATGTTTACTAACATATAAAATTTGGATAAGGATATTAATTATCCTTATTCATCGTTTACTGTGTAATATATAGAAGTTAGGATAAGAATGATATTACATAAATATCTCATTTGATAAAATAAAAAAACATGAGTGTTTTCATAACCTAACCGATCTGGCCAGCGGTTGACGGTTCAACCGGTGAAATGATCTTTGTCTATTTTTTTTCAACATTAGTTATTTTACGTTAAAAAAATATACACTTATAAAATTAATATTGAAGTAAACACAATAAAGTCATAAAGTAGCAACCCAAAAGTCATAAATTGTCGAACCATTCAGCTCATTTCAGTTGGGAGAGCCTTCAAATGGGGATGTGAAAGTGGAATATATGGAGATGGGAGAGGAATTGGGTTCATCCTAGTAGAGTTGTTCGAAGGGAAGGAACAATCTTTGATTAGATTCTCTTGTAGATATAATTAATATGAAATATGATGTGAAATTATTTGCATTAAAGTAGAGTTGGAAAGATTTAAAGAAATTACTATCAATATAGAAAAATAGCATTTCTCTTGTAATAATTAGTGTTCCTAATGATTAATATATACTCAATCATTATAGCATGCATTAGTGATCACAGAGTGCTTTTAAAGTATATAATCAAGGGTGTAACATTGAAAGATCATCTTAACTGAACTATCACAATTATTTATATATACAATAGATCTTAATTTCATGCACTACGAATTGATTCAAATTATATATCTAATTTCACAATAGGTTAACAACGCTACAATTATCAATTATGAATTAAAAATCAAATTGAATTACTTAAGTTAAAGATATGTGTATTAGAAATACACATAAAAATTGGAAATCTTAAGTTAGAACATGACGCAAACAGTGTCAATTATATATGTTTGACCTTTTATTTTAACATAAACTGAATTAGAAAAACATTTTTAATATTCCTAAACATCGAATTTATTTCTATAGCCCGACGATGAACACTACAATTCAAGCTCATGCACAAAATGTAAATGTCGTAGTAGTGATGATCATGATGTTGACAACAACAAAATTAGAAACTAAGTGCATAAAATTAAATTATTAGCCGAGCCATCAAAATTCAAAACATTCACTCTTGTATAAATAGATATTTAACCCTAAGTTTAAACAAAACATCGATTTTTATTTTTGATTATATGACATTTATATTTCATATTTAATAATATCTTCATCATTAAAATATATCGGTAAATGATGTCAATAATCTTCATAAAATGTTGAATGATATTGCTTAGTCGAAATACCTATGTTAATTTTAAAAATACTTAGGATGACATATGATTTCATACTACACAAATATTATATACATACATTTTTAATAGTGTTACATTTATGTATTAATTTATATTAAATAATATTAGATATCCCTAAACAAATTAATATTTATTATTGAGAATCTTTTTGGATAATATCTATTATTATTAGTATTTAAGAAATTACATTTAATAAAATTTATCTAATAAAATCAATAAAATAAATATACACTAATACAATAACTTTATGATATCAAATCAATTTGCATAAGTAATAAAAAATGTAAAATACAACAAATTCAATAATTAATTATATTATTAAACAAATAAACAAAATAAAAAAAATATGCAAAAATTAAAAAAAATGTTGATTTGATATTTTTTGGAGGGAAAATGGTAAAATTGTAATTACCTCAAACTTTTTTACTATTATTATAGTGTAGAGTATATATACAGACAGAACGCAGATTCAAATTGACCGAATTATAAGAATTTAAGATCTGTACAACTCGTGTACATAAACTTATTCATATACTGATTTATATGAAACAATTTTAAGAAATTGCAATAAAATCATTTAGACAAAAACTTATATAAGTTGAGTGCACAAATCTAGATTCATACACCAAGGTTGACCTGGTCAAAATGTCCAAAAAAACACTCCTATGCGCATTTCACACGCTTGCACACACTCCCACGCGCTTGATACTCGCGCTGAAATTCACTCAAATTCGCTCCAATAGACCTACATTTATATATAATTAGACCTACCTTATGTAGGTAGGTCTAACCTAACACAAATGTATGTCTAACTATACATAAAAGTATGTCTAATACAACGTAATGGTATATGTGTCAAACATAGAGTTTTAAAAAAAAATTAAAGTACGAAATTTGGGCAGAATGGTAGGCTTAACATAACATAAAAGTAATCTAACATAACGTAAATGTAGGTCTAACATAACGTAATGGTAGGTGCCAAAATTCAAAAATTAAGCGCAAAAAAGAAAAAAATATAAAATTTGGGCAGAATTGTAGGTTTAACATAGCTTCTGACACGGAGACCCGGGTGAGATCCATACACCAGATTCATAGGAGACTTACTCAATCATTTATTTGGGATTTTAAATCCTGAAGTATATAAAGTGATCACTAGTTCAACTCATCACTGAAATTTTTTCAAGAAATTGCAATAAATTAGCACATTACGTATCTAGAATCATGCAAATTCAAGTATCAAGATATCAAACCTAAAAAGGTACACACACACATATATATATATATATATATATTATATAATATATATATATATATTGCAAAAAAAGTTAAACTAAGTTGCAATTTTTTAATCGAATTTAAAGGACTTCAAATGATATATACACATAAAATAATATACAAAATATGGTACAATTGATTGAAGACAATATAGAATCAAAATCACAATCAATTTTCTTTGTCTCAATTATGTCGGTCACTAATTAATATATGTAATTGAACCAACACCCTTTTTATTTATCTAATTTAATTAAACCAACATTTTTTTTTCAATTACAATTTAACAATGATTAATTCTTTAATCTGTCATCTTGAACACGATGACTAATTTGGCTAAAAGTAAAACTATTTTCAGACAAATTAATTTACCTATCCTCAAAATCAGGCTTAATTAAAGGAAAATGAACGATATTTACACAAAATTAATCAAGAAAAATATAAGAAAATTTGGATAAAGAAGAATTGAATGAATTGAAGAAGAAATCTTGATATCTTCACTGCAATATTTCCACCAAATTATACATTTCTTGATACAAGCTATATAGGTTGTCTGAACCAAATCTTTTTGTACAGAATTCAACCTCTCTTCGTTCTTTCTTTTTTTTCTATATAATTTACCCTAATTTCATAGGATAATTATTTCAATCCCAAATATAATTCACATGAGATCTACACTTTGCCCCATTTTTTTTTTTAAAAGAAAATCCATGTCCTATACTATAACAACATATCATCAATTGGGTCCAAATTCAAAGACAAAATAATTTTTTTTTTTTAAAGAGGGAAAAAAGTGGGAAAATAATTAAAGAAGGGGTGACCCCACACCACCCCACCCCACCCCTCCCATGTGATGGATGGATTCCTAAAAAAGGGTTAATCATCTTTGCTGGAAGTGTCAATTTCCCTTTTTACCCTCGGGTGGATCCCATAATACCCAACGTACCACTTGACGAACTTCCGGAGGCCGGCGGCGAGGTCGGTGGTGGGCTTGTAGCCGAAGTCCCTGTACGCCTGGCTCACGTTAGCATGGGTGTATGGAACGTCGCCGTTTCGTGGCATCTTGATCACGTGCTTCTTTGCCTTGACGTCGAGCAGGCTCTCCAGGATTCCGACGAGCTTCCCCACCGTCACCGGCGCCGTGTTCCCGAGGTTGTACACTCTCAGCTGGGCCGGCCCCCGCTTCTTGCCGCCCTTCCCGGTGCTCTTCTCCGCCGTGTCCAGGGCGCCCACGCAGCCCTTCACGATGTCGTCTATGTACGTGAAGTCACGCGCCACCTCCTTCTCCTCCTGCGTGACGTACACGTTGATCCCCTTCCTCTGGAGGATGTCCTTGGTGAAGAAGAAGTAGGCCATGTCGGGCCGGCCCCAGGGCCCGTAGACGGTGAAGAATCTGAGCCCGGTGAGGGAGAGGCCGTAGATGTGGTTGTAGGTGTGGGCGATCGCCTCTCCGGCCTTCTTCGTGGCGGCGTAGAGGCTGGCGGGGCGGTCGGTGCGGTGGCTCTCGGAGAAGGGCACGTCGGTGTTGAGGCCGTAGACGGAGCTGGAGGAGGCCCAGACGATGGCGGGCTGGGGGTCGGCGGCCTTGGCCACCTCGAGGAGAGAGACGAAGCCAGCCACGTTTGAGCTGACGTAAGATAGAGGATTCTGCATGGCGTACCGGACTCCGGCCTGGGCGGCGAGGTGGAGAATGTGGGAGAAGGGCACGATGTCGAACAGCTTCGCCAGCAGAACGGCGTCGTTCAGGTCGCCTTCCACCACGAAGATCTGGTGCTTCGTCAGAAGATTCTGCCGGGCCCGTTTCAGGGAGGGGTCGTAGTAGGAGTTGAAGTTGTCGAGGCCGAGGACCCCGTCGCCGCGCTTCTTCAGGGCCAGGGAGCAGTGGGACCCCACGAACCCGGCGGCGCCGGTCACCAGGACGGAGAACCCGTTCGGCCGGCGGGGGGTAGAGGAGTGCCGGACCTGCTTCTCCCACGCGGCGCCGCTGCCGTAGAAGGCGGAGGAGAGGAGGCTGTGGGTGGCGGAGTGGGCGTGGGCGTGGGCGCCGCCGTCGGAGAGAGGCGGGTAGTTGAGGGTGAAGAAGAAGATGAGGAGCAGGGCGACGAGGAGGGTGACGCGGAAGAGGAGCTTCGACGACGCTTGCAGCAGCTTCGTGCTGTTCACGCGCCTGATGTAGCTGTTGTACCTCTCCAGCTTCGTCGTTTTGCTCGTGTCTGCCCCCGACGCGCCGCCCATCATCGCGTGGTACTGCATTCCTTCCTCCTGATTTTGTAAATGTTTTGATGATTTTACTTCTATTTATTTTTTTTAAATAGAGGGTTTTTTTTTGTTTTTTGTTTTTTTGTTTTTTGAGAGTGGATTTTGTTTTGTGAACCCTCTGAGAGTGGAAGAGTGTGGATGATTGGATTATAAAGAAGTTTTCTTGGTGGGTCAGTCAAGCTCTCCTATTTTAATTCTTTTTAATTTTTTACATTCACTCAAATCTCTCTCTCTCTCTCTCTCTTTTTTTTTTTAATTTATAAAATATCTATGTATGATTGAAGTTTAGTGAATCTAATGGAAAATTAAACGTACTTTTATAACTTCATGGGCTTCCTTTCTGTCGTCGTGTTTACTATTTAATTTGAGGACGTTCGATTCTGATACGTGAATATAAAGATCGTGAAGGGTATGATTGAGAAAATGGTTTAGGAAGAATGAAAATTTAGTTGTGGTTACATTTTGTTCTTCTACCAAAGCTAGAGGTATGGTTTAGCCACAAGGTACATTTTGTTACTTCATGTTATTTTAGATTTTAGTATAAGAGCAAGTACAAAAGAAATTGACGTGGAATGACACGAGCTATGTAAATAGTATGATGTGGTTTTACTGATACAAATTAGGTGTAGAATTCTTTTCTGTAAATATCATGTTCTTGTAGATTTTAATATATGGGCAAATTCAAAATAAATAGATGTTGAATGACACGAGCAGATGTAAATATTATGATATGATTTTACTTATACACATATAAGGTGTAAAAATACGTAAATTTTGATGATATGAGTTAGTGCATATATAGAGATGAAAATACATTCCATTGGATACTTAAATCATTCAATCAAAATATCTATTTACTATTTAAATTGAAAATAATTGTAATTGGAGAGTAGAGAATTTCAGTATTGGTTGGAAACCACTCTCTCGAATTTGTATTGACGAATAGAAGATGAGAGAGAGATGTGGAAGAGGAGAGGGGGCCAATGCCATACTAAATTGCAAATGGGTCCCTCATCTTATATAATATTATTAAAAGGTCCCTATTCATTTATGATTTGATGAAACTCATAAATGCCAGTTGTGAAGTAGAAAGTGAGGAAAGCATGAGACTGCGATTCAGCGACAAAGTGAGAACACTCTTCCAACTTGCAACCTTACTCGTTTTATAGGTATGACTCATCGTTTTTCGACTATAGATATGTGTTTTACAGGCATAATAAGTATACGTTTTATGGATATAAATATTTATTTTTCTGCTATAAATATGAAATGTGTTTTACAGGCATAATAAATATACGTTTTATGGATATAAATACTTATGTTTCTGCTATAAATATGAAATTTCACGTGAGTTTTTATAATTCATATTTTAAAATTACATTATCTAAACATAACCTCAATTCATTTCTAATATTCATATTCCACAATTGTCTTTTCTAATGATTGTCCTCCTTGTGAAAAATCCAATCCAAGTCTATATATGAGATTGAGTTGTGATCCAGTAAATTTGGATTTTTGTAATTAATTTGCGATTTAATTGATTGGATCTGATTGTGATTTTAAAAATTGTAGTGTATATATATTGGTTTTCGTTGAAAATATTATATTATATTTTGTGTTATATTTTTTATTTTAAATCAATCACCACATATCATGTGAATTTAATGACATCATTATTTTAACATATAATTTGTACTACTTCCATTCCAAAATAAATGTCGTCTTAGTAAGTATAATGTGTCTTAAAATAAGTGTCATTTTTGTATTTTAAGACATATTTACATACAATATAAATGTTCATATTTACTCATCTCAAATTACACGTATTAAAGAGATAAAACTCCTCATTACTTAAACTTAAATAGTGGTAAATTGGATTTTTTTTTCACATTCCTTAATTTATATGCAAAAGTCTAAAATTACATTTATTTTTGGACGGAGGTAGTATTAAATATGATGAACATAAGATGTGAAATCAAATTTAAGAGATGATCAATATATTTTGTTTTAGCTATATATGTTTGTTAAATAATAATTACAAAGTAAAAATTGATCACTACATAAACAATGCATTCACTTATCTATAATTTTGTGTTTTCTTAATTAGTGGCAATGAGTGTAGAATTAGTATTGATGTCGAATCAAATCGCGTTGATCATGTAAATTAGCATTCTCTTCAATTTTGTATCCCCTTTTAAAGATGTGAAGAATATATAGTTGCAGATCCATTATTTGGCAAAATTTGCAAAATCATATATATTCTGACTAAATTAGATTTACACAATTATTTATATGCATCAGGTGCATTAGTCATGACCTATGCAATCTGTATCATATTATTTAAGATGTGATTTTCACACTCAAAACGGGCACACATCTGCACATGCTCTTCTTCACCCCAAATATGGGCTTAAACCCCTAATGCTTAAACCCCTAATCCCAGAATATTGACATTGAAGGTAAAACTGGAATCATAGTGATGAAATAGCTGAAAAAGACAATTAATATGTAACTAAATTTGAATTTAAAGAGGAAAGTAATGTGAAATGGTGGGATTATTAACTTTAATCATATCCTATAAAATCCTAAAAGAAATATAAACTATTAAAACCCACCTTTCACATGAGTTTTTATGTTTTCAAAAATCCGTTGAAATCTCAAATCCATCGTTTCATCCATCCACATCCCAATCCAAACAAAACAAAGTCGGAGATATTTAATTTACCACAGCTCTTTAATTTATTGTGGTAAATTTTATATGAAGATACACATACACTAGTTTAAAAATAACAAAGAAAAATAAATGGAATCAAAGCCATTAATTGCAATGCCTAGATATAGATGTAAGATCCAAAGATTAATATACAAGAAAAACTCATCATTAATTCCCTCATCATCGTTTACATAACATTGTTGAGCTACTTCATCGATACAAGTACCATAATATTACTAATTAATTGTTCTTTCATATAAATAAATAAATGGGACTGCAAATTAATTGAGGCATTATCTAGGGTCACAAGAGCAATTTCTGTAAACTTCACATGAGCTGATCATGAAATTCTTAATTAATTATTACTTTGGTTTTCAATAATAGTCAACACACTTTTCAAACTGAAATATTCCTCACTTATTTATTTATTTTCTGAAAATTGGAATTTAAATTAATTGGGTGGGTATTTTCCACCGACATAGGATTGATGCTCGAGATTTTTTCTTTTTTAATGTTGAAAATTGAAAAATAGTTTAGCAGAATTTAATGTAGATCCTAAAGTTCAGACGAATTATCGAGGTAGTTTTGTCAGAAGTACTATTATTTATCTTGGTTTTCTTGGGAAATTCTAGGCCCATTAATATACAAATATGAAAATATAATAAAAAAACAAATTAAAAATAAATTATCATCAACAATATCAATCTTCTTGATTGCAAAATTTCGAGTAAGTCATTCATATAATATATATTTGGAAGAATTTCAATACAATTTGTAATATAGATATGATATTACTTAATTATGTTTTTGTATAATTTTCTTTATATCTTTATATTAATATAATCATATGGTTATGTAAGATGTTTTGACCTAACTAGCTAAACTATAAGTCAAATAAAAAAGATTCATTTAAAAAGCAATTCTAACAATGTTTTTAATATGGAAAATGAGCAAGTAATAATAAAGTGGTAAATGAATCAATTTAATTAGAATGGACGATTGTTTAAACTTATTTGAAATGTTATCGAACTACACAATTTATATATATTTAAGTTTTTTGATAATTAATCAAGTACAATTTGTATGAGCTTTAACTTAGCCGAATATCAAGTACAAGTAGTTGATATTTTTACATTTATTTTATATTTTTATAACTTATCGAGTTCTAGTTCAACCTTTTGTTTTATCAAAAGTAAAAATATGTTCAAACTTATCTAACTCATGATATATATATATATATATATATTCAATCAAATTCAAACCAAACTTCTAAATTATAACAATCTTAAATCAAGTGTACGTCGAATAGTTTAATTTGACTTTAACCATTGGTATAACATTTATATTATATTTGTAATAATATTTATACAAAAATATTATAACTTTAAGTGATATTATTTATAAAAAAAATTCAGTATAAAAATTCATGTAGTATAATTTAACTTTTTTGTTATAGTAGTATAATTTTTGTGTACAACTATCATAATCTTTATGTTTTAAAGTACTACATAAAAGTTATATTATTATAACATAAAAGGTTAAGCTACTATGAAAAATGTTTTATTGATATAAGATAAAATTTTAAAAGGTATTATATGTATGCAATATGATATGAATATTAAGTTAACATATATAACATAAATGTTAAGCGTGCACGATAATAGTGTAGGCGCGGACAAGAGGACGTGGGGAGCACACATTTGGAATGTGAAATCACTTTTCAAGTCATATAATCGAATTGCACAGATTCTAACTCGTACATCTGATGTAAATAAAAAAAACAAGTGTGGTATTTTTAAGATATATAATGTTGGGGAAAACAATTGTGATATTTATAAGATATATATGATGTTGGGATTTCAACTAATTTTATGTGATTCAATTTAGATTGATCCATTAACAATAATATGAGATTTCGTACCGTTTAATACAAGTTTAATTTTTCCCCAAATTAGAACATCCATTAGTGAATAGCGCCTTCTTTAGTTCTTCATAAGTGTAATTAAGCACGATTTAATACAATTTAGGGATTTTGAGATTTTTCGGAATATAAACAATGATTAGAAATTTCCTAAATTTTTAAGAAGAAACAAATCTTCTGAATTAATTGTTCTATAATATTGGTTCAGTTCATTCGAAGATTCAAATGTAACGTAACAGATTAAAGATTCATATTCTGATATTGGTCAATATATAATCAAGTACATTAATCTTCAAGTTTAAAACCGCCCTTCCCCTCTCCCACAACAAAATAACATTTATACGACGTTATTTAATATATCATATGTGTGATTAGAAAATGAATTTATTTGTCCATCAAAAACTTCTTCATTTGAAAGGAAAACAATATAAGGTTTATAATAAAAAATCAAATATATTATGCATAATCTCATACAATTTATAAACAAATAATTTGATTAATATATATATTAATGTAGTTAATAGATTTTACGTGTTTCCAACATAATTCATTTATGAAACATTTATTATCTTATAATTGCTAATTTCTTATATGTAATCTTAAAATTATAATAGTATTAAGTATTATTAAAATTTGATTAAATTTGTTACTAATCTGATATCTAACATATATAAAACTGAATTATGATTCATATAATTTGTATTATATATAGCCAATTTCTTGGAATCGGTTCTTTGTTTTTTCGTTGATTCAAAATGGTTTGGTTTAATTGGTACTATAGAGCGATTAGGCTTGAATAAAGTTAGAATTAATAATTTCACTATCTATAAGACTCATGCTCATCCGTCAATAAATATGTTTTGTATCTCTATTATTGAGGATAAATATCCTGCATTCATCAATAGTATATCTAATATTATTGTGATAATGTATTTGCAAAACGTCGATTCTTTAAATAGTACCACTCTTGTGCATCAAGTGCATACATTCAGGTCAGATCAACTCGGATCCTCACCTTTGCCTTTTTTTCATTGACATTTATGTTAAGTGGATTGTACTTTAATGTTATATTAGTCATATCTGTACGCCGGATATTATATCTTTATCCTCCAAATAATGACTTTTAAAAAAAGGGGCATCTATACTATACATTCATGTTAAATTAGTCATAATTTTATATACAAATATATCATAGATTTATGTAATACTTTAACTAACAATAAAACTCTAAATTTCGAGACAATTTGTACATATTTACATTTATGTGATATTTCTCATAATTTTATGTGATATTATTTAAAATTTTATATCAACATATGTTAAGGTATAAACGCCTAAATGTATAACTAATATAACATAAAAATACAGCACCCGAGAACAAATTTAGATGTGGTTGAGTGCATGAAAACACGTTTTGATGGGTTTGGGCCAGGAAGCATCCAATGCATGGATCTACATATAATCCATATGCACTATGTATTGGGAGTGAGATGTTCTGTTATATTTGATGTTACATTTTTTATTCTAAATCAATCACCACGTGTATTCAATGACATAACTAATTAATATGTGGCGTGTATTAAATGATATGTAATATCAAATGTAATATAAGATTCAAACCGCTATGTGTTGATGTATAAAAGGTTTTGTCTTTTTTAAATCTACAATTTGGACCATATGTTGTTTGTTTTATTTCTGACCTAATTTTATTGCTCTATAGTCCCATTTTATTGTATTTTAGTGTTAAAGATTGACTTTTGTTTTCTTTTTGTAATTAAGTGTTTCAAAGTCTTCGATTTGATCATGCCATCAATTACGTTCATATGAATCTATTGTCAGCCACTACTCGTGCCAGGTTTGATATATCATTCATATGATTTTACCATTTAAGTTGTATCTTATCAAGTCGACATTAATTTGTTAGTATATATATTTATTGTATAATTTTCTTGAACTTAATATTTACTAATATAAGAATTGAGATTAATGTTATATGTCTAAGACTAAGGATGACAACTCTAAGATATGTATACATGAATCCAGCATATTAATGTGACCACTGTTAATGTAGCGAAAATCCAGCATATCAATTAATTTGACTTTCCATATAATCAAGGGATGTGATAGTTACACATCAACGGTGGACATATTAAAGGTTGCCCACCGTAGACATTTTAACATTTTCTTATACAATATATCTATATATATATTAATTTTCTTATATATATATATATATATATATATAATTATAAATATCAAAATAAAGATGAGGGGAAAAGGTGAAATTTTAATCAAATACAATTATTTATATAAGTTGAATATATCAAACATTTTTATTAATATGGACATACAAAACAATATAATATTTTATTCTTAAATAATATATCATTACACTATATCATCAACAATAAAAATTATTAGATTATATAACAAGTTGCTCATCGCGCGGGTGCGTTACTAACTAATAGTGTGCATGCTACTTGGTTTTAAAATTAATAAAATTAGCAAGCTTCAACTAATTATTAATGCAATCAAACCAATAATACATTATATCTTATTATTACAATATATAACCACTTAAATTTGTATATAAATGTGATAAGTTACTGTCAGCATTAAGAATTCAAGCTTCATTATTTTTAGCTAAAATAAAAGGAGTCAACTACTTTATTTTGGCTTTTGATGTTTAAGTTGGACGAAAAAAAAAAGTTGTTTCTATTAAATAATATTATATATTAATTTGAATTTCTCTTAGGAATTCGTTATATCTAATTCCTAATTAACTAAGCAGATCTGTTGATATTAATATATATTTTGTTGGCTAATTAGAGATGATAATGCATCACAAATACTCATATGCAACCGTCTCACATGCGACGGCACTCACGCATGGTCAATCGTGTCCCAGGACACAACCGTGCACGAGTGTAGTGTATAAGTATATCTTTTTCAATAATAAGTATGTGATTTTTCACTATAAGTATGTGATTTTTTTTTTCGCCCACGACCGTGCCCTGGGACAGACCGTGCCTCGCGTGAGCAATCTGTGGCACATGGTCAGGTCTCAAGGCACGATCGAGATAAGTATGTGATTTTTGTCTATAAGTATGTCTTTTAGTGCTATAAGTATGTGTTTCGACGTACGGTCGACCGTGTCCCAGCACACGACCCGTGCGCCAGTGCCGTCGCACATGAGACGATCTCACAGGAGTCCAGCTCATAATGCATCAAGTATATGTAAGCAATTCCACAATGATCGCCTCATTAAATTGATCAATAAGTTCATTAAGTTGTAAATCAATCATTAATAGAATATGAACATGAAAAGGTTGAAGGTTCGTCTCTTGTTCTACATAACATCTTTAATTTCCTATGACCTTAATTAAGACTAAGGAGCATCCATATTGGGAACATAATGTCGTACTTTTTGCAAAATAAAGTGACCTTATTCGACATCAACAATCTCTTTATTTATTTATTTTAGCAATAATTGTTTAGTTAAAGAAACAAGAGATCTACACGACATAGTAAACGGATAACATTCGAAAGAGTTTTATAATAAGACCTTCAACGAATATTTCTAGGACTTTCTAAACCAACCTCTTGATTCAAACTTGATCAACTCCTAAGTTCATCAGTAAACTCAAACTAATGGTATTCTTGACCTATAAACTTATTTATTGAGTCAATTAGGAATCAGATCTGATCATATGTACCCTAATTCTCTATATTATCTAAAATTGAAAATAATAGTGGACAACTAACACAATTAAATTAAAATAATATTCAAATCCAATAAATTTTATAAATAATCTAAAACTTCATCAATCATTGATACCATAAAAACGTCATATGAGCAAAGCCTAACTAAAATCTCATACAAAGGATTATGGATTAGGTGCTAAAAATATTAATCTACGTTTGTAATAGATATTGAGACTTGTTGAATCACTCAAAACCAACTTTTTGAAAGCGAGAAATTAATTTCTAAAGGATGGCCACTAGAAATGAGAACGTAATAGGTTATAAGTGTATGGAAGAGAGTTTTAATTACTCCACATGAAAGATTTATATTGAAAATGCTAGTATAAAGTAAGCTTTGTGAAGTGGTTTAGTAATTGGTACACTCTCTGAGTAGTATGCTTGTGCAACACACACGCTCACGCGAGGCTCAACTTAACACGGCATGACCCAATCTCAACCTGTGGGCCTTGGTTCTTGGCAATTGGAATGTCAGTTGGACAAGGGTGGAGCAAGCTCTGGTTTTGTCGTAGTAGCAATGCATAGTAAGCTAGAATACATCAAGCATCATGCATGCAGCAGGTCAATGCAAGGCTCGGGTTTTGTCGTGGCAACAATGTGTAGTAAGCTATAATGTAGCAATGCATGCAACGGGTCTATGCCAGCAACAATGCATTGCACAAGTGCATTCCAACACAAGTGCTAGTAGCAATCCATTATTGGGTCGTTAAATTCCCATCAATTATTAGATTTAACTCACGTGCTGGAGATCTATATATAGGGTTATCATGCATCATTTTTACAATGAAATCATAGCTTTTCCATTTTGCATCTAATCAGGGCCGGACCTACTACAAGGCGAGCGAGTCAATCGACTCAGGCACGTAAAAAAGTACGAAAATCGGGGGCCTATTTTTTTCACTAAGTATTCATATAAAATTATTGTCATTATGCTAGTTGGTCATAGTGAAACTGTGGCTGATTTGCTAAATATATGGTCTTGTTTGAATCCTGCTGGCCGCAACGTGCTTTTACTTTTTTTAAATATTTTTCTTTTATTTCTATATTAATTTTCTTAATATTTTTGATTGTATATATAATTCTTTTATAATGTTATTTTTTAAAACTATCTTCTTATTATACAGTTATAATTAATGTTTTTTAAATATTTTTGTTTTATTTCTATGTTTAATTTTTCTTTATTTCTAAATTTTTCTTTATTTCAATGTTAATTTTCTTAATTTTTTGATTGTATATATAATTATTTGATAATGTTATTTCTTAAACTATCTTCTTATTATATACAGTTATAATTAATTTTGTTTATTATTGGTTATAATGTGTTTATTGTAACTTTTATACTATTATGGATTATCAATTTAAATTTCTTTCTTATTCATTCATTTTGTTTGTTCTTGAATTCATTTAAAACTTGTTAGGGCAATAATAACTTAAAATTCTTATTAACCTTAACTTCAACCACAATTTAATATATTTTATAATCTATATATGTTTTCTATTGTTCTATTTCTGGTAAAATAATTCATAACTTCTAACCCCTTTTAATGATACCATAAATTTGTATTGTTTAAATAATTCAATTTTTTATATTTTGTATTATATATCTAGCTACCATGGTTTCTCCTCAATTCCATTTTCATTTAAAACATGGGTCCTTTCTTATGATTGAAGTTACTTCATTTGATTTAGTACTTAGTTTCAAGATAAATTAATCTAGGACAAAATTCAAGGGCTCCACAATGCAATGTTGCATTTACTTCTTTGTATCACTTACTTTGAGACATGAATTGTACTTAGTCAACCTGCTATAAGTTGAAATCTTTCACAAAGAGTACTCTTCTCTCAGTTCATAGGTACAACTGTGTTACTATGATTGAAATAACAAGAAGTTGAGACATTTAATTTTGAAATGAAGTGACAACATCAACATCTCCTGCTATAAAGAAAATTCATTTTTATGCATGAAATTGTAGGTATAGTATATGGAGGAAATACCCCATTATACCACCTTTCTTATAATTTTGTAACAAAAATACCACAAAATTATAATAAATGACAAAAATACCACAATTTTGAATGAGAACATATGGGGTATGACAAGATGTGACTCTTCCATGGGACCACCTATTCCTCAAGGTGAAGTGATATCATGTTTGATTCTCGTGCAAGAGTGTCACATGTGTAGCATAGGATCATGGAAGTGTCACATAATATAGGATCATGGAAGAGTGTCACATGAAAACTGTATTAAACGAACTTTTTACTATTTGTCAAAATAACATAATCCTATGTTATATATGTAGTATATGAGCAACATTTGTGTGTCCCGGGGGCGCGGTGCCCCCAACTTAACTATCATATGGTGTTACATATATACTCTACAGGTATGACGTGTATACTTTTCGGGTATCACATGTATACTCTTATATAAATGTGATACCTGTAGAGTATATGTGTAACACCAAGAAACGTAACACCATAAAAGTATATATATAACACGTGAAGAACATATTTATAACACCTAGATCCGTGCTATATGTGCCCCAGTGGTATATAAGTTTTTGTCGTAGTGTAACACCCCAATTTTTACATAATCTCTATCATCAAATTTCAGACTAGAATTTTAATCAAGTTATAGTAATTTTACTTCGAGTGATAGTGAAATTATATACGTGGTAATTCAAGTAATATATTTTATATGATTGAGACTCTAGCGAATTCATGGATCAATATATTATATTAGTAACACCTCAAATATTAAATTAAATTCTTTTATGCGTGATAAGCTTTTTAATTATTTATTATCATGATGAACCATAGTAATATGTGATAATTCAAATATTATACCTTATGTGATTAGGGCTCTTAAATAATTAGAAGATTTATAATAAGATTAGATTAGAAATAGGATTGCACAAATTAAATCAATTAATGTGGATAAGGCAGATAAGTTAAGTAGTTGAGAAACAGTAGTTGAGAAACTCTAGGAATACACGTGTTTAAACTCTGTAAAGATGGATAAGGCAGATAAGTTAAGTAGTTGAGAAACTCTAGGAATACACGTGTTAAACTCTGTAAAGATGAGAGAGTCCAAAACCTATATATATATATATGTGTGTGTGACCGCAAAGAGAGAATATATAACTGCAGAGAGAGCCGCCCTGGAAGAAAAGATCAAAGACGTTTTAACAGTAACAAGTATTATGTTATGGGTAAAATTTTAAGATATTTTTCATTAATTAAGAATACTTGTTGGACCGTATGTATATTTCATATTGTAATTGGCTTTGCACTATTAATTGACATTGGAGTGATCAAGTATTTTGCTTTAGGGAGTTACTATTAATTTAGTCTTTTTTTTTTAGGATGTAGTTATAGATTAAAGTTGATTGTTTAGGTTTTGGGTATAAATTTTTTGTCTTGGAATTATACCTCGGTAAATCGATATATATATAATCTCAGGATTCGAATTATAGTTAATTAATTAATCAATTGGTTATCTGTTAAATTGAGAACTGATCGATTAAATCTATCACTAATTGTTATATTAAGTTAAAAACTTTTCAAATGAGTTTTATTAAGTGATTAATTTGTGTCAGGATGTACGTTAAGACTTATGAAGCATATTTAATACAATACATAAAGTTTATAGTTTGTTTTCTTGAGAAATATTGTTAAATTGATGATTTGAATACTGACACTACCAAGTTAGATAAGATCAAATCACATTGATGTAAATCATGCATAGATTTGTTGTTAAGTATAGATTTGTTGTGATCCTAGCATAATCTGTTGTACTAATAATTATTTAGAGTGGAACCGACATCACCATTCTAAACGGTGAAAATCATATATGTTCCAATATCCTCAATAATATATATCCTCATATTCTTCACAAATACTAAATCATTATTTTGGCAGTAAGTGACAACCAACTAGTTTGTGTAAAGAAAAGTTGTAGTTTAATTATGAAATTAATAATAACGGTAGTTCTTAAGAAATCGTAATATGATTGGGTTGATGTTAATAATAACGGTAGTTCTTAAAAAATCGTAATATGATTGGGTTGATGATTTAAACATTTTAACTCATGGATAGAGGCTTAATCCTATAAGTAGTGAACATCCTTAGTTAGTTGGGTTGATGATTTAAACATTTTAACTCATGGATAGAGGCTTAATCCTATAAGTAGTGAACATCCTTAGTTAGCTACTGAGTATTTTTATTAGATTAATAAATGCTGATATCATTGATTAAACTATTTTTAGATTTTGGTTGGAAAGGTGTAGAACGCGTTTAAGAGTCTTGAGATATAATAAGTCTTGGAAACTCCAGGTAAGTACATCTCTCACCTGCAGTATGAGTAATTCAAAATTATTTGTTTATTATTTATGTCGTTTTACGTATATGTTGTGTTATGAGAGTATGTTTTAATGATTGCTAAGTGATGTGCTTATGTGTTTGATCATATACAAGATTCTAGTGAATCACGTTATGCATGAATTAAGAAAGTATATTTTGAGAAAGTATGTATATGTATATAGTATTATTTTATATATATTTTAGAGACTGGTATCGGGCTCTCAGACCGCCAACAGGAAGTAGTTAAGGAGTTAAGGGCTCCCAGACCGCCCTAAAGATATTAGTTGCTTCGTTTGGATTCGGTGGCTAGCTACCCTGGATTCTTCGAAGTTGCGCGCATTAGTACCATGTCTGGGCCCACAGTATATTATTTTCAAATATAATAGTATATTGTTTTCAAGAATACAAGTATATTGATTTGATTAGTTGATGTTTCCAGTTTTCTTTAAGAGTTGCAAGAAAAAAATGTTGTGAGATTGGATGAGTGCTTACAAAGCGTTTCGCTTATAGTATTTACCTCATACTGCAGTCATACTGCAGATCAAGTCAAAGGTTATGTGATGAGGTAGTAGCATTAAAGGGTGATTGGTGGTGACGACGGAACCTCGGAATTGGTTTAGTATTTTTCATAAGTTTAATGCTTAGTTTGACGTTATATTAAGTGATAACTTTTGATTTCCAAATACTTTTGATAGAACTAAAAATATGTAGCATGTTTTAAAAAAATATATTATTTCCGCTGTTTATTCAAAAGAATTTTAGAAAATTTTAAAAAGAAGTTTTATGTCATAAATGTTATCTATGTTCTAATAGAGGTAATAACCGGGGGTGTTACACGTAGTATATATGTTTTTTTTTAAATCAAATTTGTAAAAGTTGTATATTTTTTTAATAGGTTTGGGGGAGTAAAGGGGAGGGGAGGGAGACGAAAAAGATTTTAAAAAAAATTAATATTGACCGATTTTTTTTATATATTCTAATTTCATTATTGTTTGTTGCACTAGCATGCATTGTAGTAACACTTTATTTATAAATATTAAATATGCATATAGCATGCCTTAAAAGTTTAATAAAATAAATCACTAAAAATATGTTTTACAATAAATAATTTCATTTAGAATTTGAGCCAATTGTCATACACTGAACCATGAATAACAATGCAGCAATATATGAATATTACAAAGTGATAATTTAGAATGAAAGAAGACACCATTGACTACTGATCTGATGTTTCGCATTATAGTATTAATTTTACTTCAATTTCTTTTAGACAAATTATTTTGTGTGATGGTGGGTTTATGGGTCAACTTGCATGTAATAATTATATATATATAAAGTTTGCACATCAAATCAATGATTAATTTAAACTATTATAATCTGATAAATAATGTTTTTATTGTAATCATATTGTCAAACTTTTTAGGGTCAGGCACATGAAATACCCATGTTATAATAAAAATTATTTATTTTACCCACAGATATAAAAATATATCACTGTCTACCCACATATATAAGTTAATATCATCAAATACCCACTTTGCAAAAATTATACTGCAAAACTTTTGGCATTTAATGCTTATAACTGTCCACCCACCCCTCCCGCCCACCCCTCCCACCACCCACTGCCACGTGTAAAAAAAAAAAAAAAAAAGGAATTAAATTTAAAAAGTAAAAATCGGATTCTTTCTCTTTCACCCTTCTCTTTCACCCCTTTCTTCCTCTTCTCTTTTTCTTTTTTTCACAGTAAGAAATAAGAAAGAAAAAAATTACAGGCCCACCCCAAAAAATTACCAAAACTCTCTCGTCTCTCTGTCTCTCTGTCTCTCGTCTCTCGTCTCTCTCGTGAAAGGAACAATTCATTCGGGAAAGGAAGTGTAACACCCCCTCTTCTAGTAGTGTTATTACTTTTACTAATACGTAAAATTTCCATTATTATTTTTTTTTTTTTTTACAGCGGAAACACATTTTCTAAAAAAAAAACCTCATGCTCGAAGTTTAAAACAGTCTAACCATTTTCAAAAGAACAAAATATTTAAACAAGAATTTAAGTCAAATAATCTAAATGCAACCATGTAATAAAATCCTTGAACTAAACCGTTTAGCATGAAAACTTTTTGAAAAAAACAATCTCAAACCAAATTCCGAGATTCCATCGTCACCACCAATCACGCTTCAGCGCTGCTACCTCCTCCATCACACCTTACCTTTGCCTTTGTCTGCAGTATGAGGTAAAACTATAAGCGACATGCTTAGCAAGTACATCATCTAATCTCACAAAACATTTTTCGTTCATCGCAACTTTTGGAAAAACAATAGAAAGTTCAATTAATAAAATAAACAAAACTCTTATACTTGAAAATAATATACTGTGGGCCCAAACATGGTACCAATGCGCGCAACTCCGAAGAATCCGGGGTAGCTAGCCACCGAATCCAAACGGAGCAACTCAAAACTCATAGGGCGGTCTCGGTGCCCTTAAACTCATCTCGTGGGCGATCTCGGTGCCCGGTACCAGTCTTAAAACATATAAAATAAAACTATATGTATATATATTTATATACTTTCTCAAAAATATATTTTTCTCACTTTACATAAAACATGATTAACTCGCATCTCGTACTTAATCAAAACTCATGGAAACACATCACTTAACCAATCATCAAAGCATACTCACGAAACATCAACAACATCCATGTAAATTTTTGCATCAATAATAACCAATTAAAACAGAGTTACTCATACTGCAGGTGAGAGATGTACTTACCTGGTGTTCCCCAAAGCTTATACTATCTCAAAGCTCTTAAATACGTTCTAAGCTCTCTCAAAAATCTGTGATCAATCTCTCGTCTCGGTTGATTCTCCCTTCTTTCTTCTTCTTTACCTTTCTTTTCCTCACTCTCTCTCTCTTTTTTTTTTTCTCTTAAACTTACGTATGTGTGCCTAGGTGATACTTTGATAGTTTAAAATACATTTAGGGTTTCAAATCCTCCATTCTTGTAGGAGACTCCAAATATTGGATTCCTAAAACTTCTCAACCGCTTGATTTAACTTCCTTATGTAGAGTAATTAAATTAGATTTAAAATCATATATCTAATCTAATATCCCATGTAAAGTCTACACATTATTTAAATCTACTAATTATTTAAGAGTCCTAATCACATAAGGTATAGTATTTAAATCATCACACAATCAAACTTAATATAAATTATTATAAAATCATGATGAAAATAAATAGATAACTTATTATTCACATAAGAAATCTTTAATTAGGAATTTGGGTATTACAATCCCCTATACCTTATAAAAGTTTCGTCCTCGAAACTTAGAATAACTCAGGATACTTTTGTCTTATGTCCTCCTCACGCTCCCAAGTTGCTTCCTCAAATTTGTGATTCTGCCAAATCACTTTTACTAGTGGTATTTCTTTATTTCTCAGCCTCTTTGTTTCTCGAGCAACTATGCTAACAGGTTTATTTTCATAGCTCAAATCTTCTCGAATCTGCACTGTTTGTGGTTGAATCACATGACTCGGGTCAGGAACATACTTCTTCAACATTGAGACATGAAAAACATTATGAATGGCCGACATCTCTTCAGGTAAATCTAGCTCGTAAGCTACTTTACCAACTCTCCTTATGATCACATAAGGCCCAACGTATCGAGGGCTAAGCTTTCCTTTCTTCCCAAACCTCATCACTCCCTTCATAGGAGCTACTTTAATGAACACTGCATCTCCAACTTCAAACTCGAGTGGCCTTCGACGGATGTCTGCATAACTTTTCTGTCGACTTTGAGCTGTTTGAATCCTTTGATGAATGGTTTTGATAACCTCAGTCGTCTCGTCAATGATATCCGTTCTTGGTTCTATCTTCGACTCCAATACTTTCTTCTCTCCTAATTCATGCCAACATATAGGTGATCTGCATTTCCTCCCATATAAAGCCTCGTAGGGTGCCATTCTGATTGTAGACTGATAACTATTGTTGTACGCAAACTCTGCTAGACACAAGTATTTGCACCAACTTCCTTTGAAATCCAAAGCACAAGCTCGTAACATATCCTCCAAGATTTGATTTGTTCGCTCTGTCTGCCCATCTGTTTGAGGATGAAAAGCTGTACTAAATCGTCACTTAGTTCCAAGAGCCATTTGAACACATTCCCAAAAATGAGAAGTAAACCTGCTATCTCGATCAGAAATGATTGTCTTGGGAACTCCATGCAGTCTGACAATCTCCTTAATATAAAGTTGAGTCAATTGCTCCATCGAGTATGTCATCTTGATTGCCAAGAAATGTGCAGACTTCGTCAATCTATCAATAATCACCCAAATCGCATCACAACCATTCGTTGTCTTTGGTAACCCAACTATGAAATCCATGACAATGTCCTCCCATTTCCATTCTGGTATCTGAATAGGTTGCAAAACTCCTCCAGGTCTTTGGTGTTCTGCTTTGACTCTTTGACATGTAAGACAAGCACTAACAAACTTCGCTACATCTCTCTTCATCCCGTACCACCAAAAGCGGTCCTTCAGGTCGTGGTACATCTTAGTAGAACCAGGATGCATTGAGTATGGAACACCATGAGCTTCTTCAAGTATCTTCCTCCTTAACTCCTCATCGTTTGGGACACACAAACGATTTTTGAAGTAAAGCACTCCATTACCATCTACTCTGAAACCCTCACAATTATTTTCTTGTGCCTCCTGCTTGATCCTTTGAATACTCGAGTCTTCTTCTTGTTTATTTTGTATGTCATCAAACAGTGTCGGCACCAACGTCAAAGCGGAGAGTTTTCCGGAGATTATCTCAATTCCATAATCCAACACTTCTTTTTGGAGTCGCTGAGGTATTTCAGATAATGACATTAATGTGGCGCAAGACTTCCTACTCAAAGCATCAGCTACTTTGTTGGCTTTCCCTGGATGGTAAAGGATTTCACAGTCATAATCCTTAACTAGCTCAAGCCATCTACGTTGTCTCATATTCAAATCTTTCTGGGTAAAGAAGTACTTCAAGCTCTTGTGGTCAGTGTAGATCTTGGATTGAACTCCATACAGATAATGCCTCCAGATCTTGAGTGCAAAGACAACTGCCGCTAGCTCTAGGTCGTGTGTAGGGTAGTTCTTCTCATAATCCTTGAGTTGCCTCGAAGCATACGCGATCACTTTTCCCTTTTGCATAAGTACAGCTCCAAGACCCATCTTTGATGCATCGGTGTAGATATCAAATCCATCATCTCCTTCGGGAACTGTCAGGATCGGTGCACTTGTTAATCTTTTCTTAAGTTCAACAAAACTCTTCTCGCAATCGTCAGACCACTCATACTTTTTGTCTTTCCTAGTGAGCATTGTTAAAGGTGAGGCGATTCTTGAAAAGTCTTCCACGAACCTCCTATAATATCCTGCTAAGCCTAAGAAACTTCGAACTTCACTAGCATTCTGTGGTCGTTTCCAATTGCTAACTGCTTCAATCTTTGCTGGATCTACCATGATTCCATCTTTCGATACAATGTGACCAAGAAATCCCACTCGATCAAGCCAAAATTCACACTTTGAGAACTTAGCATATAACTGATGTTTCTGAAGAGTCTGCAAAACAATCTCCAAGTGTTCGACATGCTTTTCTAAGGATTTCGAGTAAACAAGAATATCGTCGATGAACACAATCACAAACTTATCAAGAAACTCTTTGAATACCCGGTTCATTAGATCCATAAAGGCTGCAGGTGCATTCGTTAATCCAAAAGGCATGACCACGAACTCGAAGTGCCCATATCTTGTCCGAAAAGCTGTTTTTGGTATATCATGCTCCTTAACTCTTAGTTGATGGTAACCCGATCGTAAGTCAATCTTGGAGAAAACCGTTGCCCCTTTCAACTGATCAAAAAGATCATCAATTCTTGGTAAAGGATACCTATTTTTGATAGTCAACTTGTTTAGCTCCCGATAGTCAATGCACATTCTCATAGAACCATCCTTCTTCTTGACAAAAAGAACTGGTGCTCCCCATGGTGAATGACTAGGCCGGATAAATCCCTTCTCTAAGAGCTCTTGCAATTGTTCTTGTAATTCCTTTAACTCAGCTGGAGCCATACGGTACGGTGCTTTTGAAACCGGATTTGTACCAGGAACAAGTACAATCTCAAACTCGATCTCTCTGCTAGGTGGCAATCCCGACAAGTCTTCTGGAAATACTCCAAGATAGTTGCAAACAACAGGCACATCTTCAATACTTCGTTCTTCTTCTTTCTTCTTATCCACTATATGGGCTAGGAAGACGTAACACCCACTGGTTAGCATCTTTTGAGCCCTTAAAGCTGATAGAAATTTCTTAGTTCTTCTCTTCGGCTCACCGGTAACCTCAAAACGAGGTTCACCCTCGGGTTCAAACACAACTTTCCGCTTACGACATTCAATGGATGCTCCATACTTACTCAAGAAATTCATCCCCAAAATCAGATCATATTCATGCATATCAAGTACTACCAAGTCACTAAAGAGTTCTCTTTCAGCAATATATATTGGTACAGCACGTAACCAATGTTTAGACTTCATCACCTCCCCGGAAGGTAGTGCAATCAAGAAATCATTATCCAATTCATTTAGATAGATATCTAACTTCTTCACAAATGGACTAGATATGAAAGAATGCGTAGCTCCAGTATCAAATAACACAGTAGCAACATGATCAAGGATGAGTATATGACCTGTAACAGCTGTAGAGGTTTCTGCTGCTTGCTCCTTTATGAGTGAGAACACACGAGCGTCAGTCGTCACTTGCGGGACCTCCGATCTTTTCTGACTGATGTAGGTTGGTGGGGCCTCAAGTCTCCCCTGACTGATGCGCGGCCCCTCAAGTGTAGCTTGCATCTGATGTAGCTGAGCCGGTTTGTTCTGATACTGACTAGGGGGTTGCGGTGGATTACTTTTGCGAGGACAAAATTTGGATATGTGCCCCTCCATTCCACAAGTATAACATCCACCTGTTCCCTGTCGACAAACTCCCAAATGCATCCTTCCACATTTAGAACATGGAGGAGATTTTGCTTGCTTGAATGATGGCCCTCCTTCTATCTTGACTCCTCCCATCTTTTGATCCCAGTGCTTCCTCTTGTTGTTGTTATTATTTCCTCTCCAATTCTGATTGCTTCCTTGAGGTCTTTGGCTCCCAAAACCTCCACGATTACGATTCTCACTCACGAGTTACTTCTGTTGCAAGTTCTTCATTCCATTAAGATAATGCTCAGTGGTTAGGGCACTGCTGATCAGGTCCTCAGCCGTCTGGGGTCGATTCACTCCACTAGTCACAATAAGAGCTATCTCTGGCCGCAACATCTTTAACATCAATCGAACTCTCTCCTTTTCAGTGCTAACAAGCTCCGGACATAGACGAGCTAACCGATTGAACTTCCTCACAGCCTCCTCAACTGATAAGTCTCCCTGGCGAAACTCCGTGAACTCATCATAATGCTTGTTGGTAACCTTCATATGGAAGAACTCCTCAAAGAACTCGGCTTCGAAGTCAGCCCAAGCCATCTCATTAACGTTTCTCTTCATCTTTATTCTTTCCCACCACATCCTAGCATCTCCAGCAAGACAAAACGATGCACACTTAACTTTCTCATTCTCAGGCCAGTCCAATAATTCTAGTATGCTCTCTAGAGTCTTAAACCATGCTTGAGCATCCCATGGTTCACTTGCTCCAGAGAAATTCTCTGGTTTCAACTTCTGCCACTGAATTAAGTAGGACTCTTGTCTTACCACCATTGCAGGGGCAGCTGGTGGGGCTTGTTGATCATTGTTAGGAACTGGTGGTGCAGCAGGATTAGTGTGTTGGTTAAGCAGAGTGGTGAGTAGTTGTTGTTGATGTTGGACTTGCTGTTGTAATTGAGCTAGTATTTCTTGCAAATTTGGTTGAGGTGCTGCTTCATTTTGATCATTTACAGCAGCAGGTCTACGTCCTCTAGCCATTTTCCTTTATAATTATAAAAGTATCACATTACAAGAAATACATCTAATGCAAGAACATTATCCACATCATTCATTACTCACGATTTGAAAAAACATACACATAAAATCTTCTTGTCTTAGCAATGCATCAAATTCGTAAACATCCAAAGATAAAACAACATTCTTACTTGATGGCGGCAGAGCTGAAGTTTGGTGGTACATGACGGAAGGTCGGAAATTGGCTCTGATACCATATTTATATCACTGTCTACCCACATATATAAGTTAATATCATCAAATACCCACTTTGCAAAAATTATACTGCAAAACTTTTGGCATTTAATGCTTATAACTGTCCACCCACCCACCACCCACCCCTCCGGCCCACCCCTCCCACCACCCACTGCCACGTGTAAAAAAAAAAAAAAAGGAATTAAATTTAAAAAGTAAAAATCGGATTCTTTCTCTTTCACCCTTCTCTTTCACCCCTTTCTTCCTCTTCTCTTTTTCTTTTTTTCGCAGTAAGAAATAAGAAAGAAAAAAATTACAGGCCCACCCCAAAAAATTACGAAAACTCTCTCGTCTCTCTGTCTCTCGTCTCTCGTCTCTCGTCTCTCTCGTGAAAGGAACAATTCATTCGGGAAAGGAAGTGTAACACCCCCTCTTCTAGTAGTGTTATTACTTTTACTAATACGTAAAATTTCCATTATTATTATTATTATTATTATTATTTTATTTTTTTTTACAGCGGAAACACATTTTCTAAAAAAAAAACCTCATGCTCGAAGTTTAAAACAGTCTAACCATTTTCAAAAGAACAAAATATTTAAACAAGAATTTAAGTCAAATAATCTAAATGCAACCATGTAATAAAATCCTTGAACTAAACCGTTTAGCATGAAAACTTTTTGAAAAAAACAATCTCAAACCAAATTCCGAGATTCCATCGTCACCACCAATCACGCTTCAGCGCTGCTACCTCCTCCATCACACCTTACCTTTGCCTTTGTCTGCAGTATGAGGTAAAACTATAAGCGACATGCTTAGCAAGTACATCATCTAATCTCACAAAACATTTTTCGTTCATCGCAACTTTTGGAAAAACAATAGAAAGTTCAATTAATAAAATAAACAAAACTCTTATACTTGAAAATAATATACTGTGGGCCCAGACATGGTACCAATGCGCGCAACTCCGAAGAATCCGGGGTAGCTAGCCACCGAATCCAAACGGAGCAACTCAAAACTCATAGGGCAGTCTCGGTGCCCTTAAACTCATCTCGTGGGCAATCTCGGTGCCCTTAAACTCATCTCGTGGGCAATCTCGGTGCCCGGTACCAGTCTTAAAACATATAAAATAAAACTATATGTATAAATATTTATATACTTTCTCAAAAATATATTTTTCTCACTTTACATAAAACATGATTAACTCGCATCTCGTACTTAATCAAAACTCATGGAAACGCATCACTTAACCAATCATCAAAGCATACTCACGAAACATCAACAACATCCATGTAAATTTTTGCATCAATAATAACCAATTAAAACAGAGCTACTCATACTGCAGGTGAGAGATGTACTTACCTGGTGTTCCCCAAAGCTTATACTATCTCAAAGCTCTTAAATACGTTCTAAGCTCTCTCAAAAATCTGTGATCAATCTCTCGTCTCGGTTGATTCTCCCTTCTTTCTTCTTCTTTACCTTTCTTTTCCTCACTCTCTCTCTTTTTTTTTTTTCTCTTAAACTTACGTATGTGTGCCTAGGTGATACTTTGATAGTTTAAAATACATTTAGGGTTTCAAATCCTCATTCTTGTAGGAGACTCCAAATATTGGATTCCTAAAACTTCTCAACCGCTTGATTTAACTTCCTTATGTAGAGTAATTAAATTAGATTTAAAATCATATATCTAATCTAATATCCCATGTAAATTCTACACATTATTTAAATCTACTAATTATTTAAGAGTCCTAATCACATAAGGTATAGTATTTAAATCATCACACAATCAAACTTAATATAAATTATTATAAAATCATGATGAAAATAAATAGATAACTTATTATTCACATAAGAAATCTTTAATTAGGAATTTGGGTATTACAGGAAGAGTTGCTTTCGGGAAAGGAATACTTTGCAGACTACTTCCTCTAATGGCCGAACCGGTTAGTATTTCATTTTTTTGAGTTCATGTTTTACTTTTGTTTATGTTTATGTTGTAGTTCATGATTTATTTGTATGTTGAAATATATTTTGGATTAGAAATTTAGGTTTGAATTTAGGAAATTTAGAGAAGCTTTCGGGAAATATTGAAATATATTTTGGATTAGGAATTTAGGTTTGAATTTAGGAAATTTAGAGAAGCTTTCGGGAAACCCTGAAAATTATAGGGTATCCCGAAAGGTTTGTGCGTTGCACGAGAGGTTGAATCTTTCGGGAAACCCTGAAAATATAGGGTTTCCCGATAGCTTTCTAAAAGCTTTCGGGAAACCCTATATTTATAGGGTTTCCCGAAAACTTGAACCTCTCGGGAAACCCTAAAAATATAGGGTTTCCCGATAGCTTTCGGGAAACCCTAAAAATATAAGGTTTCCCGAAACCTTTCTGAAAGCTATCGGGAAACCCTAAAATTCGGGAAACGCTATAATTTATGTAAATTATTCTAAAAATTATGTAAAAAATTTTAAAAATTAGGAATTTTAAAGATATTGGTTAATATTTAAATTTAGTTTTTAAACTCATTATTTTAATTTATGTAAATTTTTGATTGGTTTATATTTAGATTTGTATTTATTTATTTAATATTTCGATGTTTTGGTTTTTGTACATATGTAGTTTGATTGGGAGTGGGTTCGTCCGTCTTTTCAGACGACTATGACGTACATTAATGGATATGTACGTCTGAGCGTCCTCGATGATATCAGGACACAATTACGAGCGATAGGCCGACGGTGCGAGCGTACTTTCCTGGCTAGTTCATTTGGGCATTTTCTTGTTTGGAAGACCACCACCAAGGAGTCATGCAAGTCCTTTCTACACGTCCTCATTTCTCGTGAGATTAGTAATGAGGAGGCCATCCCTAAGGATGAGAGATGGTTTGCTATAGGGCAAGATCGACACATTTGTCGTTTTGGGAAGATGGAGTTTGCCCTTGTCACCGGTCTAAAGTTCGGTGACTCAACTTTCGACCCGACATCAGGGGATCACACACCAGTAGAAGGGGCGGTATACTATAGAGTCCACGCTGATTCTCCTCGGGTCACGGTTTCTCAGCCGCTTGATCGATTCAGAAGCGGCGAGTTTAGTGACAGCGCACAAGACTCTATCAAGATTGCGAAGATCTTGATTTTATACTTGATATTGCTCGGGTTGGACCCTTTGAAGACTTTTCCTGATTTGTGGGTTTGGGACCTGGTCGAGCATGATGATCTTTGGGAGAGCTTCCCGTGGGGGAAGATGAGTTTTCTCACCCTTCTATACTACATCGATTATCTACCGAAGGAGCTACCAGTTCGGGCATCCGTACCAAAGATCCACTTCTATGGGTTCTCAACAGCCCTGATAGTATGTATTTTCTATTTTGTACGATGAATTATTTGAAAGTCGGCTGAATTTCTAACGTAGTTTGCTAACTAAAATATCTATCTATTTGTCTGTTCTAGTTATGGGCATTCGAGGCGATACCGTCGACGTCCAGATACGCCGGTCGCACATTGGACACGACAGTATTTATGCCTAGGTGTTTGAAGTGGGGATTGAAGAGGACAGAGGTCGATGTTTTTCACATTCTGGACGACGAGGTAGTTTACACAATTACAATGAAATAGACTTTTTATTTTAATTTATTATTACTACTCACATGTGTTTGTGTTTTAAATAATCTCACTAGGGCGTGGAGTGTTTTGAGCGGCTGGAGCCCACCCCAGAAGAAAGGGCGCAGAGGTACTAGAGTGACATTGATGACGACATATTTTCTGGAGTCCAGGTCATCCAGCAAAAGAGAGGCTATCGTCCTACACGAGTCGCCCGGTCTACAGCACAGACTGATGATGCTGGTCTATCGAGACGACGTGCGGTCCGAAGTGGCCGAGCTCCGACAGCTGGTGTTTGGGCAGGCCGTTCGAGGGTGGGCACCCAAGCGCATGTGCAGTATGAACGACCAATTATGGATGATGAGGACGATGAGGTGCCCATTCCAGCCTCCCCTGTTACTCAGAGGTGCCCAGATGAAGGATACGAGTCCCAGGGCGCAGCCCATGCACAGAGTTCACGGGTGGACGACGATCTGTTCACCCGGTTAACAGGATGGCTGCAGGAGGATAACGATCGACGCGATCAAGCTCTTCGCGAGTATGTCGCGAATGAGTTCCAACGTCTGCAGACACAGATTCCGGGTATGATCCAGGATCAGCTGACGACGTGGTGGACGATGATGGGGCATTCGACCGGACACCAGTGGGCGGCACCTGATGCAGCTGCTTACCAGACACCAGTCCACACTGATAGAGCTGTTCCACCTGGTTCGATGGAACCTTCAGCCGTTCCGATCGACCTTCCGTCGGTGTCAGGGGTGAGCAGACCTGCATACGTACCTCCTGTCATCCCGGAGACAGGCCCTGTTGGAGCTGCAGTTCGCCGGAGAGAGCCATCTAGAGCTGTACGCAGCCCGTTTTTGGCAATCGAGCCGACTAGAAGAAAAGGACTAAAATTCTCAGACTTGAAGGCGTACGCCGAAGGTGCAGACGATAAGGTTACGGGGTAAGCATTCATGAATTTCTGTAGTCATATGTTATTTAATTATTATTGTTTAATACTTAATATTCTGTCGGGTTATTGAAAGGCGCAACGTCGGTGTGGGCATGCCAGTCGGGCCATCTTGGTTCCGGGACATCATTGATGTGACCAGTGATATGAGTTACCAGGTAATACTTAGTTCTTAAAGTTATGTATATATTTAAATGTTATGTACTTTAATCGTCATATATTCTATAGGTCCTTGATGCGTACCTTGGCATAATTCAAAGCCGCCCAGAAGCAGCAAACCTTCATCCCTGATACCTAATAGCCGGGCATTTCCAGATGGTGGATTGCCACTTCTTCGTAAGTTCATATTTTAATTTAATTGATTTGGATGTGCTCATTTTACTGTTATTTGTATCTGATCAGTAATTGTCTAACAATGTAGAAAATTTGTAAGGAAATTTGGGAAAGAAAGCATGCTGACGAGGATGACCAGACGAAATACAGGGGGCCCATTCGAGAGTAGTTTTCATCCGAAGACTTGGAGCTGCTTGCACCCTATGTACGAGGGGAGAAACCGAAATGGAACTTTCTGCAGCCATGGGTGAATGGCTTGGGGGGTGTAAGTATTTAATTGATATGGTTTGTACTATATAAAACCCACATCCGGTTTAATTACAGTTGAAATAACAGGTATGGGCGATACTGAACTTGAATGGCCATTGGGTTGCATGTGAGATAGATCTCGAGCAGCCCAAGATCGTTCTAGTTGACCCGATGAGGCATAGGTACACCCCGGAGATTTTGGAGTCCCGGCGCCTACAGAGCCTGCCACTTCGTCGTATTGTGGATTTTATGAGGCGTCATGGGCGATGGGTCGCAAGATTCCTCCAGGTACGGATGTGTACGGCTTATCATTGTTAGAGGAGAACTTATGCTATAAGCAGGATGATAGTCACTCATGTGGGATGTGGGCGTTGATGTCTGTCGAGAGTGGGATGCTATGGGAGTGGCCAAGGGCGACAGTTCAGAAGTATCAGACGGTTTCGGCCCTTCGGAAATGGATAACGTTTGTGATTTATAGGAATTCCACTGACGGCGACACTTGCCCTGAGGATTTTTTTGATTAGTTTTTTTTTATTAGTTTTTTTTAATTAGTCTGTAATATATTTGAACAATTAACAAGTTTTTGAATATTAACAAATCAGACAATTACTCTGTTCCACTTTTTACACAACATCACGTTCCACTTATTACACAGCATCATGTTCCCTACTCAAATACATAGGGCACTTTCTTTTTGTGTGTGTATCTGACCCACAAATCGAACATTTTTTCTTTCTTCTTGGCTTTGTTCCACCTTTGTGGGCTGTCAAGTCACATTCCTCGTCTGGAACATCAATATTACTGTACTGAGTGGATGGGGAAATGTATTGAGAACATGTGGTTACGTTATGGCATGGTTGACCACAACGACTACACAAGGTCGCCCCTTTCCGTCGCAATCCCGATTGTTCACCAGTAGAGGGTATTCGCTTGCCTCTAGGTCCACCGGCCTGTTTTGGTTGATCTGGTGCAAGACAAACAAAGTTACGAACCTCATCATCAATAACCCACCCTGTCGGGTCGGGCACGGGCAGAACTTCACCAGCCCACATTCCTCTCAACCAGTGGGTCGTGTAATACGGGGCAACATATGAGGCAACTGACTCCTTGGAAAAACTGAGGAAAAAAATCAAGACAACCAATAATCTGATTTTGTACGCCAAAAATAATCAGAATTTGTTGAAAAACTGTTTACGAACCTGATGGATGCACATGCATGCGCGCATGGAATCAACTCGGTTTGAAAAAACATACAACTGCACACATTATCACTAAGGCCCACCAAAAATATTTTTCACCCATCCGTGACCTTGAACTTGCCTCGTCCAACCCTTTAGACCTCCATAGCTCGCCCCTGCCGCATGTGGTCACCTAATCTTTCGTGCATAGACGCTGTGAAAGTGTTCCCTCTCTTCAGCCCCCTCTCTCCTCTCAGCAAACCATTTCTCAATAACCCTTCGAGCAGCCTCCAAGAAGGAACAAACGGGCAACTTTCTTGCCCACACGAGACGAGCATTGAATGACTCAGCAGCATTGGAGGTCATGAAGTTGAATCTTCGAAAGGGGCATTTAACACGGGACCACCTAATAGGGTTAGCTTTCCTCAAACTTTCAATCGCACCTTCATTTCCACTATCCTTGATCAAAGTCATGTACCTTTGGATAAATGAACTAGTAATCAGACACGTAATATAAATATAAGATTTTGTATTCAAAAGAAAGTAATCTGAAATGGAATTTCGACATACCTATCAAATTCAACTTCCTCATAACAGTATGCAGCATTGTGGAACAGCCCGACAAAATGTGATCCATACTTGGCTAGATTCTGCTGAAGGTGGAAACAACAAAGACCGTAGGTTGCTTCAGGATAAACATGTTGAATGGCATTACCGATGCTCACATGTTGATCGGAGACAATCACCAGGCCATCTGGGCAACCAAATGCTTCTCGGCCTTGAAGCAGAAACCATGTCCAAGATTCATCGTTCTCGACATTCCCTATCCCAATTCCAAGGGGAAAAACCTGATCGTTTCCATCTTTTGTTACGGCAACAAATCCGATCCCTTTGTACTGCCCCTTCAAGTGGCAACCATCCACAACTATAACAGGTCTTGAATACTGCTGAAATCCGACAATAGATGCACCCAACGCAAAAAAAACGTACTTGAATTTCCCATTCTTCTGAGTGTCTAATGCAGTATATGTACCCGGATTATGTTCTTTCAATACCTGTAAGTAAGCCGGAAGCATGCTGAATGATGTCTTTGGATCACCGTATGCACTTCTCATTGCATAACGTTTAGCACTCAACGCATGCCTATAACTCAGATTCAATCCATGTCGTGAGTTCATTTCTTGAATAATGTCCCTAGGAGTGAGATCAGACTTATCTTTTCGGAGCCTCTGGACAAAATAATCTCCAATCAAAGAGGCCGGAAGTCTGCGGGGTGTACTAGTGTTCAACTCACGTGAACAAGTATGAGGCAAGAGAACTTTGGAGATTTTCCAAATACCATATTTTTCCGAAGCAGCCAAAACGAATGGACAATCTTTTTGAATGCATTTCACGCACCATCGGTGTTTGTCCGAGTGGTCCACACGAAATTCGAGTTGATTCTCCAAATGATAAATCCCAACTGCATTCTTCACTTCAACCTTACTACCAAACGTCGAACCCTTTTGCAGACCCTGTGGAGCTTGCTCAATCTCTAAAGAAGCAGGATGCTCAAATGAAGGTAACTCTGGAATATGCCACTCGGCTCTCATTATGTCGGAGCAAAATTGCTCATATACTGCTCGTTGCTCCTCATCCAAGCCTGCCTCAACATCTTCATCCAGTACAAAGTCATCTTCTTCATTGTTTGGATCTATCAAAAAGAAATATATCTGTCAATTTGTTAATCAAAATACATATATAAATTTTATATATGTACTCACAAAACATGATTACATGTTCGATGATCAACGTCTTTTTGTTCTGGTCCATCTTCGTGCGTCGATTCTTCTATTTCATTAGTTGGGTCCAAGTTCAGGTCCACAACGTTAACACCTGTGTAGTCAACTCCTATCATTTGAAGACGTTCCAACACATGTGTTGTCTAAACCCCATGTTGAAAACAATTCCCGGTCATCGTGTACATTTAACGGAACATTTGATGAATTGAAATTTCCAACGTCCTCACTGCTCACATTAAAAGTTTGGCCACCTCGATTATACTCTTCATCTACTGAACTTTGTTATTCACGGTAAGAGAATCCATCTGAAACTCCAATGTCCATCCTTTTCAATGACACGAAAACAACTAAAAGTCCATCGTATTCTGCAAAACAGTTCTGTAAATCTAAATCATTCTTGATTTTTTTCCTCTTCAACCTTCCATTCGTCTCCACTAGAGCATGAATCAAATAACCCCAGCAATTCATGTCTGCATATATGACCTGATGAATTGAGCTCAATAAATCTTGATATGTAAAACTTTCTAGATAAAAGAGTGTTTGACTACCATTTAGATACTGTAACCCTTCCCAATATCCTCCAAACCATACAGCCACTGTGAAAGTCATTTTTTCTGCTTCAAAACAATTTAATAATTAAAAAACAAAAAAATTGAATAATTATCACATTAAATAACAAAAACAGAAAAAAACCGACCTTTTTCAAAAAATATAGGGTTGCACGAGAGCTTGATAGAATTCGGGAAACCCTAAAAAAATTAGGGTTTCCCGACTACATCCTAAAGTTTTCGGGAAACCCTAAAAAATTAGGGTTTCTCGAAAATTTTAGGACGTTGTCGGGAAACCCTAATTTTTTAGGGTTCCCGAATGCTTTCAAGCTCTCGTGCAACGTACAAACCTTTCGGTAAACCCTATATTTTTTAGGGTTTCATGAAACCTTTAGTGAAATTCTAAATTTCCTAAACCAAAACATATTTCTAACATACAAACAATTAAAATAATATATTTCTAACATACAAAAAATATATTTTCTAACATAAATCATGAACATAAACAATAAACAAAAAACATGAACTAAAGGAAATAAAATACTAACTATAACATAAACAAAAGAAAAACATGAACTCAGTAAAATAAAAGATATTTTTAACAATTCCAACCATAAACCCTAAAATAAAAGACTTACTTGATTATCCTTGAAGATTTCTGAAAAAATTTCTACGGAAAAGCTATTAAGAAATTGATGTAAATTTTGTGTGAAATGAATTTGAATGTGAAATGTGAATTTAAAGCAGTAAAAATATAGAGTAGGTGGTGACATTTATGGAGTTAGATGAGTAATTTATGGAGTTAGATGAGTAGTAGATCAAAATTTAATGAATGTTGAAAAATAAAAATCAAAATAAAATGTGAAATCAAAAGCAAAATTTAATGTGAAATAAAATCCTGTAAAATGTAAATAAATAAAACGAAAGAAAAGTAAAAAATTAAAACTTATCAATCATTGATTATAGAAAAGTAAAAAATAAAAACTTATCAATCATTGAATTTCAGGTAAATGTCAGTAAAATTGAAAAGTGGGTATTTTGATACATTTTGTTATATAATTGGGTATATGGACACATTTTACTATATTCATGGGTAAAATATTCACATTTTATATGAAAATGGGTAGTTGGGCCCAATTCCTCAACTTTTTATGCAACTAACTCCGTCCCAATTGAATTTGTCTAGTTTGACCGGGTACGGAGGTTAAGAAAAAGCAGTTGACTATTGTTTTTTACGATAATTGGTGACATTTTTGTAATAAGTGGAAATATGAGAATATAAGTGTTTGACTTTTGTGACATTTTAAGATTGTTTTTTGTTTTTAAGTGTCATTTTTGTAATAAGGATGAAAATGAGGATATTAATATTTGACTTTTGTTTCCATTTATGGGCTAACAAGTTCAATTGTAACAAACTAAAATGGTAAGTAGACAAGTTGAGTTGGGACGGGGGAGTATCATGTAATACTTTTATGATTTTATCAATTAATATAGGCAAAAACTTTTATGCACCATCCGTGCAACCGGGTCGACCCGTTCACGCTCCCAAAACGCGCTGAACACTTGTGCTGAAGCTCACCAAAAATTCACTCAAATAGACCAACCTTTGTTTATAGTTAAACCAACTTTTGTGTATAGTTAGACCAACCATGTGTAGGTAGGTCTAACTATATACAAAGGTATGTCTAATATATATAAAGGTATGTTTAACTGTATACAAAGGTATGTCTAACATATACAAAGGTATGTCTAAATATACATAAAGGTATGTCTAACACAACGTAAAGGTATGTCTAACATAATGTAGTGGTATGTGCCAAAATTCAAAAATCAAGCCAAAAAAAGACAAGGCATGAAATTTGGGCAGAACTGGTTTGTTTAACATAGCTTAAAGGTATGTCTAACATAACGTAAAGGTATGTCTAACATAACCTATTGGTATGTGATTTTTTTCAAAAATCATGTGCGAAAAAAAAAAAGTGCGGTCCCCCAACCCAGATCCGACCCGGGTGCATAGATCTAAGATCCATGCACCTGATTCACAAGAGATCCACTCATTAATATATATCATATGATATTTTTATGTGTATTAGATAACATTTTTATATGTATTAAAATTTTGAGAAATTATCATTTTGGCAAGTAATATCTTGGAAGTATATGTACAAGATTGCATGTGTTGGGGTTGATGGAATATTTGGAATCAAATATTTGAAATGATTAATGCATTTCAAATACATTCTAATGAAAGAGGATTTAAAGTCCACTAATATTTCTAAAATGAAGTTGATAAATTTCAAATACTTATCAATTCAAACACCAATCAATGAATTTACTACTATGCACTTCATATTTTCCATCCAAATACAACTTTAAGATAATAATGATCATTAGACTAACTTATTTCAAGAACTTTAGATTTACTCTTATTATTTGGTTCAATTAATATAACAAGCTTCTTAATTTTCACAATTATTATGTACATGTTAACAGCAAAATAAAGCACACACAAAGAAAAATTATACAGGCAAATTAAAATTGAAATATTAATTTCACTAGTTTAAGTGGTATCTCATTATTATAAGAATTGTCAAATTTTATAATTTTATTATATATCTTTCTTCCTTCCACTTTCGCTAACTTATTAAAAAAATTACAATATTTGGAACTCATAATATATATATATATATATATAATAAAAAATGGGAAGTGTTTATTATTCCCTTCGGTTCATTATAAGTTCGTTCTTGAATTTAAATTTTGTTTTATATTACTAGTTTTGTGCCCATGCACGGGATTAAACTTTATAAATATAAATATTTGTAATTTAAAATAATGATATATAAATTTAATAGAATAAAATTAAGTGATATATTTATATTTTACACACACATATATATATTTGAATTTTTCAAAATAATTTTTACAATATGCCACACTATTAAAAAACTTGTGAATTTGATAAAATAATTTTATTATGGAAAATGATTTTCATAAATTATAGAGCAACCATCACAATATAAAATAATAATGGAAAAAAAATACAAAATATTGTGAAACATCAAAGTCAATTTTACTATGGAAAACAATTTTCTTGAATCGTGTTCTTCACAATTCAAAGTATTCAATTAACAATAAATATATATAAATGTTGTATTTTGATACTAATTGTATTTTGATACTAAGCATTTTTAGTGGATTTAAACAATGGATTTGATGCAATCTATGTATAACCTTTTTAGCACCGTATTTCAAAAACCTATTTCCAAGAATAATGAAATTTATTCTTGACAATGTTTGAAATATAAAATCAGTATTTTTGATAATGGTCTTAAAAACAAAAATGAATGTTATCTTGTAGTGTATTAATTTTAAATTTATAAAATCTCTAATCCAAACTTAGAGACTCTCGATCCAAATTTCTACACAAAATAATTTGAATTTTCGAAATAATATAATATATTACATAGCAATAAGAATAACCAATATACAATACTAATAAAATAATACATATTCTGAATTGTTCTTCTTCAAATTACAAATAACAATAATTTAAATCATTAAAAAATGAACATTGTAGTCATTAATTATTGATCCAAACTACAAATATCTCGAAAATCAATTTGTAATCAAATAAATATACATAAAGAAGAAGAAACAATCCATTAATCCAATAAAACATAATGTTGGAATGCAGAATTTGAGAAATTTTGAATGGAAAAGGTGTGGGTGGATTCCAAGTTTATTCTCTCATATTTATAGTGGATAATATGCTTATTAAATATGGAATTAGTGCATTATTTATGATATGATCATAATTGATTGATATTGTGATTACATAATTTTAGGTTGCCTTTTGAAAAATATCAAATTTTAGATTCTTTTATATAAGTTAAAAAATATACATTTATTCAACTGAATACAATATTATATCATCTTAAAAATTAATAAACATTCCACATCCAAAATATGACATGATAAATTGATTTTCATAAATTAAAAGTCTTTCATATATAATGACATTTGTGATGTTTGAATAAGATAATTCTAGAAATGTAAGAAAAAATTTCATATGATGATTTTTTTTTTCTTAAAAATTATATTGATTAATCTTTTTAATATTTTATTGGTCTTATCATATTTACTATTTTTCGGTCATGAGACTTGTTAAATTCTTTGAGATGAATAAAGGATAACTAAAAAAAATCAATGAATCAAATTGTATATTTATGCCAAAAATCAGGGAATGAAATTGAATTTTTCGTTTTCTTTTTTGTTTTTCAAAAAATATGTAAGTCTAATTTTTCCAAATGAGATACGTGTAATGCTACTATACTTTTTTTGTTTTCAAGAAATATGTAATGTCACCCAATTTCGGATTAAAAACACACAGATTTAAGTATTGTTGGAAAGTCTATTAATTATTCATGCAAAATTCACATAATTGATGACCAAATTAATGGACTTGACTATTTCAACTTATTTGCATTCCATATTTATGAATATGTTTAATTTTATGATCTTTAATACAAATACAATTGTTTTTACGATAATGTATGTAATATTTCAGTATAAGATTTAAATTAACATAAAATCTCATACTATATTTATATTATAAATTAACTAATACTTTAATTTTTTGAGTTGGTCTCTTGTGAGACTGTCTCACATGCGACCAAATTCAAGTATGTCTTTTATAGGTATAAGTATGTGTTTTTCAGCTATAAGTATGTGTTTTATAAGTATATTTTTACAGGTATAAACATGAGTTTTAAAAGTATGTCTTTTACACTCATAAGTATGTCTTTTTCAGCTATAAGTATGTGATCTGGAATTCCGTCGCATGTGCGACGGTTGCACGCGAGTTTTGTTGTAATTTTTTATATTCAGAATGGAATAAATGTGAAATAAATGTCAAATAAAACATATAATATATATGTTACCATAATATATTATTTTTCCATATATATAATATCATGCTAGCATTGTTTTCCAAATTTAGTGGGGGAGGGGGTTGGCAGGGAAAATTATTTTAGGAAACGTTTTTGGTTTTATATATATAAAGATACAAATATTATATCATTTTATATTGGAGTGAATCATATAAATATATATTATTTATATCCATATTAAATCATATATCATTGCATAGTGACATAAATTTTATCATATATATTATTCATACATTGGCTAATGGTGAATAAATTAAATATTTTTATATTGTTTTTATTGATTTTACCAATTAACATTACATAAAATATATTAATTATATCAATTGAAATTTAATACTTAAAGTTGACTTACCATATAGATAAATATGTATGAATGTTTATTTTCATATCACTTCCTTATATGTATACATCATCAAACAATATCCCATTTTATTCACATTCATTTTTATATATAGTATCTATTTATCTATTAATAGAAAATAAATATCATTTATCATTTTTTTAAAAAAATCATTTCCAATTTTGGAATTGTGTTTTTGGCGGGAAAATTTTGACATTACTATTTCAGGAAATGTTTGTGTTTTTATATATACTAGTTTTTCGCCCGTGCGATGCACGAAATTAAATTTTTTTAAAAGATATAGTGATAATATATATCAAAAATATATATGAGTAATATATATTTCTGATAATATGTATAATACATTGAAAATAATCATTTCATCTTTTATGAATATTTAAACATTCAAAAAAGAACATATATATATATATATCAAATAAAGAAAATAAACAAAAAAAATGTTATTTTCATTATAATCAGAAATGTATTTATAATTATACTTGACATGTAATAAAGATAATTATAATTGAAATGTATATGTAATTATACTTTTTTTATTTTAACTTGACATGTTTACCAATAAAACTAATGTGATTATGGATGATTCACTATTTAATAAAGATAAATGCTTATCAATATTAAAATCACATTAATTAATATTAATAATGGTTTTATAAATCACATCCAGATGCATGTCTACTTAAATAACTATATAATATAATAATATCATATTGTTATCTTACCTTTTAATGTGATTTGATTATAAATTGAAATTTAATATATGAAAGTCAGTTAATGATTCCATAGGACCACAAATAATCTTCGGTTAAAATTTCATTACCTTTGATCTATTACATTTAATTCTAATAGAATTAATAAAGATCCATGAGACCATAACTCATATCTATAACATAAATTTTATGTAATTTTAATTTTAACAGAATTAAAGTCCCTTAAAACTTAACTCACGGTTATAAAGGAAGGTAATGATATTTGAAGTCAATTTTTTGTAATTTCTTGAATTGATTGTGCCATCTAATTAATTTCATTATGAACATACTATAAATTTCAAATTTGATTTATACATATATAATGAGTAATAGATTTCCTAATATAACATAATTTGTTAATCATATTTAAGGTTAATATTTGACTTATATATGGACGTATTACATATGTGTATATATATAATTAAATAATTAATAAATATATAATGTAATTTTATTTATTTCTATATATAGGATAGAGTTTTTGGCGGGAAAATATTACATTTCTATTTTTAGCAATGTTTGTGTTTTTATATATATAAAGATAAAGATATGTACCTTTAAATTTTATATAAAAAAATTCTCAAATTAACCCTATTAATATTCTTTAGCTAAAATTAAGGTATTTAATTAATATGATAACTTGTATATATGCAATTAATTTGATTCTATTTCCAATCTTAAATAACAAATGCAGGATATATTTTTCCAATTTTATATATGTTCCTTAATCTATATAAAAGAGTTGGTCTCTTGTAAGACCGTCTCACGTACGACGAGATATAAGTGTATTTTTTACAGATATAAGTATGTGTTTTAAAGTGTTAATTGCACTAACACCACCAAACTATCAATGATTTGCACATATACCACTTGACTTTTTTTTTTTTATTGCACTGATATATATAAACTATTTGGAATTGACACTTAAACTCTAAACCTTTTTTTTCCAGCCATTTTTAACCGGATTCCCACGTGACATACACAAAACCATTATATATATCAAAAATACCTCTTTAAGTATGTCAAGTATATATCACTTGCCCAAATCAAATGAAAATTGGTAAGAAAGAAAAGTTCAGTATTTTAAATGTCAATAGTTTACATACAGCAGATGGTTAGCGTAATTAAACCTATTTAAAAGTATTAGAATTTGAATTTTGGGCCCTACCTTATCGGTTATGAGACGAAATATATTTTTGCATACAAATTATGGAAAGTGGCAATGTCGTTTTCATTGGTAAAAAGCTTTGAAACGACATCCAAAAATCCTCCTGCGTACGGACACGCGCCACAATGTCGGCAGCTCAAAGCCACTAGGGGTATTTTAGTCTTTTTACTGCTAATGAATTTGCCAGGTGTCACTGATCTGTCATGACACGTGTTTCATAATTTTCCAAATTTAATTAGAGTAGAGAAAACAAAGTTGGAGGATAGAAGACCGACATACTGTAACTTATATCATTTGATTGGACTGCAAAAATCACCCTATGACTTCATATTATATCCATATTTTTGTATGGAAATTAAAATTCAATTTAATTTTCATTTATATGAAGATATTGTATTATATATATATATATATATATAAATTGGACAAAAGTTCGCGAAAATAAAATTTTATTGAATTGTTGGACCCTACAAAATGGACTAATTTAATGACAAAATGGACTAATTTAATACAGTTCAATTCTCATTAATCAGCTTTCATCGTTTTTACAAGTACTAAAGACTTTTCTTTTATTGAGATTTCTCTAAGTAATGTTCTTAGAGCAAGCCCAGCACGGCTCTACTCAAGCGCCCACCGACAACATCTCCTCTGTGTTGACAATGACGCTATTCTAGAGATATGCACAGTGTGGTGCCAAGTATTCTAGAGATATGCACAGTGTGGTGCTACTTGGCACCACACTGTGTTGCGCTACAATTTCTTTTTTTCTTTTTTTCTTTTTTTTAATTTTTGTATTTATTATATATTATTGAGTTATTTTATAATATTTGAGATAGTATAATTGTATTTTGTTAACACAAATTGTGATATAAAATTATAATTGAAATGATAATTTGAACAACACGAATACAAGAAAAATTGAACAACGAGAATGGTAATTTGAAAGATTGAAATGATCGTGAGTGGTCATTTCTCAACACGGATAGTGAAAATTAGAGAATCGAGAAACAATTACATAAAATTACTAATAATAAATTAAAATGTAAAAAAATACAACATCACATTACTGAAAAATAAATTACAATACATGAAAATAAAATTGACCATTTTGCACTTCGAAATGCATTAATTGATCATTTGTGGGAAGAGTATTCTAATTCAAAAAATTAAGAATTATGGCTATGTAACATCTATTTCCCTTTCAATAAAAATAAGTTGTTGTTTTTGTTTTCATTTTACCTTAAATTTCATTCAATTACTCATATAACTTTTTATTTATACAATTTGAATATAAATAATAAAAATTGTATTAAAGAGTTTGTAGGTGTGTAAATATGTTAATCAATTATAATATATTTGAAAATTTTGATTAAATAAATTCATAATTAAAAATATAATGAAATATTCCTTTTTAGTGCAAAAAGTAGTGCATAGTACTGGAGATGAAAATATTGTTTCTGCACTACTTTAGTGCAAAATCTGCACTAAAGTAGTGCTAGTGCTGGAGATGCTCTTATGGACCACGTGCACGGTTCATGGATCTGGGTGCGTAGGTCAGGTCGGGTTCTTGTCAGTCCGATCTGCGCAAATGTTTTTTTTTCAATTATTTATGGTTTAATATTAATGTATAACATTTACATTATATTAGTATAATCTTTATATACATATATCATAATATTTATGTACTTAAAAATATAATATAAAAGTTATATTATTACAACTTAAATGTTTAAAAAGTATTATAAATCTATAATATATTGCAAAAGGTAAACTAGTATAAGATAAAAGTTATAAGAACATAACTAAAATGTTAGGCAAACATTACAGAGAGATCAGCGAGTAGGCTAAGGTTTGACCATGGACCTGAGACGCATGTGGGTGCATCAAGTGCGTGTTTGGGGGACATGAAACTCTTCATATTCGGTTGACCCAGTTGCATGGTTCGAAAACCATACAACCGGTGCATATAAATATTTTTGTGTCTTTAATGCAAAATATATTTCTCTATTTTCCTGTGTGAAATTTAGTGTTCTTGTTATGATTATGACAAAAAATAAAATGGTAATTTTAACTATCTAAATATAATTTAGAGTGTGAGTAAAAAAAAATTACTCCCTCTATTTCATATAAGTTGTGGTTTTATGTCATAAATTAAGGAATATAGAATAATTTAGACAACTAGTAGTAGTGTACCGTGTGTTGCACGGTATGTTATATATATATATAATTATTCAAAAATTATAATAACATATATTGTGTTAGGAATTGACTTAGTAAGTTTTGATGAGACAAAAACCAAGTTGTAATAGAAAATGATAGTATCATTTTTGCTCATTATGTTTGAATGACCACTTGTATGTTTTAAACGTTTAAATCTCTGAGTCCTAGAGGATGCTGCAAAGTATTAGATGTTGCAAGGAAATGATACTGCTTTTTGAAAGGAAAGACTACCAACACAGAAGAAGAAAGGTTACTAATCTGCAAAGTAAAGGATACTGCATCCATAAAGATAAGAATGTTGGAATAGAAGGATGTTGAAGTAGAAGCAAGTTGCACACAGAATTGTCAAAGTAACCTAAAGAATATTGGTACATGATCCAAGGTCACTTCGAGGAAGAGTCAAATCAATACAAAGATCATACTAAGTTATCAGTAGAGACAAACAGGATGAAGTAAATCAGAAGAAAACACATGTATAGATGAAGGATGCTACAGATCAAAAAAAGGTCAACTATATTAAATGAATCTGTACGATGAAGATCAAGACATAAAACGCTGAAGATTTGTCTCATTCAACAGGCATATTTGAAGTCTATAAATACAGATGAGTGGACACTGAAACAACTACTGAAACTACAACTATTCTACGTCAAAGTTGAAGAAAAACATATGTTTTTTATTCTTAGATTGTTTAGGAGTACTTAGCAAGAGAGTGTATTCCTGCTAAGTCTTCACTCTTCAAGGAAGATTAAGAACCCTGTGTGGGTTATAGGATTTTATGTGGGTCGTTTGGTCAAGTAGGCAAAGCAACCTATGTGGAAGCTTGCTTCTCCTTGTTAGGACAAGTCTGAAATAGCTAGATTGTATAAACCAAACATCTTAACAAAGTTCCTCCTACAGTAGGAGTAGAGTGGACGTAGAGAGATTACTCCACCCTCTAACCATTGTATTCACTTGAATATATTTTTTGTCATCTACTTCATTCGAAGCATACTGCATACTCTTTAAAGAAGCATATGTTCAAAAGTGTTTACATATTTCTCGCTGCATAAAACTCTAAGTAAGTTCTATATATGAAGTAACATTCTCAATATGTTACTTCAGTAACCTCTGAACAGTAAGCTACCTAGCTACCTGGTCAGTAACCGGAACTTATATCTACTTTGGAGAGAAGTTTAAAAAATTAGAAGAGGTTTATTCCACCCCTCAAACATCTTATCACTTGGAACCAACATTTAGTGCAATGATTATTATTTTAACATAAAGTATATTAATACTTTTATTTAATATTTATATTAGTATAAATATGTATTTTAACTTTAAATCTATGTCATTATAAATAATTACATATGAAAATATTAGAAATTTGAAATACATAAATTCATATACCAATGTATGGATTAAACAAATAAATTGGAAAGCTCGTATTCAAAATGTAATTAAGATAAATAAAAATGATCTATTTGACCAAACTTATACACTCATTAAGTACTTAAAAATCTCAATGAATATAAACTTAATACCAAAAAAGGAAAAAAAAAAAAAAACGTTTTGTGTCATAACTTTACATGATTAGTAAAATTTTAAATAATAAATTTAATGTCTAAAATTAAATGTATTGGGAATGTTATCAATTTAAGTATTGAGATAAATAAATATTATATCATTAGCATTCGTAACTATAAATAGACACATATTTTAATAATAAATTTGGTCCAACAGCACATATAACTCATTAATTCTAGCTAAATCAAAGAAATTATATCCGCTTATCAAAAACATAAAAATCTATGTTGCTATCTATTTAAATTAAATAATTCAAAATTGAACTTAATCTACATTTTGAATACAAAAAAATTGAATAATAATTAAGATTTATAATCAATATACCATGGACTAAGAATGATGATATTGTGATTTGTAAAAAAAAGACCAATAAAATTACTTGTGTACCCCTTACGTCACCTCTATTGAAAATATAAACTTGGGAAGAAAAAATTGACAATAAATAAATATCAAATATGAATGATAAAATAAAAACACTTGTATATTTCAAATGAAGAAGTTGCTAAATTTGCAATGATAATTTTAATAAATTATTTTTATTTGTTTTGTTTTATATGTGTAATTTAGTAAGTATTTATTTTCCTTTGTATTTTCTTATTTCTACATTTAATATCGATTTACAACAAAGTAACACTTGTATTTTATCATAAAAACATTTAAAAATTAAAAAAAAATCATTGAAACCCACATGTATGCATTTTTATTTTGATATATTTAATATGATTAAATGTAAGATTATTAAAAAAATGACTGGTTTCATTCATATACTATATATTTATAATTGATTTAAAATAAGTAATTGATTTAAAATAAGAACTTATAATATGATGAAAGATAATAAATATATCATCCTTTATTTTATCTCATTTATCTTTTTTTTTTTTTTGCTTCCGAGTTTCTATACAATAAATACTAAATTAAGTCTCACAAATTATTTATTATTTTAAATGTCTATTTATATAAATTGAATTCATATACAATAAATGCAATAAGAAAGTGATTAATATGATTTCTTAAAATAGAAATATTTAATAAACAGGAAATTTTTTGCAGTTATTTTTGGCAAAATATCCAACTTCTATATATATATATATATATATATATATATTATATATGTATAATAGTCTTAGCCAATATTTCTTTGTTTTATATATTTGATTATTTTTTATCCATACCTTAATTATTTCATTGAACTTTTCAAGCTAAACATAAATTGAGAAGCAAATTCTCCAATCCACCAGGTGCATGAATCTAAATTGGTGCAACTGAGGTGATCCAACCTAGCTAAAACCGCCTCCATTTGGGAATTTTTTTTCGCTTCAGACTGTTACATTTATGTTATATGGATGTGACTTTTATATTATATAAAGTGACCTTTATATACAAATCTGGTGACCTTTATGTTCGGTAACTTAGAAAAAATGAAGATTTTTAAAAAAGAATTAAACCCATTTTTTGGATGAACATACATATATGTGATATTATGCATACTTTTATGTGATATTAGTTACACCTTTATAGGTGCAAACTAATATTACATAAATGCATGTGCAACTAATATCACATAAAGGTAAAAAATATATATATATATATATATATATATATACAAATTTTGCTAATTTTTTGTTTCTAAGTTAGAGTATATAAAAGATACTACATTTATATATAAAGATTACATTTATATAATATAAAGATTTTACACATACAACACAAAGGTAATAGCACGTGGCTGACCTCAACAGAAGATTGTTTGTGCTCATTTACGGGGAAAATAAGGTTAAAGATCATTTTTGCTCCTAAGACAATAAAGATTGTGATTATTTTTCATCCAAATTAAGTTTAGGCATATTCTAATTAATATTGATATGTAAACACATTAAGTAGTCTTATTGATCTATATATTTTCACTTTGATTTTGTACTCTTATAACTTCTTCTTGCATATCTAACATTATAGTGAAATGAGCTAATTCATAATTCATATATGAATTCATTAAAAGATATCATTTTGATTTGTAAATAGTGTGGTTTTGTTTCATAGATGTGTGAAACCGTTTCTTATGATCAGTTTTCACATTCTCATTATTATTTTTTCCTTTAAATTAAATAAGTTTGAGTTTTTCTTATACTAGCTTTAATCTTCTCAAATTTTATTTTTTTTTATAAATATGCAGAAGAAAAAAAAGAATCTTGAAAATATCTCACGCGTTTTGCGATTTTACCGTTTGTATACCATCTATTATTCATAACCAATATCGATCTTGTTGATTTTATCAAATTTAAATAACTTAAATCTTTGTTTTTGACTGTGATCTAGGGCATATATAAAGGTTGTGAATACTCGAAGCATGTATTAATAATAGATCATAAAAACTTGTATGTGACGATATTACGGAGAGTTCTTGAGAGACAAATTTTTTTCTCCATAAATCAAATTCATTTTCACAATAATATATATAAATTGTGAATTGTAGTTTGATCTGGTCTCGTATAAACTCTCTCGCAGTAAATTTGCATGAGTGATTCGAAATTCAACTCCTATTATTCTAAATCCTAATTTGTGTGTGCCCTGAGCACAGATCTAACCCCCTCCAACCATTCTCTTCTTTTCTTCTTCTTCACAAATCATTTCTTTTGGGAGCAGCTTCTGCAAGTCATTTCTTCTTATTTTGTGGTTTTTTTTCTTTAGATCATGATTTCTTGTTAATAATTTCTTCTTCTTCTTTTTCATTCTTGTAGATGTAACTGGTTGATTACAAATCACACTCCATGATAATGTTTTAAGACATTTAAAAGAAACTATTGTTTATCAACAATCATGTGATATGAAAAATGTGATTTCATTCATGTGGAAAATGTATACAGAGAGAGTATATATAGAGCAAGGATCAACAACTTGTAACAACCTATGCTTACGTGGCTAACTACTTTTGAGAGGAAAACAGAAAACCACAACGCCTAAGAAAGCGTTGTGTATAACAATAAAATTGTTGTGTATCATAGCTTCCATGCATAATTCCATGCATAACCCTAATTCTCTAATACGCACCAAGCGATCTTCATCCTGGGCAATCAACCAACGTGAGACGCGAGCGAAGCATCCCAAACCGAGAACCAGATAATGACTTAGTGAATATGTCAGCCACTTGAAATTCGGACGGCACAAAACGAACATCGAGCTCCCGACGTGCAACCTTCTCTCGCAAAAAATGGACATCAACCTCGATGTGTTTTGTTCGAGCGTGGAAAGCCGGATTAAAAGCCAACTTTATAGCCCCCTGATTGTCACACCACAGCAATGGAGAAGACTCAACCCTAACTCCTAACTCGCCAAGAACACCCGTGAGCCAAACAAGATCCATGGTAGCAAGAGACAAGGCTCGATACTCAGCCTCTGTGCTACTTCGGGCCACCACATGCTATTTCTTGTTGCTCCATGTGAGAAGATTAGGCCCAAGATAAATGCAGTAGCCACTAGTGCTCCTTCGATCATCATTGTCGCTTGCAAAATCAGAATCAACGAACCCTTCTAACACAAAACGACGGACAGGCTGAAAATGAATACCAAAACCCTGAGTTCCAATAAGAAAGCGAAGTACCCTCTTGCAGGCCTTCCAATGGTTAACTGTCGGAGAACGAAGAAATTGACTCAACCGATTAACAATAAATGCAATATCAGGTCTCGTTAGGGTGAGATATTGAAGACTTCCCACCACACTTCTGTACAATGAAGGTTGATCGAACATGGCACTATCATTAGTGAAGAGTTTCTGCCCAGAGAGATATGGTGTAGGGCTAGGTTTAGAACACATAAGGCCTGCAGTGTGGATGATATCACGAATATACTTCGATTGAGAGAGATGAATACCAGAATTAGTTCGACGAGCCTCAGTCCCCAAGAAGTAACTTACTTCACCAAGGTGCTTAAGAGAAAATTTAGTGTCCAGACTTCGAATAAGAGAGGCAACCATTCCATCATCATCACCAGTGACCAAAATGTCATCAACATACACTAACACAATCAGAATTTTGCCATGTGTATGGAGATAAAACATCGAACTATCCGATTTAGACTTGTGTAATCCTTGAGAAAGAAGAAAGGAAGTAAGCTTGTCATACCAAGCTTTGGGAGCCTGTCGAAGACCATATAAAGACCTCTGAAGTTTGCAAATGTAGTTAGGATGAGCATGATCAAGGAAGCCCTCAGGTTGAACCATATAAACTGTTTCCTTGAGATCACCTTTGAGAAAGACATTGTTAACATCCACTTGTTGTATCTTCCACCCCTTTGTGACAGCCATGGTAAAAACAAGGCGAATTGTTAGAGGTTTAACCACCGGGCTGAATGTGTCGAAGTAATCAACACCTGCATGTTGTTGAAATCCCCTTGCCACCAATCGAGCCTTGTACTTATTAATGCTTCCATCCGAGTTTTTTTTGATTCGAAAAATCCACTTGTTTGTAATCGGATGGATATTAGAAGAAAGCTTAGAGAAGAAGAGAAGAGAAGAGAAGGTTCTAGGCTCAAGATACCATATCAACAATCATGTGATATGAAAAATGTGATTTCATTCATGTGGAAAATGTATACAGAGAGAGTATATATAGAGCAAGGATCAACAACTTGTAACAACCTATGCTTACGTGGCTAACTACTTTTGAGAGGAAAACAGAAAACCACAACGCCTAAGAAAGTGTTGTGTATAACAATAAAACTGTTGTGTATCATAGCTTCCATGCATAACCCTAATTCTCTAATATTGTTGTCATATATATGAGATTAATTGTAGAAAAATTCGAGGAAGAAGAAAATGAAAATTTGCTTTGAAATTTATAGAGTAGAGTATGCTAATACTTTAAGAGTATACATGTTAAACTTTAAGAGTATATATGTGATCTCTTTAGAACAAATAATTGATACATTTACTAAATGAACACAACTGAATGAACACATGATACCTTGAGAGTATACAAGTGATACCTTAGTATCCTCGGTGCACACAAATTTTTTCCCTAATTTTTTTTATATATTTTTCTTAAAGCATGGTAAGAGAAACCCTATTTTTTTTTTCCAATTTCCTTCATTACATTCATAATTCACAACTTCAGCACTTACATTATAAATGTTTGGGATCATAAGTCACAACTTTAGATATCAACACTTAGATTATAAATGTTTGGATGATATTTTGACGTTTTCTATAACCAACAATTTCAGGTAAGGTTCTAATAGTGAATTGGCAAAGTATTAGATTAAATTGTCCCATGAGTCAACTCGAATATAAGAAATTATGCAATATATTTTAAGAAATTATGCAATATATTTATGTGTATTTAGTAATACTTTTTTATTATTGAATGCATTTTGGATTCACATTATAAAAAAATATGTAATATTTTTATATGTATCATATAATACTATTTAATACTTTTATATTGTATGATATATGATACTAATTGAGTCGGATCGGGTTTTAAAAAAATGTGTGGTTTCTCAAAAGCGCCGCCCCATGCTCTTCTCTCTTATTTGTGGATCGTGAAAAATGTAATATTTTTGTTTATGTTAGGAAATATTTTTTTATATATCAAGTAATACATTTAATTTCTACTATGTATATTTATTACATTATAAATGCAAAAGTATTACCTAATATTAGAAAACTATTATTTAATATATACAAAAAGATTACATAGTTTTTATGTTCAATACGATCTGCCCCGTCTCATAAAATGTGACTCGTGAGAGTTTTACGAAACTCGGTGACCCAAAATTCGACTCCCGATTATCCCACACCCCTAATTATTTAATATTTTTCAAATTTGGTACTTATTTGCTCGTTTCATTCATAATTCACAATTTAGATATCAATAGCTACATTATAAAGGAGTTCATGAGAATGTTTGTTGTTTCTATAGTTCTTTTGTTCATAATTTCTATAATAACAATTAATACATTTAAGCAAGTACTCACAACAGTCAAGCTTTAAAAATAAAATAATTTGGTGCAATATATATTCCTATTCAAATATGTTGAGAACTAGTTGAATATTAGTCATTAATGGAACATCTAAACACACACATAGATTTATAAACACATACCTATGGTAGGGCCTTTTGATGATCAATATATATTGAAATCAAATAATTGAATTCTCAACTCCATTTATTTTATCTAAAGAGGCATGTTAGTTGAGATTTGGACCCTCCATGTATTTCAGGACAAACTAGATCTTCAGATATTTTGTTTTATTCTTGTTTAGACACTAACTTTTTAATAATATATTAATAAAAAGGATGGACAATTTATGTATATATAAAGAATTAAATTTCTCCAAAATATCCATAACTGAGTGGGTTGCCAAACCACTTTACTTCAACCACTCATATTGTCTCATAAACATGAACAATTGGGTGAGATAAGGGTTTGGAATTGGGTTCAATTTTGATTATTTTTTTCTGTGTAATTAGGACATATATATAGTTTTTACAAGGATGTATTAAGTAAAACAAGAGATGTATTAAAGTAAAGAGAGAGTTTTACGTGAGACCGTATCATGAATCAATCCACATTTCACAATTCATAAATAAATTTGTGAAAATGAATTTGGTTATTGGGTAAAAAAGATCTGTCTCATGAAAATTATCTATGGAGACCGTCTCCTGCAAGTTTTGTGTAAAGTAAATGTATAATAAAAGAAACTAGTTTATTAAGAAAAAATGGAGATTTTAAATGCCACTAAAAATATTATTTTGTGAAATCTTACAAACTCCAAGTAAATAACTTATATAACATTTTAGAGAGCTTACAAATTCATGAAACACTCTTTAAATCGAACTTGATTTGGTCTAGAGACATGATTCAAAGATTGACGAATTAAGTAATTATGCAACATGGTGAGTCACTTGTATTATTCTCGAGTTTGGTCAAATTATGAAAACCAAACTCGAAATTTGTGAAAATTACATAATGAGTAGGTCTCACATGAGCCCGTCTCACATGAGACCGTCTCACGGATATTTTTATGTGAGACGGATCAACTCATAACCAACACTTAAACATTTATATTGTTGAACCTGATATGTAATTGTATGACTCAGAAAATCGAGCTTGAGGTGTAGGATCTGGAACCGGAAGAATCAATCCAAGAACCGGTCTAATTGTGGGTGAACCGGGCGTTGCATGAAAACGGGACATGCATGAACCGGGCTGGAGTTAGTTAGGGTTCTTGCGCAGAATTCAAATTTGTAACTGAAATTCGCTCAGATCCGTTAGGAGGTTTGATAAATTGGTTGAGGGCTTTTCTTCTGCAGATCATTAGCTATATATAGTTGTAGTTTCAGCTAGATTAGATTATCGATTTATGAGTTGTGAGTGATTAGGGTTTTCTAGTTTTCACTTCAAGAACCCTAATTTCAGATTTCTTCTTGTACTCGAATTCTTCTCGTTGTTTAGTGAATTTGGCGAGTGTTCCACAGTGGATGTAGGCTAGTGCTAAAGCCGAACCACTCTAAATCGTTTGTGTTGTGTTTCATTTCGTTTTGTGTGCGTTTCTTGATCTCCAAAACACTTTTATGTTGTGGTTTGTATTCTTGGGTGTGAATTGGTTTGCTGGGATCTTGTGGTGCTTTAAATCAACATATATGTAAATTCATTAAAATGGATTCAATTCATGTCGTGATAAAGATCCGTCTCACAGAAACTATTCGTGAAATTGTCTTACATTAGTTTTTGTGCTACAAATTAGATCTCTTTGAAACCAAACTCTGAAATATGTGAAAATTATAAATTAGATCTCTTCAACGATTAGATTTTCTACATATGTTCTTCTTTAACTTAATTCATGTATCGTAATAGACTATGATATTGATAAGAAATTAGCTGAGTTCAAATTAAATTATCTATGAAAAAACGACCAAATTAAAACTTTTCCTAAGTTTTTTTTTAAATGAATTAAGGAGTTGATTGTAATTTACACAAATATATACTAGTATATATTTATAATTTGATAATGTAAAATATAAATTATAATTAGTAATTTTAAACATAGGCTAATCTATTTAATTTTGATCGAACAATCTTTTTAGGAAAATGATTGAACCTAAGTTCCTAATTTCATACCAGCGATTTTCCTAAGTTCCCAATTCTTTCTTTTTCACTTGTCCGAAAAATCTTGATCGAAATAGCCAATTAAACCCCATTTCAATATGGTTTCCCTTATTTAATTGTTTTTTTAATGAAATCATATTTGAATATGATATTCCCATATTATAACTATTTTCATATAATTTAATTTAAGTTTTATAATTATAAAAGTTGTCCAATATCGATCACTTTTCATCAAAATTCCTAAATTCATCGGAAATTGATATGAGAGTTGCAATTCGCATATCACTCAAAATTTGGATTTTCCGACCACTTAAAACATGTGGCACTATAGTGCTAACATGGTAACAACTTTTGGACTATTCTTTGTTGGGCGTAGCATCTTAAAAGATCAGGTTGTGCACTGGCTACCGTCCTACCAACATTCACACACTAAAAGGTTGGTGATGCCTTAAAAAACTGGATCGTGTTCGACACTAGTTTGTAAGTGGCATTTGGAATAAACGTAATGTTCTCACTACCAACAATCGTTTTTTCACACAATGGTAAATGATTTAGCTCCAACCTACTATTAATCCAATATCATATCACATGTTCGAATCCTCAAATATTTGGTAAGAGAACTTGCAAGCTCTGAGCATGGTCAAGAAGGTCAATCGTCAAGGCCCATATATTTGGTACCACAAAAATGTAATCAAACATTGTGTACTATAAATGTAATTTTTGTAGAATTATCTTTTTAATTTCATAACTAGAGTTTTATTGTTCTTGTTCTTTCAACTTGACATATTGAAAAATCATTGAATATGTGCAGACAAAGAGGTCCATTGATATAATAGGAAAAAGTAAGAGCTACAAATGGGAATGGAATTGTTGTGTAACAAACTGAGATGAAAAGCCCATCATTCAAAATCAACTTGTTTTTTAATTGGAAATGTCACATAGTTTGTATCACTTTGCAAATGGCACCCCATACCCCCCACCCCACCCCACCCCACCCCACCCCACATGGCCATCTTAATATTTAGATCATTGATTGAATGAGACTTTGATTTTGTGCAAAAGGGCCCCACTCACATGGGTAACCCTTATTACTCATGAAAATTGGCTAGCATCTTTCCAATGTCACCTTCTAATTTAGCCCCCACAATCCACATTTAGGGTATTAGGTCATGGGGCACATGCCCTACATTTTCAAAACATATTTCATATTGGAGAAGTTGAGTAGTCCATATTCATTCATGTCATCACCATCTACTTTTTTAGATGTATCTTTCTGTTATCTATCAATTGTAAATTCAAGAAAAATACGAATTCTTCATAGTCGATGTATACTACGAAAATCCCAAATCCGAAAACTAAATATGTAAATTGCAAAATGACCTAAATGAATTTTCAATGCAACTAAAGCTTTTCAAGGATTTAGAATTTGTTGATGAGAATGAGGACTAGTAAAAATGTTATACAAGTGCATCTTATATGCACTTGTGATCCTTTTACTCCTAAATAGTTAAAAAGGCTTAATTTTTGTAATATAATTAAATGTTATTGGCATGTGTATGATCACTACAAAAAAATTATGTTTTCCTAAAAACAAAAACTGTCCTCATCTCCAGATTAGATAGAAAAACAGAAGTTGAATGAAGATTCAAATATAGCATTTTGCCAAGAATGCAAACAATGTTGTGGGCAATTGGAAAGTGAGATTCAAAGTGTTTACCATAGTAAATTACTATTTTCTAATATGAAAACTATTTGATAGACTATTAAACCAAAATGTCATCCAAGTATCAGTATCAATATAACTAATATTGGCCACAATACATAAGGCATGTGTTGAATTATATATTTTCCACTTTTCAAAAATACTGTTTTTGCCCATAAAATTTGATTTCTAAATTGTAATATTTCATGTGTTATATGTTTTTACCTAGTGCTCCTTTTTTTTTTTTTTTTCTGTTTGGTTTTTACCTGCAATAAGAAAGGGCAACATAAAAATGTATAGGACAAAAGTAAAAAAGAATATCAAAGTAGAAGGAACACAGAAGAATATTAAGTACAGAAAGTACAAAGACAAAAAAAAAATTGTTTTTCTTATTAGTGAAAGGGCTTTAGAAACTCTAAAAACATTGAAATGTTTTTTCTCCCCCTAAATATGCTACATGTCACACATTATATCATTTTAGGATAATATTTATTTGAATAGATTGGAATTAATCCAGTGAAACATCTTACACAGGATGCATGTCAGTTAATTTATTGCATCAGATTCAACCAATTTTTTTCACTATAATAATAAGTGAGAATCATTATTACATAACAGCAATCATTGCACAATGCACATAGTTTCACACAAACTGTTGGATTTCCTTAAAATGGAAATATTCCCAAACAGTCCCTTGCAGAAAACTGGCAACAAGAATGGATCTACATTGGTGGATGATTTAAGAATTCAAGATTTTGTAACAAAAAGAGAAATTCATTTATGGGACAACAATCCAAAACATCACAAAACATACAAGAATTTACTTTTCTACCATTGCCCTCAAATACAACTCTCATAAATAGATACTATGTAATGTTTATGGATCATATCATATAATTCATACATAGATAATGTCACATAAGACCTATATGATGATGAATCATATCATGTAACTCTATATGGATCAGATCATACCGTATAATACTATATAATAATATATGAATTGCATTGTATGAACCCATGTGAATCATAGGGATATTTTGGTCTTTTTGACCTAAAAGGTTCCATTTATGAAAATGAGTGGTGAAGCTTGTATACTGTGAAGTACAACTCATAATGCCAGCAGATACATACAGCCCTTATCAATCAGTCTTAATACCCTAGGATCCAAGGCAGATAAAAAGTCTCTTTTCTAAATAAGAACAAGCAGTTATATAGGTCTATATAAATCATATATCTCTATCTTGTTTAGTTTGAGCACATGCTCTCATTACTGTTTAAATATAACATGTCCTTTTCTTTCAATACTTAGAGCCTTTGTTGTTCTCCTTTTGACTCCTATACATATATCTAAATCCTATTTTTCTTGTTTCTCTTATCCATGGGCACAATTTCATGTCATTTCTAATGTGTTCAACACTTATTCTATCCAATTTAGTGTGTCCACACATCCATCTCAATATTTGCATTTTTACTATCCTCATTTCTTGTAATGTTTGTGTTTAGTTCCCCAACACTCTTGATTCATAAAATTAACATCACATGTTCTAAAATTTTACTTTCGGTTTTGGTGATATTTTATCAACGGATCAGTCTGCTTGAATGTATGCTTATGTATTTATCGAGTATTGGACCAAACACGAGTAAACTTTAAAAGATAATTCGTACGGAGTAAGATCAAGTATCTTACATTGGGAGGTAGGGATTGGAATCGCATCAAGGGCCACTCTTTCTCCTGCATAGAAAGATAATATTACGAATGGCACATGAATGCCTTTAAAGGAGATGGGTCATAAAAATAACTATGCACTTTAGCAATAGAACTGACTATAAAGTCATAATTGTCACTAGTTGAGGTCTGATGCATCATTGCACAGTATGATATGCAGTAACATTTCCGTCAAAAGATTGTACAAAACCTAGTATGTAGTTGTAACACCCCAAATTTCCAATTAAATCATTTCCTGGGTGATAAGTTATTTATTTAATTATCATGGTAAGTCATGAAACACATTAGCTATGCAATAATTCAAATATTATATCTTATGTAAATATGATTCTTAAATAACTAAGTTTATAATCATATCTAATTAAATATAGAAATTTTTAAAAATCAAGATTTATTAGTTGTGATAAGAGAAATTTTTAAATAGGAGGTTGAGAAATATAAGGAATTTGTTTAACTCCTCCTAGATACAGTAGACTTCAAAACCCTATCTGTAACTTTATATAATAATCTCATTTGACAATTAAAGGAAAAACAGAGAAAACAAAACGTAAATTAAAGTGGGAATATGGAAGGAAATGAAGGAATCGAGAAAAAAAAACAGTGAGGCCTGTAAGAGAAGAAAACGAAGCAAGCAGAGATCAGGTATGGTGCTTATGAGTGAATTTTGTATATAACTTTACATTAATTAGGATCTCTAATTTGATCATATGTTGTTTTTGAGATTTATATATCTTTGAACTCTAATAATATTGTAATTAAACAGATTGAGTCCACAACTAAAGATATATACTTTATTGATATGTTATTTTACTCTAGAAATATCATTGTTAGTATAATCTTCTCTTCTTTAGGATGCAATTATATGTCAAAGATGATCGTTAAATTTGAGTATAAGAATTCTGTCTTACATCATACAATAGGTAGGATTAGATCACCATTTATCAACTGATATAATTCCAGAATTTGAATCATAGGTTAATTATGTATTCAATTAGTTCACTTTTAGTTTAAGAACCGATCTACATCTATTCGTAATTATTATAATCTTATTAAGTTAATACTCGAAAATTGTTTTAATCAAGTGCATTGGCGTGATGTTATGAATTTTAAATGTCTAGTTAGTCACTAAGGTGATTATTGTTAATTTCAATTATAAAAGAATAAGGGAATTAATTATAGAAAGCAAAAGCAGCACTGACTTAGTAGAATAATATTGCTCAATATGAGAATATTTTGCTAAGTCCTGCACATTTGTTAACTTTTGAGATTTAGGTTATTTTGTTTAACTAATCAATAATTAAATAAGATGGTCCAGAGAATTCTTTATTTCATGATGATGAATATAGTAAATGTTTATATTCTATTGGTGTCTAAATAGTTGTTCTAGTTTATCATATCTTGAATTTTAAAATAAACTTTCTAAATTAGTGATGGAATTGTTGTTTAAACATGAGAGTTTTATATATTTAGTAAGATGTTGGCTTGAGAAATTTGATTGGCAATTATCGGCTTATGTGTTCTTTCAAAGTGAATATGCACAGTATTATTAAAAGTGGTTATAGAAAATGAATTATAAACTAAATTGAGATCATTGTTATTACTAGGATAGACAATTAATTATTTTAGCATGTTAAGTTTTGAAGAATTGATTGTAGTAATTTAAGATTGTCCCCTATGATTATCCAGGATTGAATAATATAGAAATTTATTATAGAAATTGAAAATTATTTAAGATTAACCATAGAAATTGGATTTTTGGTCTATGAAGAGATTTGATATTTATTAGGACTGAACCAATATTCAATAGGTGATGTAGTTTAAGCATTTAATTCACAGGAGGACTGATTATGTAATTTACTGGTTTAGTTTAGTAAGAAGCTTTCGGGTTAATTATATTATTATGTCCTTCTATTTGAGATTTAGTATCATACCAATAACTAAAATAATTGGTTGAGTAATACTAAACTATCATATGCCAAGATACTTAGTTTTAGTATATGATATACTAAGGCCTGATTTTACATTTTTATCAGTTGACTGCACTCTAGATTTGATCGGATAAACAATAAGCGTATATCACTTTAGGGATCTTGATATTCTGAGTTTCGGAAATTTCAGGTAAGTACATCTCTCACCTGCAGTATGAGTAGTTCAAAATTATTTGTTTATTATTTATGTCGGTTTACGTATATGTTGTGTTATGTGAGTATGCTTTAATGATTGCTAAGTGATGTGCTTACGTGTTTGATCATATACAAGATTTTAGTGAATCATGTTATGCATGAATTAAGAAAGTATATTATGAGAAAATATGTATATGTATATAGTTTTATTTTATATATTTTAGAGACTGGTACCAGGGCTCCCAGACCGCCCACAGGAAGAAATTAAGGGCTCCCAGACCGCCCTACAGTTATTAGTTGCTCCGTTTGGATTCGTTGGCTCGCGACCACGAGTTCTGCGGAGTTGCGCGCATTTGGTACCATGTCTGGGCCCACAATATATTATTTTCAAGTATAATAGTATATTATTTTCAAGAATACAGGTATATTGATTTGATTAGTTGATGTTTCTAGTTTTCTTTAAGAGTTGTAAGAAAAAAATGTTTTGTGAGATTAGATTATGTGCTTACTAAGCGTTTGGCTTATAGTATTTACCTCATACTGCAGATCAAGTCAAAGATTATGTGATGGGGTAGCAGCACTGAAGGGTGATTGATGGTGACGGCGGAACCTCGGAATTGGTTTAAGATATTTCATGAGTTGATGCTTAATTTGACATTATGATTAGATGCTAAACTTTATTTTCCCAAATGTTAAAAAAATATATATATGTTTCCGCTATTTAAAGAAAAGAATTTTACAGTTAAAAGGAAAAAAATTATATCGTAAAGGTTATGCATGTTTTAGTAGAGGTAATAACCCCACTAGAAGGGGGTGTTACAGTAGTAGCAAGGAAATTGTACCTTAGGTAAAATGTTGTCCATCTGAAGCAGTAACGTGCCCGATTGCCCATCTAAAGGACTTTCAAAATGTTCAAAATCAATTCTGATACTAAAACTTGGAAACGGATTTTGTCCATACAGAATTGAAATGGATTTTGTCCAATAACTTCACGTCATCTAGAAAGGCGTGCCATTACACTCTAATGTTCTTAATGTAGTGCATGTTTAATTTGCAGGAAATTGTAAGGGAACTCCAGAAGGTGAAATATATAAATGATCAATATTGTTACAAGAATCATAATAGGGTAGTCTCACACTCACAAGTGTAAAAAATAGTAGGAGCCCAGTTCCATATGGTACACTAAAACCAGAGCTAAAATGGGGATTGCAACAGAACACAAGGAGCAAGAACTATATTTTTTTCTCAAAATTTTCACCACACTTAGCAAGATGTATGCAGTAGCTGCAGATAATCCAACAATTACTTCACTTACCAGCAGGATCTGGATAATTATTCAATACCTGAAATACGGGAAAAATAAAAAATAAAAAACAAAAAAATGAACTTTCTTTTCTCAGGAATACTCTTTAAGGAAATTATAAGTAAAAACAATAAACAAGAAGCAATCAACGTTATCATATACCTGATAAAGGTACCAGGAGACATATGCGTCGGTGGCAGCATATTTTAATTGTTCATTTGATAGAACATCGACTTCCCAGTTTCCTAGTCTGATTTTGTTTGGCTTGGGCAGCTAGAAGAATAAATTACACCAGTTAGAATTGGTTAAGTTGTGGTAAAAACATGTCAAAAACCTATTAAAATAAGCTGTGATTATTTAACAATTACTAAATTACGAGTTCAAAATGACAGATGCATGCCAATCTTCGTAAATATTCTATATATTCATGAAAGCAAATACACTTTCTTCCAAGACCATCTGGCTGAATAAGAAGTACTTAACAAGGAGTCTAAGAATCAAATCAAAATCAGCAGATGAGGCCTCTGAATCAGCTAAGTACATGTGTAAGAAACAACATTTCCAAAATGTGTAGATATAGGAGTTATATATAAACATACAAGCTCTAGATACGGCAGGTGACATCACCACACCTGGCCCATATCAACTAAGCTACCATGCACATTGACCAGCATGCTCAGGAATGTAGTTCATGCCAGCTGCAAAAGTACCAGCATCAGTAAGCCAGCTGCAGCTCATACAATCAACATGAGCATCAACTCAGCTGAAAGCTCAAATGATTGTGAATCCTTATATCTAGCATGCTTATAATTAAGATCAAAGGACTTTTAGGCCTAGTTTGAGTCCACCATCAGAAAATAAAGATGTTTGATATAGCAAAAATGCAGAAAATTAGGGGATCTGATTAGATTTACATAGTGGGTAGCAAACTAATTTATTGGAGATTTTCCTATTCCTTTAGTTTTAAATTCTTCTACAAGAGGATCCAAGTAAGCATAGATTACAGCAGCATTACAGAATTCTTTAAATCAGAATTTCCTTCAATTTCCTTCTTTCAAAAGCTTATACATCATTGAAGCAAAAACCCTAGCCATTATTTTGCACATCTAAATTGGCGACCATATCTAAAGGATTGTCATAGCTATGAATTGTTACTATAACCACTTGTCAAGCATTTCCAACTCGAGTATGAGCAAGTTTCCAAGCATGAAGTTAACTTTGATGTTGTTGAATTCATTTTGTAGACCTCCATATATAAGAGGCATAATTACGACTCATGGAAAAGAGAGAAGAAACCAAGCTTTAAAGTGAAGTTGAAGCAGCCACGACTGCAATGAATTTTCACTTTGCAGCCAAGCAATTCGCACGCAAATCCTAAATGTTAAATGATAGAGAAAAAATTAAAAAACTCTCAGTGAAAATCTCTCAAACTCATGGTTCAAGTACCTTTTTGCAAATGAGCATTTCAACTAATGATGATAGACTCCACTTCTTGGGATCTCCACCAAGCTTTTGATTGGCAAGATGAGAAAGATCTCCTAAAGTGTTGATTGATACATTATAATCTCGCAAAACCTTAGACGCATCAGTTGCAATATTTACACCCACCTATCCATGGATGAAGCAGTCTATTAAGTAGATCAGATGACAAAGACTATATTAAAATCACAATAAAGTAAAAGGTTCAACCAAAACATCAAATATCATTTTAATACTTGAATGTGTAAATCACCACCTTTAGTATAGTTTGGTCCTCAAGAAGACTTTGCAAACTTTTAGGTATTCCAGAATGAATAATATGCAACACATGGCAACAACCATTCTCCCCACATATCTGCATAACCGCAGCCTTCCCAGGTGCAACACCTGCTGGGAGTTATCAATAAATTTTCATAGAAATGAAAAACTAACTTCAATTACACTCTTTTCCTTGGGTGTGAAAGAATTCAAGAAAAACCCAACATGTGAACCTATTCACTGGTACACTGTTATCACTTGCAGATGCACAATGACATTGATTGCTTCAAATGCTATCTCTTTCCCAAGCAAAAAAATCTTAATGCTTACACTTAAATTTTGCCCATGGTTACAGAGATGCATGTGCTGCATGATACAGGTACAAGATACGAGAGACAGCAATTTTCTAGAAAACATTATAATAAGATTCAGAGAGTGTGTGTGTGTGTGTGTGTCTCCCTCTAGAAATGTAAATTCGTACATTGTATAAGTAATGATAAATTGATTCAATAGTAAAGAGAAATTAATAATGTGAAATTCTAAGTTGTTCTATCTATTCCGTTGTTCACTCATATGCTTCAACTAATATAAGACTGAAATGAATTTACTTTATTAAAATAAATAAGTAGAAATTACACAAAAGTCAAGATTTAGAACACCGATGATGCGAGTAAGGAAAAGATCATGGGTTTGACTCATTTAATTATTTATCAAACTCATAATAGGACTTATTTTTTATGGGACTGTTATAATTCAATTGAAAATGAACAAAGGTATGATGGGCAATTAAAAGACATACAAAAATGAAAAAAATAGAATATCAGGTTTTATTTGAATATCATTTAAAAAGAACATTATACAGCACCAAGTATGTGAATGTATCCAAAAGATATCAGATAACCCTCTCATCATATCCCTTTTGCCATATCTTTTCGATTTTCTAATACTCCACAATCATATGGCTCTTCCCATATCTTTCTTCAGGAAGTAGCTGGTACTACACAGGATCATTTCTACAAGTATCTGGCATCATAATTTAAAACATTGCACATCTACAGACTAATTTCCAAGGATATGACCAGCATTTTGGATAGGCAGCCAACTAAACTCTTAAGCTACATGTTAAAGAAATGTGATCTAGGATGTACTCAAGGATTTAGATGTTGCAACAGTCATCACATTTCCTGTCATTTATTAGAATATTTTAAAGGCATTACTAAAACTAGTAATTCAATAGCGTGATGAGCGGTTTATTATTTATTTTGATAATACATACAATTTATAATAATATAATAACGTTATTATATAAAAAATTATTCATATATCTTTATTATTTCAAATTTTGTATTATATAAAAAATATAGTTTTCATATTTCTATTAAGTTTTAAAGTTTTGTATTTTATAATTTGAAAAATCATTAGGTAAAGTAGAGTTTTAAAAACAATGTAGAATTTTGTTGAAATAACCCCCATTTCTTGTGTCTTTTAGGACTTTGGTGGTGTGATGTTCTAAGTTCAAATAACATCAATTGTATATGTCATTCCAAATTATACTAGATAATATTAAAAAGTCGGAATACAAAATTTATAAATAACTTAAACAAGGAACTTGAAAGCTTACATTATACTTGTTTGTCTTTAATACAATTTTTTCATGGCTTGAAAGATAATTTGAATATCGTAATGAATTTTGGAGTTAGTTAAAAGTGACCAATAAATAATATAAATTTTAAATTAATTGTTTATATACAAAATGCCTCATAATTATAAAATATATATTAAAAATTGTAACTTCAAAATTGATGATAATAATAATCAGTTAACCAAAAAAAAATTGATTGCATCCTATTTATTTTTATATTTTGTTAAATATTTCTCATAATGTAATAAATAATTTGATTAGTCAATAGTTTTGGGGCTAGTTAAAAAAACAAATTAACAATATAAGTTATTAAATATTTATTTATATATAACATTTCTCATAATTACAAAAAAATATTTTAAGATATGTTTAATTATAAAATTGATAATAAGAATAATTCTAGACATTAAGTATCTAAAGGCTAAAGTTCACGAAAAAAAATTGAAAGCTCACATTCTATTTGTTTATATCTTTTGTTGAATTTTTTTCATGACTCGATAAATAATTTGATAAGCTAATGATTATTGTAGTTAGTTAAAAATGACAAATTAACAATATAAATTTTGTTATTTATTTATATACATCATTTCCTACAATTACAAACAAATACCTTAAACTTTAAAGTTGATAATAAGAATAATTATAAACCTTATGAAGTATTAAAGTGAAAAAATAATTAAATTATTATTGAACAATGAACAACAATCATCATCAACAACGAATAATTAATAATAATAATAATAATAATAATAATAATAATAATAATAATTCTAAACATAAATAATGACAATATATTATATTGAAAATTACAAACTTATAATTTCTTCTAATGGTTCTAATTAATAATAACAATAATAATGATAACAATAATTCTAAACATAAATATTGATGACAATGGTTCCATAAATATATAGATATATAGATATAGAATTTAAATAAACAAATATTAATTTTGAAATTTAATTTTATAAAATACCCTAACCCCCTAACCACCCCAGCCGCCGCCGCCGCCGCCGCCCCCACCCAACCCAACCTTTCCAATTCCCCACAATTGTGCAGCAAAAGCTGCCATTACTTTTCTTTATTATTTGAATTTTTCTTAATCTTTCTAAAAATAGAAAAAATTAGGTGGGAAAATCATGTATTGCTATTTTTGGAGAAGGTTTTATTGTTATATATATATATATATATATATAGATTATTTGCACCAGATTTTGAGGCAATTCAAGTTTTGTAGCCTTAGATGAACTTGTATATATTAGCTAGTTTTAGAAGGAAATAAATTAGCTTGTAATGAGAAATCAGGGATACTACACAGTTTTAGATCAGAATATTATTTGTTTATCATGGTATCAACCTGGTTCTGATTTCTCCATTTTTTCCTCTTGTTCTCCAGTCTATGTCAACCCCTCATGTCTTCGTACAAGTATGATGCTTTTCTAATTCATTTTAATGGAAAAAACTTGTCAAAGGAGTCATATTGATGGTAGGAACCCAGCTTCTAACAAAAACAAAGCACTCTAAGTGGGAAGTCAACTAGTCAAGGATGCTCAAATAATGGTATTGATTCTAGGATCTGTAGATATTTTACTCTGATATTTTGCATCTCTGATATTTTACTCTAGCTTTATGGTATGGTCTATGCAACACTACCAAAAAAAAGGGGTCTTAGCTCTGTTCAATTATCCATGAAGGACATGTCCATAAAAGAGATCAATTTCTCATGAAACTACCTAAAGGGTAGTTTCATAAAGGACATGTCCCAATTACTAAAAGAGATCAATTTCTCATGAAACTGAGATCTAAATTTGAAATTACCTTGTTTGATCTCATGAATGTAGGACATGTCCTTTCTTTGGATGCATGCTCAATTATTTATTTCATGAGGACCCAAGACTTCTTTACTCAAACCACACCACGGAACAGCATAGACCTATCTCTATTTATGTGGTTTATGCAGCACAAAGTAAGCAAAATGGCGTGATCATAAATACTGTTATACACTCTTGTTGCAAATATTTTGGCCATATGCTTCAAGTTGTCGACAGAGATTTAGCAATTATTGCAAAATGGATGGCCATGCAACCTCTGGAGCAATCAGGAACCGCATATACTACTTTATTTGGCTCTTCTACTAATGGTGGTTCTATGGATGCAACTCCACTAACACAAAATGCTCTAGTCCCCGTTCAAACCCCTGACCCCTGAAATCATACGACAAATAATCAGTTTTGTTATGTCTGCTTTAGGTTTCTCAGGTAAGAAAACTCTTTTCTACATCATCTCCTTTGTATTTTTGACTCTGGAGCTTCCTATCATATGGCAAATGATACTCGCTTTCTCAGCAATGTAAACATATTTTCTGGAAATCTCAAGATTTATACAGCTGATGGAAATTAATAGTGATGTTTCCACTTTTGAATTTATTTGTCATGACTGGACTTACCTCCAATCTTTGTCTCTGTTGGCCAACTAGATGACTATTTGCAAAGCAAATTTTCTAATTTGGTTGTATTGTGCAGGATCAACTATCCGGGAAGATGATCACAAAGGGGCCTAAAGCAGGACATCATTTCCCTCCCCATTTTCCTTTGCCACAAAGTTCTCTTTTACCCTTGATCATCTGCAATTCTGCTCATGTTGATCACAGTGTGTGGCATAAGTGTCTTAGGCATCCAAACTCTTATGTTCTTCATGATTTACTCAAGTCTGGTCTACATGAGATAAACAGTCGTCATTTCTTAGAGTTATTCAATCTGACTACGAACTTTATAGCTCAAGTAGTATCCCACCTTTATAAGGTGCAGATTGTGTGATGAGCATGATTTGTACTTGAATAACGCAAGTTTCTCGTCTTTATTCCCTCCCTTACACTCCCTCTAGCTCATTAAAAGAAAAAAAAGAGTTGTTCAATCTGATTGCACATCAAAATTCGTGTAGGCTTGGTGAAACCGTGAAAGTACAACTCTACCATTTCTTTCACGCACATCAAATTGTACAACCTTTTGATTTGATATATAGTGATGTATGGGTGTGGAACCAGTTATATCTCAAGCTAATTACAAATATAATGTTAGTCTATTTACTAGGATTTATTTTCTACATTCTAAAGATTCTGGAATTCCTTTAAACACCTCCTAATTTGCACCATGTTTTTTTTTTTTTTAATTTGTGCCATGTTCATCAGAAAGGTTTCCATTGTCATGATCCTAATTTGCACCATGATCGGATTTCTGGAAATGTGATTTCATTAGAAAGTATTTCCTTTCCACTCACCATGATAATCCTGCTTCTGAAATCTCAATTTTCTGTTTTGCCACTATTTACTGACCATGTTGTCGATCAGTACCTTTTAAGCCTCTGATGGCAATGCATTCCCTAACTCAATTTCCATTGGCAATGTATTCCCTAACTTGAAAAAGGATAAATATGTTGGGAGGATTGAATCCAATTAAGCGAGGAGGAGCATTAAGGGCTTAAAAAAGAAAACTAGCAGAGGAATATATTTGATGAGAGAAAGATCAAACAAGAGTTCGATAACTCAGTCATGAAACAATTTTTATAAGAAAAAATTAGTCTCACTATCACAATACAGACATCCTTGTACCTGTGCCATATTGCGAAACATATAAATTTAAAGAAGAGAAGGTTGCATAGATTTTAGAGGCGAGAGGCGCACAGAGGCGCAAGGGTCGCCCTGGCGCCCGAGGCGAGAGGCGCGCCCGAGGCGCGCGCCTCTTGAACAGAGGCGCTGAATTAATAAAATTAATAAGAAAAATATAAATCTCTTAATTTAAGTCTAATAAATCCATAACATAAAGTTCAAACTTCAAATAAATGATAAAACACATAAAATAGAGTTCATAGTTCAAGCTAAGTCTCAAACACATGAAATCCGGCAGTCGGCTCTGGCGGCCGGCGGTAGCAGCGGCGCCGATGGTGATCGGCAGTGGCAGTCTGCTGCCGGCGCCGGCAGTAGCAATTGGGTGGTTAAGGTTGGACGTTTAAGGGTGGTAGAGTAGAAGTGTAAGACTATATTTTTGAACCCTAATTCACTTGTCTCCAAAACCCATCCTATATATATACTAAAAAATATATGTACTAAATATTAAATTTAAATAAAAAAAAGTGAATGTGAGAGAGGAGCGCCTGAGGCGCACAAGAGGAGGCGCACGAGGCGCACAAAGGCGCTCGCCTCTTAAACAGCGCCCGCCTCAGCCCTTGAGAGGCGCTACCCTCTGCGCCCCTTGCGCCTCTCGCCCGAGGCGCGCCTCTAACAAGTATGGAAGGTTGAGTCACACGATTCGCCCTAGAGCAGTCAGCACACTGAAACATCATTACTATGGTTCATTCCTTGTAGAAAATGTCTAGCTATGACCTGGTGATAACTTACAAGCACGTGTAATAAACATATACACATTAAGGTGTGCCTAAAAGAACAAAAAAGTAGATTTCATAAATTTGCCAGCTCTATGTTTTTGAAGACATACTCGACACTTTACACAATTATGAAAATGAATATATGTGAAGTTTAATCAGTCTCAATAAAGTATTAATTAAATCGAGCTACCTGTTCGAAATGTGGGTCTCCACTCGATGTCCAGACCAAGGATGCACTGCTCATCATTTATTTTCTTAGCTTCCACAAAATATAGAAGCTCCTTTGCAGCTCTTTCAACCTCTTCTACAGCGCTGCTATATATAATGCGGCCTCCAAATTTTATTTCTGAGCACAAAAGTAGAAACAAAAAGGGTTTCATTCTCCAGGAAAAAAGAAGCTGATAACCAATGTATATTTGTTTGTAAAATAAGAAGAGGAAAAGAGAGAATGAAATAGTATCACTAATCCTATAACGGTAGAGCAGCCAATCTTAACTCATCTACATCTGCTTTGCTTGCTGAGTTAGGCTAATGTTTGTTTCTGCCTCTATCTTCTCTTTTCAGGAGTAAATAAATGCCCAACACCCAAAAAATGTAAAATTTGAACTAAACTAAAACACCATGAAACAAGACTGAGCTCCAAAAAGCATTATGTGTCAAGCTACATTGAGGCAGAAATAGCATTAAGATTTTCATTCGATAACTGATTCATAAACGATAGATACTCGTACAAGAAAATATCAAACATGACAAAGTGTCAATACAACTTTCTCTGCACTTAAGCAAAAGGTATAGATACTGACAGAGAGATTACTTAAGAACAAAAATTAACCTTTGATGTTGAACAGGAAACACTAGGAAAAGAAAATTGTGCAACCATGTAGTAAGATGAATAACATCACCATTATCATCACCCTCATCCTCATCATCATCATCATCATCATATCACTATTTAATACCAAGGCATACCACTTTGAATTAAAGTTCACAGCATTCATAAGATGCACCACTTGGCGAGCCCGATTGAAATACAAAATGCTCGATAAAAATGGAAAACTCAATCTATCAACAACGAGATAGAATTTAAAAGATAAAAAGTAAACCAGAAAGCACCTCGAAAAGAAGAAAGGTTAGAATCATTGGTGGCACAGTAAACGCGATTTCCAGTGCAAGGTGAAAAGGAAAAGGTCGGAATGTTAATATCACTATTGTGATGCTGCTGCTGCTGGAAATTGAAGAGAGAGGCAGGCAACCTCCGGCGGGTTTTGGGCGGGGATTCAACGGAAGCTCCGTCGCCATCGCGGTAACTGAGCGACTGGCGTTTGGGCGGAGGAGGAGCGGCGGCGGCGGTAAATGCGGAGTCGATGGCTCGGAGATCCTCATCGGTGAGGGGATAATCCCAATCGGAATCTGAATTTGGCATTTCGCGTTCCATTTTTCCGAAGATTTTTGGCGGGCCTTTCAATTCAATCCGGGGGGTTTTGACGTTTTCATTTTCATCGGTTAATTTAATATTTTTCTGAATTTTTTAACGGCTCGCTATTCGCACGCTGATACTTACCTAGCACACCCCATATAAACCTCATATAAAAGATTTAATCTATCAATATATAAAAACAGAGACAATAAATAAAAAAAGCCTGTCATCGTAATTTTTTCATCACTATTTTTCCCATATTTTTCAATCACTCTTTTAATTTCCCATAAATTCTCATATTTTCAGATAAAATCAAATTTTAATCCTTCATATTTAATTTCATTCTTTCCTTGAATTCTCATAGAGAATTGGAAATTATAAAGTTGTGAGAAAATTTGTTTTGATCAATGTTTGAAATGTGTCACGACACATGTTTGACCACCGAATTGAAGGATCAAACATGGGCTATTGTGAAAACAAAAGGCACAAGATGAATCTACATTGTGAGTAGATGAATGTAGTGTGTTGAAACTCTCAAAACCATGAGAAATTAATACACGAAGAGTCCATTGTTGCTGGCCCAGGTCAATGTTGTCTGTGGCCATTTTCATGAGCCCATAGTCGTCTAAGATAAGAGCCCTCTACTAGAAGGGAGTGGGCAAGGATAACTACTCCCTTCTCATGATCTACATGAGTGTGGAATGAATAAGTTTATGTCATGGAGTATGCATGAAATATATACAGTAAGAAAAGTGAATCGAAGCTCCAACCATGATAGGAAGGTATGGCACAGTGAAAAAGTGAATCAAATGTCACATGTATCGTCTGACGTGTATCATCTATAACGGAAGGCGCTATTGCAGTGGAATGTAAAACAGGTACTGCCTTCTCCTCATAAAATCAAGAAAATCTTAGAAATAACAAATTCTTTTTCTTAAAACTATAGTCAAAATTTTTGCACAGTAGCTCAAACTATAGTCAAAATTTTCGCAAAGTAGCTCGCCAGTTAGCGCACATAGTGAAGCCTCACATGACAGGCTAGAGAGTAGAGAAGGGAGGGAGATAATATCTGCTTTGGACAGGGTAAGTAGTTGTAAAAATAATGATATTCATATGTCCACCTATTAATTAGATTAAAAGGAAAGAATTGAGTTTTTATTAATCAACATAGGGTCCAATTTGGAAGTTTAAAATTTAATCGAAGTGAGCCGAATATGGAAGCTCCATATTTTTTAATCATTTCTTCCTAAAAAATTGAGAAAAAAGTGGAGAACTGTGTATACAATATTTTCTTGTCTTATCTATTATAGATATTCTTTTTTTTTTATCGATATTTGCTTCTGTTGTCGATATTTGCTTCAATGGGTCTGTACTTCGATAGGTCTGCAATACCTCTTTTTTCTGTTGTCGATATTTGCTTCGATGGTCTGTGCTCCGATAGGTTGTGCAATACCTCTTTTTTTCTGTTGTCGAGAGTTTGGAATATTTTCGGTTCGATAGTATTTTAGGAGGTTGGAGATGAGGAAAAAACTTTTACAGTATTTTTAATAAAAATAATTTTATTCAATGAATGTTTAATGAATTTTAAACAAATCCTAAAATTTAAAAAACCTAAAAATTTTCATTCATATTCTATATTTTAATTTCAATATTTTCAGTCATAATTTGAATAAATTGAGTGTGAATCGAATTTCAAATGTAGATCTAAACAAATTCTTAAATTTTAAATTATTGATATTCTATGGTATTAGTAGAGCCGACAATTTGAGCCCGGCCCGACGGGCCGGCCCGAAAAACACTCGAACTTTTTGGCCCGGCCCAATGGGCTGATGGGTCGGATGGGCTCGGGCCAATTTGGCCCGTTGGGCATGGGCCGGCCCGATGGCCTGGTAAATTTATTTTTTTATTACTTTTTTTGTGTAATTTGTAAATTTTACATGTGACTCGATTCCCTCCTCCATGTTTTTATGTATTCTTTTAATTTTTTATAATTATTTTCATCTTCAACTATCATTAACTAATTAGAATCTACTGGCAAACTATGATAATTGAGTTAAAATATTTTTGAATGCTAAAAGGATGTAAAAATGATCGGATTTTGTCCCCACTAATAATTTAATTATATTAAAAAATATAATTTCGATTACATAAATAGGATACTACAATTTAAATTGAACGTCTTAAATTATAATAATAGGAAGTTATTTTTCTAGTTAAATTGGTGTAAGAATTTAATGAATTAAAAATTATTTTAATTATAAAAAATAATTATGCAGTTGGCCCGATTTGGCCCGATGGCCCAAGCGGGGTTGGGCCGGGCTCCAATTTCATAGGCCCAACCAAAGGATGGGTCAGCCCGGCCCGACCCGACTTTATCATTTGGCCCGTTGGGTGGGGTCGGGCCGAGCCGGGCGGCCCGAATTGCCACCTCTAGGTATTAGTTTCAACATTCTCAAATTTTAAGTCATTGATATTCTATATTTTTAGTTTCAACATTTTCAGTTATGATATGAATAAATTGAGTGTTAACAGAAGACGCATCTGGAGTTATCTTTGTATAAAAACACCAAATAGACGTCAAGCCTTGCGGAAACTTTGATCGATTCTTTGTTGGAGTGGAAGGTAGTTGTGGGAGAGTGTAACCAATCAGCTATTTCACGTGCTACAGAAGCTGTTAATAGAAACTTGCCAACAAAAATGACATGTCTTGGTCAAACAAATGGAACGACGGTTCAAGATGTATTCTCGTATGTTGAAGAGTGACGACGATTCAAGATGTATTCTCGTATGTTGAAGAGTGAAGGAGTGGGTAGTGGAAGGTGGCTATGGAAGAGTGTAACCAATCAGCTATTTCACGTGCTACAGAAGCTGTTAATAGAAACTTGCCAACGAAAATGACACGTCTTGGTCAAACAACTGCAACGACGGTTCAAGATGTATTCTCGTATGTTGAAGAGTGACGACGATTCAAGATGTATTCTCGTATGTTGAAGAGTGAAGGAGTGGTGTTATACCCGACATGAACTAGATACATGCAAGTGCAGAACAAGAGATGAAGTGGTACCGTGTAAGTATACCATTAAGGAAATAAGTGTTTTTATCCATACAACAAGATAATACATAAACATAGATAATAGAGATGAATTTTTGTGGTAGACATTAGGAGTTGAGATTCTACTTTAATTTCTCTACTGGTGTTTACCTTACTCTAATGTGTGTGCACTTAGATTGATCCCATATGGTGTGCGTACTTCTTGGGTGGAGAACCTCACATGAGTTACTTTTCAAAGATCCAGACTATGAATGTGATACAGACAAGACTTTCAACATGTAAGAAATGCCTCAACTTCAACATGTAAGAAATGATTAGGTCAAACATGTAAGAAATGCCTCAACTTCAACATGTAATAAATGATTAGGTCAAAACTTGAGGTAATGCCATTATGAATTCGCACCTAGTATGTATTAATATGCGACTATTATGTACTAAGTAATCTTCAAGACTCATCTTGAATCTCAAAACTTCATATGAACACATTACCCTTAGTCACTATTCAAACTTACACTACAAGTTCTTCTTATATGTCCAAGCTCCCCACTAGAGCCGGCAAAATGGGCCCGGCCCGATCAACCCGAAAATTAGGCTGGGCTGGGCCTAGAAAAAGGTGGCCCGAAAAGTGTCGAAACTTTTTAGCCCGGCCCACTGGCCCGATGGGCTAGATGGGCTCGGGCCAATTTGGCCCGTTGGGCTCGGGGCGGCCCGATGGCCCATAATTTTAAAAAAAATACACACTTTTATCACAAAAAAAATCCACTTCCCCCCCCTCTCTCTCTCTATGTGGTGAGCTCCTCCAACCTTTCTTCTCAAAGATTCAAAACCCTAGCCTAATTTCTCTACGTGTGAAGATCGATTTCATCTCCATTGACAAATAGTTGAAAGCTGTAACCAAACCATATCATGTATTCTGCCCATCTTTTGTTTTATATTTTAATCTAATTTCTGAATCTGACTTGAACCAATATTTTGCTTCATATGTATTTTGCTCATCTCCATTGATCGATTTCTCTCTCTGTGTACTCTTTGCTTTGCTTTTCCTTCCATTGCTTTGTTTTTCCTTCCATTCTCTCTCTCTCGGCTGTTACACATTTTCTATACATTTTCTTTCCGTTTGCTTTTCTTTGCAGTATATATATAAATGTCTGGCTTTTATGCATTTTGGAAGTAATGAGAATGGGAATACATATGCTTTTCTTTGCTGTATATATGCTTTTATATATATTTTGGTTTTCTTGCTATATATATGCGTTTATATATATTTTGGTGATTTTGCTTAAGGTATTGATGTATATATTTTGGAATGATTTGTTTTATATATTCTGATTTTGCTTTTATATATATTTTGGTTTTCTTTTATGCATTTTGGTTTTCTTTGTTGTATATATGCTTAAGGTAAATGTGAGATTTTGCTATTTAGGAAGCATGACATTTAGGTTCACTTTTGTATTGTTTTATATATTTACCTTAAGTACGGAGAGCATACTAATTTGTTGAGTATTCCATTCAAACATAATTTGTGGTTTTTGTATTTGAATTTAGGGATTGTATGATGGATGATAATTTGGAATTGTTGGACACTCCTTCTAATACTTTTGGTAGCATTGCGGGTGACAATAAGCATAGTAGGAGTGATGACAAAGATGTTGGTGGAGTAGCTAAAAAAGGTAAACCTTCTATTAATTCTAACACATCTAAAGTGTGGAATTATTTTGAAAAGGTTGGTGATATATATGGAATTGAGAAATGCAAATGCAATGCTTGTGACAAACTTTATACTTGTAAAAGTATGTCGGGTACTACCCATCTACGACAACATATTCCTAAATGCACTTCCATTCCAAAGTATCATGATGTGGGGACATTGTTAGATAATCAAGCTACATTGTTAAAATGGAAATTTGATGGTAAGGCTTATAGAGAGGTACTTTCTAAAGTCATTATCATGCATGATCTTCCATTTAACTATGCTGAGTATGAAGGGGTTTGTATGGTGAATAAAGTGTTGAATCCGGACTTCAAACCCATCACTTGAAACACTGCTAAAGCTGATTGTTGGGATATGTGTTTGAGTGAGAGGACAAAGCTAAAAGATGAGTTAGCTAGAATTCCTGGTAGAATTTGTTTGACTTCTGATGTATGGACTGTCGTGAATACACAAGGTTATATGACTATCACTGCTCATTATGTTGATGTTAATTGGAAGTTGAATAATAAATTACTTGCATTTTGTGGGTTGGATTGTCAACATTCGGGGGTAGAGTTGGCGGGAAAAGTTTTTGGAGTTCTTAAAGATTGGGGGATAGACTCTAAAATATTTTCAATCACCTTGGATAATGCCACCAACAATGATGTCATGCAAAACACTTTGAAAGAGAGGCTTGATTTGCAAAATGATTTGTTATGTAGGGGTGAATTTTTCCATGTAAGGTGTTGTGCTCATATTTTGAATATTATTGTTCATGATGGTCTAAAAGAGGTTGGTGATGCTTTGAATAAGATTAGGGATAGTGTTAAATATGTGAAGGCTTCGGATGGGAGATTGAGACAATTTCAAAAATGTGTTGAAGAGGTGCATTTAAGTGATATTGGTGGTAGTTTATTGAGGTTGGATGTGTCAACTAGATGGAATTCCACATATATGATGCTTGAAAGTGCTATTAGATATTGTCATGCATTCACTAGTTTGAGCTATAATGATAGACACTACAAATATTGTCCAACAAATGAAGAATGGGAAAGAGCGGAAATGATATGTGTTTTCTTGGCCCCATTTTATCACATTACCAACTTGATTTCTGGATCATTATACCCCACCTCAAACTTGTATTTTAGCAAGTTGCAAGCATATAAATGAAATTGAATGAAAATTTGACTTGTGAAGATGAGAAAATCAAACATATGACATCTAGGATGAAAGTCAAATTTGATAAGTATTGGAGTGAGTATTCTGTCATTCTTGAACTTGGATGTGTTCTTGATCCAAAAGCAAAGTTGCATTTTTTGAGTTATTGCTATAGAAAGCTTTATCCACATGATTATCAAGAGAAAGTGAATAGGGTGAAGGAGGCTTTGTATAAGCTATTTGATGAGTACATGCAAAGCTTTGATGGTTCTTCATCAAGCTCATTTCAAGATAACTCATCAAAACATAACCAATCTCATGGAGGGCGACATCCAATAACAAGAGGAACAATTTCACGCTCATCAATGACATCTATGCTTGATGTAAGCTTGAGTGATGTTTGTTTTGTTTTTACTTTTATTATTTCAATTGTTGTCGAATCAATTAATATAATTTTTCTATTTTGAATTTGTTGGCTTATATATTTGTAGGAATATTATCAAGAATTAAGCCAAATGACTTCAAGCAATGACAAGTCACAACTTGATGCATACTTGGAAGAAGGATGCATGGTTGGAAGTGATGTAAGAGTTCTTGAATTTTGGAGGATGAACAAAAGTCGATTCCCTCAACTTGCGGTTATGGCTTGTGACATTTTAAGCATTCCAATCACAACAGTGGCTTCTGAATCTTCATTTAGCATTGGTGGTCGTATCCTGCAAAAGTATAGAAGTTGCTTACTTGGTAAAAATGTGCAAGCTCTCATTTGTACTCGTAATTGGTTGCACGGTTTTAAAGAAGTTGGACCCTCACGTAAGTCCTATCTTCCTTTTCTCTTTTACCATGATTTTTAATTAGTTTTTTTTTTTTATGTTTTGCCCTCATGTGTGTGTGTGTGTATATATATATATATATATATAGTTGTTTCATATTTCTAATTAATGTATTTTATAACTTACAGAAGAACAAGAGATGGAGGATGAAATATGATTTTCTGATAACGCTTCAAATGTTATTAGTGATGATTGATTGATAAACAAGTGGAGTTATCATATTTTATTTTTGAAATTCAAGTTTGTGGATTATAATTCAATTCCAAGTTTAAACTTGTTCAAGACTTGTTAGCTTTCTATTTTTTAATTCTTATGTTGGTATTGTAATGTTGTTAATTTAGACATGTGGATGATTGAATGATCGTATTTTAAAATTTTAAATTCTATATGGACTTCACACTTATAAATTTATTGTGGTGATACGTCATATCAATATATAGGGTCAATTTCCAAACTACCCAATTTTACAGGACAAGGAACTTTTTTGCCCATTTATTAAAAAAATGACTTTTTTACCCAATTTGTGTAGGGAAATGTCTTTGGTGCCCCCAACTTAACTCTGTATTTACATTAAGAATGAATTTTAATTTTTTAAACACACTAAATTCATAATACAAAATACATGTTTTGTACAAGGAAATATGTAATTGAAAATACAAAATACATCTAACTTTTTAAAATAGTAAATTGATATCCGAAAAATTCAGTTTCATTATTTAAAATTCAAAATTACAAAAAAAAAAAACCGTTCCAAAATTTTGAAATTTTACTGCTACTTCCCCCTTTTCATACCACCATTCGTCCCCACCCACCATCAGTAAAAGAACACAAACCATAGCATCTCTACATTCATAAGTAAACAGGTATTGAAAAGGACCAGGCATATCGTGAAGGATCATTCACGACATTGTTAAGTCATATCGTGTTCATACAAGAAGTGCAGACAAAGAAGAACCCTAAAATGCATAAACAAATGTATAAGAAATCGAGAAAAAGATCCAGACCAACACCCACGCCGGCGCAAGACCAACCATCTGAGTCGGCGGTTCCAGTTGCGGCCAGTTTAGATGGACCGGAAATGGTGGCGGCTCTAGAGGCGGCGGCCAGTGACCCTAATCCACCGGAATCGTTGCCGCTTTTATAGGCACCGCCCAGTCACCCTAATGCACCGGAGTCTGTGGCGCTATTAGAGGCACCGCCCAGTAACCCTAATCAACCGGAGTCGGTGCTGCTTTTAGAGGCACCACCCAGTAACCCTAACCCACAGGAGTCGGTGGCGCTATTAGAGGCACCGCCCAGTAACCCTAATCCACCGGAGTCGGTGCTGCTTTTAGAGGCACCACCCAGTAACCCTAACCCACAGGAGCCGATGCCTTTTCCGGTCCCGCCGCCCACTAACCCTAATCCACCGGAGGTGTTGCCGGTTGAAGAATCGTGCCCCAATGTAGAAGTTGTATCGGAGGAGGCTCCGATTGCAGAGGCCTATTTAGATGTTCGGCCGGAGTCAGAGCTTGCTGCAGCGGCGGCGTCGTCTATGACCACCTCTGAGGTTGGTTGATGTTCTGTTTCTTTTGTGTGTTACATTTTCAAATAAAAATCTGGCGCAACACGCTAACTGTTGGATATGTAAACGATATCCAACACCAAAATATCTTTGTGAACTCGATATACCTCGATATTGTGATGTCGGCTTATATCGTGATCACACACCGGTGTAAGAGCACAAGGTTCTTGATGTGTAATTTCAGATCGTGTTCACACATGATATGCCTATAATTCATATCGTGCTCACACTGAATGGTGTGTCCACATATCGTGTCCACACTAAACCTTTATGAAATCAGTGTATATATTGCACATGTATACATCATGATCACGCTTAACACAGTTCATATCGTTATATAAATTCAAATCGTGTCCTCACAGTTCTAGTTCTGACTTATAATTGTATGTCGCTACATATCGTGTTCACAGTAAAAGCATGTAAACATATCGTGTCACACCACCTTAAACCAATATTAATGTTCTTTTCATATCGTGGTCAGCCGTAATCTTGGATATCGTGATCACACACCGGTGTAAGAGCACAAGGTTCTTGATCTGTATTTTCAGATCGTGTTCACACATGATCTTTCTATAATTCATATCGTGCTCACACTGAATGGTGTGTTCACATATCGTGTCCACATTAAACCTTTATGAAATCAGTGTATATATTGCACATGTATACATCATGATCACGCTTAACACAGTTCATATCGTTATATAAATTCAAATCATGTCCTCACAGTTCTAGTTATGACTTATGAATGTATGTCGCTACAATACGTGTTCACATTAAAAGCATGTAAACATATCGTGTCACAACACCTTAAACCAATATGAATGTTATTTTCATATCGTGGTCAGCCGTAATCTCGGATATCGTGATCACACGTATTGATATGCATCCGTTTTGTGATCACACGTTTTGTGTTATGATGCCATTTAGGGTTCCGTCCACATATATATTGAAGACGACATAATTTATATCATGGTCACCAAAAGTGCATATCGTGCCCACACGCATGAAATTATTCTTAATTTACTTTTGACTTTATAGCGTTGTGACAAGTCTGTTTATTCAGCACAATCTTGTTTCTCTGTCCACTTATCATTTACACACAAGCATTTTCCTGTTTGATTGTTTTGCGTTAGGATGATTTTCAATGGATCAGAGGTCATGCAAAAGACTTGATGTATAGTATCAATACATACGTGAAGTCCAAGTGTATTAACGAGATTGAGATGCAACTGAAGCAAGTTGGAGTTGATACCTTAAATGCATTTCGACGGTCATGTTTTGGACATTTTCTTGATTTCCACGGTGGTGGAACGAGCTCGAACATTGCACTACATTCCCTTATTGCCAGAGAGGTCAAGAGAGGCAGTAGCAGGGAAGCTGATCGGCTGTGGTTCAGAGTTGGTGGCCAAAATCTTCGATTCTCCAAGTCCGAGTTCGCTCTGACAATGGGTCTGAAATTTGGAACCTCCAATTTCGACCCTAATCTGAAACACTCTTTGAGTGAGACGAGTCTCTACATGAGGAAAGTCCATGGTGGGCCGAGAATGACTGTTGAGTCATTGAAGAATCGATTTGTACGAGGGGATTTCCATAGCTCCAGTGATGATACAGTGAAGGTGGCGAAGATTCTTTTTCTATATCTTTTCCTTCTTGGAGTTGATCCCCAACGCACAGCCGTGTCATCGTGGGTTTGGTGCTTGGTGGAGGACACCGATGCTTGGGATAATTTCCCTTGGGGGAAAGTAGTTTTTCAGAAACTGCTAGAGTCAGTCAGAAGGGTGCATATCCCCGACACAAACACCACCAAAAAAAGGGCCTACCACCTATACGGATGCTCAACTGCATTACTAGTAAGTTATTGTTGACTCTTAACAATCAATAATAATTGTATCGTCATTATGAACACGAATTATTTTCACATAAATGTATTCAATCCAATTTTGTCCAGGTATGGGCATACGAGGCCATTCCAGCTTTGGGTGCCATTTGTGCCCGGGTTGCGGTTCCAGATGCAAAGCCGCGTTGCCTCCGATGGAGATTCAAAGTTGTGAAGACCATTTCACCATCTGTGTTTGAAGATGCAGATGTAAGTTGTAGTATAAAATTGCGAATCCTTTTATTCTAACAAAATGCCAACGTCCATTTGAGCACCCTTGGAACATTTGTAGGCCCAGAATCTGAATACACTCGTTGCGACGGACCTGGAGATGCAGATGACATACATGTCCGGCATTCATGATAACATCACTGAAGGAATTCAATACATTCCTCCTCCAAGCCGTTTTCGTCGAACAAGAGCGGTGGCCGTTGATGTGGTCGAAGGCCATGGGTTAATACAAGGAGTTGAAGTCCGAGAGGGAACTGAATGTGTCACAAAAAGACCTAGGCCTCAGGCGCGTACAGAAGTTCCACCCTCCCGACTTCTACAAACAGAAGCAGTTCACCATGAACCTACCATTCCCGCACAAGAAGCTTCATGTGCTCCTTCTCCCCGACAAGCCATGAGCCCTACTACTCGGTCCCCCGCTGATGAAGACGGACGACGTCGCCAGTGTCATGAAGCTGGTATTGGATATGATGATGCCTTCTGGACACGCTTGGATGGGTTATTGCAAACGCATATGCAGGCATTACAAACGTATTTCCAGGCAATGGAGGCTCGTATTGAGCAGAAGCTTACACTCGTTGTGTCTGAACAGATGGACAAACTGACCACTGCTCTTAGGCAGTCTGAGCATCCCACAGCTGAGCATCATGAGAAAGGGCATCTGGATATTCCACCCGCAGATGTCGCCGGAATTTCCACGGATTGTGTTGATAAGACCACTGATCCAAACGTCCTTCATGATGACGCTGAAAACTTGTTTGTAACACCGCTACCTACCGAAAGAGAGGGGAGGGTTGAAGATGTCGGTGTAGAACTGGCCAACGCTGTAAATGCCGAAGTTCCCCGCTTGGATGATAGCCTTGCGCATACGCTCCTTAGCACAGAGAAGCAGGTCGAGCCGGCAGGCCGTCCGAAGCGTGCCCGACTTCCACCTCTCAAACTCATAAGCCCCTTCAGGGAGAAAGAGTCCTGTCTTCACAAGGCCTCAAAAAAGGATTTCACAAAGTTCCTGAAGAGCAATAAAAGGTGCGCATCTTATACGTTGTAACACTGCCAGCACCCTCCATTTTAAATTTATATTCTGAAATGCATTTTAGGGTTTAGGCATTAGAATAACAAATTCGGTGGTTTTGTAACAGTCGAAACGTTGGCCTCATCGAGTGTGTGGGCGCAGAATGGTTCAACCATCTGATGAACCCGAAGTCATATCTGACTGATGAGGTAGTATTTTGACATTGAACACCACCAAGAATATTGAGGACATTCTAGTGCTAATGCTTGGCGTGTCTAACATTAACATTAACGTCTTTGTTGTAGCATTTGAATGTGTACATGTCCATCTTGCATTCGGATCCATCTTTTGCTGGAGTGGAATTAAAATTCAAGACGCCTGACACTCCTGGAGTAACCCTTTTAGATACACTCTTCTTCGTAAGTGACCGAACAACTCCATCATGTCGTGTTTTGTTAATTTGGTATATTTTTCGTCTTTCCATTAAGCTGTACACTGTTTCCGTAGACTGGTTGCAAGGACATATGGAAGGAAAAATTTGGCGCAGATTATATGGTTAAGGAGTATGATCCGAATGTGTTGGATGACTTCACGGATGATGAATTGAAATTTTTGATTGCTTACGTGCATGGCCTTAAACCGAGATGGGGCAAACACAAGCCGTGGTCTGAGGTCCAACAAGTATGCTCTACACAGGATACTTGCACAACATGAATCTCCAATATGAATTATAATATCATCAAGAACAGGTGTTTGATTGATGGGATTATTTTGTTTTGTAGGTGTTAACCATTGTACACTACGCTGATTCCATTGAAGGGAAGGGGTCTACACAAGGCCATTGGATCCCATGTAGGATATCATTGAAACAGGGAGTTGTAGCTTTGTATGACCCCATTAGCTTTAGAATGGAAAAAGAATCCTGGACAGCCCGTCAACAATACTTCAAACCTTTGTGCCGCCTTTTGCCTCTGCTTCTTACAAAATCGGGCTTTTACGAGGATCGATCTGACATACACCCGTTAATGACGGAGTGGCCACTGAAAAGACCCAAACCTGAAATGATTTTCGAACAGCACGACGAGGTGAGTTGTGGCCCTCTTGCACTATTGACCATGGAATCGCTGATTAGTAGATCTATGAACAAAAATCTTGCCGAGCCAAAACTCATTGCAGAATATCGCAAGAGGGTTGCTTTCACAATCTTCAAGTGGAGCACGGACCCGGATACCCACGACATGACATCTTTCTTTGAGGACTAACCAGGAAATACATGTGCACTATTGTGTTTGTGTGTTGGTGTATATAGTAGTGAATAGATAATGATTCTTGATCCTGCACTTCTTTTTATATTTCATTGCGGTTGCGATGTTCCATGTCATACTGGTGCGTATGTCCTTCTTTTGTACAAGTATTAACTCGTGTTAATGTATGAGCAAGAATCATCCAAAATACACCAAACACTGCCTAATATTTTATGTGAAACTCAATGAAGAAAACCCTAAAGCTTGAATCTATCACCACCGATCAAGAACCTAGAAATAACACCAACACACAGCGAATTACGTGGTTCGGCAACTTGCCTACGTCCACGGCAACAATGGGGGGAATTCTCTTACAGGGAACGAAGTACAAAAACAAGAACTACAATGATCAAGCTCACAGGCAATCAACAAGTTTGTCTCTCGATTTTCTCTCTCTACACTATATCTCAATAGCAAGAAATTACATGTCGATAAACTACACAATCTCAGGTTGATCTACGAGAAAGAATCACCTAAAACCGATCTATATCGACTGAGATACAATCGAATAAAGATCAGATATCAAAGCTAAACCCGTTTCTTGAATCTGTTGCTTCTCGCGCGTTATCCCAGAAAACTAACTTCACCACCGCCACCTGTCGCCTCCGTATTCGCTGAGCCATTTCACCCCCGTTGTTCCAATTTGATAAACGCGCTTCTTTAAGTGAAAGCGCGCTTTCTCCTGGCCAATAGGAATTAGCATGTCGTCTGATGTGGCCCGTTTCTTCAATTGGAATATGACGTGATCACACAGTTTGAAAACGTGATCACAATGTTTGCATCTGTTCCACAGTCACGCCAGGGGAAATTGATACAGACGCAGCAACATAGATGCATCACGCAATTTGATATCGTGATAACGACTTAATCATATAAATCACCCCCCATCTGCGGGAAAAATGATAAACACCAGTGTTCTCAAAACGTGATCACATGACAATAACAGTGATAACGGCATGCATTATAGTTGATCACCTCAGGCTTTTTCTTTTAAAACAATTCAACTCGACTCGTCTGTGTCTAATCTAGTCGTGTATAATTCACTGGAATACTTTGCACTTACGAATTACGATGTCATGTTGTGGGTGTGCTCACGCAGTTTGACCTCGTGTTAATATGTCTCCAAGATCGTATCGTGGAATCTTTAAAAACCCTCGGGTGTTCTCCTGTGACAACAATCCTACTCGAGTCCATGCTTTACGGTCGAGTCGTTCTCAAACATATTTATCGGTTTCATGACTTACGATAGTGGTACTGATTTACGCTTTAACTCGTGTCCACGGTCTGCGTCTGATTTAATCACCTACGTGTTTGAATTGTAAAATCGGGCAAACGCGACTCGTCATCCTCTACTCGAGTCGAGTTTATTTCGGTTGAATAATTTGCATATACGATGTCATGTTGAAGTAGTGATCACGCAGTTTGATCTCGTGTTGATGTGTGGTCACAATTTGCCTGAACAACACGACATATCCTGAATACGAGTCAGCGTGATCACATAACCCGGGCTTTAAAGAATTCAAATTTCGAAAATATAAACTACATTTCAAAATCGGAAAAAATTATCTAAATAACTCCCACCCACTAGGGAAGCCAAATTCCTATAACAATTTTCTTTTAAAACCAAACCCGATGGGCCCACACAGAAGGTGAATCAAACCTTTCATATTCCCGAGGCAAAACCCCCAAATCCACCAGGATTTGTTGTTATCTGTATCGTTTAAGTGACTTCACGGTATAATCATATCGGCAGCCACGATAAAGTGAAACGTAAAAGCTAACACCATTTAAAAAAACATAAAAATCAATTTTTGAAGCCGATAAACTGAAGAAATGGTGAGAAGATCCCAATGACTCCGAAGCAGATGGAATCCCTCGACTCGTGTTAATGAGACAGTTGTGATCGAGGTGTCGAATAGCGATGAAACCTCGGATGGTGCTTCCATTGCTGGGTCTTTATCTGTGGGCGGTCCTGTTTCTGATGCGGCGGCGCTGGAAGACGCCACCGGCCCAGAATCTCCGCGTGCATCTCACCAGCATCGTTCAATAAACCCTCAAACCACAATTTCACAGGTATGATCTGCAACCTTTAATACATATTCCTCCAATTTTTTTAAGAGGCAAGACACTTGTGCCAAACGATATGATCAGGGTTACACGTCGTTTTGGCCCAAAAATATCCAATAATCATGTCCTGTGAAGTATATCGTCTTAGGGAAATATATGTTTTTATATCGTCTCAGTATCGTTGAATTAAATTGTTTGCGTTTTCATATATACTGTGCATACATGTTCAATGTTTCATGTCATACGTATATCTTGTTCGCGCATCTCACACATAAATGTCGTGTTCATATCAGCCTGTCACATCCTTACATGAGTACGAGTAGGTTCATATCGTGTAATAAGTAATAACCATATGCCTTGATATGCTCTTTCGTGTGTTCATTCGGCTTGACCACCTGTGGATAAACTGTCCTCACCATATGCCTACTAATATTGTTTTACATGTACTACTCTTGTTATCTAGTGATTCTGACCAATTAATTTCGTTTTAACCTCCTTCATGTTAATGTCTTAGGATGGGTACGACTGGGTAAGGCCAGAAGTCCGTGACGCTACCTACACAATCAATGGGTATTGTAGGTTGAAGTTGATTCCTCAGATACATATGCACTTAAAGGATGTAGGTACTGAGGCGTTGAACCAGTTCCAACAATCGTGTTTTGGACATTTCATAAGTTTGGACACCGATACTGCCACCTCCAACATTGCCCTTCACACCCTCATATCCAGACAGGTTCACATACACAACGCAAAAGGGGATGAAATGTGGTTCCGATTCGCGGGTCATAATTTAAGGTTTTCAAAGACTGAATTCGCCTTGATAATAGGGTTAAAATTTGGCCGATCAACTTTTGATCCAAAGGGATTGTTGGTGTTCAAACCTGAAAGCCTGTACAGGAGGAAAGTACCCCATGGAGCCAAAGTTACTCCAGAAGAACTGAAGATAAGGTTTTTTAGACGCGAATTTGATGACTCCGTTGACGACGCAATTAAGGTGGCCAAGATTCTTATCCTTTATTTTGTACTACTAGGAGCGGATTCACGTCGCAGTACGGTGGAACCCTGGGTTTGGTGCCTCGTCGAGGACATGCATGCATGGGAGAATTTCCCATGGGGCAAGGTGGCATACCAAAAGCTCATTTACTTATTGAAAAATGTTCACATACCGGCAAGGATCGTGGATGTTAGATACAAGGCACGACAGGCCTATCATTTGCACGGCTGCACCATTGCATTGCTTGTACGTTTTATATCGTTTCCTCATTAAATCGGTGATGTATATTATATCACAGTCATAGTCATATGCCGTCTAAGTTTATTCTTGTTTCTCATGGGTCCTAGATATGGGCGTATGAGACGATTCCCAAACTGGGAGAGTATTGTGGTCGTGTACAACATCTAAATGCTCTGCCACGTTGCAACCGATGGACTTTCAAGATTGTGAGGAACATTCCACCTCATGTTTTTACCGACACATGGGTAACGACCAACATTTGAATTTATTTGCATAGCTTCTTTGCATAAATCGTAAACCTAATGGTAGGATACTTTTCGTTTTCAAGGAACAATACTTCTCCGAGTTGGAAGCAAGCGCAGATGAGCTCCAGCAACCGTATATGAGAGACATCGATGAGAATATTGAGGATGGAGTTCAGTTCGTTCCTGATGAAATGCCTACTGGGAGAGGAAGGTACAATCGAGTGAAGGAAGTCGGGCATGGTAGAAGCTATGAAGGCACTCATCCGAAAAGAAGAATACATGATGAGGACTGCGGGCCTTCAGCATCTGTGGCTGAAATGTATGATGAGAATGTGCCAACGAGTCGACCCGATCATCAGGCCGATCCACTTGAAGATCGGGTTAATGAGACCACGGGACAGGATGCTGGAACGCCGCATTCCACATTGTTGGACAGCTTTTGGACGAATATTAGGGGGATAATTCGAAGGGAGTTTAGAGAGATGGAAAATAGGCTTAAGGCCGACCTTCGTGCGATGTTGGCCGAAGAAGCGCTGAATGGACGACTTGGAAATAACAGTGAAATGCCCCCGGCTGCGCACAACACTCGGGAAGATACGAATGCGACACATGATCCAATCGTTGACGAAACTGCGACGACGATCATGAATGACGCCATCGACCCGAGGGTTACCAGAAGTCGCACAAGAAAGTTTAGCTCTGAATGACTCATGTTTTTTTGTACTTCGATGTTCAAAGTTGTAATAAACAAACTTGGATAAGACATTTATAAAGGCCAAGAGGTTTTTTTTTTTGTAATTAGAAAGCTTTCAATTCCTGTGCACTTCCGGATTAACATTGGCCGTTGGATTTTATTTCACTTTCAAGATATTCATTTTATTCTGACTCCAGCCGTATGGGTGATATGAATGAGTTGTTGTCCTTTCATGTGTTGCCAACAAGACGACCCTTCTAAAATTCAAAGCGAGTGGAAACAAACTACTTGTTTCATATGGTGCTTATTCTGTTTTACCTTGATGATGCTAATTCATTTTCTGCTCTTGATAAAGATTGTCATACCGTTATCACGCACGTTTGTACTGCGTGATCACTCTCTTCACCTTCAAAAAGTTTCTGAGACCCGACCCGTGTACAATGACACGACTCGAGTTTTAGGGTACTTTGATATGGTGCTCGCCCTGAGGAAGCGTGATCACGTCATTCATATCGTTACTGTTAATATGAATAAGCATAGCGTGATCACACACGTTCGTACTGTGTGATCACCTTGTGACGACGCTAAAACTGATTGTTATACGGCCCGTGTAAAATCACACGAGTCGAGTGTCCTTCGCTGGACTCTGGTATGTTTACCCGTCCTAAGGAAGCGTGATCACGTCCATTCATATCGTTACTGTTAATATGAATAAGCATAGCGTGATCATACACGTTCGTAATGTGTGATCACCTTGTGACGACTCTAAAAATGATTGTTATACGGCCCGTGTAAAATCACACGAGTCGAGTGTCCTTCGCTGGACTCTGGTATGTTTACCCGTCCTGAGGAAGCGTGATCATGTCCATTCATATCGTTACTGTTAATATGAATAAGCATAGCGTGATCACACACGTTCGTAATGTGTGATCACCTTGTGACGACTCTAAAACTGATTGTTATACGGCCCGTGTAAAATCACACGAGTCGAGTGTCCTTCGCTGGACTCTAGTATGTTTACCCGTCCTGAGGAAGCGTGATCACGTCCATTCATATCGTTACTGTTAATATGAATAAGCATAGCGTGATCACACACGTTCGTAATGTGTGATCACCTTGTGACGACTCTAAAACTGATTGTTATACGGCCCGTGTAAAATCACACGAGTCGAGTGTCCTTCGCTGGACTCTGGTATGTTTACCCGTCCTAAGGAAGCGTGATCACGTCCATTCATATCGTTACTGTTAATATGAATAAGCATAGCGTGATCACACACGTTCGTAATGTGTGATCACCTTGTGACGACTCTAAAACTGATTGTTATACGGCCCGTGTAAAATCACACGAGTCGAGTGTCCTTCGCTGGACTCTGGTATGTTTACCCGTCCTGAGGAAGCGTGATCACGTTGATTTATATCGTTAATGTTAAACTGAATAAGCATAGCGTGATCACACACGGGCGTAATGTGTGATCACATTGTTACGACTCTAAAACTGCTTCGTATCCTGCCCGTGCATAATCACACGAGTCGAGTGTCCTTCGCTGGACTCTGATATGTTTGTCGGACTGAGGAACCGTGATCACGTTGATGCATGTCGGTATATTTATATTATTAAATATTGTGGATTCGTTATGGAACGATATGCTTTTTATTAAGCGTGATCATTAATGTGTTGTAAAAGTTTCGTGTTATCTTTGAAAATATCTCTCGCGCGCGCCAAAGTAGAACTTGAGCCCATTTCAAAATTTTAAAATTTTAAAAAATAAGGATGATGGAAAAATATGTTCTATTATAAGCAGAAACCGTATAATGAAGGGAAAGAAGGGCTGCAACTCAATTTGATATTGGCTAGAACGGATCATTGCGCTCCCACAATCTTGGATACTACGTCTGATAACATCAGCACGATTGGTAAGTATTGTTGTTACTTGTATGAAAAAATATTAACCATTGAATGAATTTTCCTGATGTCAAATGTTATTCATGCTTTCATTTCGTTTCATGCGTAGTTTCATTATGAGGAGTGGAAAAAAGAGGGATAAATCCGCTGCCGGCGATGGTCCGCCTGGAAAGAAAACACGAAACGATTTGTCGTTACTGAACAGACGTATGCATAAACCTAGGTTTGATGCTTTGTCTAAACTGGAGGTTGCAGCAACTAGATTTTTTTGCCGTCAAACTGCTAGAGATCTGAAAATTGAATCAGATTGTGATCGATTGATTGGCAAAATTGGAGCTTCTGGATTGTTGCTGGATGCGTGGGCTACGTATGGACGCCTTACAATTGAGTTGCTGTGCAGTCTGGAGGTCGAAAGGGACTCTCAGACGAACGAGCCAACAAAGATTGATTTTCAAGTAATGAATGTTGCTCATACTCTCACCATCAGACAAGTACAAGAAATATTCAAACTCCCAACTGATGGGATTTACAAACAGCCAGAGACGTTTCACCCAGATAGTTTTTGGAAAGCACTGGTCAAACCTATTGGTACTGATGACTCTAAGTACGACGTGTCCGGTTCCAAGGCGTCTTGGATAAGAAATCCAGTCTTTCGGTATGTACACAAGATACTTGCATGTACAATATTTGCGCGATACGAGACTGGGACTGTCCGCAAAGACGAGTTGTTTTTGCTTTGGTGTATGCTAACTGGCACGAGGGTAAATCTGGCAGCGTACTGGATAGACCACCTGTGGAGGGTGTCTCAAAAGAAGACTGGCATTATAAGCGTTGGTGGCATGTTGACGCCCATTGCTAACTTCCTTCAAACCGTGCTCGATGATGACGATATCGGAAATATGATAGGACCGCAAGATGGTGTCTTCCTCGACATTCCAGCACTGATTGCGATGAGGATAATTAGGAAGGAGGGTCGTGATCATTGTCTGGTTCAAGTACATGGAGACTCATTTCCGTTGATATATCCTCATTTGACGACCGTCGATACTTTTGAGAACAGGACCAATTGGTTATTGGATACCACAGCACATTATGAGGCCATAATGGACAGAAAACGTCAATGCTTGGCTGGGGATAAGGCGGGTGAAATTCCAATAAGCAATACTGACTTTTACAAGACAAGTCCTGCCGAGTCGAGTGGCACCAATGACGTTGTTGAGAAAAAATTGGCGGACTTCATGGAATCACAACGATTGTGGAATGAAGCGGCCGAGCAAAGGGACAAGCGTATTATTGAAATGTTGGAATCGATACAGCGTGGGATCACTCGACTACATGTGTCAGGGTCGGAAGGTGCTGAACACACATAATTACGCTTTTGATGTTCATGTATTATGTATTCTTAGTTCATGCATTTTATCTTTCTGTCCTTTGTAGTCCATTAAATAGGATGGTTTCCGGTAATAGAAATGTTGTACAAGAACAAAGAATTATTTTATGACACAGGTTCCAGCTGATTCAAAAGTGGTGCATAAACTTGAAAATTTAATGAAACCCTTGAAATGAAATACAGCTTAGGCAACATAAGTAAGAGTAAACAAGGGCAGACAGAAGACAGTCGGTTATTAGTCCATGAAGTTCATGATGACATCAGCCGCCCGGTACCAGACGAAGATCTTCCTCCAATAATCTTGATAGAACGGAAATCCATTTTCACGGAATAATCGGGCATTGTACGATTCCTTGAAAAATCAACAATGCAGATATGAAGATATGAGTGGGTATACTACATATTTTTGAAAATTGTAAAATGAAGGGTCTAAGTGCTCTACCTTCTCAATATGACGCTAGTAAGACTCATCAACGGTAATAGTGTGCGAGGTGCGATCCCAGTGAACTATATTCCATTTCTTGTAACTTATGAAATCGGCAGCCAAGACCTTGTTGTCATGTACGAGTTTCCGGACTTTTTGCCAACAGAATTTTTCGTATTCTCCAGTTTTCTCTTGCATTCTCTCTGAGACTTCGTCAACAAGTTCAATAAATAGTACAGGATGTGTCGCGTCGGACTCACGAACCATATAGAGGAGGAGGTCACACATATCGGCAACTTCATCCTGCGTGAACGGACCAAAGAAGGCAGAAAGATCTGGTACAAGGTCAGACATTGTGTTGAAACGGTGTAGAGATATTGTAAGTGAGAATAATGGTTGGCAAACAGAGATTAATATATAGAGGCGAAGATATATCGAAGATATATCTGTAGCATATACAGTTGGCAAGATTTGCAACCTTGATCCTATCCAAATCACATTAAATGTTTTTCAACTGCCATTTTTATTGGGGAGTTGTATTTCAATTTGAATATGTTAATTTCTGGATATTATCGGGAGTTGTACTTTTGTACCGACGCTTGTGTAGTTAAATTGTGTGAACACGCTCCCTACATGAATACATTGTATAGTGTTATTCTAACTTTTATGTTAAAGTTCTGAACTTGTGAAAACGTGTTAACGTGTTATTTCGCAAACTATGCATGTTTCGTGTTCACGTCCATCTTCAACGTCATATGCGGTGGCACTCGTACTGTATCGGGATGACGATTTGTAATTTCATGTTTATTATTGCGTATTAGTGTGTGCCAATGTCTTTTGTGTTCAGGGTATGCGTATGGACTTTCAAAGAAGAAGAACGTACTGTCAACAAAAAACAGTATATACAGATCAAAACCAGAAATACACATAGGACATTCGATTGTTCAACAACAAAGAACATAGATTAAAGTAAACAGATTAGCACTTGATATTTGGATCAAATGCTGCACAGGTAGCTGGACGGATCGTCAGCATACAAGAGAACATCACCAGCCTTGCCCCAGACAAAGATCTTCTTCCAAACTTTGTCATAAAATGGGAACTCATGCTCACGAAACAAGCAGGCTCTGAATGATTCCTTTAAAATGAAAAGGTTGATTAAAAATAAATATACTGAAATGGCAAACAATCTGAGTTGTGATCACACATAAGGGAATAGGTGATTCACCTTTTCCACAAGACGCCAGTAAGAAAAATCGACCTCAACATAGTTTGATGTTGGATCCCAGTGGACAATATTCCAACTGATGAAACTCCTGAAGTCGTCAATCAAAAGCTTGTTGAAATGTACGAGACGGCGCACATTATTTTTAGAGAATTTCTGATCACCGGTTTCCGCGAGCATTATCACTGCAACTCTGTCGACAATTGCAGTGAAAACCCCGGAACTGGTCAACCTAACCTCACCACACATACAGAGATGGAGGAGGTGGTCCGTAATGGCAGCGACTTCGTCTTTGGTGAACGGACCGAAGAAGGAAGAAAGAGATGGTACTGGTCGAGACATTGTGTAGAAGAGGTTCTTCACGAGTATTTGGGAAAAATGTTCTTCACAGTGTAATGTACGTTTAATATATGAAGGAAACGTGGGCCCGGCTGTTTCGGAGGTCGCAGAAGCGTCTTCTATTGGAATGGTTTTTAAAATAATTCAATATTACCCATAAATTGGAAGTTGTTCATGCCAAATGCCGTGATGTAAACACGATTGAAATATCATCCAACGACATTTGTGTGAAGAGGATTGTAAAATAGCTGTGTGAACACGCTTGTATTAAAAAGATTAATGTGATCACACACGTCATTTGTCGAGTGTTCATGGCGAAAGGCTTGATGTGAACATGTCTGACATGTAATTGTATTTGTGGATTTGTATGACGATTGTAAAAAAGTTGTGTGAACACGTTTTTTGGACATTTAAAATGTGATCACGCAGTTATATTGGACACTTTAAATTGCTGTATCAATTTGTGTCAACACGGTAGACAAATCTGAATTTGTCATATGAATCGATATATGTAATGTGAAACGTAGATGCATGAGTATGAGATAGTAAACAACCAAACTTGAATTTTAATTCGACATTGTATATACAAACATTCCAAAATGAAAGACAACATAAAAAACATAAAGCGGGTACTGGCAAGTAGATACGAGGATCACTGGATCACCCTCATTTTTTGTACAAGAGAACATCATGCGCCATGTGCCACAAGAAGATCTTCTTCCAAAATTCTTCATAAAACGGAAACCCATTCTCACGGAACAACCGGGCATTGAACGTCTCCTGGAAAATTGACAGTTTGACTATCAAATTTAAAAAATGCAATAAATTGAAAAATAATAAAATGTCAGTAACATAATATGAAGGAAGTCGGTCCTCAACCTGCTCATAAATTGCCAGTAAGAATCGTCGACGGAAATAGTGTTGGCGTGTGCATCCCAAGTCACAATATTCCACCGAGTGAAATCCCTAAATGAAATCACCAAAAGTTTGTTGGCTTGTACCACCCTCCGCACTGCTTTCACTGAGAATTTAGGATCGCCAGTGTTCTCAAGCATCATCTTCGCGACTTTGTCAACATTTTCAATAAAAACGATGGGATTGTACACTTCTTTCCCGTGACATCGATGGAGGAGCCCGGCCGCAATACCGGCGACTTCGGAGCTTGTGAACGGACCGAAGAAGGCAGAAAGATCTGGCACTCGAGAGGCCGCCATTGTGTTGAAGTACAGATTGTTGAGAAACTACTGCTCTTGGGATAATACTGTGATTTGGGTGTAATATAAAGTGTGAACACGCAATTAACACATTTTGACGTTGTGGATTATTATAGTGCCAACACGCTGTTCATTATTCAGACACGTGTTCCCAAAAAAACCATAAACGCATGAAGACGGGTGTTCACAATGAAAATATCATATCCTGAGAACTGGTATTCACAATCGTATTGTGTTCAAATTCATACGTACAGACGACTTTTCTAACGACATGTGGAAAGGTGCTGCACACTTACACAGTATCTATGCTTTTGTTCAAAGTTGTATTCTACACGCCTGCCATCACATTATCAGAGAAGGCTGAATTTGTCAGTCAGGAGTCATTCAGTCAATCACAATGTCAGAGGACAGTAGACCCTACATCCCTGGGTACTCATGAAAGTAAACTAGCCCCCATGTGCGTCGGTCCTCGAGACAATATGAACCTACGCGAGACCCAAGTAATGTTCAGAAGCAGACGACCCGTTAGATTTAGCACGACCCGTTGGATCATTTTGTGTGAACACACTTGAGTAAACACACCGGTGTAACCGTTTGCGTGAAAACGCAAATGTTAACATCATATATTAAAGACACTCGACTCGTTGGATGTAACACGAGTCGACTTTTGGGTCAGTTAGGGTGAACACGGTGGTCTATAGCATATCGTGTGAAGACGATTGTGTATCGCTTTGCTACATAACGACATACTTCTCTTATGTTTTCAATGAGAAAAACGAACCGTATAATATCATTCGACTCGTGTATTAGTTCACTTCGCGTGTACACGGATGTGGGTGCGCACTCAAATATGCAGTGAACACGATGAAGGCATTCATGGTATAATCCGTGATCACACGGTAAAGACGTGCGCAGCCCAGACAGCCGTTTAATTCCAGCAACCTCTACTCGACTGGGCTCAATATAACACAACTCGTGCTCATAATGTGTGAGCACGGCAGTCTGTTGTACAGATCGTGTTCACATAATAAAGTAATGAGATCCAAAATGTCAATCAGTGAAATCTTTTTTTCAGAGTAATAAAGCAAGATTCTCTTCCAACAACCAATGGTGAATATTTCAACCCACCATTTAAGAGATATGTCTATTTCAATCCTATATCAGTAACTTGTATTTAAAAGTGAAAGTATTGAATTTCAAAGTAACACATCATGGACAAGTATGAAAAATTTGATTGGGAGGATGAGGATCTTAAAGTGGAGGAGTGGAAGCCAAGGACACATCAGGAGTTATGTTTTTATAAAGATACTAAATGGACACCAACCCTTGAGGAAACGTTGATCGATAGTTTGTTGGAGTGCAAGGAAAATGGAACGTGGCAGGTGGGCGCTGAGATGAACGAAGCAGCTATAGAACGTGCGTGTGAAGCTGTTAACAGAGACATGGTGGTGAAAATGACACGTCTAGAGGTCATAGATCGTGTCAACCAATTGGAAAGACGTTTCAACATGTTCTCAATAATGTTGAAGACTTCCGGAGTCACTCTATACCCGGAGTGGAACTGGGTACACGGGGGTTGGCAACAAGAAATGAAGTGGCACCGTGTAAGTATACCACCCGTTACATTGTAGCTTTTACTACAAACATGCATTCTAAACACACATATACGTACACGTATAAGATATCATTGCATTATATGGTAGACATTAGGAGATAAGATGTGATTTTACTTGGAGCTGCTAAAACACTGATATGGTTTATAATTCAATATCTAATATGTGTGCACTTATAGATTGATGACATATCCGGTGCGTACTTAATGGCTGGAGAACCTTACACTCAGCAATTAGCACAACTTTTCAAAGGTCCAGACTATGAAGAACTTCTTGAGAAGAGAGCCTCAACTTCAACAGGTAAGTCATGAAATTATAAAAACTTCCCTCTAGGACGTTAGTAATGAACTACTATCATTTTTTTTTATGTTTTAGGGTATAATACCGTTATTATTGTATTATGTACAAAGTCATGGCTGAACACTGAACATGTTTATCTACAAGTTCATATGAAGGCTGCATACCTTAGTTACCATTCAAACTTACAGTACAAGTCCGCCTTGTATGTCCAAGGCCCCCACAATTGCTACAATGTACAGGGCCACGAGATCTCTTTCGTTGTGGGTCAACGGAGGGTATCTCGGTAGGATGTATGTTGGGGGCTGCATCAGAGGTACTTGCAACACAATTTCTAAGTTTATGCCCTGTGACCCCACATCGGCCACAATGTTGCGGTAAACCTCTAGTCGATCGGCGTTGTCCAGTGGTTTGTTCAATTCCATTACGAAAGCGACGACATCTAGGGCGACCTGCTTGATTTGGGGCCGTAGGTGGCATGCATTTTTGTTCTACACATATTAAAATTCAAAGCATAATGTTGGAATTATGGACACAAAAGGGAGCAAACATTAACACTTACATTATAAATAAGCAACGTAATAAATTTATGAAGGCACTTACGAATAAGTTCCCAATCTTCAGGGCAAGAAATGGGTGTAACTTCACCATTCCAGGTTCGCCTCAATGCATCCGTTTTGAAGTACTCTGAAACAAAACATTCCAACGAACAGTTTGCCTTCCTGAGAAAAATGGGAATTTCAAACAATAGGGAATGTGAAATAAATTTTATTTTATAGCACCATTGCATTGATTATGGGAAACCATGTTTTGATGAATAATGTGGACTGACCTGATTGCAGAAACAGCATGTGGACAGGGAATCAAATCTAGTTGAAATCGTGAGCACGTACATGTTTTAGCGTGTAGGTCGACAATGTAGACATGACGATCACATTGAACCTTATATTTATGGACATTCAAACCATTAACAGTCATGTCAGCACAATGAGACACATTTAAGTTCAATCTTGTGAGAGCAGCTTCACTTAACACTTCGGTGCGTGAAAGCCCCATATTGCGTCGTTCAAAAAACCACTTTTCCATTATAGTTCTTGCACACTCCAAAACTGCACAAACAGGTAGACCCCTTGCCCACAACAATCGATTGTTGAAGCTTTCAGCGGCATTGGAGTTCAAGAATCCAAAACGTAGAACAGGACTCTAGGATCGAGCCCAACGATTGTATCCTATAGTGGTTAGGGTCTTCAAGGCTTCAGCACCACGAGGGAGACCCTTAAGAGATTCAATATGCCTATAGAATTCAGTAGAGGAGTAAGAATATGCAGCACGCTGAAAGTTCGCTACAACCTCTTTACCATACTTGGCCAGGTTATTCTGGAGATGATAAGAACATAATCCATGATGAGCGTCGGGATAAACATCTCTTACCGTCTTTTCAATACCTTTGTGTTGGTCTGAGACAATTAGAAGCTCATTTGGACAACCATATGCAACCCGCATCTGCTGTAGGAACCATTTCCACGATGCTTCAGATTCAACGTCACCAACACCAATACCCAATGGGAATATTTGATCATTTCCATCAAGTGTGACGGCAACAAACAGAATACCACGGTATCTACCTTTCAAATGTGTGCCATCAACCACAAATACTGGTCTACAAGCACTACGGAAACCTTCAATGGATGCTCCCAACGCATAAAACACATATTTAAATTGATCATTCAAAGTTAAGAGCTCTGTGACAGAACCGGGATTCATCAATTTCAATTGGTTCAAGTACGAAGGAATCTGATGAAAACTGTTTTTTGAATCTCCGTATACGAGGGACATGGCATGATGTTTCCCCCTCAGTGCCACTCTATAAGACACGTGTATGCCGTGATCTCTTTCCAAATCCACCACAATATTTTTCGGGATGATGGAGTAGTTTTCCTTCACTAATCTAGAAGAAAACAGTGCACCAACCATCTTTGATTTGATGGTCCGGTTGAGAACACGGTTGGGATCAACAACACACGAATGAGGCCCAACAAACGTCGTCACTCTCCAAACACCCCCAAATCCCTGAACACGTACTGTGAAAGGACACTCAGGTTGAGTGCATTTAATGTACAACCGGGTACTATCAGAACGAACAACTTTATAATCAACCTTGTTTCGTAAGTGATATACACCAACTTCCTTCACCAACTGGTCTTTTGACCCAAATGTCGAACCCTTTAACAAAGGGTTTACATATTCAGAAGTGGATAGGGATTCAACGTCTTCTATATGATGATCATTGACAAATTTAGACCCAAATGTTGAGGCAATGCGGCTTGGATCAACACGGACTTCACCATCGAAGCTAGCCTGACTGGATGAGCATGCAAAGAACTGGGAGAGGGCATCACCTTTTTGAATAACATAAGATCCGAATTCTTCGAAAAAAGCTCCAACATCCAAGTTCGAGTCAACGTCAATTCGACCATCAGGAACTGAAGCCTCTTCATCATCATTTTCTTCATCAATATGCAAATCTGACTCAGTATTCATATCATCTTCACTGTTTTCATAATGCTCCACTTCATGGTCAGATGCATACTCAGGTACGTCACCCCATTCACCGTCATGTGAACTTTCAATATGTGAAACGCCTAGATCCAATGGGTTGATAGAATCATCAAAATCACTAACCAAATTCTTCTTCAGCGGTGGACGGATGTCATCACCCAATGATGTTGTAGGACCACTGAGATTCAGGCAGTTCGGTGAATGTTGTCGGGATGAAGAGTTACACCATTGATCATTGCATTGTGTTGTCCATATTTGAGCCGTCTGGGAATTCATTAGCTCAACAAAACCACCTTGCCTGCCATAAGGTTGTTGCCAGGCAAATTCATTTGTTGGCCTACTTATGCTTTTGTGTGTAACATAAATGATCGGCATATCTGAGCTAGCTAATACTCGATCCACATCATGATTTGTTTGAATCATCAATTTTCCTCTTCTATAGGAAGCTATATTAATCAAAGCATGAATGATGTATGTTGTAGTAGCTTTATCTGCTTGAACAACACCGTGGACCAATTCATATAACTCATCACGGGTAATTCCATTTGGTGGAATTGTTATGAACTCTTCTTCCCAACACTTGTATTGTAAGCCTTCCCAATATCCCCCAAAACGAACAATCAAATTGCTCAAATCCGTCTGAAAATAAAGTACATACTTTTTTTCATTTCTACTATCTACAGCGAGGATTTAACTATGCATAAAATTCAATTTCATATATGGACATCACATTTAAATTATACATGTTAATCCAATGAAATCGCGAAGACATACATATCATGATAGTTATGATGGACGTTCATATCGTGATCATGTGTTGTAAGTTCAATTAATTCAGGTTTCATAAATTAATATCGTTAAAATGTATGAAAATTTCATTTCGTGACCACAACTACGAAGCTGAATATCGTGATCACGTTAAACATTTGTCATATCGTGACCACATCTATTTATAAGCACTATAGTGATCACGCAGTACATCTTAATGTTGTGAACACTCAACATGAGATCACACAATAGTCATCAAGTACTATATTTTCAAGTGTTCAACACACTTGCTAAGTTCATATCGTGAAAATGTAATAAAACTTCATGTCTTGAACACACTTTCGCCTTCCAAATCGTGTACTAAATTTTCATGTCGTTTAGAAGCTTCATCGGTTGAGATCGTGACCACACCGTCAACAAGCTTCATCATTTCAAATAGTGAGACCCTATTCTCAGTTCATAGCATGAAACTCGGTCAACATTAGAAGTCAGAAATGAGAAGTACCCAACAACATCAATGGCGGGAAAACTGAAAGCTAAAACATACAACACCAATTGTGAAAAAACTTAAAACTACAGGCTAAAACTTACCATTTGCAATGAAGCTTCGGTTGCTTTTAACGAGGATGAAAGTTTCAATGGAGATGAGGATCACAAAAAAAAATTTCTTTCCATGGACATGAGAGGAGCTTCAAGCTTTCAGGGGAAGTGATGATCATGTAAATGTGACTGCAAAAAGTGGGTTAGGGTGTTTTGATCACGCAAGGTTTTGAAATACATGTTAAAGTATTCATTTATTTTAAGTTGATGTTAAATACAATGTATTAAATTGTGTTTTTGAATTTTATTACAATGTATTCAAAAGAAGAACTAAATACAAAAAAACTACAAGGATATTAAGGACTTTTCACTTGCCAAATTGGGTAAAAAAGTCATTTCTTCAATAAATGGGTAGAAAAGTTCCTTGGCCCAAGTATATGGGTAAAGGCCGGTATTTCCACCAATTATATATATATAATTATATATATTTGATTTGTTTAAAAAGACGATGTGGGCCGATTTGGCCCATTGGCCCATATGAGGCTGGGTTGGGCTACAAATTTATGGACCCGAACAAAGGATGGCTCGGCCCGACCCAACCCAAAACTTTCATGTGGCCCATCGGGCCGGGTCAGGCCGGGCCGCCCGTTTTGCTAGCTCTACTTCCCACAATTGCTACAATGTCTAGGTCAAGAGATCGATTTGATTGTGGCTCAACAGAGGGTATCTCGGTAGGATCAATATTGGGAGCTGGTGAGGAGGTACTTGTAGCACAATTTCGAAATTTATGCCCTGTGAGCCCACAATAGCCACAATGTTGCGATACACCTCTAGTGGATCGTCTTTGTATTCATGCTTGCTTTGGAGCATCCGGTGACATGAATTTATGTCCTTCAAATATTCATTTCAAAGAATAATGTTAACAAAATCAATACCAATAGGAGTTGGTTTACATACATACTGCATACCCGTGTAAGGGATGAAGGCTCTTACGAATAACTTCTCAATCTTCAAGGCATGAAATTGGTGAAACTTCACCACTCCAAGCTCGCTTTAGTACATCCGTTTTGAAGTACGTACTCTGCAACAAAAGCTTCCAAAGAACACTTTTCCTTCCTGAAAAAAATAATTTCAAACCACAAATGCAAATTTACCATGATAAGCATTATGTAAGAAGAAAATCGAAAAACTATACATTGATCAACTATTTGTACTAACCTTATTGTAGATACTGTGCACAAGGAATCAAATCTAATTCAAAGTGTTTACACGTACATGTTCTAGTGTCAAGATCGACAATGTAGACCTTACGATCACTTTGAACCTTATACTTATGCACATTCAGACCATGAACTGTCATGTCAGCACTGTGTGCCATATTTATGTTCAACCTTGTCGAAGCAACTTCACTTAATACTTCGCTGCGTGCAAAAGCCATATTGTGTCGTTCAAAAAACCACTTCTCGATTATAGTTCTTGCACTTTCCAATACTGCACAAACAGGAAGACCCCTTGCCCACAACAACCTATTGTTGAAGCTTTCAGCAGCATTTGAATTCATGAATCCGAAACGTCGGACAGTGCACTGAGATCGAGCCCAACGAGTGTATCCTATAGTGACTAGTATCTTCAAGGCTTTGGTACCACGTGGGAGACCCTTAAGAGATGAAATATGCTTCATGAACTCGGTAGAGGAGTAACAATATGCAACATTATTAAACACTGCAACAACTTCTTTACCGTACTTGGCCAGGTTATTCTGGAGATGATAACAATATAATCCATGCAATGCATCGGGATAAATAAACCTCTTTCACCGCCTTTTCAATACTTTTGTGTTGGTCAGACACTATTAAAAGTTATTTTGGACAACCATATGCAAGGGGCATCTGGTGTAGGAACCATTTCCATGACGCTTCAGATTCAACGTCACCAACACCGAAACCCAATGGAAATATTTGATAATTTCCATCAAGGGTGACAATAACAAACAAAATACCACAATATCTACATTTCAAATGCATGTCATCAATAACAAACACTGGTCTACATGAACTACAGAAACCTTCAATGGATGCTCCCAACATATAAAAAACATATTTAAATTGATCATTCATAGTTAGGAGCTCTGCGACAGAACCGAGATTCATCGATTTCAATTGGTTTCAAATATGAAGAAATCTGAAGAAAACTGGTTTTGGAATCACCGTATACGAGAGTCATGCCATATACTTTTCAGGTATCACGTGTATAAGGTATTACTTGTTTATTCATTAAATGTATCGATTAAATGTATTCATTAAATGTATCGATTTTTTGTTTTGTACATAGATAATACATTGAATATACTCATGATACCTGAAATATATATCTAACTCAGCCGAGAGGGACATAAATGTCGCTCTAAATTTTATCATCTATTTTCTATTGTCAAAAACAAATTTTTAGAAAACATATGATTCCTTTTCCATCTTGAATTTTTACTAATACATTAGATAGAATGTAACGAGCAGACTAAAATATATTTCCTCTTATAATTTTCCCTTTCAATTTATTGTATAAAGCTCTTTTTCGCGTCACGTGGATTTTAATCTACAAGTTTCATAAGAGAAGAACCCATCTTCAAAATACTAAGATTTAAAAGGCCCAAATGATGGCCCAAAATACTAAGGCCCAAATGGAGGCCCAAAATCTTAATCGCCATAGCCCATAGGAGCCCACCATAAAAAGCACCAAATTTTCTGCAACTTCGTCTTCCTCCCCGCCATTTTCATCTTACTACTCTCTCTCTCTCTCTAAACCCTACTCTCTCTCTGTCTCTCACTCACTCTCTTCAATGGCGTCCACTTCTCTTGGTAATGGTTAACCTACGATAACAAGCGCGCATCATCTCTTTGAATTCCATTTATTTGCAAAAAGGTCTGCTAAAGAAGCGAAAAAGATGAGCACCGTTGATAAGATGCTGATTAAGGGCATCCGGAGTTTCGACCCGGAAAACAAGAACGTCATTACCTTCTTCAAGCCCATGACTCTCATCGTTGGCCCCAACGGCGCTGGAAAAACTGTAATTTCTATCCCCATTGCTCTCTTGGTGTTGTGCATTTTGCATTGGGAGTTGTACGTTTCTTCATCTCTTATGTTTTAGCTACGATTCTCAAGATGTTTACGTGATTTCCCCGTTTAGTATCCGGCTTCTCGTGCCTTTTGCTGAGCATACAGTTGTGGCAGCTTCATATATGGTTTTTGGGATTCTTTTGGGGGTTTCTGCCTTTCCAAAAAGTAATATAGACAGTCTATTTATGCTGAATTTTAAGGTGAAAAGTCCTGCTGTTGATTCAGATTGTTCTTATGATGCAAGAAATACTTGCTTCAGTGCTGAGTCTAAACATATAGGGAAATGATATTTTGCATAGATTTTTGTTTATCATCTTAATTTCTTCTGGATGCTTTATAGTAAAGTTTTGCTTATAATGAATTATTTGTTTGCCTGATGTTTACAATAACCACATACCATTATGTTGGTACTGCATGCAACACAGAGTTCTGCTGTTTCTTCTTATCCTGTGATGATCCTTTTCCATTGGTCTCTCTCTCTCTGCCCGGATACAACATGTATTATTAGATATTGCCTTTTTCTGTTCCTTAAAATTTGTTAAGTGTCTATCTCATTCATTTTGCATTAGAAATTAGAAGGTGTGTTTTAATTATCTTTCTCGGTTCCTTTCCATTATATAAAAATTGATTACACCAACCTAGTATTACTCATTGTGGCTATGTGGGATTTGTTCAGTCTCATTTTTTCCTTCTTTTTAGTTCTTTTTAGGATGTTCCACTGGAATGTTTACATTTTAGAAATAATAGATCAGATATGTTTATATATATATATGTATATATATTGTATATTCATGTAACTTTTCTTTTCTGCAGACTATAATTGAGTGCTTGAAAGTGGCCTGCACTGGTGAACTACCTCCAAATGCACGGTCTGGTCACAGCTTCGTCCATGACCCTAAGGTTTTACATTATTTCTGCCTCTACATTTGTCTATTTGTCCAGACAATCATGTTAGTGTTGTTGAAGCTATACTTTTAGGTGGCAGGGGAGACAGAGACAAAGGGCCAGATAAAACTTAGGTTTAAGACAGCGGCAAGGAAGGATGTGGTCTGCATAAGGTCATTTCAGCTTACTCAAAAAGCTACTAAGATGGAGTACAAAGCAATTGAGTCTGTGCTTCAGACAATAAATCCTCAGACTGGAGAGGTAAAAGTACTTATGATAAAAAACGACAATTATCATTAAGCATTGCATACCTCTGGTAAAGCAAGACTGAAGTGGTTCAAGTGTGAAGGAAAGTGGACTTGGTATATAAAAGTGTCTTGCATATCCTCTGTTTCTTTTTGGAACATCTGTGGATCTTTTGTTGAGATTTGCATTTGCAGTATCTTGTAACCTTGTCTTCTTATTTATCAATGAAGTGTTTGAGTTTGTTGATAATTTTTTTTTTTGTCATATATAAACTGCCGAGTCATTTTGGTCTGTTTATTATGAGTATCTTAACCTCATGAGATTTTTTATGTTTCCAAGTGACAGAAAGTATGCCTAAGCTATCGGTGTGCTGACATGGACCGAGAAATTCCTGCTCTTATGGGGGTGTCTAAGGCTGTTCTTGAAAATGTTATATTTGTTCACCAGGATGATGCAAACTGGCCATTGCAAGATCCATCAACACTGAAAAAGAAGTTTGACGACATCTTCTCTGCAACTAGGTAAGTGGTGTTCCATAAGAGTTGAAACATCTTACGCATATGGATTTCTTCCTCTGCTTTCATTAATTATCCTTGTGAGATTCTTATCACTTAATTTTGTTTTTTTTGAGTCACTATCTTTTTCTGTTTTCTTAAATCTATTTCTTTCCTATTGCATGAGTACTGATATGATGTGTGGAAATGGAGAAAAAGAAAGAAACATTTGGTGAAAAATGGATTGAGAACATCCTAGAATTATTTCTGATCTCCCTTTTTTGGTTGTCAGGGACTAAAAATTGTCAAATATACTTAGCTTATTGAATTTTATTTATGAACGTAATTTCCAAAAGACCAACTATATTTGTCCTATTGATTACCTCTTGGTTGCGTGTGGCTAGAATAAGCATTACATAGATTGGTTAATTCTATATGAATATTGAAAAAGTATGATGATTTTTTTTCCTGAGATTTGAGAACCTCTCAACAGTGGCATTTGCATATTAATTTAATGTAATACCACTTATCATAAGTCTAGATTTTAATAGCGATGGTTCAACTTTCAAATATATCTTTAGAAATGGTGTTCTGGAAATGTACCCATTTGATGTGTATTCTGCTTGAGCATAAATCTCAAATGAAGGGTGTATCAATCAAAAAAAAATTATGTCATGCCTTGAAGGCCAACACCATTATGCTGGCCTCAACCAATCATGGTACACCCAAAAGCCTATGGTGCTGACACTATGTAATATAAGTGGTCTGAGTCTAACATTACATTCATGTAAAATCCAACAGTACATAATTTTGGAAATTATACTCACGAGTCACTCTTCCAATTCTACAGTTCACATTTCCTACTTTTGTTCGTCCCAAATCTACAAGTGCCCCTAAAGCCTAAAGCCTAAACCCCCCATTGGTAGTATATTTTTCAGTCTTTACTAATATTCCCTCTAGCGATCCTATTCTATAGCCAGATATAATTGGGAGAAGCTCATCCAAACTAAATTGGGTTCAATAGATGATAATGACCATCTTCCAGCTCATTAGATAAGAGTGTACTAGAAACTTGTTTGTATAGCCCAACAATATCCTTAATTTGTATGAAAAACAAATATAATACATGGACCAATTAAAAGTATATAATTAGTCAATAAATATAACTAGTAAATGATGAATTCTGAATTATATGATAGACTTCAGAAAGGAGAAAAAAAAAAAAAATTTGTGTGGTTTAACCATTTGGTCTACATCCAGCAAGAAAATGCCTTCAATCGTTACAAACTTGTCATCGCGATAACAAAATCACCTGTATAATGTAATAGTATAGGACAGATACATGGATGGAATAAATCTCAAAAATAAATTAAAATGAAGTCAAATATTGTCTGGTATCTCATAGGTCAGTGGAATACTTGTAATGGAGTACATTTTGATTTCCTTTTGATACTTGACAGTAACTCATCCATAGAAAGCATATATAATGATTCACTGAAATACTAAAATAGTTATGTTATAATTTAGCAATGAATACTTTTTTTTTTAAATGCATTCATGCAAACAACTTTAAACATATGAAGGTATTTAAATTTTGCTCCTTACGTTGGTATGCCAAGAATTATTCCCTAGATACTAGGCCTTTTGGCTTAAATTTTTTCAATAAATCATTTGGAGTTCAGAGCATTATCTGGTCAATAATCCACTTCTTTACTAGTTGGATCAAGTCAATAAGAAAAATATTCTTACTGATACATTTTCTTGACAAACAATTATTAAAGCAACTAGAATGAATGATCTGTCCGTCCTCTTTTCTTGGAAATTTGGAAGGGGTGAAGTTAGCTGAAAATGCAGAAAAAGTTAGGAGATGGGTTTTGGACTTCTTAGGACTGTTCTCTCATTAATGATCCTTTATGTCCTTTTTCCCCTTATGAAATGTCTCCTTTTCCATTCTTCAAATCAGTTTGGAGAGATCCCATACCTAAGAAGGCTCATACCTTTTTGTGGTTGTTGATTTTGGGAAAGCTGCTCATATATGGTGCATTTCAAAGTGGTTCTCCTTCTGTTCTTTTGTCCCCGAAAACTTGCGTGTCTTAAGTAGGAACCACTCCAAAGATCTAGATAATGTTTTTTGTTGTACTGCCCTTTTGCACTCAGCTCTTGACATAAATTTTTGGAGGAGTAAGATTTTCAATGGATTCTATGGTCTTCAGTGACTGGTCTGCTTGCTTTCAATCTAGGAAGTTTCATATGTAAGAAGGTCAAAGCTTTACGGGGAATCCGGCCTTGTGTAGGTCCTTGTATTTGGAGAAGACCAACTGAATTTTTGAAGATTGAGTAGAATCTTTAAAGTGTTTGATACAGTTGAGTTTAGGGTTGATTGGTGGTTGTATCATAAAAGTGTGTAATTTGTTTCTCATATAGTTAGAAATTGGAGCTATGTTCTTTTGTTGTATATTTTCATTTTTTTTAAAGAGGGATGACTAGTCCCTTGTGCTGCACATTTTAGGAACAAAATTGTGTTTTATGCTTCTTATAAAGAAAAAAGTAATAAGAATGTGGATGATTTGATATTAAATATCAAATATGTTTTTGAAAACATGATTTCGTCAACTACAATGTCTCTATGAAAAGTTACCATGCCAAACTTGTAACCACAAAACAAGTAGTTGCACATAATTACACATTTTAGTGAATCATTTGACCTTATATTTTACTACAAATATCAACAGATAAACTTTAAATCTCTTGCTCACCTCCAAGCCTCTTGAGTGTAAACGAGTCGAATCAATTCAAATATCATGATATTCTTTTCGTATTCGTTTAATTTAATTTGTATTTGTATTCGTTTATTATTTGAATCAAATATGCAATTCATATTCGATTTGAATGAAACATCCGAATATTCCTATTTGAAAATTTTGAACTTGAAAGTTCAAAGTTTTTTTTTTCAAAAATCATTTATTCCAAATTAATAATATTAGATTTCAAATATATAGCATACGCATACATTGAAACATTAAAGATTGTCACCTCTAGTGCAATAATAAGAGACAAGAGGGGGGGGGGGGGAGAGAGAGAGAGAGAGAGAGAGAGAGACCTAGTTTCGAGAAAGAAAGGGAGGTTTCCATCAAAAGCTGAGAGAGTCTTGATAAGTGCTGTAGGGAGGGTTTGGGATGGGATAGCATGATAGTTTATCTGGATTTGGGAATTGGGGACTTGGGGTAAAATAAATGAGAATTAATAAAAAACATATATCTTTTATATATATATTATATAATAAAATAAATTATATATAGTTATACTTCGAATATATTCGCGAATACTATAATCGAAAATGGACATATTCATATTCATATTCAGATAATATTCAAATGTAAAAAAAATATTTTTATTCGGATTCTTATTTGCATTTCTCGAATTTGATCACTATATTCGCATTCGAATATAGAATCGAATCAATTTTTTTTTGATTCTTTTGCAACTGTCCTTCCTGAAATGATGGTCACCATCAGAATATACACTAGCGTGCTGTCACTGCTTTGTGCACACCTTAAAATCCCTGGAGTAGCATGTCACTGCTTTGTGCACACCTTAAAATCCCTGGAGTAGTATGTTGGCAATTCTCTTGGAGGAACGTTTAGAGAGTGGTTATTGGAGAAAGAGAATGTGTAGAAGTGAATTGAGTTGGTTGTGCTTGTATTTTAATATGTAAAGTATCACTTTATTAATAGGCATTTGCCTCACAGTCCTTAGTGAAAGGCTGTGAGGATGCATTACAATGATGCATTATCGTGGCACTATAAGCAGCTTGGATGCTTGCACTCTGCATTGCAGTGCTTCTCTGCAGCCCTCTAAGCAGCAACTTGTATGTTACTTTGAATGAAGCTACTTCAGTTGCTGAACTATAGGCCTAGCCCATTCTGAATTTGGGTAATTTTATGGAATTGAGATATTGACCCTGATCTCATGCTTAATATAGTCTTTACTCTTAGTACACCAATATCTCGCAGTTACTCATTTTTTATTGGATTTATTCGAATCATATGCCTGAAACTTATTATCTTGCATTAGATCTCTCGTACAATATAAGGAATGAGGTGTACAACTAAGTGAGAGGAAACATGTGAGGGAGTTTTATTAAGTCAATATCATACCAACAAAACTCTGCACCTTGAAAGCTTGTTGGTATTGTTAATTATGTCGTTGCACTAGATTAAGCATCAGTGATCTCTCACCAATGCATCTGTGGTTGTGCTCATTGTTATGTTAGACACTTTTTTTTTTGAAGCCGCTGACCTATGAGCTATGAAAAATAAGTCTAATACTAGCTTAATTCTTCTGCAGTCCCTCATCTCAAACCTGCTTGGTCTTACCAACTTCCCTAGTCATTCTTCGACAAACATCAATTGTGGCCATTCATTACACGCTATCTAGCTTACACCTTGTGACTATAGCTAGTAGGTAGTAGCCTCCTTTATTCTAATCACTAAGGTGATCACTCACATACCTCACAAGTGTTCTACTTCTCTTAACTATTAAGCGCTAAGCTATTGACTGTGTGAGTGTGCCAATTGGTAACAACTTGCGTATTCAGTTGTATTGTGAGAATACAAAGATATCTCATCAATCACTGAATATTATCAAAGACAATACACTTATATTTATCCTTTGAAGCAAATCTCCAAGAAATGTCTAGATGAAGGTATAAACTATTACACTGCCTTTCTATGACGCTCTTAGGTGATAGGAGATCTCTAGGTTGCTTAATAGACAAGGGCCACTTAGGTTCGTACCATGATATGCTTGAAGACAAGTTTGCGATTGTTTGACTTTCTTTTCTGTACCATTTTTGTACTCATCATGGGAGTTTGTTGCTGTCCTGTCCAAGAAACGGCTGTCTACAATATAGTTGCTGATCTCATTCTCTGTATTGAGTAGCTGACTTCATTGTCATTCAATTTAGTATTTAAACATACACATTTTCTTTCCTTGAACTCATATGGGTGACCTTTTTTAGGTAATTTTTTTACCTATTCAATGTAGCAAGTTACAATTCATATTTCCATTATCACATTCCTATTACTATATAATACTGTCCTGTAGTTCTTAGTGAAAGTATTTGATCGATTTTCATTTTCTTGTAAGGTACACAAAGGCATTGGAGGTTATCAAAAAGCTTCACAAGGATCAGGCGCAGGAGATAAAGACATATAAGCTGAAACTGGACCATCTACAAACACTGAAAGATGCTGCTTTTAAGGTTCTTATTGTTATCTGGGAAATTGAAAAATGAATGTATCGAACTTTGTGATCAGTGATCTTGACTTTGTTATGTAAGATGTCATGACATTATTTGATTTCTAGGAGAAACTTGCTGCATGACAATTGGTTTACCTTTTTCTCTTCGGCTACTTTCCTAGATTTTGTTTTGATTCTTTCAATTAGTCCATTATAATTCTGAAGTTAATAGGACTGGAATAATTAGCAAATTGATATATGGGTGCTTGAATGATTGCTATTACCAATGTTTGCTAGGAAGAGGGGTTCTGTTGGTTCTCGTGGAAACCTGTGACCTGTCTGGTTTTGTTTCTTGGAGAACTGGTGAGGTTGTCCAGTAAGAACGGCTTGTAACTGGAAAAAGAGAAGAGAAAAAACACAAACAGGAGCTGACTGATGGAACTGTGTTTCAACTTGAATCTAAGTTATATTGGAGAAAGAACAGCAAATGTGTATCTTTTTCTTATTTTTGCATACCCCACTTCTTTTACATAGTGATGGAATGAGATGCCTTAAGATGGAATCTAAGCCTTAACTTTTATTTGTGAAGGCCCTCTTTAATCTTCACACATCCCTTCTTCTTGCTTATAAAAAAAGATGTGGCTGTCTTTTTCCTCTCTCTATCTCACTCACATAACTGACTGTTTTTCTTCTTAATCATGCACCTAGGAGTAGCTAACAATCTAATGAACTCATCTCAAAGGATGATTGATGATTCAAGTCGAAGGTTTCCTCTGCTAATGTCCTTTGTATTAGCTTCTAGCACTGTTTTTTTTTTTGTAGAATTGACATGGATACCATAATCAATGTGTAGAAATGCATATCTTTTGCACTAAATTTGATCTGTATGGTTACTAACTATTTGTTTCAGGGGAATCTTTTCATTCCTTGGGATGAACGCAGGTTTAACAAACTAATTCTCCCAAAATATTTACCATATTTTTCATCCAAAAGATATTCAATTCGATCTGAAATCACTCCCCCTATTCTCTGTGTGGGTTCAGTTGATGGTGGAATTTGTTTTGTCAAAAACTTACTCCCTTTTCAAGTCAAACTTAGATAACAATTATTGGATTTATAGTAGTGTACTGCTTCATTGGGTTTCATTGTGAATTAATTCTGATATGTTTTTTAACATTTGCCTTTTAGTTATTTAAATTTTAACTTTAAAACAATAAAGACAATTTAGAAATTGTGCAGATTACACATATGCTCTTTGTTGCAGTAATTATATGGTTGGGAGAAACATGAAACACATAATATGAGTTTCACACTTTTAATTTTATGATTTGTTTGTTCAAAATATTGTTAAGGCTGTCTATGTAACAATTCAAGCCTCAATGAGACTGCATTTTTATAAGTTTCAACTTTCAAGCTTCTATTAAATAGTAAGAGAATTTAAGAATATAAGTTGTTACTCCACATAGTTGATGGGTGTCGGTAGAATTGTGCCCATAGAGCTCAAGATGGTGACTGAGGCAGATATTCCCACATAATAATTCCTGAAAAATCCATTGAAACATCTCCATCTCGGAGGCGTCCTACCTATGATTCTATGAATCCATCAAGGTAACAAGAACGGGGCATAATTGCTCATTGTACTCTGGATGCAATGACATTAGCCACTTACTGGTTTCTTTTTGGAGCAGTAAGTTAAGGATAGATTGATTGGATTCTCAATCTTGGATCATCCTGCCATGGGATTTTATGAACCAGATAAATTAGGACATTAACTCTTATTTAAAACCGTTACTCATATTATGAATCCTTAAAGAACAGTTCCGAAGTAGTCTTCCTTATTCAGAACTTTAATGGGTTTTGTTTTCGGACGAAACTAATTAGCTGGTGTTGTTTAATCCAGCTACGGGAAAGCATTGCACAGGATGAAGCAAAAACAGAAACATTAAACTGTCAAATGGAGGAGCTTGATGTGAAAATTCAGAGTGTGGACAGAGAGATTGATCAAACTGAATTGCAGTTGAAGGATCTAAGGAAATTACAAGACCAGATGGTATCAAAGTCAGGTGAAAGAAGATCCAAGTACGAGGAACTTCAGAAGCGTCATGCAGCACTTACAGAGGAAAATGAAGGTTTTCAAATGATTGCATGATCTTGTTTCTCCATTCTTTCATTATATGCATTGTTCTTTTTTTTCCCTCATCCTTGGAACCATTGTTGATGAATTTTCTTATGCCTTTTTTTTTTTAAATTTCTATAGACACTGATGAAGAACTGAATGAGTGGAAATCCAAGTTCGATGAAAGAATTGCAGTATTGGAATCCAAAGTTAACAAGTTAATGAGGGAAAAGACAGATATAGAGGAAAAAAAGCGAGTTCTTTCTGATGTTATTGCCAACAATGTGATGGAGATTGCCAAGCTTCAAGCAGCCATTGAAGTAATTTCTGTTGCCGAGTTTGCAACATGATGTGTTACATTATACGGTCTCAAAATTTGACATTTTGATAATTATGTACTCTGTAATCTGTATTTGTTTCTTCAGGCTCTCATGTCCTTGAAGGATGAAAGAAACTCTAAGATTCGAAGCCTATTCAGAAAGCACAATCTAGGTTCTGTACCAAGTGGCCCATTTAGTGACGACGTTGCTTCTGACCTTACCAATAGAATTGAATTGAAGTTGAAAGATCTTAACAAGGACTTGCAAGAAAAGAAGGTGCTGTTTTTTTTTTTTCTCTGTCTGGGTCAATGTCTATTGTACTTCAGCGATACTTACTAGAACAAGATAAAAGTATAGTACTCATTCTGCTAGATTTTGCACACAGTAATTTGCTAATAACATGCCTGATTTAGCCTTTTAAAATCAGATGATTATGGTGATAGAGAAAGTATGCAGTTTTGACTTTAAAGTTTGACTGCACCCCAAGTAACCGTATTCCGAGTTCTTGGGTCCAGAAATCAATTATATGTCAATATTTCAAATGGATACAATTGGGCTCTTTACCTGTAATATTTATGGTTATTTGTGCAATTGTCTTTAGTGTCGGTTTATATTCTTAATCCAACTAATGTAGTAGTAAAAGAACTACGACAGCTTTGACTTTTATGTCTGACTGTACCCCAAGAAGCCTTCATGTTCATTTACCCATTAATATATTAGAATTTGAACATTTCAAATGGATACAGTGGAACTCCATACCATAAGTATCTATTGTATATGTGTAATTGTTTTCAGCGTCTTCTCAGGTTCTTTTTCTTAGATCAATTTTATAATGAAGAAGAAATTTTCTAGAATTCAATAACCAGAACCTATAGAAGCCATGTATTATGTGTGTCTTTGTAACACTTTTACCGGCTCTAATCTATATTACCATGTCAAAGACTCAAATGTCCACCTAATCAATAAGGTTAAGCTGTGAAGGAAATTATTTGATATGTAATAACTCCTGCTGAAGTTTCATTAGTCAGAAGTAATAATTTCTGATGCATCTTCTGTGAAGTTACTGATCAATATCCTATTTAGTTCTGGAATGTGATTCCTGAAGTGTTACATTTAATTTGATGGCACTTTTCATGCTGCATAAAAACTTCATTAGGTTATTCGTTTCCGTTAGGAAGTATTGATTTGACAAGTTGGTCTCAGCATTTTTTTTTTTCAAATTATCTATGTAGCTTCTAATTTCATTGTAATATGTGTTTAATTTTGATGACGTGCACTGTACATAATTGTAATTTCTCAGAAAGCGAATGAAGTAGAACTTAAGGCGAAATTCGATCAATACATGCATGCAAATGATCGTTGGAAAGAAATTGAGGCTCAAAAGGAGGCTAAGATGGAAACGAAGGTATGTCTTCAAGCATGTTTTTCTTTCTTCTGCTGTTTATTTTATTCTAATTGACATTAAATGGTTATGTAACAGAGTGGCATTCTGAAACGTATTCAAGATAAGGAGATCGAACATGATACATTGGAAGATCAGATTGCTGCTATTGATGTTACTGTCATTGATGAGAGAGAAAGAAACATGGTAATATTACTCTGGTTTTAAAATTTCACAATTGGTCTTATATCTTTCCGTGCAGAATTATAGTTGTCTTCTTACAATGCAGCAAATTGAGGTGGAAAGGAAAGCTAATCAACTGGCTGCAAGAGAATTTGAATTTAATATACGACAAAAGAAACTCGAAAGGTTAAACTTGGAACTGCAAATTCAAGCCCTTAGTAAGGAAAGGGATGCCATGGATGCTGATTCCCACGACAGAGTTGTACTTTCTGTGAAGAAAAAAGATTTGGAAAACCACAAAAAGAAACATAGAAAAATGCAAGTCTTTATTAATTTTTGTGCAGTATCCTTTTCACTATATAATATTTCATTTGAGCTATTTCAAAATATTTAACTAATAAGTCTTCTCCTATGTTATCTAGAGTGGATGAATGCAAGGAGAGAATTAGAGGGGTGCTGAAGGGAAGGATTCCACCTGACAAGGATTTGAAAAACGAAATTGTTCAGGTTCAGAGGTTGTTAGAATCGTCCTTTCTTTTTTACCATTTTCTCCTGGGTGGGTGGACTGCTATGGTGTTCATGAATGCTGTTTTTGTTTTATTTTTCCTTCTGAGATTAATATTTATGCATTAGAAATAGGATAATACATTTTTGAGCCTCTCAACTTTTTACATTTTTTCTTTCAAAATATTGCACACCCATGGCATAAAATATGTTTACTACACACTCGTGGTATGTACCCAGGTGTGTGTGCTTACACACTCCCCTGTGTTTTCATGTTCTGTCAAATATGTATAATCTTAGTTATATATTCATATCTTTACATTATTACATAAATATGTAATACTTTGTTTAAACCTTTATGTTATATTAGGTGAACCTTTATGTAATAATAATATAATATTTATGTTGATATAAAGGTATAAGTACTATTACATAACTGTATGATTATGTTGATATAAATTATTATTAATATCACATAAAAGGTATGTTGATACAAATTGCGCTGATTTTTTTTTTTTTTTTGGTTACAATATTACATAAAAGTTATGATATTTGTACGTAAAAGTCATATTAATATAACATGGAAGTTATACTAATATAACATATAAAATCAGCGCATGAATTAAAAAAAAGTTCAAAATAAATCCTAACGGTCGGGTCTGGGTCTGCACACAAATGTAACTCTTTTGTTTAATTGATATTTGTGAGTATTTCTCTTAATTTCTTTATCACATATCTAGATATAGCTGTAATATAATATGAAAATAAGAGATGCATCGATGTCTTATAGCCATTTTGCCCAGTTTATTCATGTATGAGGTCAGATCCACGAAATATTTTTATTCTTCTCCTTCACTTTTTTAATTTTGTCAAATGATTTAATATTTATCTAGAACTTTTGGAACTCATCCATCCTTACTACAATTAATTTATCCGTGCAAGCTTATGGAGGTACATATCATTTCCATCTTTAATTGTTTTACCTGGTATAATACTGTAATCTTCTAGCATGTGTATGCATTACTATATAAGTAAATATTCATGAGTCGTGAATTGTGCCCTAAACTTGTGGAGAATTATTCAATTCATATCTTATTGTCTTGTATTCATTGGAATTCTTTTCCTATTCATCTATACATGCACCAAGAACAAATGGTTTGGCCATTGATGGAGGAATAACGAAGTACATGATCTGATTGTATATTCATTTAAGACTTGGAGCATCTAGATCATCTCCTTGATGCTGATCATAAATATCTAATTGCAGCTTGTGTTTACAAAATAAAAACCACACTTATGCACTAGGGAAAGGACATCTGCTCACATCATGAAATAGTGATTGGGGGCGGTTTAAATTGTCACTGGCTTCTCCTGATAGAATATATAAATCATTTCACCTGCATATTTTGACAGTTGGAATGAAATGAATTAGAGAACTGCTTAAGAATATAATAATCTGATAGTAGCGACTTTAGTCAAATTTCCCTTAAAACTCTCGGCTGATCAAAATTAACCCAAGGGTCTGTGTCATGGAGTGTCTCAGACTTTGCTGATATCAATCTTTAGTGTGCTTAAACTATTGTTTTTCTCATTCTGGTCTAGGTCTCTAACTAAAAAATTTTGTTTGCTTGATATCGTTCTCTTCTACAGTTCTCTTCAGAAAGAGTACGAAGACTTGGACAAAAAAGCTGATGAAGCTAGAAATGAGGTGCTTACACTGAAGTTGAAAATACAAGAAGTCAACAGTAACTTGTCAAAATTCCGCCATGATCTGGAATGTAAGCTTTGCTTGTAACTTTTAGCATGAATGTGAAAAGTCTCTTGTTGTTCATCATCTTGCTTATTTTTTATTGTAACTTTTCGTTAGACAAACTTTGACCCACGAAGAATTGATATTTCTTTGTGCTACTTGTGGGATTCCTGTTCCTAGTAAGTTCATGAAGATGCTTCTAATTAAGCAATAGGTGTAGATCATGTGGGATTTATGTTCCTATTAAGCAATTTGTATATGTTCGTGTGGGATTTCTTTTCCTATTCTGTTTATTGCAAAAAATATAAAAACATAATTTAATAAAAAATTGTGCAGATACTTAGGAATGAAGTCTGTTTGAATTATATGCACAGATTGGATATTAAATTTGCATCAGAGCTTTCTATCTAGAGAAGTTTTATTCAAATGTCTGATTTGGTAAAAGCTTTATTTGTAAGTCTGATCACAGCACAGTTAATACGTTCTGATGTCCATACACTGAAATACTGAATCCAAAATACTCTTTTGTATGAACCACTTCCTTTCTAGTGGAGAGATATCCACCCTGTTGGCTTTAAGACCTTGTTTCTTTCAAGTGTACATCTACTTTTCTTGGCGGGTTTTATGCAATGGAAGTCAAGTTAATAGTCCCTCTTCTTTGTAAAAAGTACTGTATATTATATTTAATCACTGTCGTATTGATTACTTGAGTCTGATGCAGCAAAACGGAGATATGTTGAATCTAAACTTCAGTCCCTGGACCAGCAGGCTGGAGGTATCGACTTATATGTTAAAATCTTAGATAAAACCAAGGACAAAAGAGATGTCCTGAGAAGGTTCACTCTTCTATTTCTTTTTTATATACCAGTTTGTTGCATGTGGTGGTCGGGTGTCTATGTAGTTAACAGTGCCCAGTTATTTACTGTATTATATGCAGCAAACTGAACATGGCAGATGGTATGAGACAGATGTTTGATCCATTTGAAAAAGTTGCTCGTGCTCATCACATGTGCCCTTGCTGTGAGAGGCCTTTTTCATCAAATGAGGAAGATGAATTTGTTAAAAAGGTTACCTACATTTTAATGTCTATTTGATGTACTCCAACTTATTATTGAGCTGCATGCCCATTACTCTTTTTGCATCATCATTGCAGCAAAGAGTGAAAGCCGCAAGTTCTTCCGAGCATATGAAAGTATTGCAAGTAGACTCTTCAAATGCTGATTTTCAGTTTCAGCAATTAGACAAGCTCCGAGTGATCTATGAAGAATATGTCAAAACTGACAAGGAATTGATTCCCCTTGCTGAAAAAAACCTGAATGAGTTAAATGAAGAACTGGATCAAAAGAATCAAGCTCTTGATGATGTAATTGTCAACTGCGGTATATTTTGGTTTAAATGGTCTAATTTTGATTGCCATTCCAAGGATTGCCATTTCATTTTTATGAGATCTTCGATGACCTTAATCCCTAACTTATGTTAAAATGGCAAGATGGGTGCCAAGGAGACTATAGGACGATCCTTGCTTCTACTACTGTACTGTGATATATAATATGTTTGTACCTGTTAAAATCATGCCTTTTTATGCGCTCTTTGGAACTGGATAAATGCTCATTGCAGACCACAGCATTTGTTTGACATGATGAAGAATATAAAATCTTCAATATTTGCGCACGTTTTGAATAATATGATAACTACTTGAAAGGAATATTATTACATGCTTTTATTTGCATCTCATAGAAACTTGGGTGTATCCTTGTAAGGTTGCATGCCAACAGATTCAAATAGTATTAGTTTGTTCATAGTATTATAATGACTTGATAAACTGATCCAAATACTTAATCACAGAAAGAGACTGCTCTTTATAGAACTAGTGCATAGACCAATAAATTTGGGAATAATTTATAATCCTTAATGATTATCATGAGCTTTGACTTATGTTCATCCTCTCACATTTTATATAGGATATCTTTCGATCTATGAAAATTTAAGGTGCTAGTCACCTAAACATAAACCACTTGAACTCATTCAATATATGATCAACTGTCATTGTGTATGCCAATCAAATGAGCTCAGATTACATCTTAATATGTTTTTTCTGGCTCTTAACTATTTGAATGTATTGATTGGTCAATGTAATATAAAATTTGTTTGCCATTGCTGATCTGATAGCTTGATAAAGGCCAAGATACTTTTTTTTTCCTTTTTTGTTACTAAGATATTATGTACATTTGGTGAGAAAGTGAAAAATCTTTTCTGAGAGATTATGCATTTACTTATAAGCACACCAACTATGTTTATTGCAGTAATTTCTCAGTTGCATACGTTCATATCCTCCTGTGTTTCTAGACTTATTTGAACTATTTTTGCTGGTGGATTATTCTAAAAGGCATTTTTGTTTGAGATGAAACCATCAAATCTTTATGTAGGTTTAATCCAATATATATATATATATATATATAGAGATTTCTATTTTACAAAGCAATGATTCAATAAGAGTTGTTGAATTTCTCTTTTGTTACTTAAAGAAGTTGATAAACATGATTATGTCAACGATATTTTCAACATATAAGAGTTCAATTGAATACCACGTGACGTATCCTGGGGTTCTAAAGAAACTATAAGAGTGAGATCATGATGGAAAAGCTGTGGTGTCAGTTAAAGTTTGTTTTTTGTCTTATATTGCAAATATTATTTCCCCTTTAACTTAAAAGTAGATGTTTTTTTGAATTAGTGAAGTAAAGAATAGGGTACTTTCCTCCATGTTTCTTTTGCCATAATCTAAAGTTAGGTTAAATGTGCTGATGATGCATTATTGACTATGAAGTGCAAGTAACCATAATGTTGCATTTGTTATACTTGTCTGAATGTTTTGCCTCCACTATGTTTACAATCGTCTACTATCTTCTTTATCTGTTGTTACTTGTGTCTTTGGTTCCCTCACCACCAATCACCGTACCTTATCAAGGTGCCAACTGAACATTTTTTTTTTCTTGAGTGCTGCTCTCTCTCGTTTTGTTTCTTTTGGCGTACTTCACTTAAACATCGTACTATCTTCAGCATTACAAATTTTCTGTTGCAGGTGCTGGGTGTGTTGGCTCAAATAAGTGCTGAAAAAGATTCAGTTGATGTGTTGATACAACCTGTAGAAACTGCTGATAGGCTGTTCCATGAAATCCAAACTTTGCAGAGACAAGTTAGTGAATTGGAGAGCAAACTTGATGTTCAAGCTCAAGGTGCCAAATCCCTAGAAGAAATTGTATCAGAGCTAAAGACGTTGGAGAGAACTAGGTTTATTATCTTTTTTTTTCTATTGAGTAATTACTAGTTTGATACATTCTATTTGTGTTTTCTTGAAATGTGTTTTGCTTTGCTGTCATTGCTGAATTTTTAACCATCACACTGAGGTTAATTGAATCAAGTGTGTGGATCTTGTATGAGTAGAACTTCTTTCTTGCAACAAGTGTTGATTGTGTTCATCTGTTGATCATCAGGAATACCTTGATTGATGATATGGATCAGTTGAGAAATGATCAATTGATGATGCAAGAAGAACTGACAACACTACAATTACGTTGGAATAGTGTAAGGGAAGAGAAAATTAAAGTTGCTAACATATTATTAAACATCAAAAAAGCAGAGGAGGACTTGAATCATCTGGCTGAAGAGAAAAGCCAGGTTGAGCTTCATCTGAAGGTAATCCATCTTGCTAACCATGCTGACATACAATGACCTGGTAGTGAGAATCCTTTATTTTTAAGTAAACATTTATCAAGAAATCACATCTTAGCTCAGCCATTTCCTTGATACTTCATCTATTGTCTCATGCTTCAGCATTTCTTGAATTTCAGCATTTGGAGGAGGATCTCGGTCCTTTATTGAAGGAGAAAAAGAAGCTGCTTGATGAATATGACAATTTGGTGGTCAAGCTGAATCATGAATATGAATTGCAGGAGGACCATTATAGAAAAGATCAACAGGAAGTTGATATACTGATTAATATGTTTTCAACAATCAAGGAGTATGTTTTCTTTCCGTAAGATCTGATTTTGGCAATAACCTCTAATTAATGTATACCGTAACTACATCTCTGTTCCAGGAATGATAACAACTGTAAGGGTGATAGATTGAAAGCATTACAAGAAAAGCAATCTCAGTCAGAATTTGAGCTAAATAACTGTGGATCCAGATTGGTTGAACTTATGAAGGAGCTGGAAAAGAGTAGAGACCTGTGCAGAAGTCAGGCTGAATTAAGGCGCAATATAGAGGAGAATTTAGAATACAGGAAAGTGAAGGCCCAAGTGGATGACCTCACTCAGGAGATTGAATCACTTGAAGAAAGTGTATTGAAGATAGGTGGTGTTTCAAAAATTGAATCTGTGCTTCTAAAACATTCACAAGAACGAGAAAGTCTCCTTACAGAGGTCGAATGATTTTTTTGAGTAGATACTGTCTGTTAAATTGATATATCAGAGAATGAATAAACCATTGATATCAGAGAATTTTTCTGGGTCTATAATGGTAATGGCTTAATGTGCCTAAACAGGCCCAGTGCCATTATTGGGAGTTAACGCATTTTTTAGATAATAACTTACTCTGGCTTTGATATTTTCACAAATGCATTGGTTGTTTTAGTGTCTTTTCTTGATGATGTAGCCCATGCTTGTCTAAAATGGTTAATCCATGTGATCTAGATTTTGATCATTGTTGTCAATAGCTAAATGGTGGATTTTCGTTGCAGTTAAATAGGCATCGTGGCACCTTATCTGTATACAGGAGCAACATTGATAGTAATAGAGCTGATCTTAGACAGACTCAATACAAGGACATTGACAAGCGCTATTTTGATCAACTAATTCAGCTAAAGGTGATTTGTATCTTTTAAGTTGCATCTGTCTCCCCTCTTCCCCTGATCACTTGCAGAAAGATGTTTTTGACTGAAGCAACTCTGAATATTTTCTTGACAGACCACTGAGATGGCAAACAAGGATCTAGACAGATATTATAAAGCACTTGACAAGTGAGCTTTTCAACATTAAATGGTTCAGTTTAAGTTTTTCTTTAGTTGTAATTTAATCAAGTTATTTTGAAGTCTTGTTTAGCATAAGGATATTATAAGTGGTGGTTGGTGGGTATTTATTTCTGATTGTCAATGGTATTGTTAGTTCAAATAATAAATGTATTGACTTGCACCATGCCACTGTCATCCTTGTTCCACCTACACTTGTTATGCTCCGCTATTTTGATATCCTACCATCATCACTATCCATAATCTCTTCCATCCTATTTGCCCTTATGGTTCTCCACTGTCATCAGGATCTCTTATTAACCTGCTAAATGGTGGGCCTCATTGACCACCGTAACGTCATCTTTGCTGCCCCTTTTTCATCGTCGATTTGCTGTCATTGTTTTCTACATTATCTAGTTATTCTCTTTCGGCTCCTTTACTGAAGTTATATAGAATATCGGTATTGATATGTACCATGATGCAAATTGTTGTTTGTGTCAAGAGTCTGGGAAATTCTTATCGGCCAAGGGCCCAAGGCTCATGGTTATCTCAGCCATCATGTCATATTCAATCGATGTGTATGTGTGTGTGTGAGTGAGGGAGGGAGGGAGGGAGGGAGAGAGGGTCACTTAATGCCTCGTATGTTGAATGAGTGGCACTGAGATTTGATCAAAACATTTTCAACTTACCCCCTCACCTTCACACGTAGGCAGGCAATGCCACTTAATACCTTACATGGTACCTTGTGGGCAACTTAAAAGCCACTTGTACATCATATGGAAGTACATGCAGGTGGCTCAATTAAGCTTTGAGATTTGGTGATCATTTAGCATCTTCTCTCTATGTGATGTAGATAAATGCATAGATAGACATAGAGATGGATGGAAATAGGACTGTTCGCATTTGCAAAACTTCCTTTCTTTTTTTTTGTAATGCTTTAGGCTTGCAGTTCTTTTAAGCTGAAGAAATGGGAGCAAGGCTGGTGTGACGATATAGCAGACTTCTCCAATTCTTTTGCATTTATTCTCGCTTAGGGAAAGAATTAACCATTGCTTTTAGATATCGCTTGTAAATCATCCAAATTCGTCATTATCAACCTCCAATGTGGCATATTGCAATCATCACTGTTGGACAGGCAATGCCCTTGTAGGACTTTTTTGGCACTTCAGGTCTGCACCTGATGTACTTCAATCTGGACCTCCCACCTTTAAGGGTACCTTGAGTGTGGGCTCTGATATGATTTCTTGTCCTGTCTTAGACCTATGGGCAGAGGTCGTGAACAGGAGACTAGCTTAACAGACTCCATAGTAACTAATTTGCCATCCCACTTGTAAACTATTCAAATGACTTGCATAACTAATGTGGGAATTCTCGGAAACTTTCCCTTTTTTTGTTTAGTGATGATTGACTTGGATTTACTCATTCTGTCATAACTCCAACTGTTTATTTTCATTATTTGTATTTTTTCATGCGACCTTGTCCTGCTGTGACAATGACTATCACATTATCCCAATAATCTTTCCTTCAAACTAATATTTCAGAGCACTCATGCGCTTCCACTCAATGAAAATGGAGAGATAAATAAAATTATACGGGAACTATGGCAGCAGACTTACAGGGGTCAGGATATCGATTATATTAGCATTCATTCAGATTCTGATGGTGCTGGTACTAGGTCTTACAGTTATAGGGTATGTTTCTTTCTTATATTTTTGTTTTCACATTCTCAAGGAATTAAATATGACCTTTTGCTTTTGACATTGCTAACACACCAAAATTGAGCTGATGGGAAATTATTCTCCTCTACCTCAATACATAGGTTTGATATAATGTATAAGATGATTCCTTAATGATCAAGAAGTGACTTCTGATATTTGTTTGACATAGTCTGGAAACCTGAAAGTTACATGTATCTCTTGGGGTACTTTGTCATGTCTTTTTTAAACAATTACACATAGATTCCATCTCAAAATTTGCATCTGAACACATTGTTAACATAGAAATCAAGTCAGTGCCCCATCCCAGAAAGAACATATTTTCCATGAAATAATTATAAACTGAAGCCTTCTCTTGTTGTCTGATTCTCATTTCTTTTCCTTGATATTTCTGATATGCACTCTCATGAGTTACTGAGATAATGAAATTCTTGTAGTATTTGGTTATGATATGTAGCGTTGGACTAAAGCCTCTTTCTCAGGCTCTAGGCCAACTAAAGATGACCGAATTATCCTGTATTGCCAACCCTTAACCTTCTTCAACCCCCACATGGACTAGTATGTTAATTCAAATACACATGCCAACCAGTTTTTATAGCTATATCCCTTGTCGAGAAAGATCGACTTCCAATTCGGTACGTTTATATTTTTAAAAATGGAGTGGTTCAACCTTCTCTTAACTTAGCACGAGTCTTGTAGCAATTTGTGTGACGACCAGGGTTCGAACCTGGATCACGCAAGTTTTCTAGTCTTTATTGTCCTCTCCATTCCAATCCCTCAACCTCATTTAAAAAAAAAAAACTTCTCCCAACCTATTAATTATGTGATTATCCTACTATAACTCTTGTCAAATTGCAGGTGTTGATGCAAACTGGTGATGCAGAGCTAGAAATGAGAGGAAGATGTAGTGCTGGTCAAAAGGCAAATGCTTAGACTTTTATGATTTAAATACTACTGCACAGCTACTTTCAACATTTTTGTTTCCTCTTATTTTTTGTCCAATTTGTTTTGTTGCTCATTTCCAGGTCCTTGCTTCACTTATAATTAGATTGGCATTAGCTGAAACCTTTTGCCTTAATTGTGGAATACTAGCACTAGATGAACCAACCACAAATTTGGATGGACCCAATTCCGAGTCCCTCGCTGCCGCTCTTCTTAGGTATACATGATTCACAAGTGATATACACCTCGTTAGCAGATTCACATTGCGTTTACTTTATTGCTTTCTTGGTGACCTCTCAGAATAATGGAGGATAGAAAGGGTCAGGAGAATTTTCAGCTTATTGTAATTACTCATGACGAGCGGTTCGCTCAACTTATTGGCCAACGACAGCACGCTGAAAAGTACTACCGCATCACTAAGGACGACTAGTAAGCCTTTTGTTTCACATAAGCCTACATTCAACAACACAAATTTACCTGTAAATTTTGCATATCTTCTCTGAGATAATTACATTTGCCATGCATGCTTTGCCACCTAAACCTTTTCTTTTTGTTACAATTTACCATCTTGAAATGCCCCAAAGTAGACAAATACACAAGATTTGTATACTAAAGATGTGTACTAACAAAAAGAGTCTTAAGTGGCAAAGTACAAAAGAAAAAACATAATTTGAATGATAAAATGTAATAACCCTAATTCTGTAATATTTTCTTGGATTGCAGTCAGCATAGCATAATTGAAGCCCAAGAGATATTTGATTGATGCTGCTGAGTTGGTTTTTGTGTAAATGACCACACGGCTTCCTTTTGTCAATATGCTCTCTCTAATTTGTTTGGCTTTTCTCTAATTATATTTACTTTCTGTTACAACAATGTAGGCAGTTTCTCTGAATTTAAGTATCCTTTTTTGAGTGAGGTTAATATACTACTATTTAATTTGTGTGTTTTCCTATTCTAAACTCAAATTAAAATTCATGAACAGGGACCCTTTTGACACTTTCTATTACACTTTGTTTTACATCTTCTATTTCAAAATAATCTACAAATTCTGGGATTTTGTTGGCCAAAATGACTAACTATTGTCATTGCGTGTTAGATGTAATGATTAGTAATTTTAATCACATGCTTTTCTTAATTTGTAATTTTAACTAACTTTTTAAATACCATCAAATAATTTTGAATAATTATTTGGAAATACAATCTATCAACTTCATGTATATTAAAAAACTTAGAATACAAAAATAGCAAAATAATATGGTTATAGAATAATAATGAAACAAAAAATTGTGCGATGTTAAACACGATCTTAAGTTTACAAGTCTTGATGTGATAATCTAATATTTCAATCCCCAAATCCATATTTTTATCTTTCAAGCCCCATTTTCATACTATTTATCTTTTAAACCACAAATTGATAGTTAACAACTTTACATCAATAAAGAAGTATAGTCATACCCACCATAAAATGGCCCCAAGTTATATTTAAACATAAGGTACAATCAATTCGTATGCATTTGTTAACATTCAAATCCAACAACATTTAAACAATGAAATTTTGGAAGTTTCTAAAAACAAGAATTTAAGTATCATAGCTAGCATTTAAACATTCATTATACAGCTTTCCACAAACACAAGTGACTTCAATAAAACCCATGGAGGTAATAAAAATACAGAAATTATTCTTTCAACCAAGTACACACATTATGGATGAATTGGAAGGCAAAATTTAATGGTGAATTGTAAAAGCTAATATACGAAAGAAATACAATGATTGGGTGAGCAACTTAGTCCTGGTACTTCATCTCAGACATCTTGAAGCCTGGCATATCGAACGAGGCTGAAAATTTTTCGACATCAACTTTGAGCTCTTCGATGTCTTTGTTGTTAACAAGGCCCTTGTTAAAGTCCTTCAATAGTTTACCATATTCCTTCTGTATCTTCAGCGTGACTGTCACAGCCCGGTGAAGGAATTCAGCAATCTGCTCAAAATCTTTCTCAACTAACCCTCTCGAAGTCATGGCCGGAGCACCTGCAAAACCACGACAGTTGTCACTCAATCACCTCCAAGCAAAGTTACAAGTACGTAGAATAGTCCAGTAACATATTAATCATCTAAACGATAGAAATAAAATGCAAACATCTTGGCAAGGTTGACTACTGGCAATTCGAAAAATGTAATTAACCAATACAATTCAATAACTGATTTATCTTGTTAATATTAACTTTCGATCAGAGCTAGAATTGTAACAAATTTTGACTAAAGTGACTTAACATCATTCTTTTGGAACAATGGACTCACACTGACCCTGTAGAGTTCTTGAAGTTTAGATTTCTACTAAATGCAATTGTCAATTGAAATTTCAAAGCCTATTCATTTCAAATTAAACAGTATTAGAACACTAGAAACAGGCAAGGGATAATGATTCTCACCGATGCGAACCCCTCCAGGGGCCAATGCACTGCTGTCACCGAACACAGCATTCTTGTTAACAGTAATGTTGCAGAGGTCGCAGAGTTTCTCAACCTTGTTTCCTGGACGAATCACAGCAGATAAATTTATTTATAAGAAAATCAGGACTCAGCGAATGTTTTCTGAAAAAAAAAAATCGACTTCAAAGTTATTACCAGTCAATCCAAGAGGACGAAGATCCCAGAGAACCAAGTGGTTCTCAGTGCCACCAGTAACTAGAGTGTATCCTTTGCTCATAAGATAATTACCAAGGGCAACTGCATTTGCCCTAACTTGCTTAGCATAAGCCTTGAATCCAGGGGTCATTGCCTGTTTCAAGGCCACAGCAAGAGCACCGATTTGATGATTGTGTGGGCCTCCCTGAAGAGAGGGAAACACTGCAAAGTTGATCTTGTCCTCAAAATCATATACTGCATCTTCCGGTTGGCCCTTCTTGGGTGGCTTTGGACCCTTCCTATAGAAGATCATGCCAGCTCTAGGACCTCTAAGACTCTTGTGAGTCGTAGTTGTTACCAAGTCACAGTACTCGAAAGGATCGGCTGCTTCCTAAAACCATCAACATTCAATGTATTTTTTAGAGTGCAGTGTGAACAAGAGACATGCATAAAGAGACTCAATAGTTGATGATCGATCATATCAATATCAAGAGAACTGTCAACGAAACAGATTTTGATCCTTGATTTACAAGAACAGGAACATGAATAAACCATCAAAAAGATACGGATCTGGAGTACGGCCAAGCTAATCACATGGCAAGCATTACATTTGTCGAAATTGCCACTCTTACAAAACAGAAATAATAACACTTCGCCCACCAAATTTTACGTTTTTCTTTCATCCTGTGACTTTACAGACCATTACACTTTTCAATCTCAACAATGTGGACTTCCCGTAGATAGAAAAAGTGCAATTTTCGCAAATTTCAGAGGTAAAATGTTAAAAATAAAATAAAAATTCACATGATAAAGTGTAAAAAATGCAATGTTGGGGGGTCAAAGTGCAATTTTTATTGCCAAAAAACAATAATCAATCATGAAACAAATGCTAAAACACTTATAAATACTAGATCTGAGTGCCGACACACAAATTAAATATAAAATGATGATGTACTAATACTATAAAAAGATCATAAAGGCATAAATCCCCAATTTTTAATTAGTTCTATATCAAATAAGAAAATTGCATCAGCCAAATGCGCAGCAAAGATGCAAAACAAGATCAATTGAAAATCCCAGATCACATCTAGATCTATAATCAATCATAAACCTAACATGCAATTAAATCAATCAAGAATTAACGAATCAAGAACACTGATCAAATTCATATGGTCATTGTACAGAAAGAGTTGACAGAAAAGAAAGCAAGTAGTTCAAACCTGAGCTGCAACAAGGCCACTGATGTGAGCCATATCGCAAAGCAAGAGGGCCCCACACTTGTCGGCAACCTCCCTAAACCTCTTGTAATCCCAATCCCTAGGGTAAGCACTTCCTCCACAGATGATCAATTTGGGCCTGAAATCCAAAGCCTTCTCCTCCAATTTATCGTAATCAATGTACCCGGTAGTCGAATTAACCTTGTAGGGCAAGCTCTCAAAGTAAATCGAGGTGGCGCTGATCTTCTTCCCACCGGAAGTGTAGTAGCCGTGGGTGAGGTGGCCGCCGGAGGGCAAATCGAGGCCCATGATGCGGTCGTGGGGGTTGAGCACCGCCGTGTAGGCGGCGAAGTTGGCGGGAGAGCCGCTGTAGGGCTGCACATTGACGCCCCACTTGGCGGGGTCGAGGCGGTAGGCCTGGAGGGCGCGTGAACGCGTGAGGTTCTCGATCTGGTCGATGTACTCGTTGCCGCCGTAGTAGCGGTTGCCGGGCATGCCCTCGGAGTACTTGTTGGTGAGGGCGCTGCCGAGAGCTTCGATGACGGCGAAGGAGGTGAAGTTCTCGGAGGCGATGAGCTCGATTCCCCGGCATTGGCGGCGCTTCTCCTTCTCGATGAGGTCGTGGATTTCAGGGTCCACGGCGAAGAGAGAGGCGTTTCCCCACTCGGTAACTGGATCCATTTTGAAGCAGAGATGGTGGGAGGAGAGAGAAAGAGTGGGAGAGATAGAGAGAGAGAGAGAGAAGAAGACACGGATTTGGAGAAGGTCGAGGGTGTGGATTTAAGGAGGATATGACCATGTGTAAATTGACCATAATGCCCTTGGGGTTGTTGGGACTTGGGAGTCACTCATTTTCTCTCTATTAAATTATACTAGCAGTGTATCCGTGCAACATATACTACCCCCGTTTCAAAATAAATGTCGTTTTAGTAATTAAAATTTGTCCCAAAATAATCTCACATTAAATGTGTTAAAGAGGTAAAAAAAACCCCTAATTAATGAAATTTAAATAGGGGTAAATCGGACTTCTTATCACATTCCTTAATTTATGTGCAAAATGCTAAAAAGACATTTATTTTAGGATGAAGATATTATTATATTATTATTCAAATGTATAATACCATATATAACGTGATTATTATTATTTTAATATAAATATATTAATACTTTGAATATTTCTAACAACATAAAGCTAGATGTTTCAAACTTAAATTATGTCATTACAAATATTAATATTTGGAAATATTAGGATTTTTAAATGCATAAAGTAATATATTAAAGTATGAATTAAACAAATAAATTAGAAAGTCTGTAATCGAAATATAAGATAAATAAATATGATCAATTTGCCCAAACTTGTGCACTCATTAAGTACTTAAAAATTTCAATGAATTAAATTTAGTAGTACAAAAGAAAAAAAAAGTGTGTTATATAAATATATATTCAAAAATTATAACATACACATATACACTAACTCTTAATGTAATGAAATATTCATTCAATGACATATATAACTCAATTATTTGAATCCAATAAAAAAAAAATTCAACTTATCAAATGCACAAAATCTCTCTTGCTATCTATTTAAATATAATACTCCATAATTGGACTTAATCTAACATTTTCAATAAAATATCTATCTATATATAAAAGGAGGACAATTGACTTTCTCTCCTGAAAATGTCAAATCAAGATTTTAGTTAATAAAAAAATTGTAAAAGCTATTAGTATTTTCAAGGGAATTAATTATGTTATGTTGTAATATTTTCAATTAACTTATTATTATTATTATTATTATTATTATTATTATTATTATTATTATTATTATTATTATTATTATTATTATTATTATTATTATTATTATTATATTCATATCATTACTATTATTAATTAATTAATAGTATTATCATTATTATTATTTGTTGTTGATAAATAATTTTTAATGTTGAACAAAAATTTAATTCTTTTGTGTTAACTATCATTACTTAATGTCTGAAATTATTCACATTCTCGTTTAAAATTAAAGAAATTTTAAGATTTTTTTGTAATTTTGAAAAAATTGTTGTATATAAGTAGATATTTCAAAATTTATATTGTTGATTGATCAATTTTGACCAATTCCAAAAATCATTAGCTTATCAAATTATTTATTAAACTAAGAAAAATATTCAACAAAAGATAAAAACAAATTGAATGTAAGTTTTCAAAATATTAAAAAAAAAATTGGTAACTTTAATTACTTAATGTTTATAATGAAAGATATTATATGGTAAATATATTTCTATATCATACAACATTTGGAATAATGAAAGATATATAAATAAATTTTAATATAACTATCAGAATAAATAATAAACTGCGCATCGCGGGTGAAATACTAGTGTTTATAATGATTCATATTATCAGTTTTAAAGTTAAATATATTCTAAAATATTTTTTGTAATTATGAGAATGTTGTATATAAATAAATATTTCAAGACTTATATTGTTAATTTGTCACTTTTAACTAATTTCGAAAATCATTGACTTATTAAATTATTTATATCAAGCCATGAAAAACATTCTATGAAAAAGATACACAAGTAGAATGTAAACTTTCAAGTTGTTAATCTTTATTTTTTTGTTAACTAAAGTTACTTAATGTTTATAATTATTCATATTATCAATTTTAAAGTTAAAATAAATTTTAAGATAGTTTCTGTAATTATGATAAATTTTGTACATAAATAAAGATTCAAAATTTATACGGTTAAATGGTCATTTTTAACTAACTTCATCATTGACTTATCAAATTATCTATCGAGCCAACGACCATAAATTTTTTTAAAATAACAAATAAATAGAATATAAGCTTTCAATTTCGTTGTTTAGATTATTTATAATTTTGTATTCAAACCTTTTAAAATTGTCAAATATAATGTAGAATAACATATATAATTTGTGTTATTAGAATTTAAAATAACACGTCCCAAGAAAACGAATGCACAGGGAAGTTTGAGAAACACACGAGAGATCGGGTCAACCAAATTCTACTTTCTTCAACTAAAACTCTACTTTACTCAATAATTATTTTTAAATAATGAAATATAACTTTAAAAATTAATAAATATATGGTAAATATATTTCTATATCATACAACATTTGTAATAATGAAAGATATATAAATAACTTTTAATATAACTATCAGAATAAATAATAAACCGCGCATCGTGCGGGTGAAATACTAGTTATAAATAATAATGATAAGATTGATCAATATATCATGTATGATTTGTGAAAAACCAAAAAATCACCCTTATCCAACTCATTAGGTGATCTCCGAAAATATAAATACGCCAAAAAAAGGACAATTATGTGTGTATAAAATAAAACAATTAATAAGAATGATAAAACAAAATGTGTTTATCTCAAATGAAGAAATTGTTTAATTGTAATAACAATTTTTATTTAATATTTTTATAAATATTAATTGGTTCTTTTTGCATGTGTAAACTATTAAGAGCATCCCCATTGATTCATTTTGAAGCATTTTTAGCTAAAATAAAAGTTGTGTTAACTAATGTAGTAATAAATTTTTTTTTTTTTTTTTGAAATCTTTAATGTTTGATTGTTGAGTAATAAACTATTTTTCCAAAAAAAAAAAATCTCTCTTATTTTTATATTATTAGTTCTATTTTATGGATGAAAAAGTTGACATTGATATATTTATATTATATCTTATTTTTTATTATATTAGTTTAATAAAAATTTAGTGTATACTTGAATGTAATTTTCAGTCTTCAATTTTCAACTTAAATGTATACTTAACTGCATGTCAAATGTATTGTAATGTCAATTGTTATTTTTAATTAATTGCTAGCTATATATATGTCTTTTTTTATGTAATTAATCCCAAAAACTACAAAGATTTGGAGTAAATATTAATTTATTATTAATTATATTTTAATGTGAATTGAAATTATTAATGTAATAATTTAAAAATCAATATACAATTTTGCATCTCCAATGGTTTTGGTACAATTTTGTGTCACGTCATCGCCGCATCAAAAGTTAACAACCCACTACATTTCTATCTGTTCCTTCCCAATCATCCAAGGTACAAATATATTTTTTTGGATCCCACATTTAAACCACTTATTTTATTTCCATATCTTCAATTTATTAAAATTTAATTTACAATTTTCACTCATACAATTAATTAAATAAAGATTTAGGAAAATATTTAAATTAATATATTTTACTAATTTTTCTAATTCAATTTTAAAATTTGATAATATATTTAACATTACGTTGAATTGAACATAACTTTTTTTTACATAATATTATTATAAGCTATAATAAAATAGAAAAATGCATATACTAAGATTGGTGGGTGGTAAGGATGTTCAAACGGTTCGGCGGTTCCGGTTTCGGTTCGAACTGCCGGTTTGGCGGTTCCGAATTGGTGGAACCGAAACCGAAACCGCCGGTTGAACCGAAACCGGACGGTTTTTCGGTTTCGGTTCCGAACCGCCGGTTGAACAGAAACCGGGCGGTTTGGCCGGTTCGAACCGGCCGGCTCCTCTTTTTTTTTTTTTTTGCATTTTTCTTGTTCATTTTGATTTTGCAACTCCGAATTTGTTTATTAATGTTTGTTTCGATATAATTCATGATTGAAATAGACTAATAGAGTACACAAAATCGAACCGGCACAAATGTTTTCATTATAAATTGCAAAATTATTACAAATTATACAATTTCTAAGTTTCTAACTTAATGATTGCAATTCTAATGAATTTATAATCTTAATTCTAATCTATTAGACTATTACAAACTAAATATATCTATTACAATTACAAAAGTTTATCTAAAGATTAAAGAGAAGGGGAAAAAATTGAAAGAGCTTGAGTTTCATTTTAAGTTTGGAAATGAAATTCAATTCCAAACTTATAATGAAATTGCCTACGTATCCTTAATTCTAATCAAATGAAGGAATCAAAACCATTATTCCTTAGCAATAATGGTTAGAATAGGATACATGGTGGTCCTTCGTGACCACCACTTCAACAAATCACTTGAAGTCTCAAAAGCAATAGATTCATAAGTAGCACTTAAATAAGAGTCTAACTCTTGGGTAGGGTTACCTCTAGATCGTTTTTGTGTCCTAATGTCATAAAAAAAATTAAAAAATTAAAAAAAATTAAAAAAAAATTAAAAATTTTGAAAAAATTCAAAAATAAAATAAAAATTGTAAAAACCGGCGGCGGTTCGAACAGCCGTTTCGCCGGTTTGCAAAAATTGGAACCGGAACCGAACCGCCCCCCGGCGGTTCGCGGTTTCGGTTCGGAACCGAAACCGGATCAACGGTTCCCGGAACCGTTGACCGGCGGTTCGAACCACCCTGATTTCGGTTTTCGGAACCGTTTGAACGTCTTTAGTGGGTGGGTGCCACAGTATTTTGCAAAAAGAAAAATTGAATTCAATAAAAATAATATGAAAAAAAAAAAGGAAAAAGTTGCAACAAAATTCGAAATTACCCACACTTTTTGACAATCAAATTGGGTACATTTCTTTGTACCTAAAATTGATTTCTCCTCTCCTAAATGTATCTTACACTCCAATGGTAATTGTACCCGAATTGGAGATGCTGTAAGTATGCTCATAATACATTTTCATTTGTATTTTTTTATTTCTTCATTTAATATCAATTTATAATAAATTAACACTTGAATTTTATTAAAAATATGTTTAAAAAAATCATTGAAATCCTCAAATATACATTTTTACTTTTTATGTTGATATATTTAATATGAATATCACATTTAAGAAAACTAAAAAGATATTATATACTTAAAATTAATTTAAAATAAAATATTTAATATTCTAAAAAAATGATGAAAGATAATAGATGCAGAATTCCTTATTTTATTTTATTTATCTATTTATTATTTATTTTGAGTTTATATATAATAAATACAATATTAAACATCATAAATGAGTTTTTTAAATTAAATTTTCATTCATTTGTCATTAATAAATATAAAATAAATGTTTTTAATGAATTCTAAAAATGAAAATATTTTATTGTAGCAACACAAATTTTAATAGCATTCTAGTATAATAATTAATAAATTATTGGTATTTTATAGCAAATTAAATTAATCAAGATAATAAAAATAATCATTAATTGTAGTGAGTCCATAAGTAAATAATCATTAATTGTAGCCCAACAAGGATTGAGAGCCTGTAAAAGCAATCTATAAATAATTAGGAGTCTCACAGTTTTCAAAAAAAAAGGACAAAAGTTATGTGATTTTCTTTCTTTCCCAATTTTTTTTTCTTCAAACCTTTTAAAGTAGTATTTGAATCGATATAGTTTAATCTCTAATTGATTAATTGGGGATATATGATATAATTTATTAGGAGAAGAATCAAGTAGACTTAGATGATAATTCGTAATTTAATTCTTGAGATATAAATTTTCATTGCATTGTAAAATAGTAGATTATATATGTTGATGTTTAGATGTGATATATGAAGAAGGAGAAGGAAAAGAAATCAAGAGAGGGAGAGGATATGAGACGTGAGCAAGAGAGAGAGAAAGTGTGGGGACCGGGAGAGAAGGGAGAAAGAAGAGAAAGAGAGATAGGGAGAGAGAGGGGAGGAGAGAGAGTGGTGTACGAGAATGAGAAGAAAGAGAGGAGGAGAGAGAGTGGATGTGGGGTCCACCAGAGAGAATATAGATGCATGTTAGGTTATGCAACACATTTAAATGTATTTATGTCTTGATTTCAAATCAAATTAATGATATTTGTAATTTTCAGATTTACGTCTAACACTTTAACTTAATTTTCAGAATAGTCTAGATTTAAGGCAAAAACTTGGGTGCACCCGGGGTACGGACCTTAGATCCGTGCCCCCAACCTGACCCGGCGCGTGGGCCATCTCCATGCGCACCCACGCGCCCCCACGCGCGTCTGCAGCTATGCTGGTGTGCGCTCGCGCACACCAGATTCCATTCAGTGATAGGTATTATACACATACTCTTAAGGTATTACGTGTATACTCTTAAGGTATTACGTGTATACTCTTAAGGTATGACACATTTTTAAGGTATGACACATTTATCTTTAAGGTATTGAGTTTAAAACATAAGGTATTACATATGCACCTTTGAGGTATTACATATTTGAGTATAAGGTATTGCATACTCACCTTTAAGGTATTACTGCTTTTGAGTATAAGGTATTACATATTCAGCTTCAAGGTATTACTGTTTAAACTTTAAGGTATTACATATTTATCCTTAAAGTATTACATAAAATATATTTCAGGTATTACATAAATATGTTTAAGGTATTACATTTTTATCTATACGGTATTGCATATTTATACTTACATTTAAGGTATTTGATACTCAATTTTTAGGTATTACATGAGTCTCTTTCAGGTATTATATAAATACTCTTAAGGTATTACATATTTATCGTTAGGTATCAGATGTAAAGTATTAGGTGCTCATTCAGTGAAGGTATTACATTTTTGACTTTAAGGTATAACATAAATCACTCTAAGGTATTACATTTTTAACTAACATTAGAATAAGATATTCCCATAATTTCAACAAAACATATGTTATCGGCCACTTCCTCAATCCCTACAAACGTAGATTGTCATTCAAATCCGAAACAGAAAAAACATAGCAATGCTCATAGCAACACAATTTGAAAGCATCCCAACATACAATTTGGTACATAAATTTGAAAAGGAAATACAAAAGTGGGGGCAATGTGAAGGGACCAGAGAAGTCGAGAGTGACATCTGTGCAAAGAAATAGAAAGAATCGCGGTGCCACAAAGAAGGAGGAAGAAGAAGCAGAGATGAAGAAAGAAGAAGCACAGATCGACGCCCCAAAGATGGAGAAAGAAGAAGTACAAATGGAGAAATCAATTGAAACCCTTTCTGATTCAAAAGCAAATCCCCATCGTGAAACGTCCCAGTCGCAAATCCCCATCGTGAAAGGTCCTAGTTGCCGTCGTGTATCTTACAAAAAAATCCAAAAATCAAGAAGTGGTGGCGAAACTGGAGGAAGCGTGCGGTTCGGCGGCGGCGATGGGGCGGCACGCGGCGAGCTGAGTCGGAGAAGATCCGACGAAGAAGCAGCGAAGAAGAAAAAGAAAAGGAAGAGGAAGAAGAAGAATAAAAGAAGAAGAAGAGGAAGAGGAAGAAGAGAAGAAGAAGAAGAGGAGGAAGAAGAAGAAAAGAAGAAGAGGAAGAAGCAGTAATCTAGGGTAAAAGAGAAATTGAAAAAATATATTTATATGTATATAGATGGGCCTTGGAGCGGGTTGGGGGCACGGATCCTAGATCCGTGCCCCGGGGGCACCCAAGACTCACTCTAGATTTAATTTAAGATCCTTAAGAGCCTTAGTTAAATCTAAAATAAATAGTACTGACTATTAAAATATAGAATAAAGGGAAAATATCATTTTTTGTCCACTAAATAAGACACTTTCCCCTTTTCGTCCTCTAGGTATCGTGTTTCCAATTTTAGTATCATAACTTCACTTTTTTTCCAATTTCAGTCCGATTTTCGTCGGAGGTTGACGTGGCAACCGGAATCTGCCTAGGTGGAAAGGAACCCTAATCCCATGAAGGGGTGGGGTTGGAGAAGAAGACATTTTTTTTTCCCTTTAATTTTGATTTATTTATTTTTTTTAAATTTTCTTTAACTTTGATTTTTTAATTATTTTTTATTTTTGATTTTTGATTAATTATTATTAATGACGTGACGGTCACATGACTCGTCCACGTCACTAAAAAAAATGGGGATTAGGGTTCTGGTCCACATAGGCAGATTTCGGCTGCCACGTTAGCCTCCGGCGAAAATTGGACTGAAATTGGAAAAAAAAATGAAGTTACGACACTAAAATTGGAAACACGATACTTAGCGGACGAAAAGTGGAAAGGGCCTTATTTAGCGGACGAAAAATGAGGTTTTCCCTAGAATAAATATTAAGTGTGTTTTCCCTTTTATTTTGGGTGACTAGGTGACGAAGAAGGTGTGAAGCACGAGAAATAAGCTTGCATTCATTCTCATAGCATTCAAGGTTTTTCAACTGTTAAGGTGGGGATTTCCTTTACGTGTTTGTCTCTATTAAATGTTTTATGTGAAGTGATTAATGAATTGATGCAATGTGTTTGAGAAAAATTATTTATGAAAATATTTATTGTGATCTATGATCTATGCATGAGGATTAGTCAGGGACGTGAGAGGTCCAATGATCAAAAGCAGGTCCTCGGGTATTGCCCGCCGTGCTAAGAGTTAATTGGCCACTCCCAAGACGAGGAAAATGTTTTTATGCATGTTGTGATATTTGTCTTGCTTTTACATGTTGCCTTTAATGTAGACAAACATGTCCCCACTAAGCTCGTGTTTTGCTCACCTCATATAATCTAACATTTCAGAATAAAATGCATTACGTGGAGCGGGGTGGATGCGCAGTGGCTGATGTCAAGAAGTTTATTTAATTTAGTTCTTTTGACGTTGATGAAATGTTTTTTTTCATGATTCCTTAAAATCATGTTTTATTTTCCATGTTATTTATTTTGATAAAATTTAAACTAATTGGTTTCTCATAATTGAGTCTTCCGCTGCATAATTTTTGTAAAATTGCTTAATTATTAATGCATTATTTTCCGCTGCACACTCATGAAATTCTATTTAATAAAGTTCTGATTAATAATTTAAAAGAAAATATTATTTCATTCTTTTTTGTTGTTATTTACATGAAATTTTTTTTGAGCTAACGTAGTGTTTCACATTCCAAAAGTCTTAGAAAATCGGGATGTGACATTAACTGATGATAAATTTATTACAATTGTTTTTGGCAGGATATCCCGCTTTTATATATATGTATATATATATATATATTAAACTGATTTTTATTTATACTTTATTGTGGGTGGGGTGTACAATCCAGATCGATTCAGGTCGACTCAAATCCGTGCATTTTACTTTTCTACCATTTTTTTTTTCATGTGTGTAATCTTTATGTTGTAATATTGTTATCTTTATGAACCATATATATGATGATTTTTATGTAATACTTTAATTTAAATTTTGTTTCCGTCTTAGGTGTGTGCAACATCTATGTTGTATTAGTGTGATCTTTATGTTATATAAGTATGATCTTTATATACAAATATGCTAAACTTTATGTGTCGTAAATTAAAAAAAATTAGCAAGTTTTGTACTCATATAGTTTTATATGATATTGCTCATATTTTTTGTATAATGTTAGTCACGCTTTTATATTGACATAATCATATCTTTATGTAATATATAAAAATATGAGTAATATTACATAAAAATATGTTGTCCTAAAAATACATCAATATAACGTAAATATCTTAACACCTAAACCAAAAAAAATAAAAATTAATGGATGCGAATCGGGTCAAGTCGACCCACTGATGCACATAACTATTTGTATTTTCTCCTTTTTTTTCTTCTGAAATTACATTTAAAAATGGGGTAACTCAAACTCGAACTTGAGACTTTAATCGAGACGAGAAATCGGTAGCCTAAACCATGTGGTATGGTAGGATCACTTGTTTCATCATTTCTTTTCACGTAAATTTTTCTTATTCTTAGACCCTTGAGGGGCATTTTGGTCTTTATACATGAGTTTGAGGGTTTAGACTCGGTTGTGAACTTGTGGCCTGTGGGTTGGGTAAAATTGGTTAATTTTTTTTATTATTATTATATATAAGTTCTAACAATTCAAGGGTTTCTCTAATATGATCCTAAAAATTACTGAAATAAAGAAACTTCAATTTGACCTTAAAGTTTTATCAGAGGTTGCAATATGTACAATTCGTGGTATGTTGCAAACTGTCAAAAAATAAAGTTTAAGTTGTAAAGTGTGAAAACATAAAAAGTACAAGTTGATTTTAGTGTTTAACCTTATTTTGATAGTTTAATATTTTATAAAGTATTACAATCATATGTTATATTTTAAACTTTTATGTTGTAATAATGTAATGTTTAAGTTATTACAATTTAATATTTATATAATAATAATATAACATTTAAATTTTTCATAGGTTATGATAATTGTACGTAAATGTTATATTAGTATGACATAAAAATTAAGGTATTATAACATAAAAGTTTTCAACTATATTACATGATTGATTTTTTTATAACTTTAAGATTTTAATACCTTTTAAAATTTTAAGTTGTATTAATATAACATTTATGCATAATAATATTAACTTTTATGTTATATTACCATAACTCTTATGTTATTCTTTATAAGTACATAATATATATAAGTTATATAAATATAATATAAATGTTAAATCTATACTATAATAATAGAGGAATAGTTGTGAATATTTACATAAATGTCATTTCCCCCAAAAAGTGTCACATCAATTTTTTTTTTCTTTTTCTTATTTTGCATTTTTATTATTTAATTCATTAGGAATAGTTGTGAATATTTACATAAATGTCATTCCCCCCAAAAAGTGTCACATCAATATTTTTTTTTCTTTTTTTTATTTTGCATTTTTATTATTTAATTCATTTAATCCGATATTTAAATATTTTTTAATAATATAAATATATTAGATTAATAATTTTTATTTTTTTATTTTGCATTTTTTATTATTTTTATTGTATTTAATATTGTATATAGATTTGACTTTAATATAAATATTGTATTAGTTTATGCTTATTTTTTGATCTTAATTAAATTATTTTTTATTGAATAACTTCTTAAATACCAACAATTAATAGATATTGTCAAAACATTAATTAGAATAATTAGGGATAATTGATATCATAATTAATAAAAATTAATAAATAAATGTAACACCATTAAAGATGTGTGCACATACATATATGTATATATATAATATGTATTTAGTGTGAAATTATATGTCATCCTAAGTATTTTTTAAATTAATATTTGTATTTTATATATGTAATATCATTCAACACTTTATCCTTTATCGATATATTTTAATGATGAATTGAAGATATTGTTAAATATACAAATACAAATATAAAAGGCTAAGATATTATTAATATCATTCAATTTATTTTAAAATAAAAGGTTAAAAAATATATAATTGATTGTGCTTGCATCAAGTTCATACGTAAAATTTCTATTTTTGTTGTGTATTATTTCTATATATACATACTCACACACATATTTAATTTAAGTAATTGAATTTAATTTTTAATTCATAATTTATTTTTATTGTTTTTAATATATCTAATTTAAGTGATTGATGATATTAGTTTGTAACACATGTGACAAAAAAATGTCTCAATTAGAAATGTAGTGTATAAAGAAGTTTTTCAAAACTTATAAACTTTGCAAGTAAAATTTCCAATTTTTATTTGAAGATCATGATTGATACTTATCTTTTAGTATTAATCATGAATTAGTGAACTGAATATTTATAATATCGATAAGTTGTTGTGAATTGAATTATTTTAAGCTAAATTTAGAATTTCGTAGTTATTAAATATTATTCTATCTTCTATGTACTAAAATTATTTATATTATATTAATAAATAATTAATATTTAACGACATTATATCATAGACCGCGCATCGCGCGGGGGCGAAAACTAGTTATAATAATATAAATGTTTTCAACTATATTATCTTACATTTTATACTGAAAATAGTTTAAGTATATAACTTAATTAAAGGTTGTGATATTTATAGAGAAATATTATACTCATATAACATAAGATTATACTCATATAATATAAATGTTACCATTTAAAAATAATGTAGACGCAGATCCGGACCAGACCCGACCCTACCCGACCCGTATACGCCAAGTTACATGTGCAATTGGTGTACAAGTACTACTCTTCTAAAATATTTTTGCCAAACTCTTTTGAGGAGTTTATAATTACTCTCTTAATGAAACATCTTCGACGATCATCTATGTTTAAAATGACTTGCTCAAACACTTTGTAAATTACAGATATTAAATAATATAAAATAATTTAATGCTAGAGAAAACCATTTTGATTTACGATGGGACTTAAATTTGCAACGTTGCTCAAATTAAGAGATATACACATATACCTAGTTTATGGTGTACATGTGTGTAAAATATGCTTTGGAAAAATAATTTGTGTTAAATAATTGGGGAGAATTTTCTTAAAATAAAAGTATGTGTAGTGTATGAAATTAAAAAGTGTGGTGTAAATAACTATGCCTATCTTGAGTTATGGAGTTTAAACAAATAAGGACTTTTTCACTACTAGAAATTATTCAAATTCCAATGGAACAATTTCGTTGGAATTTTACGAAATAGCATTGGAATTTTGTAAAATTCTGTTGAAATTATTGATTCAAACGGAATTGGACCGTCGGAAAAAGGGGCTTTGGAATTAAAATTCCGACGGAAATACAATTCCAACGGTTCTTTTCCCTTGGAATATACAACCACCAATAAAATTCCAACATTATTCCAACGGAATTTCCAACGATGATGAATTCCGTTGGATTCTATTGGAAATTATAAAAATTCATACGGAATTTCCAACAACGTTGAATCTCGTTGGAATTTATAAAAATTTAACGGTTATAATTTCTGTTGGAATTAGGTTGTTTTCTAGTAGTGTTTCCTAATGAGATTTTCTATTAACATCTTATATTCCAAACTAATAATTATGTGTCAGTCACGTTAATTATATACCATTATTCATGAACATATGACATATATTAAATATCATGAAATATGAGATGTAAAAGTAAATATAACGAAAGAGTGAGACCTGCTCTTCTTTCCTCCATGATTTATACAGATTTTTAGATGTGATATTTACAAAACGTTGATAATTAAGTGTTTTGCTATATATGTGTAGTATTATAGGTGTCAATTCTATTAAAAAAAAAACTTAGATTTATATAATATAACGAAAATATAAAGTTAGAAAAATAATTAATGAAACATTGAAAATCAGTAGCATCTTAAATTCAAAGGTTGGCAGAGTATAAGTAGAAATTATAGAGTGCTATGTCGTTTTAAATTTATTTTAATAACCCCTAATTGATAAATTAAATAAAAAAATACCTTAATCTCTCAATGTAAAGCGACAAATATTAATCATAGCACACACAATGGCATGAGTTATATGTCACACTTTTCACTTTCATATTACTTTGGCTTTAAAATTCAACTAAATTTAATAATCTCCACCATCACCTATATTCATTTACTTGGTTATAATTTACTTTATGGGTGAACCAAAATACACTGACTACTTCTATTTGGAGAAAATTTTAAGGCACGGAGAATGATTTTAAGCTGTTGTAAAAATAAAATGGAATATAATTGTGCATATTTTCGAACCATAATTGGATTTTATGTGATATCGAGATAAACATGACTAAAGTGAATTAAAATATTGTCTTAAATAACTATATCAAACGTGCATGCCAACTTTTCTATTTTTAATTTTTAATGTATAGATCCATAAACTCAGGGGTATAGATAGAGGAGTTAGGTAGGTTCTAATTCCACCCACAATTGGGCTAATCATATTTAGGTTTTTTATAAAGTATTTAGATTGGGCCCATATCACACGATGACTGTACGGTCTTACGTGGAATTATCTCATAAATCTTGTTATGTGAGAACAGTTAATCAATAATCTACACTTAATAGTTCATAATTTATTTATATAAAAATTGGTTTGGTTTAATTCATGAGTAGTAAGGAGTCGTCTTATGAAAATTATTGATGAGACAATCTAAAGTAATTTCTTATCTAATTTTTGTATTAATATACTTAATATATTATTCAATTTCTACTTTGGTGGGTTGGTAACTTGGTGATAAAATAAAAGTAGCTAGTTTTAGATTGGTAGAGATGCTAGGAAGTTGGTGAAGGGCATTATTGTCTTTTCACTCACCAACCCCCTTCAACGTGATTTTGACATCATCCTACCACATTAGAGTGTAGAGTCTTTTTCTTACAAAAGATCTTGCTTTCCAAAATAAACCTTAAATTTTTTAAGCTTTTGTGAAAATTTAAACCTACATTTAATTTAATATTATGGCACTATACTCATGGGATGGTGTAATCTACCAACAATTTTAATGCATAAAATTTATAGAAGAGTTTCTCACAAATCAATATTTATTTAGGTTAATTTCATTTTAAGTTACGATACTTTCCATATTTTAAAAATAATATGTTTTTCAATTTTAGTCCTCTTAAGTTATTTTTTTCTTTCCAATTTTAGTCTCTCTTTTTTTTTTTGCCAGAATATTCAAAATCGTTGATGCGCTGTCACGTCAGTAATTTTGAAAATGTCATCCGAAATTAATAGACTGAAATCAGAAAAAATTAAAACGTAGAAGACCAAAATTGGAAAACTGATATTTGATTGTTCGAAAATGAAACTTGTCTTACATGTATAACCAAAATTTAAAGGCAAAAACTTTTATGAGTCCACCTGACCCGACCCGTTCACGCGCCCAAAACGCGCCTCCCACGCGCATGCACGCGCTCCCACGCGCTGAAGACCTGTCCTGAAGCTCATCCAAAATTCGCTCAAATAGACCAACCTTTGTGTATAGTTAAACCAACCTTTGTGTATAGTTAGACCAACCATATGTAGGTAGGTCTAACTATATACAAATGTATGTCTAATATGTATAAAGGTATGCTTAACTATATATAAAGGTATGTCTAACATATACAAAGGTATGTTTAAGTATGCATAAAGGTATGTCTAACACAACGTAAAGGTATGTCTAATATAACGTAGTGGTATGTGCCAAAATTCAAAAATCAAGCCAAAAAAAGACAAAGCATGAAATTTGGGCAGAACTGGTATCTTTAACATAGCTTAAAGGTATGTCTAACATAACGTAAAGGTATGTCTAACATATACTATTGGTATGTGATTTTTTTAAAAAATCATGAGCGAAAAAAAAAAAAAAAAAAGAGGGTGCGGTCCCCCTGACCCGGATCCGACCCGGGTGCATGGATCTAAGATCCATGCATCTGATTCACAAGAGACTTACTCAAATTTAAATTATCCCTCTTTATTTTATGTTAAAACTGAAACTAACCCTCTTAATTTTATGGAGTATTCAACTTGATGAAATTAGATTTATTCAATGATCATGATGACAGCAACACTAAGCTAGGGACTTATTAAAATTGGTCTTGTTCATTAGATTATTCAATACAATAGGCTAAATAAAATAAGTAATTGTCAAGATTTCACCAAACACCCACCAACCCTGAGATTTACACTTATGTAAAGGCCAACCAATATGTTCCAAGTTTGTGGCTATTACAAACTATAACTAATAAACCCATATTTCTTTTAGTGTGTTGACTAGTTTAAGAAACTCCAAAAACACCACCAATAATAATCAACTAATAATAGGAGTCTCTCCAAACCCCATCATAGTACTCATTTTAAAGTTTAAATTCTTCAATTGTAAATTAGTTCTGATAAAAAAATTCGAAATAAATGTTGTTTTAGTCAAAAAAATTTTGTTATCTCAAAATAATAATAATTATATAGGATTTAAAGAAATGTTTATTTATATTCTACGAAAATTGTTCTTATTTACTCGTTTCAAATCTAACAAGATAGACAGTGATTATTGAAAATTTATCTATGACAAATCTGTAGTTCAATGTCTTTATCAATTTTCTTATTAAGTGTGCAAAGTTTGTAAAACAACATTTATTTATAGGTACACAGAGAGTATAAATAAATATTATGCATCTTAAAAAATATGTTTCAATAATATTTTAAATATTAATTAAAATAACATATACATGGAAATTGGGTGCAATGATTTTTTTTTTTTTTACAATAATGTGCATGTGGATAATTTTAGAGTAATAATTAGATTGTTATTTCAAATGATATATAATTAATTTATATAACACTGAACCTCTAAAACGAAATTTTTGTAAATTTTAAGAAGTAGATTTATAGAAACATAAAAGAAAAGATGTCGTACTTTTAGTTTGGAGATTGAATCAATAACATATGAACTTCGCTGATTTTTATTTATTTTTTAATTGTACATGGAGCATTATATTCATTTTGCATCAAAGTCCAAACACACCTTCAATTATTTGTAATAAAATTTGTACTTAAAGAAGTACCATATGAAGATTTGTTATCAATCATGAATTGTGCTCAAGTTTACAACTTAGTATATTATAGAATTCTAAAGTTACCAAATTCCACCGTAAACTAATTTTTATTTCGTAGAAGCTCGTATAAAACTGTCTTAAAATTTCATATGAAACATAGTTTTATATGAAACAAATATTGGTCGTTTTAAATGTTGACACACTTTTATTAATTTATATATATAAACTCTGTCGGTCTCATGTAACATACTTAAATTTGCAAAAATAATCATTTGAATGTTTATTTTGTGCACGATTATATGTTTGACTATTGAGACATTTATTGAATAAAATTAATGTTGAATATCATTTTTACTCAAATTAAATGCCATATCAAGATAATACTTTTATGAATTTTCAATGATTGTACTGTAAAATTAATTATTTTTAATTGCATCAATGGTTCTACTAAATGAGAAAGTACCACCGATCACAACTCTAGTATTAAGAGAATCACATTCACAACCCCACATCGACATATATAAATGCTACTCTTTGATTTTTGAAATATAATGGAAAAAAATTAGACTTTGATTGATATAAAATAATTTTTTTAGACACAAGAACTCATATAAGACGTTATCACATTTTTACAAGATAGGGCTGAACTATTCATAAGAACCAATTTTCTTGATTTAATATGGTGAATTGCGGGTTGTGGATCCGTTCCATTAAAATTGAACCTTTTTTTTTTTAATAAACTTATAAGTTATATGATGGTAGTATATTGATAATAATAAATACATTAAGAGAGAGAGAGAGAGGTGGGGTAGTCGAGAGAAAGAGGTGAACCATTCACATACTCTCAGATCTGAATAAAAATGAGATCTAGATCTCAAACACACCTTCCTTTGCTATTAAACATCTTGCCTTTATGGTGCAACTTGTAAATATCTTGTTCAAGAAAACACATTTTCTTTTGTCTAATTAATTTGCGAAAATTCTTCTGTGCATCAATTGTATAGATCTGAATCCATATAATTGAATTAACTCGATCCGAATTCGTATCAACTTTTTTTTTATTTATTGTTTCAGGTGTTGAGATTTTTATCTTGTAAGACTTGTATTAGTGTGATCTTTATGTTATGTAACTCAAATATTTTGAAAATTATCAGAAATACTTTAGTGTATTTTTTGATTAACTAAGATCACATAAATGTATGTTTAATATCACATAAAATTTTATATTTATACAAATTTTGCTGAATTTTTTTCATTTTTTCTTTCTTTCTTAGTAACAGTAAATAAAAGTAATCACATTTATACATAAAAGTTATAGTTATATAACATAAATGTCACATTTATATAATATAAACGTCAAACCTTAGAGAGATAAAAAAAGGAAAAAAAAAATTCAATTTGGGTTAAGCGGCGGATCCGTGACAAAATCATTATTTATATATACATTTTACTTTACACAAAAAATCATGTGAAATGATCTCACATGTAGTTTTCATGATGACATGAATCCTTATTACTCATTAATTGAATTCATTTTTACAGATTTTTATATGAATTGTTAAGTTTGAATTATAAGTTGACACGTCTCACAAAACCAGATTCGTGAGAAGATCTCACGTAAGACCTATTCTTTACTTTATATACTTTTTAATTATTTTTACCATTTAAATTACATTGTTTTTCTTTATTTTCGAAAATTATCATATAATTGTATGGTTTGCTTCATAAATTCTTTTCTATAACATTTATTCTTTTAAATTACATTAAAAAAAAAAAAAAGCATGAATGAGATAGTTGCACATGGGCAAAGATCAAAGAATAAAAGGACGACGATTTGAATGACGCACTGTTAAAAAAAAAAATGATTAGAAAGTAGGGATACATATTTCTTGATACATAATAAAAAATGATTAGAAAGTAGGGATACATATTTCTTGATACATACTTTCTTATTAGAAAAAATGTTTTTACCCAATACTTTTCATCTAAAAAACAAAAATATCCCTAGAAAGTGGCTTAAAAGACTTTTCCTTATATTGTTCTAGGTGAAATTGAAGGGTATTTTATCTCAAAAAATAGGTATAATTTTTTTCTAAATTATATTTAGAGATAATATATATAAATATATACATATATACTAGTATAAGTTCTGTGTGATGCATGGATATATATATATATATATATATATTACTATTAATATATTTTGATACAAAAATGTTTGGCATAAAAAATAATAGATATTGGAGATTCCAATTAATTTATTATCCGTGTGATGCACCATCATAAAATGTAGTTCTGAGTTTAATGTGAAAAATTTTAAATTACGAAAGAAATAATGTTCTCAATAATATTTCAATCTTAGTTGATACTCGTGTGATGCATGAGTAAATAAGTTTTAAATTTCAATAATCTTTTGAAATAAAACGTTGATCTCAAAAAAATAATATAAAGTTAATCTAATTTAATCTAATTTATATATTTTATAGTATTTTATATGTTATCAATTTTAAATATTTTTTATTTTCATTATATGTTGTTTGACTACTTTACTAATTGTTTGTCATAATTGGCCTGGAAGAAACTTATACAAATATATTTTCGATAACTTATTCGCAATGAGCGTAAATATTGATATTAATGCATATTTCTCGAAGATAAAATTTCTAAGCGAAGAAAAATGGGATGTTTTGTTAATAGGAAGAAGAAAGTGTTTATAACATACCATTAAAAAATTTATATAATTCTTTTTTTATATCCTAAAATCAAAATCCTTACTGCAAAAAAAATAAAAATTAAATATATATATAATCATATTTGTTTTGCTAATTTTTTCATGGATGTATAAAATGATTTATATTAAAGTACAATTCGTTATTTACAACTTTCATGATCTTTTAACATCATATATATTACTACCATCTATACACAAATCATGCTAGATTTATAATATATCAAATATGATCTAATTTTCTTTTTATATATAAAGAATGATTGAAATTTCATAGTATTGACCATATATATTACTACCATCTTAACACAAAATAATATTTTTTTTAACTATATCCAATCCAATATATATGTTACCCATGTGATGTCGTTTGACCATACATTTAAATATCTCAAGTTTAAAAAAATTGATAGAAAAAATTAAGTTCTTAAAAATGTTTAATTTTCTTTGGTTACTCGATGGTGCATGAGTATAAAAATTTCAAGTGTAATAATTTTTTGATGTGAATATCTTGATCATTAAAAACAATATAGTTATTCAGAGTTATTTTAATTTAATCTATTGCTAATATAATTTATAAATCTTGAACATTTCATATATTCATCACACATTATTTGACTATTTTACTAATTGTATTAATTGTCATAACTAATTCGGAAAATATCATGCAAGCATATGCTAAATAACATATTCAAAAATTGAATTTCTTAATTTTTTTTATAAATTATAAATAATTGTATTTCTAATTTTAGAAAGTGAAATAAGACTTATCTCAACTTTGGAAATATACTTTTTATTATTTGAAATAAGAATATAATTTATTATGTATTTTTGAATTTAATATGATCATAGAATAAATTAATTAATCACACCCAAAATATTTAAGGTCATATAAATTTGGAGAATTATTTGGTCGATATATATGAACATCTTCCCATGTTGTTTTGTTTTGTTAATCTCTTATATTATAAGTTGTCATTTACAACTTTGTATTCTTCCAATGTTATTAGTGAAAATTAATTTAAATAATTTGGATTATGAAGTATGAAAAGCAGTTTTGTTATATATATGCATTTAATATTTATTCCAAAGCAGGAAAAATAAAAGTTAAAAGTACGATAAATTATTTTTATGTTCAAATTATCTTTTCTTCTCAAAGATTAAAAAAAATATGAGTAAAATATTTTATTATAATAAAATTTTAATTGACATGAATACATTTTGCTTAAATAGATTTTGTTGAAGTATCAAATTTTAGTGATTTTTTATTCCATTGAATAAGATTTGATATCTCCATAAATAAATAAATAAGATTAAATTTATATATTTGCAAAATATAAACGAACTTGAAAATATTTAGGTTAATTAGGGTTGTATTCTTTTTATTATCTATGTATATATAGTAAAATAGTTGACAAACTTCTTAATAGAAATATGACAATTGAAATTTAATAAATTGTTAATTGTCATTTATAAATAATTCTAGATTCATTAATTGATGGAAATCATTCTTAATTTGGAGATTATTGCATAACAAATCACATATGTTAAGTTTATGTCAATTTTTTTTTTGTTTATATATATTGTAAGAATGATTTGTATACCATATATACCTAATCAAACAATTTAGATATGGATAATATATTAAATCAACTAAAAAATAAACATAATTAATTATGATATTACTAATACTAGTATTTGAACCCGTGCGATGCGCGGTCTGTGATATAATGTCGTTAAATATTAATTATTTGATAATATAATATAAATAATTTTAGTATATAGAAGACAATATAATATTTAATAACTAAGAAAATCTAAAATCTGCTTAAAATAATTCAATTCACAACAACCTATCGATATTATACATATTCAGTTCACTAATTCATGATTAATACTAAAAAAAAAGTATCAATCATGATCTTCAAATAAAAATTGGAAATTTTACTTCCAAAATTTATAAGTTTTGGAAAACTTCTTTATGCACTGCATTTCTAATTGAGACATTTTTTTTATCACCTGTGTTACAAACTAATATCATCAATCACTTAAATTAGATATATTAAAAATAATAAAAATAAACTATGAATTAAAAATCAAAGTCAATTACTTAAATTAGATATGTGTGTGTGAGTATGTATATATAAAAACAATACACAATAAAATTAGAAATTTTACGTATGAACTTTAAGCAAGCACAATCAATTTTATATTTTCAACTTTTTATTTTAAAATGAATTGAATGATATTAACAATATCTTAGCCTTTTGTATTCATCATTAAAACATATCGATAAATGATAAAGTGTTGAATGATATTACATATATAAAATATAAATATTAATTTAAAAAATACTTAGGATGTCATATAATTTCACACTAAATACATATTATATATACATATATGTATGTACTCACATCTTTAATGGTGTTACATTTATTTATTAATTTATATTAAATATGATATCAATTATCCCTACATAAATTGATATTTGTTATTCTAATTATTGTTTGGGCAATATCTATTGTTGGTATTTAAGAAATTATACAATAAAAATTAATTAAATTAAGATCAAAAAATAAGCATAAACTAATACAATGTTTATATTAAAATTAAATCTATATACAATATTAAATACAATAAAAAATAATAATAATGCAAAATAAAAAATAAAAAATTATTAAACTAATATATTTGTATTATTAAAAATATATTTAAAACATGGATTAAATGGATTAAATAATAAAAAATGCAAAATAAGAAAAAAGAAAAAAAATTATTGATGTGACACTTTTTCGGGGGAAAATGACATTTTTGTAATAATCTCCAACTATTCTTCTATTATTAAAGGATAAAGTGTTGAATAATATTACATATATAAAATACAAATATTAATTTAAAAAATACTTAGGATGACATATAATTTCACACTAAATACATATCATATATATACATATATGTATGTACACACATCTTTAAGGTGTTACATTTATTTATTAATTTGTATTAAATATGATATCAATTATCCCTAAATAAATTGATATTTGTTATTCTAATTATTGTTTGGACAATATCTATTGTTGGTATTTAAGAAATTATTCAATAAAAATTAATTAAATTAAGATCAAAAAAATAAACATAAACTAATACAATATTTATATTAAATTTAAATCTATATACAATATTAAATACAAATAAAAATAATAATAATGCAAAATTAAAAAACAATTTATTAAACTAATATATTTGTATTATTAAAAAAATATTTAAAACATGGATTAAATGGATTAAATAATAAAAAATGCAAAATAAGAAAAAGGAAAAAAATTTATTGATGTGACACTTTTTTGGGGGAAAAAGACATTTTTGTAATAATCTGCAACTATTCCTCTATTATTATAGTATAGATTGAATGATATTAACAATATCTTAGCATTTTATATTCATCATTAAAATTTATCGATAAAGGATAAAGTGTTGAATGATATTACATATATAAAATACAAATATTAATTTAAAAAATACTTAGGATGACATATAATTTCACACTAAATACATTATATATATACATATGTATATGTATCATGTATGTACACACATCTTTAATGGTGTTACATTTATTCATTAATTTGTATTAAATATAATATCAATTATCCCTAAATAAATTGATATTTGTTATTCTAATTATTGTTTGGACAATATCTATTGTTGGTATTTAAGAAATTATTCAATAAAAATTAATTAAATTAGGATAAAAAATAAGCATAAACTAATACAATATTTATATTAAAATTAAATCTATATACAATATTAAATACAATAAAAAATAATAATAATAATAAAAAAGAAAAAATTATTAAACTAATATATTTGTATTATTAAAAAATATTTAAAACACGGATTAAATAATAAAAAAATACAAAATAAGAAAAAAGAAAAAAAATTATTGATGTGACATTTTTTTGGGGGAAAATGACATTTTTGTAATAATCTCTAACTATTCCTCTATTATTATAATATAGATTATGAAGTAAAAATGGGCAGGAAAACTTTTGGAGTTTCTATTTTTAGGGGTAATTGTTATTATATATATATATATATATATATATATATATAGAAATATAGTAAATGAAATTTAATAAGTTTTTAATTATCATATAAATAGTCTAAATTCATTAATTGATGAAATCCTTTTTAATTTGGAGATTATTGCATAACAAATCAAATATCTTAAGTTTATGTCTAATTATCTATTTATTTATTGTAGGAATGAATTGTATACCATATATATACATAATCAAACAAATATGGCTATTAATTATATTTTAAATCAATTAAAAAATAAACATTAAATTATGAAATTATGATATTACTAATATTATGAAATAAAAATGGGCGGCAAATTAAACTTTTGAAATTTCTATTTTTAGGGGTAATTGTTATTATATATATATATATATATATATATATATATATGAAAATAGATAGAAAATCATCCACTCAAATATAGTGTCTACAATATGCAGCTTGGAGGATGATAAAACAGCACAAAGTCATGGCATTCAACATGAAAGGTTGGATCTTGGATGACAAACCATGGTTAATTACCATTTGAAATGGAAGTTAATCGTAATTTCAAATTTGAGAGAAATGAATATTTAGTTCAATGTAATTTATATCATTATATGAAACTTTGATATTAAAAGATGAAGAGGGCAAAACCAAAAAAAAAAAAAAATATTGACTTAATTGTGCATTATATTACAACAATATATCAATTGAAATATTGTGGGAGTTTGTTCTGAATTAGTGTATTTTCGACTCTCTTTTATAAATATTTATCATTTAAATATATCATTCGATTAACAGTTCACCCAACTTATCCAACTTATGATTATGGTCTGATTTGGAGGGTTCTTAGCCTCTTCTGAAAAATATATACATATATATATATATATATATATAAAATAGTGCAATTATATCATATATCATGTGATTTACAGTGTGACACTTGAACACAATTGGTTTCAATTATAAAACTAATTCTTTTGTAATAATAAGTCAACTGATTTGTATGGTTGGAAATGGAGAGAGATTCCATGCCACTTGATCTGGTAGGGAATCTTTTTAGGGTTTTAAATAAGTTGGGTTCAATAAATGAGTGTTTAGGTTTATTTGTTTATTTTAAGATGCTTGTTTGTAGTTAGTTATGTAACAATCAAACATGTTAAACGTTAACAAACGATTCAAAAACATATTCATTTTTTTATCACTAAATAATTTTTCTTATTCCTCTAAACTCCATTTGAATATAATGATTTGAAGTTTCGATTTTCAAATGAATGAATTTCAAATCTATTAAAACTGAAGTGAATTTGAAATCTATCAAAATGACTTCAAAATTAATTTAAAATGAAAGTCATGGATTCCGAATGCATGTTTATCCAAACACCACGAGTGAATTTGATATTTAGAATTTCAAATCATTCCTCAAATTTATGCATCCAAATGATTAAGCCTCATATTAACTAAGATTGCATGAATACAACAAACACAACAAAACATAATCGAGCTTGACGTTCATGAGTAGTTTGTTGAACGGGTTGGTTTGTCTACAACCCTAAATTTCATACATAATTGGCCTTACATGGATATAAACGGGGATGTAAAGTATCAAAGAGAACAAGGAAAATTACATGCTGCCGCCTTTAATTTCAGATAGTATCGAATGATAAAAGTTAAAAATTATTGAACTTATTTCTAATTTTATCACATGTGAAATATTTTATAAATGAGCGAGTATTTTTGACTATCACAATGTGCACATCATTTTAATATCTGATCGACATTATAACATGTAAGGCAAAAACTTGTGTGCACGGGGGCACGGATCGAACCCGACCCGACCCGACCCGGCGCGTGGGCCGCCTTCACGCGCGCCCCTAACTAAGTTGGTATGTGCCCATACACACCTGATTACCTAGTTAATGATTCAGTGATGAGTATTACATGTATACCCTATAGGTATTACGCATATACCCTATAGGTATTACACTTATATTTCTTGAGATTTAATGATAGGTATTATGTGTTTATTCTATAAGTATTACATGTATACCTATAGGTATTACGCATATACCCTATAGGTATTACACTTATATTTCTTGAGATTTAATGATAGGTATTATGTGTTTACTCTATATGTATTACATGTATACTCTATAGGTATTACAAACTTACTCAATTAAGGTATTGATTTTTTGTTCTATAGGTATTACATGTATACTCTTAAGGTATCATGTGTTCATTCAATAAATGTATGAATTATTTGTTTTTACTTTTGTGTAGGCATCACATGTTTACTCTATATGTATTACATGTATATTCTATAGGTATTACAAACTAACTCAATTAAGGTATAAATTATTTGTTCGAATTTTTGTTCTATAGGTATCACATGTGTACTCTATATGTATTACATATTTACTCTATAGGTATTACATTACTGTATGATGAGTTTAATATTTCTAAACAATAAAACTGCGATTTATATCATATTCTTCCTCTTTTTTTTTTTTTTTCTGCAAATTGCAGAATTCATATGAATTATTATCATATAAACATTGTGCAAAGAAACCCTAGAACAAATCCATACAATTATCCTCTGCAAAATCGAGAAGAAAGGAAGAAAAATCATCCTCTGCAACCGCCTCACCATCCTCTGCCCCAACTTCGTCAAGCTCCACCCCTGCCCTTGCGCCGCTGCCTCTACCACCTCCTCCTCTATCGTCAACTTCCTCGACAGCCTTCCTTCCGTCACTCCAGATATGTTGTCATCCCATTAAAAAAAAAAGACGGCGTTGTAACGATGGAACACCGAAAGAAGAAGAAGAAGAAGAAGAAGAAGATTCCTGTCACTCCAGATCTGTTGTCATCCCATTCAAAAAAAAAAAAAAAAGAAGAGATGGCGCTGTGATGATGGAACACCGAAAGAAGAATAAGAAGAAGAAGAGGCGGCGGCGATGAAGAAGAGATAATGACGAAGAAGTAGCAAATAAGAAAAAGAAGAGGAAGAAGAAGGAGAAGAAGAAGAGGAAGAAGAAGCGAGGAGGAAGAAAAAGAAGAAAAAGAAGAAGAAGAAGAAGAAGCTGTACAGTTAGGGTAAAAGAGAAATTGCAAAAAAATATATATATGTATATAGATGGGCCTCGTAGCGGGTTGGGGGCAAGATCCGTGTCCCGGGGGCACCCAAGTCCTTTTCAACATGTAATACTTTTGTGTATTAGGTAATTATATGAGAGATATATATCAAATCAAACTCATTTACTCTAACTTAAAGTTTGTTCCACATTCAATCTTTTATATAAAACTCCATTTGCCAAATCAAATTCGTGAAAATGTCTTCACCTTTTCCAAATATTCAACAAAAAGTAATTGAAATGAAAAAAAAAAAAAATCTTAACCAGCCAAATCATTCTTTAAAATATATTGAATAGATATTCCAAAAAATACGTGTATTTTATCATAAAATCATCACAAATATTTTATTACCTCAATCGTACCATCTCATTTCAATCAAATAACGAAAATAAAAATGTAATACTTGTAATAAAAGGACATTAGGGATGAGCAAAATCGAATTGGAACCGAAAAATCAAATCAAATATATTGGGTTCGTTCAGGTTTCAACTGAATCGTCATATTGTATTTAAAAACTGAAAAACCGAACCGAATCGAGTGATTCACTCTGTTCGATTTAAAAAAATTTTTTAAAACTTTTTTCAATTTCATTCAACTTTTGTTTTGAATCAAACCGACCAATTGCCCACCCCTCGATAAAACTGTAAGCACAGGGATTGGAGTGGAAAACATTTTGGACATACTATAAATTATGAAGAGTGAAAGCTAACAATAACAAGATTTTTAAAATGCAGATCACAAAAAAGAGGATGGATTTATTTAAAAAAAATGAATTTCTTAATTAATTAAATTGTCTGGTCCCTTTCAAAAAAATAAAAAACATAAGTAATAAACACATAAATTGTATAGTCTTGTCGCCGCTGCTCGTGCCAACATGTACCAATAATATTTATAATTTAATGATGCCATTATTTCTGTAGAACCAAAAAAAAAAAAAAAAAAACAAAGTCGGCCTGATTTTTCAGTATTATATACTCACTCCCTCCCAGTCCAACTTGCCTACTTGTCATTTTCATCTGTCCCAGTCGAACTTGCCAGCCCCAAAATGGTAAAGAAATACTATTTTTTTCATCAAAAAGTGACCAAAAAGTAAGCAAAAAGTATAAAAAACACTTTTTTAATTAAAAAGTAACCTAAAACAACAAGTCAACTGCATTTTCTTAGGTTCCGTGCTCGGTCCAAGTAGACAACTTGGACCGGGACGGAGGTAGTATATCACAAAAACTTGCGTGATAGAGTCTCACGAAGTGTTTTCATGAGACGGATCCTTTTAATAACCATGAATTAAACTCATTTCCATTAATTTATATGTGAATTGTGAAACGGATCCTTTTAATAACCCATGAATTAAACTCATTTCCATTAATTTATATGTGAATTGTGAAATGTGAGTTGTGGATTGACCCGTTCCACACAAGACTTAATATATATATATATGTATGTATTTTCCAAAGTAATGATTTAATCATAACTTAGTGTAAAATTGTGAATGTGTTCACCTAATTCTTTAATCTACTCCCGCAAGTGTACGGTGTAGATCGTAGACACGGCAAGCAAGGTCGATCCCACAGAGACTATTGTTAAAATTAATTGATTACCTAAATTCCATCCCCAATTTTATCTAAGTTATCAAATTCAAAAGATGTAGGATTAATTATACTAACTAAAACGCAATTAAAATTCACGAGATCAAACAAATAATCTAAGACAGGTTTTAGAACATGCTTTCATCTGATTCTTCCCTCAACGTCACCTTGATCAATCCAATTTCATTGATTAATAATTCTATATGAGCAATCACGAATATCAAATTAAAAGCTCTCTCGAGTCAATTTAACCGGTTGATTATTATGCTACCAGAGGTATCTCTACTCGATCTGATATAACACAACAACTCCTAAAAGCACCTAGGATTGAAAATCTCATCACATACGTCATTCATCTCTCGATCTCATGCTGCATATATGTCACATGTTTACTCTTCCATAATTAAATCTCCTCTCTCAAATTTTGACTTAACTACTTAAACATGCTCAATTACCGGCTATACAATCAAACTAGCAATCAAAACATAAACACATCAATAGGATCGAAAAATCAAGAAATTAAATTAAAATCAAAGATCCATCAAGGTTTGAATTGAACTACTTACATATCCTAGAAACCTACGAAAATCTAGCCAGATATGATATCAATCAAATTCATAAACAAAGATGACAACATCATATCAAAACCAAAATCCAACAAAAAATAGAAAAGTATAAAGAAAAACTCTAAGACACGTGATTCTTGATCTTCGAATTCTCCTTTGTAATTCCTCCTGGATGCTCTCAGAATTATGTGTTTTCTCTCTATGAATGCTTTTGTCCGTGCCCCACTGCACAACTCCATTTTTCCTCGCTTTCGACCTCGTTTCTTACTCGATCCTTAATCACACTTGAAATTCATACTTTTCCACTAAAAATCATGAAACTTAGCACAAAAATGTCAAATGCAACTAATATATGAAAAGTAACCAAATTGTCATAAAAACGTACACAAATGTACTCAATTCACCATATAATGGTACGCATAACTATAACAAATTTGACTCTTATTACAATGCGGTCTTACTATTTTAATTTTGTAAGAAATATCATCCATCATAACATCAAATTAAAAAAAATATGAATGGGGTGATATTTTAGTTAACCAAATAAACAATTTTTATAAATGTGGGTTTTATTAACAAATAACCCTTTTTTTTTAATTAATTTTTAGAATATGTAGTATTTTCTTCAATAATTTTGTTGGTCCCAAAACTGCTGGTAGTAGGCTTAGGGGGGGTGAATAAGCCTACTATATTTTCAAACTTTTCTTCTCCTTGACTCAATTCTAGGATCAGTAACCTTTTGGGAGGTTACTGATCAGAGTGGTTTGCGGAAGTCTTATTACTGAGCCAAGTAGAAGATGTGCAACTTATCATTGAAATATGCAGATAAAGCACTAAGCATATGGAGACGCATGGATATATAGAGGTTCGAAGGTGGAGTAATCCTTCTACGTCCTCTCTGCCTCTTCTCAAGAGGGAACCTTTGTTAAGCTAGTTGATTTACATAGACCTATCTATTACCACTCTTACTTAACAAGTAGCAAGCCTTCACACAGCTGCTTGCCTACTTTCCCACTGACCCACACAGGATTCTAATCTACCCACCCAGGGTCCTCACTTTCTCTTCTAGAAAGTGGAAAACTAATCAGGACTCTACTTCTCACACTGAGTACTCCAAGACAGTCTTTTAGAAGGAGTTTGTCTTCTTCTTTTTCAACTATGTGCAGCAAGCTTGGCCTTCTATTGCAGATTGATCTGCTGAAGCTTGCTGCTGGATTAACTGACTGAGTGTGCGTCTTTAGCGTGTGGAGTGTTCAAGCTTCTCTTCTTTTCTTCTGCTCATCTGAACACTCTATTTTCTGTTATTATCTTCCCCCTCTCTTTGTGCTTTTCTTCTTATGAGCATTCTCTCTGTTGAGCTCTTCTCTCTTCTTTTTGCGCTTCTCTTTGAGAGCTTGAATATTCTGTTGTGCTCGCTGTCTTCTCTCTTGCGCACACTTCCCTCTCTTCTTTCTCAGTCTTCAGTCTTCCTCTTTTATAGGTTGTGAAATCTGCCCGTTGAAGGTAGACAGATTTCCATCATTGATGCGCCGCACTCCTGACACACATCAGCTTTTTACTTTCCACGTGTCTTCTTCTGATTGACTCCTCTTCTCTTCTCTTTACCGGTAACTTCTTGTGTCTATCGGTAACTTTTGACTTTCTTCCCATGCCTGCTTTGCAGCTCCTTCCTCTTACTTCACTCTGGAGCTTCCTCTTCTGGCTTGCTCCTTCAGGTGGCTTGAGGCTTTTATAGCATGCTGCTCTTGTAGTATGCTTTCGGCATGGTCTCCCAGGTAGCTTCCTGTCTCACTGTATTCTGCCTCGGCGAGGTCTCTTCCAGTAGCTTCCTGTAGTCATTAGTATCCTAATTAGTTCACCCGATTCTTTTCACCGTTCTCTTCGGTATCCTTCATTTGACAGTTTCTCTATTCCTTTTAATCTTCTGTAGTAACTCTGTTGCAGTAACCTATCCTTAGATTGGTTATGCTTATTATAGTTACTTAATGTTTTATCTCATCAAAACACTCTTCTAACGTTTCCAACAATTTCCCCTATTTTGATGATGACAAAACGTTTATACAGAAGATCAAAAGAACATAACCTCTCAAGCACAGAAAGCAGATGTATGATATGACAAGATAGAGCATACTACTTTCATTTAAATCATATTAAGTCTAAAAGAAAGGGCACAAGGAATGAGCTTTTGAAGATTAGTAGAAATTTTATTTGGATAAGACATTTACAATGCAATACGGTTAAGTAAAGTACACTAAGCATCCTATCTGGACTAATTCTTCTATTCTTCTTGCTCATTCCTTTCTTTCTTTTCCCTTTCTTGTTTGCTGCTGGCTCCTTTCTCTTTCTGCTTTTCTTCCCCCTCACTTGATGCAGGAACCTGCTCCCAGTAGTTTATTCTCTTCGGCTAGAGGGGAGAGCTGTTGGGAGGTGTGAGAGATGATATGAGAGAGAGAAGGAATTCGTTTGGAGGAAAGCGTGTAAAGAAGCAGAGAAATTCAGACATCAGTAGCTTGCTGCCGCCTTTCCTTCTCATTCAATCTCCACTCATCCTTCTAACTATCACTCATTCTGATTCTCTTGCATCTCAAAAGAGAATTCACCTCATAGAAGGGGTGAAATCTCTTTTTCTCCTCCTCTGGAAGTCTTTTGATCTTCCATGACCCTTCGCAATTTCTTCCCCCTTTTTGACATCATCAATGAGATGATGCTTTGGGGGTGCTGGAGAGGGGTCCTTAGCTCTATCCCCCTGCCTAGAAGAGAAGAACTTGAGTGCAAGTTCTTCACAGGTGAGATGGGAGTTGAAAGTTAGAAGATCGAATCTTCTGAAAAGGGTTTGTTTAGCGAGTGTCAAACGTGAGAGGTGACCGTATGTGATTTGAGGTGTGCTTGGTTGATTATTTGTAGAGAATGTGTATTTAGGAAGGAATGAAGAGAAGAGTTTCCAACAATTTGGTGCCATTATGAACTAAGGATGATGAAGAGAGGATATCTGTATGCTTAATGAAGAATAAGGAGTGCATGTATTTATAGAGTTTGAAATACTCCCTGTTGCAGTTAGATCTTTAAAGATTTCATTAATTGCTTCGCCGTTTTCCAATAAAGGTGTTGACAATTTCTGCAGTTTTTCCTCTTCCTGAAGTGCGTGGTCAACAACTGATTCTCAACCCTTGGATTCTTCTGATTGTACGACTGAGATTCTTCTAGGGTTCTGAAAAGGTAGTCTATTTCTGAAAAGGTGATCCACTTTTTATGCATGCATGTTACCGAGAAGATTTTCAGTAACTGCTCTGACTTGTAACCTCCAAGTGATCCTCTTGTCCAGTGATTTGTTGATAAGTTCTGATGTCTAGTAACCTAGTATCCAATATATTGGTGTCTAGCATCCTGATATACAGCGACCTAGTGTTCAGCGATCTAGTATCCAACATCTTGGTGTTTAGCGTCCTGGTGCCCAGCAACCTAGTGTTCAGCGATCTAGTGTCCAGCAACCTGGTATCTAGCATCCTGATATCTAGCGTCCTGTCATCCAGCGACCTAATTTCCAGTCAGTCTGGTATCTAGCATCCTGATGTCCAGTGTTCTGTTATCAGTGATCTAGTATCCAACGTCTTGGTGTCTAGCATTTTATTGTCAGAACTATATCTTGTTTTCTTGATATCGATGAGTCTTTTCTACCTTTTCTAATGACTTGATGACAAGTTCTGATTTCCAGCAACCTAGTATCCAGTAGCTCGGGGTCTAGCGTCCTGGTGTGCAGTGACCTGATATTCAGCGACTTAGCATCCATCCATCTGGTGTCTAGCGTCCTGATTTTCAGCATTCTGCTATCCAGCGACCTATTATCCAGCCACCTGGTGTCTATCATCCTGTAGTCAGAGCTTGGCATTTCGTCATAGATTTCCCCCTTGTTGATCCCAACACTGCTGTAGGTAGGCTTAGAGGGGGGGGGGGTGTGTGAATAAACCTACCTTCTCTTCAAACTTTTTTTCTATCCCTATCGGCTCATTTCTGATATCAGTAACCTTTTAGGAGGTTACTGATCAGAGTCGTTTGCGGAAGCTTATTACGGAGCCGAGTAGAGGATGTGCAGCTTTTCAGAGAGAATACATGTATGTATGAAGTGCAGTAAGCAGATAAAGACACAGGGATGTATAGAAGTTCGAAGGTGGAGTAATCCTTCTACGTCCTCTCTTCCTCCACTCAGGAGGGAACCTTTGTTAAGCTGGTTGATTTACATAACTCTATCTATTACAACCCACCCTTAACAAATAAGTAGCAAGCCTTCACATAGATGCTTGTCTATTTTCCCCACATAGGATCCTACACTACCCACCCAGGGTCCTCACTTTCTCTCCTAGAGAGTGGTAAACTCAGCAGGACATTATTCCTCACACTGAGTACTCCGAGACAACCTTTTAGAGAGGTTTATCTCCTTCTTCTTCAACTGGGTACAACAAGCTTGGCCTCCGTTTGCAGACTGATCTGCTGAAGCTTGCTGTTCGACTGGTAGACTGAGTGTGCATCTTCACTTGGGGTGTAGAGTGTTCGAGCCCTTCTTCTTTTCATCTGCTTTATTTGAACACTCTTTTCTCTAAGGCTTCCCCCTCTTTCTGTGCTTCTCTCTTTTAAGCTCTTCTCTCTTCTTTTGCGCTTCTCTCTGTGAGCTTGGATATTCTAATGTGCTCACTTTTTCTCTCTTGCACCTTTGCGCTTTCTCACACACATTTTCAGTCTTCAGTCCTCCTCTTTATAGGTTATGAAATCTGTCCGTTGAAGGTTGACAGATTTCCATCATTGATGCGCTGCACTCCTGACACACGCCAGCTTTTCACTTTCCACGTATCTTTTTCTGATTGACTCCTCTTCTCTTCTCTTTACCGGTAACTTCTTGTGTCTACCGGTAACTTTTGACTTTCTCCCATGCCTGCTTTGTAGCTCCTCCTCTTGCTTCACTCTGGAGCATCCTCCTTCTGGCTTGCTCCTTCAGGTGGCTTGAGGCGTCTGTAGCATGCTGCTCCTGCAGTATGCTTTCGGCATGGTCTTCTCAGGTAGCTTCCTGTCTCGCTGCATTCTTCTTCGGCGAGGTTACTTCCAGTAGTTTCCTGTTAGTCAATAGTACCCTAATTAGTTCACCAGATTCTTTTCAACCATTCTCTTCAGTATCCTTCCTTTTGACACTTTTTCTATTTCTTTTAATCTTCTGCAGTAACTCTATTGCAGTAACATATCCTAAGATTGGTTATGCATATTTATAGTTACTTAAGATTTTGTCTAATCAAAACATTCTACAAATGTATCCAACACCCCTAAATGCAATAGCCTTTTGTCAGAGGTACCTGCAAAATAAGTTTTCTTGTATGGGTACTCACACAAGTATGAGTCCTTCTGGGTTAAATTGTTTTCAGGAATTTAGACTTTCCTTACAGCCCATGGTTGCTGTAGTGAGAGTTTGATTCCTTCAAGACCTATAATTAAAGAGCAAAAATGATAGTGTGTGCAGGTGTTTGCTTACTGTATCTCTTTTAGAGTATGAACTCTTTCAGATATGGAAATGATAAACTAAGATACCAGTAAGAAAGACAAATTTTTCTTTCTATTTGGAGTTTCTGTTCTGCTTGATTCCTTAGGGAATGTCACTTGTTGCAGACTTTTTACAGTATACCCGTATTTGGGTTTCTCTAAGGATTTTAGCTCTTTTTGCCTATAAAGTTACCTTGCTTTGTACTGTAGGTTCCCCCTTACTTTATGGTTCTCTCTATTAGGATGTGGGGTCACTATCAGTACTATTTTGGGTAACTTATGAGGTTTGCATGAGAAGGTGAAGCATTTTTAATTAGGAAATAATCATGCAAGCTTCCCTTCGTATATCCAAATCAAGTGACAACTCTTTAAAGGCCTATTATTTTGATATATAGTCACTTGAGTTCCTCAAAAGGATAAGCATGAGCAAGACCAAAACTAAAGAGTGTAAACAAGAACGAGATACCTGGTCATTGTTGTTCCTTTGACTAAAAGAGTAGGTCCTCTTTCATTCTTTGCTTCTGTCTGGAGGTCGGTCTGATTGATGGAGTGAGCTTCTTCTTTTTCTGTTCAGCAACATGTCTTCTTTGTTGATCAGCTCCATGTTGGTCTACTCTGTGATAGGTAGAGACTTGCTTCTTGTGCACAACTTCCTTCTTTGAAGTCCTTTCTTTGAGTGGCTTGTTGTTCCTCATTTTCTAATGAACATCATTTCTTCACAACCCAGCTTGATTTTCTATATCTTTCATAGTTGTTTGTTGTCTTCACATCAATCATATCCTTTTAAACATAAAAGGCAATTAAATGATCTTTGATGAGAGAGAGAGAGAGAGTTTTTCTTTAGAGAGGCTTTTCACATATGGGATCTGGATAGATCGTTTAGATCTTTTGTTTAATCCATCTGCTCTGATACCACTTGTTGGTATCAGATTGACCGGTGAGCTTGGATGAATAATCCACCTGCTCTGATACCACTTGTTGGTCCCAAAACTGCTGGTAGTAGGCTTAGAGGGGGGGGGGGGGAATAAGCCTACTATATTTTCAAACTTTTCTTCTCCTTGACTCAATTCTAGGATCAGTAACCTTTTGGGAGGTTACTGATCAGAGTGGTTTGCGGAAGTCTTATTACTGAGCCAAGTAGAAGATGTGCAGCTTATCATTGAAATATGCAAATAAAACACTAAGTACATGGAGACGCATGGATATATAGAGGTTCGAAGGTGGAGTAATCCTTCTACGTCCTCTCTGCTTCTTCTCAAGAGGGAACCTTTGTTAAGCTAGTCGATTTACATAGACCTATCTATTAGAACTCTTACTCAAGTAAGTAGCAAGCCTTCACACAGCTGCTTGCCTACTTTCCCACTGACCCACACAGGATCCTAATCTACCCACCCAGGGTCCTCACTTTCTCTTCTAGAAAGTGGAAAACTCATCAGAACTCTACTCCTCGCACTGAGTACTCCAAGACAGTCCTTTAGAAGGAGTTTGTCTTCTTCTTCTTCTTCAACTGGGTGCAGCAAGCTTGACCTTCTATTGCAGATTGATCTGCTGAAGCTTGCTGCTGGATTAACTGACTGAGTGTGCGTCTTTAGCATGTGGAGTGTTCGAGCTTCTCTTCTTTTCTTCTGCTCATCTGAACACTCTATTTTCTTTTATTATCTTCCCCCTCTCTTTGCGCTTTTCTTCTTATGAGCATTCTCTCTGTTGAGCTCTTCTCTCTTCTTTTTGCGCTTCTCTTTGCGAGCTTGAATATTCTATTGTGCTCGCTGTCTTCTCTCTTGCGCACACTTCCCTCTCTTCTTTCTCAGTCTTCAGTCTTCCTCTTTTATAGGTTGTGAAATTTGCCCGTTGAAGGTAGACAGATTTCCATCATTGATGTGCCGCAGTCCTGACACACATCAGCTTTTTACTTTCCACGTGTCTTCTTCTGATTGATTCCTCTTTTCTTCTCTCTACCGGTAACTTCTTGTGTCTACCGGTAACTTTTGACTTTCTTCCCATGCCTGTTTTGCAGCTCATTCCTCTTGCTTCACTCTGGAGCTTCCTCTTCTGGCTTGCTCTTTCAGGTGGCTTGAGGCTTCTATAGCATGCTGCTCTTGCAGTATGCTTTCGGCATGGTCTCCCAGGTAGCTTCCTGTCTCACTGTATTTTGCCTCGACGAGGTCTCTTCTAGTAGCTTCCTGTAGTCATTAGTATCCTAATTAGTTCACCCGATTCTTTTCACCGTTCTCTTCGGTATCCTTCATTTGACAGTTTCTCTGTTTCTTTTAATCTTCTGCAGTAACTCTGTTGCAGTAACCTATCCTCAGATTGGTTATGCTTATTAGAGTTACTTAAGGTTTTATCTCATCAAAACATTCTTCAAACGTTTCCAACAAATTTCTTACTTAAATCTTATGATAATATATATTTAGATTATAATCATGCAAGGTTTTTACTCTTTAAGTCGTCAAAGCGAGCTCTATTTACAACATATATATTGACAAAGTTAAACATATAGGTCTAGTTTTCGAATTTTTATAACTAAACCAATTCAATGAATTCATCATCATAATAGTGTAAGACCATCTCCAACAGTGCACATATATTTAGTGTTAATTTTGCACTATCAAATTATAAAAAACATGGGTGTCTTTGAGTTGAGGACAAATGCGGAGTTTCCTTAAGGTAAATTATAGCAAAAGTACTATTTGGACCTTAGCATTAATAAATTACTTCAAAGATTAACTTAAAATTTTACTAATAAAATCAAAAAGTTTAAAATATATATCTTAAATTTCCAACGGAATTCAACACTGTTAGAAATTCCGTTTGAATTTTATAATTTCCAATAAAATTTCCAACGGAATTCAACGTCGTTGGGAATTCCTTTGGAATAATGTTGAAATTTTATTGGTGGTTGTATATTCCAACGGAAAAGTACAGTTGGAATTGTTTTTCCGTCGGAATTTAAATTTCAACGCCTCTTTTTTCCGATGGTTCAATTCCGTTGGAATGAAGAATTCCAACAGTATTTTTGCAAAATTCCAACGAAATTGTTTCGTTGGAATTTGAGTGATTTCTAGTAGTGTATATAAGTAAAAAAAATTAAAGCCCAAGCCATATCTAACTCTTAAATATAATATAAGTCAATTATATTATATTTAGATAATATAACTCATTTTTTAAATTGAGTGGATTATTTGAATCTCGATAATACAAAATAATTCAAATTCATTGTCTCTTATGCCTACCTATATTCCCCTAATTCATTAAAAAACATGAATATCATAACATATTAAATGAGTAACATATTGTTCAATACCATTTTTTTCTCTTTGGTATTTGTACTTTAGCTCATATCTCACTTTCTTTAATTACTTAAGAATAAATGTGACAAAATCAAAATTTTTGGCTCCATTTGATGGATCGTTTGCAACTTTGCTTACCAAACCCACCAACATGGTTGAAATCAGTGGTTAATTTTATAATTGAATAGACAATCAAATTAATCATTTTTTTAACTTTTATACGGGTGTTATAATTAAGAGTGAGTCTTATATGGTACCCGTCTCACGAAATTCAAGATCAATTAAAATTTCAATCAAACGTCAAGCCCAATAAATCCAACCTCATTTCTTAAGACATTCCTCCAAAACAGAGGAGGGGTTGGGGTGACTAATGAGAAATGTCTGTTTGGCACATCTGAGTTAGAATCTCACCTACGTAGATCTGTTATCGTGCTCTTTCGATATATTCAATATGGGTATTCCCTTGAGATCAGAGACCTTGTGCTGACCTAAAGTCAATGCCTGGAGTACTCCACTCTTGTCTTGATTCGCTAAAAGACTCTAAACGCGCTTGATTTCATGACTTTCGGGACTCACTAATGATGGTATCACACGAGAGGATTTTTTTTTTCTTTCTGAGAATTCTCCTCACCTTCTTTTAAAGGAGGGCCCATAGGAATTTCTGGCCCTGCACCAACCATCCAATGGAAATTGGGTTCCGGTGGAAGACAATGTAGTATTCTATTTACTAGATTGGTCTAGGAGGCGAGGTGAGACCGAGTCAGAAGTAGCTCCTTCAGCATAAGCTGTTAACATAGCCTCTTATACTAGGTCTGAAGATGGCGATTAGGAAGGCGCAAGAGTGAAGATGACCATTATTCCTACTTCTGCAGCTATTGGTTTGCACTTTTACCCAATTTGGGAAGCAGCATCCGTCGATGAATGGTTATACAATGGCGGTCCTTATGAACTAATTGTTCTACACTTCTTACTTGGTGTAGCTTGTTACATGGGTCGTGAGTGGGAGCTTAGTTTTCGTTTGGGTATGTGATTTCGTGTAATTTGTTATTGAATGTAGTTGTTAAGATTTTTTGTCGAATAAAATTTTCTCTTAATAGATCTCTTCTTGTTTTTCAATCTTTTGAGAATGCGGCGTTGTATCATTGTAAGTTCCCTATTCCAATCATTTCCTAAAAGTAGATGACAAGTTTTATATCTTAATGCAGGTAAGGCATATCTTGATGAATCAGTCGCCACATTGCGTATAACAGAAATTGAACCCTCTCTGCTGCTGTCGGGCGGATGGAGAATGCAATACTTCGACTTAGCAACTTGAACTTGTTAGGAGTCGAATTAGCTTGCCCCTTTATTCTTATTGGTTAGATAGATGTAGAACCCAACCCACAATAAACACTTCACAGTTTAAATGTAGATTAGTGGAAATATGTATGATTCATGGGTTAAAATGATTCATCTCACGAAAAACTCTCTATGACATTGTCTTATGCAAGTTTTTGTATTTAATATACAAGTAGAGGATCAATATTAATCCTTACATCTTTGGATGATTTAATTAAAAAATAAATCAGTTTCATAATTAGTTAGTAGTTTAACACCATATGATGATTAATTTGGGGATACTGTGCCCCCGGGGCACACAAGTGTTACTCTTATAGTTGAATAACACATACTTATACTTGTAAAATACATACTTATATCTTGTTGTATATAAGATGGTCTCACAAGAGACCAACATAAGAAGAAATTATTGACATTGAGACTCTCTCTCTCCCTTTAAAACACGAGTGACACTTGTGTGCCCCAGGGGCATGGTGCCCCTAAATCAATCATCATATGGTGTTAAATATATACTCTACAGGTATCATGTATATACTCTTCAAGTATCACATGTATACTCTTATATACATATGATACTTGTAGAATATATTTATAACACAAAGAACCATAACACCTATAGAGTATATATATAACACCTCAAGAGCATGTATATAACACCTAAATCCGTGCCCCTATGTGCCCCAGGGGTATATAAGTTTTTACCTTAAAACACGTGATTTTGACAGCTTACCTTTTTCTCTCTTTACCTTAAAACGTTTCTATAGGAGAATATTGACACTTTGCTAAAACACCCACTATAAAATGAGTCAGTCTCCTGTGCACCAGGTACATGGATTTGAGATCCGTGCACCTGGGTCACACGTGGGTCGGTCTAGCCCGCGCCTCTTTACTTTTTCGCGTGTTTTGGTTGTGACTTTCATGTTATGTTAATGTGACCTTCATGTTATGTTAGTGTTACCTTCGTGTTATGTTAGTGTGACCTTCATTTCCAGATTTCATACCCTTTAGTTCAAAATCATTGAACTAAAATAACACGATGGTTAGACTAACAATAAATGAAGGCCACACTAACATAACATGAATGTCACACTAACATAACATGAAGATAATGACACACTAACATAACATGAATGTCACACTAACATAACATGAAGGTGACACTACCTAGATCGAATTTTGGTGGGCTTGAGTGCGCTCACCAAACGCGTGGGAGCGTGTTGACCGCACGTGGAGACGCATTGACTCGCGTTGACCGATTGCACGTGCACTCGGGTGTACAAATATTTTGTCCTATAAAATTATTATGTATAACATTCATTTCGAAGTTAAAACACTCCTGAAAGCTAAAAACTATTGATACGGTTGCCCTTATAAGATTGAATTGACCTACATCAAACACAACTTATAGTTGAAAACATGTGTCTCTTTGTACTTTGAATATTGAAATGGAAAGTTTCATTTAAATTTAAATACTCAAAGTTTGTGCATTTACGGTTCGGTTACTTTAACAAATAAATATATGTTCATTATCTAAGACAACCGAATAACTTCATAGGATATGATATAAATTGTTATCTATTTTAAATGTTTATTTTAACATATAATATTTGGATAAAGGTATTAATTATCTTTATCCATCGTTTACTATGACCATCTCCAAAAGTACACACATATTTAATGTTAATTTTACACTATCAAATAATGAAAATTATCGCTGATTTCCAACAATATGCATCATCTTGTGCACTAAATGAGAATATGATAAAATATTTCTTTTCATTAAATATATAATGAAATAAAAACTAAAAGAAAAATGTATAGGAAAAAAGATGACACATATTGTCTAAGTTTGGCGCAGAAGAAGCGGTTAAGAAAAGTTGGCTAAGAAAAGTTGCACAGTTGGAGATTTATTATATTAATTTGTTGAGTAAGTCTCCAGGTGCATGAATCTCACCTGGGTCGGATCCGGGTCAAGGAACCCGCTCTTTTTTTTTTTTTTTTTTTCAGCGCATGATTTTTGAAATTTTGCACCTACCAATATGTTATGTTAGATCTACCTTGACGTTATGTTAGACATACCTTTTTGCTATATTAAACCTACCTTTCTGCCCTCATACCTTTACTTTTTTGCGCTTGGTTTTTGAATTTTGGCACCTACCACTACATTATGTTAGACCTACCTTTATGTTATGTTAAGCTTACCATTCTGTCCAAATTTCATACTTTAAAATTTTTCTAGAAAAAACTTAGGTTTGACACATGTACCATTACGTTGTATTAGACATACATTTGTGTTATGTTAAACCTACCTACATAAGATAAGTCTAACATAACATAAAGGTAGGTCTAACTTTACATAAATGTAGGTCTATTGGAGCGAATTTGGGTGAGCTTCAATGTGAGTATCAGGCGCGGGACGCGTGCAGGTGCGTGAAACACGCGTGGGAGCGTTTTTTTGGGCATTTTGACCAGGTCAATCCTGATGTATTGATCTAAATTTGTGCAACCGACTCATATAAGTTTTTGCCCAATTTGTTTAGCGCACTGTTGGAAAACATTACATTAAATGTTTTATGGAAGTAAATTTATGAAATTTGATTCAATTTATAAAAATGATATTACCTAAATTTCGATATTAAAACATAAATGTATAATGTTTACTAGGGATATAAATATAATTTTTTAATATTATCCCAAGTTTTAGATAATTTTTCCTATAAGAAGGGTCCGAATAATTATCTAATATATTATACGGATCTTCCCTTTTATCTTGGATTGTAAAACTATACGAGATTGTTTATGTCCATATTTACTCATTTATCTTTACATTTATTTTTATATTGGTCTCGAATGTAAAATTTTGAAATTTCAAATCCTACGTCATGAATCTCCAAACGAACCTACCATTATATATTTAAAATACAGGAATTAAATTGTAGCAAATTAAAATACAATTAAAATAGTATATATCAACTTTACAATATACTTGTAACCACGACTCTTTCAATTTTGTTAGACATCATTAATATCAGTGGCAATATTCTATTAAAACAATTTCAAATAAATGTAACAAAAATGAAAAAGTTATTAATTAATGTTAAAATAGCACTTATAAAATCATCACTATATTTACCCCATCCCACTCCACCCCACCCCACCCCACCCCCACCCCCACCCCCCACCAACCTTTTACCAAATCCGAGATCCACCAAACCCTCCAAATCTCAACCGTCCGATTAATCCTCGAAAACCTATTTATATCACCTCTTAACTTCTATACACTTGCATTTCCCACCATCTTCTTCTTCCTCACTCTATCTTCTAGAGAGAGAAAGTAAGAGATATAGAGAGCTTCTCATTCCCATCTCACTCTACAACCATGTCGCTCCTCGTCGACAAAACCACCTCTGGCCGCGAGTACAAGGTCAAGGACATGTCCCAGGCCGACTTCGGCCGCCTCGAGCTCGAGCTCGCCGAGGTCGAGATGCCCGGCCTCATGTCGTGCCGGACCGAGTTCGGGCCCTCGCAGCCCTTCAAGGGCGCCAGGATCACCGGCAGCCTCCACATGACCATCCAGACCGCCGTCCTCATCGAAACCCTAACCGCCCTCGGCGCCGAGGTCAGATGGTGCTCCTGCAACATCTTCTCCACCCAGGACCACGCCGCCGCCGCCATCGCCCGCGACAGCGCCGCCGTGTTCGCCTGGAAGGGCGAGACCCTGCAGGAGTACTGGTGGTGCACCGAGCGCGCCCTCGATTGGGGCCCCGGCGGTGGCCCCGACCTGATCGTCGACGACGGCGGCGATGCCACCCTGTTGATCCATGAAGGTGTGAAGGCGGAGGAGGAGTACGAGAAGTCTGGTAAGGTACCCGACCCGACTTCCACCGACAATGCCGAGTTCCAGATCGTGCTCACCATCATCAAGGATGGGTTGAAGGAAGATCCCAAAAAGTACACGAAGATGAAGGAGAGATTGGTCGGTGTTTCTGAGGAAACCACCACTGGGGTTAAGAGGCTTTATCAGATGCAGGCTAATGGCACTCTGCTTTTCCCTGCCATCAATGTCAATGACTCTGTCACCAAGAGCAAGGTACTTTTTTCTTTCGTTTCTCTGATAGATCTCTATGATTATTCTACTTTGAGATGATAATGATGATGCTTTGTTGGATCTACATTGATTTTGCCATTGTTTTAGTCTCACTGTTATAGATCTCATCCCATTATAGTGATTTTCGTTGATTGTATGCTCAATTATTGCTGCATTTTGATTGTTTGTAACTGGTTAGATGTGTTGATTTCAGCTTTGTTGTTGGTATGATTTTGTTAGTAATAGTTTGATCAGATGAGCTGCATGCTAATAGATCCAAATCCTTTTAGGTTGAGTTTGAATATGGAGAATTGAGCTCGGATTTGAAATCCATTGATCGTATCATTTCAAATCGCTCGATCCAACTCTGTTTTGTTTAGCTTACAATAACACTATCTTGTTATCCTTCTCCCAGTTTGACAACTTGTACGGATGCCGCCACTCACTCCCCGACGGCCTGATGAGAGCCACCGATGTGATGATTGCCGGAAAGGTGGGCGTCGTCTGCGGTTATGGAGATGTCGGAAAGGGTTGTGCCTTCGCATTGAAGCAGGCCGGTGCCCGTGTGATCGTGACAGAGATAGATCCAATCTGTGCCCTTCAAGCCCTAATGGAGGGCTTCCAAGTGCTAACCCTCGAAGACGTCGTCTCAGAGGCCGACATCTTCGTCACCACCACCGGCAACAAGGACATCATCATGGTCGACCACATGAGGAAGATGAAGAACAACGCCATCGTCTGCAACATCGGCCACTTCGACAACGAGATCGACATGCAGGGGCTGGAGACCTACCCCGGTGTCAAGAGGATCACGATCAAGCCCCAGACCGACCGGTGGGTCTTCCCGGACACAAAGTCGGGCATCATTATCTTGGCTGAGGGGCGTCTGATGAACTTGGGATGCGCCACAGGGCACCCCAGCTTCGTCATGTCGTGCTCGTTTACAAACCAAGTCATCGCTCAACTCGAGCTGTGGAACGAGAAGAGCACCGGGAAGTATGAGAAGAAGGTGTACGTCTTGCCGAAGCATCTTGATGAGAAGGTTGCGGCCCTCCATCTCGGAAAGCTCGGTGCTAAGCTCACTAAGCTCACTAAGGATCAGTCTGATTATCTCAGCATCCCCATTGAGGGTCCTTACAAGCCTGCTCATTACAGGTACTAAGGGAAATGGCTTATACTTTTGATCAGCATCATTGTTTCTTGATTGAGTTATATTAGGTTTTCTTGAATTTGGGAGTTCATTTGATGATGACTTGAATGGAATAAGTTGTGGAGGAATTGGGTGTCATCTAATGTTATTTTCTGTTTCATTTTGAGTTTGATGAGAAAGAAAAGAAAAAAGAGAGTTATAGGTTGAGGAAATGTATTATTGCTTTTGCCTTTTGGCATTTTTATTTGTTCTATAAGAAATGATGTTGAGCTTCAAAAATTTGCAATAATGATTTTTGACCCTTTGTGGTTTCTCTTCTCTGTTATTATTTTTTTGCGAGTATAAATTCTTAGAACACATTTTCTTATTAACTGAAAGATATCTATTATCTAGTGCTGCAAAATATCAAATTTTACACTAGTTGTGAATTCTTACTATAATTCTCATCTGTCCCACGAATAATTTTTATGAGATAGATTCATTTTACTTTCTAACTCAATCAATTTCAACAAAGTGAATTGTGATGTGTGAGTTATGGGTTATTCCGTCTTATATAAAATTAAGATCCGCTCTAAAATCTATGCAATGCATTTTGTTAACTTACCCAAATCTATGCAATGCATTTTGTTAACTTCCGTATTTCAAAGAATTAGGATTTTTATACATCATAGACAGAAATATTAAGAGTTGATCATGATGAACATATTAACAGGTTTAACTTAAGAAGTGTTTTTAATGAGAAGTGTTTCTCATAATCTTTATAGAAGTAGGACCATTTACATGTAAGCATTAGCTAAGTATAATAAGAAGATAAGCCAAGAAATGCATACTTATATTTTCCCTAATTATAAGCATGTGTTATACATGTAAGTATGTAGTTATACATGTAAAAGACACTATATAAGTATGTGTTAAAATAAAAAGATACTTATATTTCAAAATATGCATTTTACATCTATAAGTATGTCTTTTTTCTATAAGTGTTATCATCTTACAGTACGAGAGTTGTGCGCGTGAGTTTTAGTGCAAAAGAATTAATAATTTTAACCACCCATTGAATTTAGTATATATAAAAGTATTTATATATATTTTCCGGAACAATTATATAGCATGGAAAAAGTTAAACGTAAAAATATGACATCTACCTTTGGAAGAGTATATACAAACTCAATGCTCGTTTGATGTCGAGTTTAGATTGAGTTGCCCAAAATTAAAAATTTTGTTATCGAATTCTGATCAATTTTTTGTGGATGAAAAGCACCATTCGACATTCATGTATAAATATGAAAAAATAAAATCTTCGAAATCAGATTCCTAAAAAAAAAAAAAAAGTTGCTGAAATATTTTTTGGAGGATAAAAAAACCTGAAAGTCGAAGTTTGATGAATTATCGGTTAATTTTTATTTTTTTTTAATAAAAATCACATCGCTTAAATGGAGTAATTTACATTTCTTGTTCAAAACTGCACCACACATTCAAATATATATATATATATATATGTATAATTTCAATTTATACATCATTAGAAATACACTTGAATCAAGTCTAATTAACTAGATAATTTTATCTAAATTATATTTAAAAGTTTGATCGAATCAGGAAGACCTTGATTGATATTAGATTATTATGTGATACAATTAAAACATATTTTGTTATCTCCCAATCCTAACTTGCTTATTATTATGATTAAATATTATAGTTTCATGAAATACGTTCTGAACTATCATGAATTGTCAGTGCTAGAATGTTGTAGCTATAGATTTAGTTCAATACATCTTATCCTTTTATTTTGACATAGATAACCATGAAGAAAATTGTTAGGGCATCTCCAGCAGTGCGCTGGATTCTTAAGAAATTAAGATTTGTTTACTATAACAGTGTTTTAAAAGTCCACACTAAATTATCTCAACCGTCAACCTTGCGTTGGATTCAACGCAATATCTTGCCTTAAAATAATTTATTCGGTTTTATGAAATATGACTAAATATTCACTTTTACTGTTAAGAATAATAGTAAACACTGCTTGAGATGAATCTCAATTACAATATGAAAATAATGTCGCACTATCTTTCTGTACACTATTGGAGATGCGTGTGCTATTAAAGAACTTAACGTTTGAATCGATAATTATTATCGATGTTACTTTATAAGTTAATTTTTTTAACCGAACTGTATATGGACAATTTAAATTTAAACAAAAAAAACCACAAAAATCGAACTGTGATTACCCCTAGCTAAAGGGAGTGAAAGAGAGAGAATAAAAATTAGAAAAATTTGTGTGATTCATGGATTGAACCCTATTTGTCATACAATCTATACCTTTATGTATGTGAGATATCATTTGAACTACAAGACTCATGTCAATTTTGAATTAATTGACCATGTGCTTCCATTATATTGAATGAAGAAAAAGTTCAACCGTTTCACGTCTCACCTGATACCGTCTCTAACCTATTCAATATCTTTTGAAAAAATATTGTGTAAGACCGTCTTACGAATCCCATTTTGTGGGACAGGTCAGGTCGGACATATAATAATAACTATATGATACAAAAAATTATGTATAATACTTTTGTATATATATTAGATAATACTCTTGTATTATATATAAGATGCGTTTTCCTAGATCTGATCAGATATAAAAAAATTGTATAGTACTTTTTTTATTTTATATTAGGCAATATTTTGATAATTCTAATTTCCTCACCCAATTCCTTAATTCAACATGATACACATTTGTAAATTTTCATGGAACAAAAAGCTACATGGAAAATCTTGATCAAAATCAATTAAAAAAAGACTTAATTTTGGTCATCTAAGTCCTAAAGTTAATATTAAACGAAATATCTATATATATTTAGGGAACATTATGCTGCACTGAAAGTTGTATATATGTCAAAAAATATGGCATCTTGATTTGATAGATATTATGTCATTCAATTCTCATTAAATGTGGAACGTAGGACTGCACCGACAAAAAATAAATTGCTTTGAGCTTTGATCCATTCTTGTATGAAATGATTTTTTTTTTTTTCAAAACTCGGTATTTTTTTTTAACAAAAATTCACTAATGAAAGAAAGCAGATATACAAGGAGGTGGAAATTCTAAACTGTAGGACAATCATAAAGACGAGAACACCTAGCTAGCGTATGAGCAATCTCGTTAGCTTGTCTATAAATAAAAAAAGACCTTCACATTAACCATATCTTGAAGTAAAGAAACACATTTATCTACTATTCTACCAAACTCCGAGGCATCAGAAGCACGATTATCGATAGCATCCACGACTTCTTTTGCATCAATCTCAATAATGATATTTTAAAGTTTGAGAGACTGTAACCAAATCAAGGTCTCTTGTAAGCCAAGAGCTTCGGCCTCTCTCGCATGGGCCAAGCCCCGTGAGACACATGAACATCGACTCTTGACAAAACTTCTATGCTCATCTTGAATCAAAGATAGCAGCATCAATATTACATTTCAAAAGGCCATGAGGAGGTGTAGTACAATTCAAAGAAGAATGATTTCCAAGTGTGGTGCTTCTATCATTTGATAACTTCAGATGTTGCCACTCACTCAACATCTCCATGGCTTTACGAGCTGATTGAGTAGGGCAAGATGTACTTTTTGTCCCAAAATAATGGAAAATTACCTAAATATATAACCCTTTAGAATTAGATTTAGGAGAACAAGTAGCAAACAGATTTATGCAGGTTGCAAAATTGAAAACATAGTTGCAAATTGAAGATAAGAACGTGGACTATATAGATTGCAAAAATGCAAAACAAAAAATTTAAAATTGGAATCCAAAGACAAAGTAATTGAAAAAAGTTAGTATTACGTGAAATCGTATCACAAATTTTATTATATGTAAGACAGGTCAAGTTAACCACATCCCACGTTATTCACATAGTAGAAATGAGTTTGATTTATGGGTAACTGGGATCCGTTGTGCGAAACTTATTCATGAGACCTTCTCATGTAAATTTTTCTGTTGAAAAAATGATTGAAGTTGTAAATTTGAAAAAACCGTGAATTATAAAATGCAATTAGAAAAAAATATTATAGTATATATATATATTTTTTAATTTTATATAAAAGACACTATAATTTTAGTAGGATATTGAAACTTAACTTCAAAAGCATATGAGGAAGTACTTATGTAATAATGATAGTTTGAAGACATATGAGGCTACAGTACGATGTCAAAACTCAAAATCACTACAACTCAAAATCACTACAATAAAATTGAATTTTTCGTTGCTAACAAACATAAAATTATTCTCATGTAAAGGAACATTATGTAACAAACTCTAGAGCTAGTTAAATAAAAGGAATAAAATCAAGGAAAAAATATTATAGGAAGTTTTTTTTTTCCCACTGTATTTTTTTCTTTGATTGCAACACAAAGTTGATAAGATTTTATACATACAACTTATATATGAAATTTAATTAATTCCCTAAATATATGAAACCTACATCAACACAATCACCATCCTTAAACAAACAAAAAGTTTAAAATCAAAATTTTGATTTGTATTCAATTCAAGTTCATTAATATGAGCAAAAAATGAATGTAAAATGATTGACGGAAAAAATATTAGAAAATATACTTTAGCTTCAAAGTTGAAAAATCAGTAAAACTTTGGGTGCATGCAAAACACAAAAAATTACATATTCTGACTGTTAATTTTTTCCCCCTATAAATTTCATATTCAATTGCCTAATTCAATTTGATTAAATTGCAAGTGAAATTCTGTTTTTCTTTTTCCAAATTGGAAATGATTGTTCTAAAGTTGGTCTAGTTTAAACTTCAATTATACAGAACTTTTAATTGTATTTGGACAATTATACAAAATTACAAATTTCCAGCTATGGAATCGAACGATGATTGTGATGCTCGCCAAAAAGTGACAAGAAAATTGATATTCCGACGATAATATGAATGATATTGAACACATTTTTCAATTAATACATGATTAAAATTGATAATGATAACATGATTAAAATCAAACGGACCTCTAGGACATGGAAAAAAAAAAATGAAACAAACGATCACATGACTAATATTGCACTTATCTCGTGTGAAAGCAACTTGCTAACTTGAAGAATTGAAATTTGAAAACAAAGAAAGAAAAAGTGATAGAGAACACCATGGGTCCATAGATGTAACTTGGGAGTTGGAAATCTTTGAAAAAGTGTATTGCAAATAAAGCAATGCATGAGGGTGGTGGGTCACCCCAGTCCATAGTTGGTTGCATATAAATGCAAATCAAATAGCTATGGGCCCCTTAAAATGTCTTTAATGCCCCTCCAAACAATCTCACTTTCCACCATTTTCTCACACTCTAAGCTCACATGTTGTTGTCCCATTTTAACAAACTAGATCTCTCTTCACTCCACAAGAATGCACAAAGCTCAGCTGCAAACCCTAATCTTGATACTATTGTATTTCTTGCAAGTGTGTGAAGGGGTCCCACATTTGGGAGAGGAAGAGATGATGGTGGATTCAGAGAGCAATAGAAGAGTGTTGTGGATGCAAAGAAGATACATAAGTTATGAAACATTGAAGAGGGATTTGGTGCCATGTGAGAGGAGAGGAGCATCATATTACAATTGCAACTATCATGGTGTGGCTAACTCTTACAATAGAGGATGTCAAGTTATTACAAGGTGTAGAGGAGATTAGTTTTAGTCATGGAGTGATATTGCAACGGATTGACAAATCTCGTGGTTCGAGATCCGGGTCGAGGATTCGGTTTTCTTTGTTGCAAACTATATATGTCTTGTCTTTCTGATCGCATCATTTTATACACGTCATGTGTTCGCGAAGATGAAGCGCTGTTTGGAATATCAGACTTCACTTTTTTTTTTTTTAATGAAATTAGTTGGACATGTTTCGTGTGAGATAATATATTAATTGTTCAAGTAAATTTAGCTTGATTTGTATATGTGATCTATATAATGTTAAAGAATATGAAAACCACTTTGAGGAATTTTGTTCATTGTTAGAGTGCTCCTCTAGTGTAGTGTTTGTGTTTCCTTTTTCATACTCTTTGAATCTCTTGGAAGGATTTTCATATTATGTAATTTGATTTGCTTGAAATTATTTAATTGGTTATTGATTGTTCCATCTTGAAATTCTTTTTTTTTTCTTCTTAAAGGAACTTCAATGCTCATAGGTTATGTATTTTAAAAAGACTTTATAATTTTCTTACTCATGGGACAAACGTTGTCGCATCATAGTAAATTAAATAACTAAATCGATTTTCGAGTTTTAGTTGAAACGGAATCGTATTTGAAAATTATAAATTTATGAATCTCATTTTATGAGAATGATTAGATTATTGAAATTGTGTAGCCGATTCATATCTAATATGAGTAGGTCTTGTGTGAGATCGTCTCACGAATCTTTTTTCGTGAGACCGGTCAACCCATAACCCACATTTAGTTATTCATATGAAAATTTATGAATATAAGTTCAATTCATGGGTAATAAGGATCCATCTTACGAAAACTATCTGTGAGATTGTTTCACATGAATTTTTGTGATTCGGTATTAACTAATGAAATTAATAGAGAAATATTCTCTCAATTAATTAATGAACCATTTTCTGTTACTTCTTAATAGTGATGGGCCCAAAAATTTTATTTAGAGAGGCCCGCCCAACTAATAAAAAAATGCAAAAAATTCTAAATATATCGCAAATCAATAACGATTTTGTTAACTTTGATATAAAGCATTTTCTATTTTTTCATATTTTGAAAGGATTGCATACAAAAATCATGTCCAAAATTATATGATCTTCAATGTATATTACTAAAAACAATTCATTTGTGTATCAGTCGTTTGATTGTAAAGTGAACTTTTAATGATGTTCATCATAAAACTTCTACCATACAAGTAAAGATGTTTAAACGGTTCCTGATACCCGTTCCCGATTCGAACTGTCGGTTCGGTGGTTCCGAATTGGTGGAACCGAAACCAAACCGTGGGCTAGGCGGTTGCGGTTTTAGTTTGAAACGGCCGGTTTAATCACCGGACGTTTTTTTTTCCTTTCCTTTTTTGAAGTTTTAATTTTGCAATTCCAGATTTGATTTTTAATGTTTGTTTCGAAGTACACCATGATATATTGAAATTTGGAATAAAAAAATTTGAAGTGAACAAACTTTTTCATTATAAATTGGAAAATTATTACAAGTTAAAACTTTAATTTTGAATTTATAACTCAATCTTTTTTAATCTATGTTGAAAAACCTTTTCTAGACATAATTTATGTAAATAGAAAGAAATATAGAAGTGGAAATGTAGTGTAACACCCCATTTTCAGAAAATCTTGCATAACATATTTTTGCATATAAGTTTAATTCTTTTAAATAATTTATGGTTTATAATGTATTTTTGCCATACAAAAGTTATAAGGTTTATAAACAATAAATGAGCTAATATTGTTTCTTTAAGTCTAATAGTCTTGCAGGATAGCTATCCAAGGAAATCGAGCTCGATCGTGATGCATTCAACATGCACGAATAAGGAACGAATAAAAATAGATAAGTTACATATAACATGATCAAATAATTAATATAGAAAATGTGACTAATGTGCCCTATCATAGTTAAGTGAATTTTTAATTTATGAATTATGTGCTACATAGTATATGACATATGCGATGTGTTCCATTTAAATATATCATCATTCATACTTGTTTGACTTATATAGTATGCAATTTTGACATAAAATTTATGTATGATTTTCATGATTACAATTATTACTTATGCCACATCAGATAAGAAATACACTCAAAGTACATGCCCACCATCAAATAATCACAAGTCTCAATACAATTAATCATCACTTTAGGGGATAAATACTACAAAGAATGGTACACATATACCATACATGTGTTATACTATTTTTATACATTATATATGTACATATGTGTGTGTAAGAGTCCACACTCTCACTCTCGGCCATCTCTCTCTTTCTCTCTCACTTCTCTTCTTGAGCAACACTCTTTCTCTTCTCTACCACATTTTCCTCTTGGTGAACCTTTCATTCTCACCTCTAAGAAGCTGCAATTTAAAGTTTATAGTGGAGGAGAATAACTCTTTGGAGACAAGAAGAGAAACAAAGTTTTAGGGGTAGGCTCCATACAAGGACTCATAGCTTGTATGTATCTCTAGAGGTAGATGACTAAATTTCAACAATCTCCTTTTTAGGAGCATGATTAATTAGGTTGTTAAAGTTGAAATGCATGTTCAAATAAATGTAGCATGTTTGATTTATCTTGTTAAAGTCATTACATGTATGATCTAAGGGTGATTTCTCCAAATGTGGTGAAATTTTTGGTATTTTGTTCTATGTGGTTGATCTACAAATTTTCAAGACTCAAAGCAAGAAATTGGAGAAAGCTCAATAGAAGGTTGAAGATGACTATCTCAAATGCTCCTACTCTGAAGCCAATTCCAAAGCCTCCTTGGTGATTTGGTGAATTCTGTTCCACACTTTTATTTTTGCTTTAATTCCTACATATATGAGTCTTGTCTTGTCTATATCTTTTGTTGTGTTTTGATGATGAGTTGCTTGAGGACAAACAAGATTTAAGTGTGGGGGGATTAGAGAATGTTGCATAATTGAGAAAGTGTGGAATAGATTGCATATCTTGCATGTAGTTGCATTTAGAGTCATATAGTTGCATGTAGGTTGTTCTTTTTCTTTTATGTATATTGCACGTTTAATTTTCGTTTGCATTTGCATTTGTAAAAAAAAAGAAAAAAAAAAGATGGGAGCGACCCGGGCCGGGTGCTGTGCAACCCGGCCGGGTCGCGTGTATGTTGTTTTGTGCGCTAGAGTCGAAGGTGCGACCCGGGCCGGGTGCTGTGCAGCCCGGCCGGGTCGCGTGTCTTGTCCCAATAGCGCCCAGGTCGAAGCTGCGACCCGGGTCGGGTGCTGTGCAACCCGGTCGGGTCGCGGGTCGTCTTAAAAAAAAAATTTAATTAAAAAAAAAGTTTTGAGTAAGTGAGCTTGCAATGATGATTCGAGTGTTATTAATTTTATTTTTGGGAATTCATTTGTGTTGGACGAGGTGTTGTTGAACATTGATTTCTGTTGGTTAAAATTGCTAAATGTCGTCTCAAGAAATTACTTTTAGGAAGGATAACATTGGTTTGAGAATTAATCTATGACTGTGAATTGATTTGCTTTGCTTACTTGTGTCTTGAGATATGCTTTTAATTCCTTGACGGAAGTAGTCTAAATTTGTGAAACTTTGATCACTTTTGATGAACCCCTTGGTTGGAAAATTATTTATGGGTATGGAGAAAAGGTGATGAGTTGAAAAAAATTGAGATTGGAAAAGATGATGGAGGTGTGGAATCAGTTGCCTACTCTTAGGGGTCCACGTTTGAAAGTTAAAATGCGAAAAAAAAAAATTGCAATAAACGGAGTAACCTAAGAGTGGTGTGTAGCTGCCAACCCCATCCAAAAAAAAAAGAGACGAGAAGTCATCATCGTCTATGAAAAAAAAAAGTGAAAACGAAAAGTAAAAAAAAAAATTTGGAGTAAAAGGGGTGATTCATTATGTGTGAAGTCTTAACGAATTTTGATTTAGATGAAGGAAATCGTAAAAGGAGTTGGAGTGTGTTGATTGATGTGAGTGGTGGAGTGGATTGATGAATTGTCTGTGAAAAATTTGATTTCCGATGTCCTACCTAAATTTGTGATTTCTTAGGATAGTTGCATTTAGTCCAACATGTTTTTGTTTGCATATGCTTTGTTTGACATAAATTCGAATTCCTATGAGTGTAGTAAGGATCCGAGCAAGCAATACTCATTTTGTTGTTTTATCCCCGATGTGCTTTAGTTCTTTTGTTGCTCGAGGATGAGCAATGGTTTAAGTGCGGGGGGATTTGATAGGTAGAAAATACATGCATTTAATTGTTGATTTAATTGGATTCTTATTATCTTTTATTTGATTAGATGCATTGTTTTCATACCTATATGCGCTTTTGAACTCGAGATACTTCATATTTTATTTTCTCGATTAATGTAGGAATTTATGAAGTATTTTGGAGTTAGATGGACCAAGGCCCAAGAGTAATGAAGATCAAAGAAGAATACATTATCATCATGGGCCTAGGGCCCACATCATATGGAGGAGAGAGATATTATAAGTTAAATTGATTTCTTTGGCCACAAGTTTGGGGAGATACACGGCAGTTTTGGAGATTGGAGAGAGAGTTTTATTTACAAACATATTTTTACTTTATTTTCTCTTTTATGGATGAATCAACAACTTTTGTGGATCCAATCGAGATGACGATTGGCTAATTCTTCAATTCCGGTTAGCAGGGATGTTTGAACCCAATTATCTTTTCATGTTTTAATTAATCCTGTTTTCCCTCTCGATGTTTTGATTGGAATTGATTGTGTTATCTGTGATGAATGATTTCAATTATTGATACTTGATTTAGATTCGCGACCTAGGTTAAGTGTTTGATAATTGATTGCTAGAATCTTAAATCATGAATCCTAATTATTGTGGTTTAATTTTCATTGGTAGTAAACTAGAGGTCGCGCATCTCTAGGGTAATACAATCCTAGATTATCAAATCGAGCTTGCGTATTTGGAGTCTAGTTCACCCTATCGTCTTGGTAATTAATGCGTTTAATGAATTAAATCTAGAGAGCTTATTCTAGGTTGTTCAATTAAATAGGGTTAATTAGTGATCTTATCCTAATTTAACTAATCATAAGAGACGATTCGATTTAACAGAGCTTGTTGTTAGATTAGGGGTGATAATTCCATGATAATCTGAGAGAGGGGGTAACATTGATTAAGGCATAACTGATATTGGGGGATAACTGAACTGTTAACTGGAATGCTTTTTATCAACTGATTTCTGTTTAGTTTGTTTTCTACATCTTTAGTAATTTTTAGTTTAATTATCAATCAATCTGATAACCCCCATATTTCTTGTTCCTTTGTATTTAGATATAAGTAAACACAATTGAATTGTCACTCTCCGTGGGATCGACTCCGACTTGCCCTATCTATTAGCTAGATAGATTAGGAAGGATATTTATTTAATTTTATCGCGTCACGACAACGCGGTCAGTAATAGATAGGTTTATGTAAATCAACAACATTAACAAATGTTCCCTCTTGAGAAGAGGCATAGAGGATGTAGAAGGATTACTCCACCTTCGAACTTCTGTATATCTATGTGTTTGTATGTGCTTACTATTCTATCTGCATATCTTATGTTAGATGCACATCTTCTATACTTGTGTTTTCAATGAAAGAAAGCTTCCGCAACATAACTCTGATAAGCAACCTCCCAAAAGGTTACTGACTCTGGACCTAAGCCTTCGGAAGATAAGAAAATTTTAAAAATAGAGTAGGCTTATTCACCCCCTCTAAGTCTACTATCACTTGGGACCAACATCTACTATACACCAATGATATTAATACACCATCATTTTTTACTGTGGTAATTTTTACACAAGATAACTTTTGTCTTTTGGGTTGTGACTAGGGTTGTAAAAGAATCGAATCTTTTTGATTCGATTCGGTATTCGAATTCGAATATAGTGATTAAAATTCAAAAAATATAAATAAGAATCCGAATAAGAATACCTTTTTATATTCGTATATTATCCGAATACGAATAAGAATATGGTGGTATTCGATTCGAGTATTCGTGAATATATTCGAATAATTATATATATTATATATTATATATAGATATATGTGTGTAAGTTCGTTATATATATATATATATACTCATAAATGGAATTCCACATATTTATAATTAATGCCTAAGTATTAATATTATATAATTACAGTGAAATAATTCCTAAAAATTGCCTAAGAATGTAAAAAGTGATAATAATTCCTAAGTATCTAAAACTTGAAACCCTATCTCTCTCATCTCTCATTCAAGTACTATTTTATTGTTTATTTAAGTACTATGTAGGCATATTAATTTGAGAAAAAAAAATATTTGATTTTTTTTTGAAATTTTAAGTTTAAAACTTTCGAATACGAATATTAGAATATTCGTATTTATATTCGAATATGTTAAACGAATCGAATAAGAATTGCATTTGTTATTCGAATAATAAACGAATATGAATACTAATATTCGAATAGTTAAACGAATACGAATTGAATATCATGATATTCGATTCGATTCGTTTACAACTCTAGTTGTGACTATGGGCTGGATTGTGCCTTCTTACTTCGGCCACTTTCAATTAATTTTTTTCATTCCATTATATATTGGGTCATTGTTCAAACCATAAATTTTAAATAATATAATTATAATCTATTAAAGGAAAATAAAATATATATTCAAAATATATAAATTTATGTTAAAATGTATAAATTTCATGAAATAAAATATTAATTAATAGATTATATATTCTAAATAATTGAAATTAGTAAGAAAGAATTTGTGGTTGATTAAGTAATATAATATTAATTTTGCTAGTAAATTTGATTGAAGTAAAATGAAATTATAATTGTAGGATCTTTGTTTGAGTCTTGATTTTCTTGATAATTGCTTATTTGGATTTGTTTTTTTGATTTTGTTTATTTGGTTACATATTTAGATTAATTTAAATCAATTCTCTGAATTTGGTCACCTAAATAAAATCAGAAATTTTTGATTTTGTTTATTTGGTTTTATATTTAGATTAATATAAATCAATTCTCTCAATTCGGTCACTTAGATAAAATTAGGTAATTTAATTGGACAATTGACTAGGTTTTAATTCATTAATCTCTATGGGATCGACCGTCCTCATCCTAACTATAATTGATACCGGACACTTGCGGTATAAGATAAAACTAGGTAATAGAATAACACCTTTAGAATCTTAATGTTTTTAAGTTCAGATATAATGAGGTATAATTTAAGCTTGTATTTTATATTTAAAAAAAATACTAATTTGAGAGTGATGATATTAATATTTACAAATAACTAAAACCAATATAATATTTTTTTGACTGTGGTGAATAAATGAGTTTTAATTCTTTATTCTCAATTCTTAATATGATTTTACATTATATAACTATTTTTATGAATATAATAATAATTAGCACAATATATATTATATAATTATTTTTCTGAATATAATAATAATTAAGTCAGTATATATATTAAATTGAAGTAAATATTAGAAGTGTGTTCAAGAGCCTATTTCAAGTTTATACCGTAAGCGGCTGGTGTTATCTATAGATATGGCGAGTAAGATCGATCCCAATGATCTAGAATAATATTAGCTACCTAATTAATTTACCCAATTTTATTTAGTTGACCGAATTGAGAGAATTGATTTAATTAACCTATATCTATGGTTTAATAAATGAAATAAAATATCAAATGTAATGTAATTTTTATTAATATATTACTTAACTATTGAATATATAATTATAATTTGTGTGGATATAGTTACTTTTTAATTGTCTATATTATGTATACTAATAATTTCTAATTTAGCTAATAATAATAATATAGTTACTTTTTACTTGTCTCTATAGTAGTAATAATAACCATTATAGTAACAAGTTATTTAGTTCATAATATATATTTATATTATTTCAAATATATAATTTCGGCATGACTCAATCATTGTAAATGCAATACTAAAAATATTTATATCCAGTGAAAAATATATTATCTGAATATAAGAATTTAAAATATAAATAATAATGTAGTTACTCGAAATTGTATATATTTACATATTAATAATCTTAGTAACACTATTTATATAGTATTTAATTAATACTTAATAATAATAATATATTTATTTTTCACTTATATCTAAAGTAATAATCTTTAAGTAAAAATTCATTTAGTTAATAACACACATATATATGTGTGTATATATTTAAAAACTAGAAAATAATAATTAATATGGACATTTAATGTTAGATCAATGTATGAGTGTCATGTGACACTTTGGTCTTTTTTTTTTTTTTATAAAAATGAGGACATTTAGATTAAAATCCTTAATAAATATATAAAGAAAAAAAAGCATATCGAATATAGGCCTCAAATGATTCGTAATCACATGATGCATAATACGAGAGGATTTGATTGTGGTTTTATGATTATTATTGATAGTTAAATACAATAATGAGAAAATGTAGATTGTAAAATTAGATTATTTGAGGAGAATCTTTGAAATTTACTGTGATAACTTTTTAAGGAAGGTAAAATAGAAATGAACGGTGAGGATGTAATGATTCAAGATTTAATGGCTAAAACCTATGGTGTATTGATATCATTGATGTACTATAGAATGACCCTAAATTTAATGAGGTAAAACTTAGATGATCAAAAGACTTTTTTTCCCAAATGTTTTAGTAAAAATAGTATATTTTTAAGATATTATTTATATATAACTAAATACACATATCAGAAAAATTATACTCCCTCCGTCCCAGTCAAATTTGTCTACTTGTCATTTTCGTTTGTCCCAGCCCATAAATGATAAAGAAATTATAAAGCAAAAAGTAAAAAAAATATTTTTTTAATCAAAAAGTAAGCAAAAAGTAAGAGTCAACTGCATTTTCTTAAGCTCCGTGCTCGGTCAAAGTAGGCAATTTCGACCGGGACGGAGGGAGTATTATTTAACATATTAAATTACATGAAGGTTTGGATCGGGGATATCTATCAATTAATTAAATAAGTGTCATTAAACTCTAGATAAAGATTACACTATATGTACACATTTTTAATAAAACAATCTCAGTCATAATTGGATTGGGTCCCCTTCGAAATAATTGGCCCAATAGCGCAGAGTATTTGTTGCAAGAAGCAATCATTTGTTTTGTTAATTTTTTAGGTAAAAAATTCGAGTTATCTCTTTACTTCACAACTGCCATTCCATACCCACCTTTTAAGAAGAATGTGCAAAAATAAATCGATTCCAATTTTATGTTACATTCTTGGTATTTCATTTCATATTTGATTGCACTTTCAGAGGGTGTTTGGGTGATTTATAAGCTCTTTAAAAATGTTTAGCTACATTTTTAAAATAAGATCTTATTTCATGGGTTTATAAAATGTAAAAACGGCTTATAATCCTTTTTTTTTTTAAGTTAGAGAATACCAACTTACTTTTAAAATAAAGTTTATTTTTTAAAAAATATTTTCAAATTTGATTATTGAAATTCCGCAAATGCCATTAAACATGTTATACGCTACACCGTCTTTTTTACTAAACAGTTCAACAACTGATTTTTAACTTAAATTACACATCTTATCAATTCTAAAAATATCTTATAAGATACAAAAAGTTATAATCTCTGAAAGTAAGATTAGCCAACACCCCCTATATATAATTCATATATAACAATAGAATCATTGACAAAATTAGCAACATCTTTTATACTTCTAAATTAAGTTACTAAAAAGAAATCTAAAGAAAAAAAGAAAAGAAAAGGGTTTGTTAGGAAAATCACAAATTTTACTTAATTTGTAATTTTAATCAAAATTTTAAATACTAGCAAATATAACATAAGCTTTCTTTTTTTTTTTTTTTTGGTAATTTTAAACAATGAGCAATTTTCAGAATTCGCCACTCACCATCTTCTCATGCCTAGCAACATCCAATCCATGTCTGACAACCATATCAACCTAGGAATTTGTGTTAAAATTGTTGCACGTCTAATTTTAAAAAATTTCAGTTGGTTAAAATCGCAAAAACAAAAAAAAAAGTGAAAATTTATATTCATACATACTAATAATCAAAACCTCAGTAAAATTGCAAATTGAGTAAAGTTGGTAAATGGCCTGAAAGAAAAATTGTTTTGGTAGCAAAAGTTTTGTGTGGAATGAGGGTTGTGAGGGTAAGATCATGGAAAGGGGGTGAAGAGGGTAGGCTGGTTATTTAGGGGTGGATTTGGGCCTTAAAAGGACAATTGTTTATCAATTCAATTATATTACACAATATCAATTGTTTTTGTGATTTTTTAGATAAAAATTATTCTGAATAAAATTGAAAATAAGAAAATTCGAAAAATAACCCTTAAAATAAAAAGATATATTAATTGAGAATACATGAATAGTTTATATATATATATATATATATATTGTTAAGTTTGTTACATTTTTATAGTAGATTGAGTATTGGAATAAATCCAATTTGTGATATATTTCTAAATACATAGCAAGTGATTTTATGGTATTTAGAATAATTATATTATTTGTTTTGGTTAGACTAGAAATTTCAATAAAGTGTGTGTATATATATATGTATATATATATGCAATCATAAAAACTAATAAATAATAGCTCTCCTTTTGTATTTAATAAAATCGCATATTTGTAGTACTCACACCCGCACGATATGCGTTTTGTGATATAATGTTGGTAAATATTAATTATTTCATAATATAGTGTAAGTATTTTTAGTATATAAAAGACAATATAATATTTAATAACTAAGAAAGTATAAATTTGCTCTTGCCCAAGCACGCTAAACTTAGGAGTTCTGATTAGATCCAATGCATTAGTGTTGGTATGATCGCACCTGAAATATAATACGCGCTAAAGGAGGTAAACTGGAGGGAGAACTTCAAAAGAAGACGTTTTTGTAAAAGAAATGGGAGTGAAAATGGCAACAAAAGCGGTGCAACATGAGGACATCCTGAAGGGTCATCCATCCTTGCATTTGGACCACTTTAGCCTTTTTTTTTTAGTTGGGTTGAGCTAACTTTGTAATTAAATGTGTTGTAATATATTAAGTCATGAATTTTATATTATTTCATGTGGTCCAATTATTATTGCATCTTTTTATTCATTTAATTATTGGTATTTGATTTTTATATGGTTTTTATATTTATGTATACATTATATTTGTATTTATATTTATGTTACCGTCATTGTTGTACAAATGGGAGTCTTCAAAAAGTGTTTATTATATTTATTATTTATCAAAATTTGTTTTTATTTTATTATTTTATTTTATACTTATTTATCAAATATAAAACTTGTAAGTTGTATCCTTTCATAAATTTAATTTCATAATGTAATTATAACCATTATAATCCGTGTGTGTTGTACGGGAGAAACACTAGTATTAAATAATGATACTATTTGATAAAAAATAATAATCTTGTGATGATTATTTTGAAATATCAAATGAAAGATGTAATTAAATAAAAGATCTCATATGAAATTAAAGAGGAATTAACTTAAATAATTCACTTATATTTATCCTAATACATACTTTCATTAGTCAATTTCTTATCAAATGTTTTCCATCCAATTAAAAAGAAAGAAGAAAAACAACAAAACATTTCTCTCTCTATTTTTCTATGTTTTTTCCTTGGTTATCATTTTATAACCAACATGTTACTATCTCGAGTCTACAAATTTGATGTAGTTATAATTATAAGGTATAACCCAATTTACACCACCATCATAAGTGCTCTAACAACCCTTTCTACTAAATATTAACTTTTTAGTTTTTATAATATCATGGTTTTTTAATATAATATAATAAGGATGTCCAACAAATATAAAAAATTTACACATATTTTTTCTTTATTACTTTTAGGATTTTGTCCAAACTATGCAATTTTTACATTTCTTATATAAGCATTTCAAACTTTATATACTAAATATGTAAATCACTACATATTAGTGTTTTCTTGTCACCTGTTTTGTATTAAAAAAAAAATTATATTTAATTATATCTATAATACATAAAAGCAATTAAAAATTACACCTAAATTTTATTCCAGTGCATCACTTTAATTAATTCTATTGGAATATACAAAGATCTCACAAATAGTTTCCGTGAAACCGATAATATTGAGCTTCCTTTAGTATTTCAACCTATTTAACTAATCAAGTCAACATTCATTCGACCAAATGCATGTCAAATTTCATAATTTGATATTTTTAAACTCGTTTCATTTTCTCATACTTATCGAGCTCTAACCTAAGCAAAGATATCAATTTTATAAAGCATAAATATATGTTCAAACTTATTGCTGAACAAACTTCAACAAACAATCTCGAATCATCAAGGATGAAAATATCGATTTCGGTGCATGTATCGGTATCTTAAATTTATGAAAATATCGGTTCATATATCGGTTTCGGTGGAAATATTGGTAATTTTTAAAAAAATATTTTTTAAATTGAAGTTAAGATTTCAAATAAAAAGATATAATTAAGCACTTTACCTATAAGAAGATATCTATAAAGACACATAATTTACAAAAAATACAACAGATTTATATAAATAAGCAATGAATTTATTATATCATACATTTGAATTATTTGAATAACAATACTCTACAAGTTTCTTCAATTGAAATGATAACACTCCTTGTATAATTTAACTAAACTTAATTAAATTATGAGAGAAAACTAAATAATAGCATATTAATCTATATAAATTAATTATTTATTACATATATTTACATATATAGAAGAAAAACTAAATTTAATTTTTAATAGACATACTTTAAATACATAAATATTTCATAATAAAAAAAAGTAAAAAACAAAAGGATGAAAAGGAAAAAAAGAAAAAAGGAAAATACATACATATTCCATATCCATTCTTAAACAAAAAAAAAGGAAAAAAAAAGGAAAAATATCACTGTAGCGCTGAAAACAAAAGGAAGAAAAGGAAAAAGAAAAAAAGGGTGATATATCGCAATATATCGATATAAAAACGATATAATCACGATATTTACCGAAATATCGCGATATTTTCAACAAAATTTTTTGGCATGGTGATATTATTTCGGTGCTTTCATTTTAGCGATATTTCACCGACATTAGGCAAAAAAATGCAGATTATTAATAACAGTTTTGACTTTCCAATAACTGATAATACAAAACCAACAATTGTTCAACAAATGACAAAACTGCCATCAACACAGCCTTAATTTAAACAACAAACCTCATTCTCCATCACAATATGGTGTCTTCAATAGAACCATTTCTTCTTTCCATCACAAACACAACCAACCCCCACAATGATAAACCAACAATCCACACAGATAGATTGTCACCTTTTAGTACCTGTAATGAGGAGGCTTGTAAGGACCCTCGACTGGAATGCTAATGTAATCGGACTGGTCCTTTGTCAGCTTCGTCAGCTTGGCCCCCAGCTTTCCAAGGTGAAGGGCAGCAACCTTCTCATCTAGGTGCTTAGGCAACACGTACACCTTCTTCTCGTACTTCCCACTTGTCCTCTCCTTCCAGAGCTCGAGTTGTGCAATAACTTGGTTAGTGAAAGAGCACGACATGACGAAGCTAGGGTGACCAGTTGCACAACCCAAGTTCATGAGACGACCCTCGGCCAATACAATAATGCCGGATTTTGTCTCAGGGAAGACCCAACGGTCGGTCTGGGGCTTGATCGTGATCCTCTTGACACCAGGGTAGGTCTCGAGCCCCTGCATGTCAATCTCGTTGTCGAAGTGGCCGATATTGCAGACAATGGCGTTGTTCTTCATCTTCCTCATGTGGTCAACCATGATGATGTCCTTGTTACCAGTGGTGGTGACGAAGATGTCGCCCTCTGAGACGACGTCTTCGAGGGTCAGCACTTGGAAGCCCTCCATTAGGGCTTGAAGGGCACAGATTGGATCTATCTCTGTCACGATCACACGGGCCCCAGCCTGCTTCAAGGCAAAGGCACAACCCTTTCCAACATCTCCATAACCGCAGACAACACCAACCTTTCCGGCGATCATCACATCAGTGGCCCTCATCAATCCATCGGGCAGTGAGTGGCGGCATCCATACAAGTTATCAAACTGGAAGCAAAAAACAAGGGAGATGAGTGTTGTACATAAAAGTTGCTAATATATTATCACTATGAATTTGTCCTAAACTTTAAGTTACTCATAATTACTAAAAGCCGAATGCAATTAATATGGCACTAATTGATTCTATAGCAAGGATCAACACAACACTTAACATCATAATAGGATAGCACTGTGTTACACATCAAAAATGACAAAAAAGTTCTAAAGACGAACAAAAAAAGCAGTCTTGCAAAAATTGCAAGGCAAAAAAAAGATAACCTAGAGCATAGGTGGGCTGATTTTCTTTGAAATATCAAGATTTATGTGTAACTTTAAACATTTCCACCACCAAGCATAAATTATAAATTCATATTGGACAGATATTACATACAATTATAAAAATAAGCATAAAACAACATCGATTTTTTCTTCTTTAAGATGAAAAATAAAAAAATCCAAGTTGGCCGACTTGGCTGCCGAGCAGGGGCATACTATCCTCCTTATAGACTACGGGGGTTTTAGCCCCCAAAACATTCAAGAACTATAAACATTATAAGAACAGATCTATCAAAGAAATGAAAGAAAAAAGTACCTTGCTCTTGGTGACAGAGTCATTGACATTGATGGCAGGGAAAAGCAGAGTGCCATTAGCCTGCATCTGATAAAGCCTCTTAACCCCAGTGGTGGTTTCCTCAGAAACACCGACCAATCTCTCCTTCATCTTCGTGTACTTTTTGGGATCTTCCTTCAACCCATCCTTGATGATGGTGAGCACGATCTGGAACTCGGCATTGTCGGTGGAAGTCGGGTCGGGTACCTTACCCGACTTCTCGTACTCCTCCTCCGCCTTCACACCTTCATGGATCAACAGGGTGGCATCACCGCCGTCGTCGACGATCAGGTCGGGGCCGCCGCCGGGGCCCCAGTCGAGGGCGCGCTCGGTGCACCACCAGTACTCCTGCAGGGTCTCGCCCTTCCAGGCGAACACGGCGGCGCTGTCGCGGGCGATGGCGGCGGCGGCGTGGTCCTGGGTGGAGAAGATGTTGCAGGAGCACCATCTGACCTCGGCGCCGAGGGCGGTTAGGGTTTCGATGAGGACGGCGGTCTGGATGGTCATGTGGAGACTGCCCGTGATCCTGGCGCCCTTGAAGGGCTGCGATGGCCCGAACTCGGTCCGGCACGACATGAGGCCGGGCATCTCGACCTCGGCGAGCTCGATCTCGAGGCGGCCGAAGTCGGCCTGGGACATGTCCTTGACCTTGTACTCGCGGCCCGAAGTAGTCTTCTCCACTTGAAGCGCCATTGAAGGAGGAGAAAGAAAGAGATCTGGGATCTGAGATTGGGGTTTGGGGTTTGAGAAGATGGAGTGGGGGTTTGCAGAGAGGATTATATAGGGTGGAGATGAACGGTTGAGATTGGGAGGGTTTTGTGGTCGAAATGTAATTATGGAAAGATCTGGGGTGTTCTTGTAATTTGAGAGAGAAATCCAGATATTTAGGTGAGATTTTGTGTATGATGAAAATCCTGTCTACTATTTCATGTCAGGCAAATGCTGCTGTGCATCAGGTGCACGGATCTGGATTGGTGTAACTGGGGTGATCCGATTCGGATCCACGCACCTGGATTTTCTTTTTTTTTCGCTTCAGGCTGTTACCTTTATGTTGTAAAGATGTGACCTTTACGTTATATAAGTGTGACCTTTATGTATAAATGTTATGACCTTTATGTTCAGTAACTCAGGAAAAAAATAAAGATTTTCAGGTTTTTTCGCTTCAGATTAAGACTTTTATATTGTATTGTTGTAACCTTTATGTACAGTTCTTGTGACCTTTATGTACAAATATTATGACCTTTATAATCCATAACTTTGAAAAAAATTGAAATTTTCAAAATTCAGTGCATTTTAAGGATGGATATATGTGCAGCTAATATTTCATAAACGTAAATATGTACAAATTTTGTTAAAATTCTTCATTTTTTTCTAAGTTAGAGTATATAAAGGTCATTACATTTATACATAAAGGTCACACTTATATAACATAAAGGTCACATGCATATAACATAAAGGTAACAACCTGAAGTGAAAAAATAAAATTCAAAAAAAAATAAAATAAATAAAAGTGCGCGGATCCGGGTCGACCCGGACCCGACCCGAATTGTACATACACCAGTTGCACAGGAGACTAACTCTTCATGTCAAACTCAATTCACTCTTCCTCTCTTCAGTATTTTGGGTTAGATGAATATTTATTTATTGGCATTTGTTAGATTAATTTATTTTTGTGTATGAAATAGTATTTTTAATTTGTAGCCTTGCTTGCAAGTCCATGTATGAATAGATGACAAGAAACATGTGAGCGGATTGTATATTAAGGAATATTAGACGAATTATTTATGTGAGATCATCTTACGAATTATTTTATATCAGACGGATTAATGCAAAACTCACACGTTACTATTTATATATAAGTTTGTGGAAATATATTTGGTTAATGGATAAAAATGATTCTATCTTATAAAAACTATTCATGAAACCATTTTACATAAACTTTGACGTAATATATGCATGGGTTTTATATCAATAATTGGAGTTCTCAAAATCTCATTTTGTAATCAAATAACCGAAATGAATAATCCAATTTTAATGGGCCAAAAGAGAATAAGAAGGCCCGGCAACTAAGCGGCCCACATATTTGGATGAAATAAGAAATTTAAGAAATGAGTCGGCCTAATGTAATTTGGAAGGCCCATGTCACGTATTAAAAAGGGGCTGACAATCTAGGGGTGTGTACGATTCGAATCAATTCGGAGAATTGAAAATTTTCGGAATCAAATAAAAATTTGAATTCTAAAAATGATTTTCCAAAATCAAACCAAAATAAAAATTATCCAGAACCAAATCAAACCAAATTCCGATTCGGTTAGTTTAGTGATTCAACTCTTATAGTTCAAATCAATTCGGGACGAAGATACAGATTTTCGAAGATTAAAAAAAAGAAATTTAAATCAAAGAGAAAAACAATTAAAAGAGAAATTTATTTTAGATGAAATCCATCCAATTAGAAAAATAATAACTAAAATCCAATTAAATTTAACTAATTTGAGTATAATAACTCAATACTTTTAAATTATTACCATGTAAAATCACATGTAAGCTTCATCACCTATTTTGCAATTAGTTATTATGTAAATCTCATTTAAATGTAAGATGAACAATATTTTCAAATTCACAAAAAAATTAAGACTAAATAATTGTTTTAAGATATGGTTTATTATTATTTAAAAGTAAACTATTAATAGTATTTATAAATTATAAAGTTATATGTATTATGTAGTTATTAGAAGATATATAAAAATAAATGACACACATATACATATAAATAACTATTTAAAATCGGTACTTCGGTTCGGTTCAATTCTTTTTGTTCGGTTCCAGTTAGATTTAGTTACCGATTCAGATAATTGAAAATTCTCTAGAAACAAAAAAGAAACTTGGTTCAATTCGATTTGGAGAAAGTCAAAAAGTCAACGAAGATTTTCAATTCGAAACTTTTCCAATTTGATTTTCGATTCTATTTCGATAATCTTCAAGATCCGTGTACAATCTAGCTAACAAGCGAAGTAGGACAGATAGGGATAAAGACGTTCAAATGGTTCCGAAAATCGAAACCGGGGTGGTTCGAACAGCCGGTCAATGGTTCCGGTTTTAGTTTTTGCAAACCGGTGAACCGGCGGTTCGAACCGCCGGTTTTCAACCTTTTTTTTTTCGGCTACGACACGATTACGACCCAAATTCGAACGGATATAGCCATTGGAGATCGACGGCCGAGATGATGTAGCCGTTCGAATCGGTCGAACCGGAACCGGTGGTTCGAACCGCCGGTTAACAGGTGGTTTTTCCGGATTTTTTGAACGAGCGGCCGAGATCTTTCGAACGTTGGTGATCGACGATGGAGATCTTTCGAACCGGCGGTTTGAACCGGAGCGGGGGCATTTTTTTTGATTTTTTTTATTTTCCGAAATCTATAAATAGGGGTTCAAAATGTGTATTTTTCACACCAATTCTCTTGCTCTCTCTTGCATCTCTAAATCACTCTCTAGTAGCAATCACAAATTCTTGTTTGATCGAAGTTTCAACTACATTTCAACTTCTACCTATATTATGTCTTGAAGATGAGCTTCTTCATCTTCATCTCATGGGAAGGGAAAGAGTCCCATGCCACCTCCACCATCGTATGAAGATGATATCATTGATCGATGGTGTGAGTCACTAGATGAAGATATTGATTTGGGAGAACAAATTGAAGCCGCCTTAAACGAAGGCGATCAAGAAGAGGATGAAGCAGGTGAGGGTCCGACACAAGAAAGTTTGAATCAACCTCGTACCGCTTCAACTCGTGCAACTCCACCACTTCGAAGTGATATTTTCTCCATCCACTTCAAAAAGGAGGCCACCCCCGGTAGTAACGTCGAATACATAGTGATGTGCAACCATTGTGGGAAGCAATACAAGTTCAAACACGGAGGAGGGTATGAAACGTTCAACAACCACATCTCGAGGAAACATCCCGACAAGGTTGGATTAGAGCGCTCTCAAACACAACTAATAGGGTTCACCGACTCGTCACAAGGTATGGATTCGTTAACCTTTAAATTTAGTCAAATTGAACTTAGGAAAGGCACCGTCGATTTTATTGCGGGTAACCATCTACCGTTTTCATTTGCGGGTGATGAAAGATATGAAACTTATGTGAGTACATATTTACAACCTCCGGCTAGAATGATAAATAGAAACACGGCCACACGTGATATAGATAAAAGAGTATTAGAAAAGAAATACATGTTAATACAAGAGTTAGCTAAAATTAATCAAAAAGTGTCTATATGTTGTGATGTTTGGAAGGATCCGTATGAAAGATTTGATTATATAGGTATTACTTGCCATTGGATTGATGATTCATCGAATGTTCAAAAACGTTTAATAGCTGACCGCGCTGTCGCAACGCGATAAAATTAATTAATCTTCCCTATCCTAACCAACTAGTAGTTAAGGCAAGTAAGAGTCGATCCCACGGAGAGTGACAATTCAATTATGTTTACTTATGTCTAAATTCAAAGAAACAAGAAATATGGGGGTTATCAGATTGATTGCTAATTAAACTAAAAATTACTAAAGATCTAGAAAATAAATTAAACAGAAATCAAATGATGGAAAACATTCCAGTTAACAGTTCAGTTATCCTCCAATATCAATTACGCCTTAATCAATGTTACCCCCTCTTTCAGATTATTATGGAATTATCACCCCTAATCTAACAACAAGCCCTGTTAAATCGAATCGTCTCTTAAGATTAGTTAAATTAGGATAAGATCACTAATTAACCCTATTCAATTGAACAACCTAGAATAAGCTCTCTAGATTTAATTCATCAAATGCATTAATCACCAAGACGATAGGATGAACTAGACCCCAAATACACAAGCTCGATTTGATAATCTAGGATTGTGTTACCCTAGAGATGCGCGACCTCTAGTTTACTACCATTGAAAATTAAACCACAACAATTAGGATTCATGATTTAAGATTCTAGCAATCAATTATCAAACACTTAACCTAGGTGGCCAATCTAAATCAAGCATCAATAATTGAAATCATTCATCACAGATAACACAATCAATTCCAATCAAAACATCGAGAGGGAGAAATAGGATTAATTAAAACATAAAAAGATAATTGAGTTCAAACATCTCTGCTAACCGGAATTAAGAAATTAGTCAATCGTCATCTCAATCGAATCCACAAAAGTTGTTGATAAATCCATCCAAGAAATAGAATAAAGAAAAGTATGTTTTTGAATAATTCTCTCTCCAAAAACTCTCTCCAAACTATCGTGTCTTCTTCCCCCAAAAGTGACTTGGGGATTAAGTAGGACAATTATATGGGCTTCCCTTTGCACAAAGTGATTTTGAGCCTTTCCTTGCAATAGCCCATTTCTTTCATTTAACTTTTGGGCTTTTCACTTGCTGGACCTTCTCTTTGATCTTCATTACGTTTGGGCCTCGATCCAACGAACTCCAAAATACTTTAAAAATTCCTACAATAATCGAGAAAATAAAATATGAAGTATCTCGAGTTCAAAAACGCATATAGGTACGAAAATAATGCATCCAATCAAATAAAAGATGATAACAATCCAATTAAGACAACAATTAAATGCATATATTTTCTACCTATCAATAGCTTTTGTTGATTTTAACAAAAGACATACCGGTTTACATATTGCTCAAAAAGTAATACATGTTTTAAATGATTATGCAATACTAAATAAATTATTTGCTATAGTATTAGATAATGCTAGTAACAATAAAGCTAGCTTGCCTACTATAATGGAATTTTGCAAACCTCCACTAAATGGTGCACTTTTTCATGTTCTGTCATGTGCTTAATTTATGTGTTCAAGATGGCCTAAAAACCGTAGAAGGGGAAATAGCTACAATTAGAGAAACTATTCTTTTAATTGCTCATACCATACTAATGCGTAAAAAGCGGGCTAAATTTTGTAAGCATAATGGTATGGAAGTAAAAAAATTTGTGAAAGATGTGCCACATAGGTGGAATTCAACTTATTACATGCTTTAAGATTCTTATAATTATAGAGAACTTTTATGTGCTTTTTTTATGCAATATGGTAATAGTGAAGTTATGTTATTTGCTCATTCATGGGATTCATGTATACACATGATGAAATTGTTAAATTTTTTTGAAGAAGCTACTAAGGAAGTAAGTGGATGTTATTATCATACATCTCCTCTAGCCTTAGATCAATGTGTGAAAGTTGCTTTGGTAATTGACTCATATAAAGATGATCCTATTTTATCTAATTTCATTAATATGATGAAACAAAAATGGTTGAAATATTATTTTGAGATACCACCTCTATATTTGTGTGCAAAATTATTAGATCCTAGGATTAGGGAAGATGGATTAGAGGAATTATTTACTATGTATTATAATGGGTTGTTCCCAAATGGTGTAATTACTGACTATGATATGGTTGAATATGTGCCTAATCCTACCGTAGAAGTGGCTAAAGCTAAAAGTCTTTTATATGATTTATATGGAGAATATAAAACAATTCATGGTGATTCTAGTAGTAGTCAAGATTTAGGACATCAAAATGTAGTCTTCCTCATCTCCATCTAGTTTTGGAGTTGGACGTCTTAGTCAATTTTACAACTTTTATGACATTAGGACACAAAAACGATCTAGAGGTAACCCTACCCAAGAGTTAGACTCTTATTTAAGTGCGACTTTTGAATCTATTGCTTTTGAGACTTCCATTGATTTGTTGAAGTGGTGGTCACGAAGGACCACCATGTATCCTATTCTAACCATTATTGCTAAGGAAATGTTTACAACTCCTGCCTCGACGGTTTCGGTTGAGCATGCCTTTAGTATTGGAGGTCACATGTTGAGTGCGAGACGATCAAACTTGGCGGCGGAGAATGTGTAAAACCTCATGCTTCTTGAGGATTGGGGTAAAGCTGCTAGACGTCAACAACATCTTGACCTTGAAATTGTGGATGAAGAAGGTGGCGAGGATATTTATGGCTACGACTCAAACACAACGTCCTCCGCTAGCACCGCCACCAACCTTGAAGATTGTAGTAGGTAAGTTGAGGTAAGAGAACTACGTGAGCTTTGATTCCTTAATTTGATTCGAATTAAGGATACGTAGGCAATTTCATTATAAATTTGGAATTGAATTTCATTTCCAAACTTAGAATGAAACTCAAGCTCTTTCAATTTTTTTTCCCTTCTCTTTAATCTTTAGATAAACTTTTGTAATTGTAATAGATATATTTAGTTTGTAATAGTCTAATAGATTAGAATTAAGATTATAAATTCATTAGAATTTCAATCATTAGGTTAGAAACTTAGAAATTGAGTTCTATTATAACTTGTAATAATTTTCCAATTTATAATGAAAATATTTGTTCACTTCGATTTTTTGTACTCTATTTCAATCATGAATTATATCGAAACAAACATTAAAAAATAATTCGGAGTTGCAAAATCAAAATTAACAAGAAAAATGCAAAAAAAAAAAAAAGGACCAGCCGAACCGCCCGGTTTAGGTTAAACTGGCGGTTCGGAACCGAAACCGGAACCGGCCACCTACTGGTTCGGTTTCGGTTCCACCAATCCGGAACCGCCAAACCGGCGGTTCGAACCTAAACCGGAACTGCCGAACCGTTTGAACATCTTTAGATAGGGAGAGAGAGAGGGGTGAGAGCTTTTTTAGAGAGAGAGAATAATTTTATATAAATTTTAGATTATTTTCATGATGGATTTTTATACAATATTTATGGATTTGATCTTGAAGATGATCAGCTGAAATTTTGGGATGTTTGAATTCATATTACCTATTTATATTTTGATTAATTCCTTTTTTTCCCTTTTCGATATTTTGAATGAAATTAATTATGCTATTTGTGTTTATGCATTTTGTTTGTTGATGCATAATTCGGATTGATTAAGTAATTGTTAATTGATTGTTAGAATCTTATATCATGAATCCTAATCGTTGTGTTATAATTTTTATTGGTAGTAAACAAGAGCTCGTGCATCTCTAGGGTAGCATAATCCTAGATTATCAAATCGAGCTTGTGTATTTGGAGTCTAGTTCATCCTATTGCCTTCGTGATCACTACATTTAATGAATTAAATCTAGAGAACTTATTATAAGGTTAAAACTTAAGTAGTGATCTATATCCTAGTTTAACAGATTTTAAGAGACAATTCGGTTAACAATGCTTATTTTTTGTCTAGATTTTTTTTATTTTTCTGTATAATATTTTCTTATTTTAATGCATTTTTTTAAATTTATTCCGTCATAAAAAAAAAGCATGTTTATTTATAATTATATCACTAGATTTTTTGACTATATTTTTTAATTTTTTTCTATATAATATTTTCTTATTTTAATACAATTTTTTTTGTTACGTCATTTAAAAAAAAAAACATGTTTTTTTATAATTATATTCCCTGATTTTTTTGTCCAGATTTTTTTCTGTATATTTGTCATTTTAAAAAATATCATGTGTTTTAATAATTATATTCTCAATTTTTTTTGAGATTCTTATATTTTTTCGTAGATTATTTTTAAATTCAATTAAATGATGTGTCAATAATATAATAACATTCTTAGGTAGTAAAATATTACAAAAATAAATTTCATATGAGAAAAAAACAGCCATGTTTGTGGAGAGTGACTGAAAATTGTAAATTGGGGCTACTGTAGTGCACTCACTAAAACGTGATCTGAAAATTGAAAATCTGGCAAAAAAATGACTAACATAAGACGATATAATTTTAACAACAAATTTAAGATCTTTTTAGATTTATTGTTATTATTTAATAATTATTATTAATATTAAACAATATGTTTTAGAACTATTTTTTTAAGATATTAGAAATAATATTCGATTTATAAGAAAATTTTCAAATTTTATAAGATTTAAGAATTTCTATGAATATTCAATAATAATAATAATAATAATAATAATAATAATAATAATAATAATAATAATAATAATAATAATAATAATAATAATAACAACAACAATAATAATAATAATAATAATATCTTAAAATTAATATTGTATGATTTTAAAAATAATTTTGTTGAGTTTGAAAAAAACTAATAACATTCTTAAAAAGTTCTCAGATTCTCAAAGAAATTTATGATTTATTGTAATTATTAAATAATAATTATTAATATTATATATTTTTAAAGTATTCTTTTGATTTAGAAATAATTTTTTATCTATAAAAAACACTTACATGTGTATGATAAATTTTAAGAATTTTAAATTTGTAGCAACCAAAATTTTAATAGCATTCTAGTATAATAATAAATAAATTATTGGTATCTTATAGCAAATTAAATTAATCCATAAAGAAGAGAGAGAAAAAGAGAGAGAGAGAAAAGAGGAGAGAAGGAGATGGAGGGGTTGACGTGTGAGAGGAGAGAGGAGAGAGAGTGTAGAGAGAGATGAATGATGGTGTGGGGTCCACTGAGGAGAGAAGAATTTTATTATAATGTGGTCTAACATACCTGAAATTGATTCTGTTGTAACCTGTTTTTACTCTAAATCAGATATAGGTAGTATTTTAGAATTTCAAATTAATCCTAAAAGACTATAATTTAATTTCTAGATTAGTCCAACTTTATTTTAAGACCCTTAAGAACCTTAGTTCAACCTAAAATAAATAATAGAGATTATTAAAATATAGAATAAATATTAAGTGTATTTTCCCTTTTATTTTGGGTGACTAGGTGACGAAGAAGGTGTGAACCACGAGAAATAAGCTTGCATTCATTCTCATAGCATTCAAGGTTTTCAACTGTTAAGGTGGAAATTTTCTTTCATGTTTGTCTCTATTAAATGCTTTATGTGAGGTGATTGATGAATTGATGTAATGTTTTTGATGAAAGTTATTTATGAAAATGCTTGCTATGATTTATGATCTATGCATGAGAACAAGATAGGGGCCGTCAAAGGTCCATGGGTCTTTATAGACCTTCGGGTTTGCCCGCCGTGCTCAGAATTAGCCAGGGGCTGTCAAAGGTCCATGAGTCATAAGTAAGCCTTCGGGTTTGCCCACCGTGCTATTGATTGGCCAATCCCAAGAAAAAGAAAAATGTTTTTATGCATGTTGTGATATTTGTCTTATTTCGCATGTTGCCTTTAATTTAGACAAGTATGTCCCCACTGAGCTCGTGTTTTGCTCACCCCATATACTCTAACATTTCAGAGTAATTTTTCATGGACGCAAGATGGTGGCTGCGCGGTGGCTTGAGACAATTTATTATCTTTTGTCTAAAATAACTAGTGATTGGACGTTTTTCTCTAAATCATTCTATTTTAGCATTTTATTGTCTTCACTACTTCTTTGAGATTCTATGACGTTTTAATTTGGATGTTAGTCAAGGATTTTCTATAACATTCCCATGAAGTTTCTTTTGAGTAATCGTTTGAATCTTTGATTCAAAAAAAATATTTTATGAATTTCCACTGCAAAGAAAAGAAAAAAGTTAATTTATACGCGTTTTCTTGGTTTTAAATTTAAATAAATTGGGGATGTTACATAGTGGTATCAGAGCGGGTCCACGTTTCTGTAGACTCGTTAAAAAAAATTTGAAATTAATTAATGGTTTTCAATAAGATGTGTTTTAATTAAGATAATGAATGAATAAATAAATAAGTCACCAGCTACTGCCGCCCAGCTCCATCGCGTCAACATTGTCGAGGTATGAAACAATGAATTATGATGTACTCTTTTCAAAGAGATCAATGATCATGAAAAAAAATATATATATTAGTTTCAAACCCATGTTTATGGAATTTTCATGACATATCATTATGCATGTTCTAAATAGATGGAGAGTTCATGCCTTAGCAATAATTTAAAAATAATAAAATTCTTTATGTATGTGAGTAGATGCCGCGTAGGTTTTCGTATGCTAAGAGGACCATGCTCATTTGGCCTCCTGAGGTTAGAGTGGAGTCGTATAAGAACTATAATTACGATAGTGAACTTAGTTTAGGTACCAATATCGATACTTTACTGAAAAAGTGGAGGGACGTAAAAGACTTTGGAGAGGGGATTACTGACTATTGGGCGTGTTGCAAACTCATGGAGACCCTCCCCAGAGTTTGGCAAGAACGAGCTAGACACATTTTCTTTCAGATGGCAAGGTTCACCACACAATCCAATGTGCCAACTACAAGCTATGCAAGGTTCTTAGGAGTGCTTTATTCAACATGGACTATACGAAGTGAAGACGTCACATCACGTTGGGAAGAAGAGCCTGATGAGGGTGATGAGGAAGAACCCGAAGAGGAACCTGAGGAGGAACCAGAAGAAGGAGAAGGATCGATTGGTGGTGCAGTTATGGATACTTAGGGAGGATTCAAAGTAGTTCGTTTGAGATGCATATATATTATAATAGTATTTAGTAGATGAATTTCTATTTTATTTTGAGGTACTCCTATTTTAAGATAGTTTACATTTTCATTCTACATTTGCAGTTTCTTTTTATTCAAGACGAAATAGATGTAATTAACATCGTTATGCTTTATATATTTATTTATTTATTTATTTTTAAAATTATTATTATATTAATATTTGTACTTTTTGAAATAATTTCTGAATATGGCTTGTTATTTAATTTATTTCATATTTATCCTTATTAAACAAATTTGGATTCAACTAAGAAGAATTTATGTAATGACATAGAAAATGCCTCCAAGACGTAACGTTGTGAATCAAGATCAAGTTGCACATGAGAACCCAGTTGCTGAGGGAAACCAAGCCGCTAGGGGTCGTGGGCGAGCGCCAGCCCCTAATGCAGGGCAGGATCTGCTGAACCAATTCATGAATGCTCTCAAGAATTCACCCAACACTGCGAACAATCAGGTGCAAGTGGTAGAACAATTTCACCGACATGGACCGCCAAAGTTTAATGGACGACAGGGACCTGCTTATGTGGAGGAATGGTTTCGATCCCTGGAGTGTACTTTTGCACTCATCGACTGCACTGATGCTCAGAGGATTGACGGTGCCGCCTATCAACTAATAGAGGATGCTGACCATTGGTGGGAGACGTATTGGAGACTGAAGCCACAAGAGGAAAGGGATGCACTGACCTGGACCGAGTTTAAGGATATTGTAATGGATAAGTACTACCCCCAGGTGTACCGTGACCAGATGGAGAATGAGTTTCTAACTCTCAAACAAGGAGGACTTTCAGTGACCGAATACGAGAGGAAGTTCAACCAGCTGAGCCGGTTTGCTACGCATCTGATTGACACTGAACGGAAGAAGGCACAGAGGTTCATCAAGGGGTTGAGACCGAATATCCATAACATTTTATCTGCACATCTGGGCTTGGACTACCCACAGGCTGTGGTGAGAGCTCAAGTGATCTCTGCGAGTATGGATATGGAAGGAGGCTATCGGGTGCAGACTGAAGGATCAGGGAAAAGGAAATGGGAAGGCCCTAGTCAGAATAGAAACCAGAAGCAGAGAGGACAAACTAGAACCGGAGGTAACTCGTCAAACAGTCAGGCTGTACGACCAAGTGTGACGACGACCAGACCACTTTGCACTACTTGTGTAAAGCTTCATAGAGGGGAGTGTCTGCTTGGACAAGGGAAATGATTTAGGTGTCACCAATCAGGACATGTGTCTTATGATTGCCCAGGGGTAATTCGTGATGGATTGACAGGAAATGGGCAGTTAGCTGGAGGGAGAACAGGACAAGCATCTGGAGGGAAATCGCGTATGTTTGCAATGGTTGAGGGCAGCGATGATCAGGAACAAGAGACCTTGTCAGGTATGTTAACAATATCCAACGTGCCTGCTTATGTGTTATTTGACACCGGAGCCACACACTCTTTCATTTCCTCCAAGTTTTGTGATCTAATTAAGGGTAGAAGAGTAACAATTTTTGAACCTCTTGAAATTAGTTTACCATTGGGAAAACCTATAACTGCTAGCTCAATGGTAAAAGGGGCAAATGTTACCTTTTGTGGGAAGAACTTAGAGGCCTATTTATATGTGGTGAGTATAAAAGATTTTGATGTGATTTTGGGCATGAATTGGTTATCTAAGTATAAAGCTAACATTAAGTGTCAAGAAAGGGTCGTGACTTTGGTTTTCTCCGGGGTTGGTGAGGTAGCGTATTATGCGGCAAGATGTTTATCTGGTCCGCGTGTCATACCAGCAATGAAGGCAATGCGAATGTTGAGAAAAGGGAATTGTCAAGGGTATCTAGTGAATGTGATGGGTTTAGAGTCCGTTGAGCATACTGTTGACGTCGTTCTTATAGTACATGAGTTTGCAGATGTTTTTCCGAAAGATCTGCCTGGAATTCCCCCAGATCGGCAAGTGGAGTTCGTCATAGATTTGATTCCTGGAGCAACACCAATATTGAAGGCACCCTACAGAATGACACCAAAGGAACTACAAGAGTTAAAAACTCAGTTACAAGAGTTGCTGGATATGGGCTTTATCAGACCCAGTGTTTCGCCGTGGGGAGCACAAGTTTTATTTGTGAAAAAGAAAGATGAGACCTTGAGGATGTGTATTAACTATAGAGAGCTCAATCGGCTAACAATAAAGAACAAGTATCCACTTCCTCGGATAGAAGACCTTTTTGATCAAGCTGGAGTGTTTTCGAATATTGATTTGAGGTCGGGCTATCATCAGCTAAAGATCAAGGAGGAGGATATACCTAAGACAGCTTTCAGAACACGTTATGGTTATCACGAGTTTGTAGTGATGCCTTTTGGACTTAGCAACGCTCCTGCAGTTTTCATGGATTTGATGAACCAAGTATTTCACCCTTATTTGGATCAGTTTGTGATCGTTTACATAGACGACATCTTGATATACTCGAGAGATAAGGTGCAACATGATGAGCATTTGAGGACCGTATTGGGAGTACTGCGGAAGGAAAAATTGTATGCGAAGTTCAAGAAATGCGAGTTTTGGTTGGAACGTGTGGCTTTTCTCGGACATGTGGTTACATCACATGGAATTGAGGTTGATCCTAGCAAGGTTGAGGCTGTTAATGGTTGGAAAAGGCCAACTAGTGTGAACGAGGTACGCAGTTTCTTGGGTTTAGCCGGGTACTATCGAAGATTCATAGAAGGGTTCTCGAAGGTAGCAGCCCCAATGACGCGGTTGACAAGAAAAGGAGAGAAGTTCGTGTGGACTGAAAAGTGTAAAGAGTGCTTTCAAGATTTGAAGAGAAGACTTACTACTGCGCCGGTTTTGACTATTCCTAACCCTACTGAGGAGTTTGTCATTTACAGCGACGCGTCAAAACAAGGACTAGGATGTGTTCTAATGAAACATGGCAAGGTTATTGCATATGCTTCGAGGCAGTTGAAATCACATGAGATAAACTATCCTACACATGACTTGGAATTGGCAGCCGTTGTACATGCATTGAAGATCTGGCGTCACTATCTGTATGGAGGCAAGTGCGAGATATATACGGACCACAAAAGTCTGAAGTATCTTTTCACATAGAAGGAGCTAAACATGAGACAAAGACGATGGCTGGAATCGGTGAAGGACTATGACTGTACCATTCATTACCATCCCGACAAAGCTAATGTGGTAGTCGATGCATTAAGCCGGAAATCAAGAGGGGAGTTAGAAGTATGCTCACAACACAAGAATGGTTGGTGAAAGAGTTTGCAAAGTTGAATCTCGAGATTGTGACACCTCCAAGCGATACAAGGTCGGTATTGGCAACGTTAATTATACAATCCACATTGAGAGAAAGGGTCAAAGAGGCGCAAGACCGAGATGTCTTCTTGTGTAAAATAAAAGAGTGAATGACAGCCGGAGGTGAAAAAGGGTTCGTTATTACCGATGACGACCTTCTAACTTTTGAAGGGAGATGGTGTATACCGGGAGAGGAAAGTTTGAAGAAAGAAATTCTTGAGGAAGCCCATTGCACAGCGTACACAGCGCACCCCAGAGGTACAAAGATGTACAATGACTTGAAGAGAGCTTTTTTGGTGGAGAGGTATGAAAAGAGATATTGGGGAGTTTGTGGCAAAGTGTCTTTATTGCCAGCAAGTGAAAGCCGAGCATCAGAGACCGTCAGGATTGCTTAAGCCACTTGAGATTCCTCAGTGGAAATGGGAACAAATTACGATGGACTTTATCGTGGGTCTGCCAAGGACAAGTAAAGGAAATCATGCAATATGGGTAGTGGTGGACCGACTCACAAAGTCTGTACATTTTCTACCAGTGAAAATGACTTTCACCTTGGAACAATATGCGCAAGTTTACATTTGAGAGATTGTCAAGTTGCATGGGATACCTATTTCTATCGTATCCGATAGAGATTCTCGTTTCATATCAAAGTTTTGGAGGAGCCTACAGGAAGCTATGAGTACGAAGTTGAACTTCAGCACCGCTTATCATCCACAATTAGATGGTCAGTCAGAAAGGACTATACAGACATTGGAAGATATGCTGCGAGCAACCACATTGGAATTGGGAAGCAATTGGGAGAAATATTTACCTCTAGTGGAATTCGCCTACAATAATAATTTTCAATCTTTTATCGGAATGGCTCCATATGAAGCGCTCTATGGAAGGAAGTGTAGATCGCTGCTATATTGGGACGAGGTTGGAGAAAGGAAAATGTTGGGTCCTGAACTAGTGGAGTAGACTGTTGCAGTGATACAAGAGATACGAGAGAGAATTAAAATGGCTCAAGACAGATAAAAGTCCTATGCAGATATACGAAGAAAGGAACAAAGTTTCGAAATAGGGGATCATGTCTTTCTCAAGGTGGCACCAATCAAGGGAGTCGTTCATTTTGGGAAAAGAGGAAAGTTGAGGCCGAGGTTTGTTGGACCGTTCGAGATTTTGGAGCGAGTGGGAGAGTTGGCCTATCGTTTGGCTTTGCCACCGGAGTTTGCAGCCGTTCATGATGTTTTCCATGTATCCATGTTGAGGATGTATGTGTATGATCTAAGGCACATCATCAGCTATGCGACTATGGAGATCAACCCTAATCTGACTGATGAGGAGTATCTGGAGAAAATTTTGGACCGCAAGGTTCGCAAACTAAGGAATCAAGAGGTCAGTCTAATTAAAGTACAATGGAGTCATCATGCGGAAGAAGAGGCTACATGGGAACGAGAGGACGAATTCCGAGCAAAATATCCAGATTTTCCAACATCCGGTAAGTTCTAAATTTCGAGGACGAAATTAATTTAAGGGGGTAAGGATGTAGCAACCCAAATTTTAATAGCATTCTAGTGTAATAATTAATAAATTATTGGTATCTTATAGCAAATTAAATTAATCAAGATAATAAAAATAAGATCGGTTGTGTTAGTGGTGAGCCCATAAGTAAATAATTATTAAGTGTGGCCTAACAAGGATTGAGGGCCCGTAAAAGCAATCTATAAATAATTAGGAATATGATTCTAGGGTCTCACAGTTTTACAAAAAAGGCAGAAAGGTACGTGTTTTTCTTTCTCTCCCAATTTCTTTTCTTCAAACCTTTAAAAGTAGTATTTGAATCAATATATGTTAATCTCTAGTTAATTAATTAGGGATGTATGATATAATTGATTAGGAGTAAAATCAAGTAGACTTAAATGATAATTTCTTCATACTTAAATTCTGCAATAATTCCAAAATTCCTTAAGGAATTAGGTATGTTTTGATTAAAAAAAAAAGAAGAAATAAAGAGTAGAAGAGGGTGGCCGAGAGGGAGAAAGGAGGGAGACGAGAGAGAGGATCCATAGAGAAGAGAGAGAAAAAGAGAGAGAGAAAAGAGGAGAGAAGGAGATGGAGGGGTTGACGTGTGAGAGGAGAGAGAGATGAGAGAGGGGAGAGGAGAGAGAGATGAATGACGGTGTGGGGTCCACTGAGGAGAGAAGAATTGTATTATAATGTGGCCCAACATACCTGAAATTGATTCTGTTGTAACCTGTTTTTACTCTAAATCAGATATAGGTAGTATTTTAGAATTTCAGATTAAGCCTAAAAGACTATAATTTAATTTCCAGATTAGTCCATATTTATTTTAAGACCCTTTAAAGCCTTAGTTCAACCTAAAATAAATAATAGAGATTATTAAAATAGAATAAATATTAAGTGTGGTTTCCCTTTTATTTTAGGTGACTAGGTGACGAAGAAGGTGTGAACCACGAGAAATAAGCTTGCATTCATTCTCATAGCATTCAAGGTTTTCAACTGTTAAGGTGGAGATTTTCTTTCATGTTTGTCTCTATTAAATGCTTTATGTGAGGTGATTGATGAATTGATGCAATGTGTTTGATGAAAGTTATTTATGAAAATGCTTGCTATGATTTATGATCTATGCATGAGAACAAGCCAGGGGCCGTCAAAGGTCCATGGGTCTTCATAGACCTTCGGGTTAATTTGCCCGCCATGCTTAGAATTAGCCAGGGACTGCCAAAGGTCCATGGGTCATAAGTAGGCCTTCGGGTTTGCCCGCCGTGCTATTGATTGGCCAATCCCAAGAAAAAGGAAAATGTTTTTATGCATGTTGTGATATTTGTCTTATTTCGCATGTTGCCTTTAATTTAGACAAGTATGTCCCCACTGAGCTCGTGTTTTGCTCACCCCATATACTCTAACATTTCAGAGTAATTTTTCATGGACGCAAGATGGTGGTTGCGCGGTGGCTAGAGACAATTTATTATCTTTTGTCTAAAATAACTAGTGATTGGACGTTTTTCTCTAAATCATTCTATTTTAGCATTTTATTGTCTTCACTACTTCTTTGAGATTCTATGACGTTTTAATTTGGATGTTAGTCAAGGATTTTCTATAACATTCCCATGAACTTGCTTTTGAGTAATCGTTTGAATCTTTGATTCAAAAAAATTATTTTATGAATTTTCGCTGCAAAGAAAAGAAAAAAGTTAATTTATACGCGTTTTCTTGGTTTTAAATTTAAATAAATTGGGGGTTACAAAATTAAAAATTATGATATTTTATGTAGATTTATAATATCTATTATAATATTGAAAAATAATATTATTAAATAATAATAAGTTTAAATATTTTTTTAAATTTAGGATATAATTTAATATTTTTGAATAAATTATTTAAAGTCATAATACAATATTTCAGATTTTTTAAAATAAAGTTATGATTTTTTAAAGATTTATTATAAATATTTAAATTAGTAATATTATTATCACTAAATGATAATATATTAAAATTGTTATTTTCAGAAATTTTAAATGATATTGCAATTTATTTAGTGATGTGGCATTTTGAAATTAAATTAATTAATTTACAATCCGAAAAGCTCATGCAAATCTTGTGCTAATTAGTCCGAGTTGTGTTGATTTAGACTTTTTCTTCCATAATTTCCCCGTTTTAGAAAGATGATATTTCGATTTTGTGAAGATGAATTTGTAATTGGAGATGTAACATCAAATGTAACAGAACATCTTACTCTGCAAAGGGAGTCTGGATCTTCTATTACATTTGGTGTTACATCTCGTGTTACATAGTAATTAATACACGCCACATATTAATTAGTGATGTCATTGAATACACGTGGCGTGTGTTGATTAATTTGTAATTAGAGATGTAACATCAAATGTAACAGAACATCTTACTCCATGCAAAGGTGGCTGAAGAAGAATATCAAAATTTAAGGCAAATTGAAAGTGCTTAAATAAAGAAGAGCGCGTTTTGAGGCAGCGAATCAAGGTTGTCCACGTGTCAAAGAGAGCCGTTATTTTCGGTTGCAAATCTGGTGCAAAATCGGACTGGGAAAAACAGAGTGCAAAGTAGCTGATTTCAAGATTCAGTTTCAGAGTCAATTCTTGATCGTTTTTCTTGATTTCTTCTGCGTTGTAAACCCTATATATAAGGGTATTTGGCAAGAGTGTTAGATTAGATTTACATTACAGAGAGATAAAGTTCTAGTGCGAGAAAGAGAACTTGTCTGTCATTGTTTGTGTTTGTGAGTCTGAGAGTTGAGTCTGTAAACTAGATTCGATTGATGAGTAAAAATACTTGTTGTTGTTGCTCCGTGGATGTAGGCTTCTGATATAGCCGACCACGTTAATTGCTTGTGTGCTTCTATTGTTTGATTAAGTTTTCCATTGGGTTCTTGGAAGGTGTTTTCAAGTTTGCATTGATCTTGTGGTTTGTTCAAGGAGTTTGCAAGGTGTGTGATTGAAGAACCATGAGAGATTTCAAATCCCGAAAATATAATGTTTTTGAATGGTAATGTCGAAAATTTAGTGTTATAAAATTTGCAATTTTCTCGTCAAATATCTCTAAAGTCGTTTCTACCTGGATGTTCGATTGACCATATCAGAGTCCTGAAGATTGTTGTTGCTTTGTAAGATTTGTGTTGAATATGTAAAGAAAATCACCTTTGCCTTTTGAAACTTGAGTTCGACTTCTGAAATATGGAAAGGTGGCTGACATGCAAGCAATTTCTATAAATTACCGTTCGACTTCAGGCATTAAACTTTTGCAAATTCTTATTTGATTTCGAGCATTCAACTTCTGCAATTCTTGAAGGTTTGTTTTACCGAAATGGGTGAAAATATCCCCTATATTCAATTAATTATGATCTTACCCTTTAATTTAATAAGTTTTTGACAATACCCCGTGTGTTTCTAGTGGTTGTTGAAGATACTCATTTACTGGTTGTAAAAGGTAAATCACATGCAAAATCTGAGTTTATTTTTAAGCCTTTATCCATGTCACTGGAGAAATGAGATTTTCCATTAGATTCTGATGAGTTTTCTACACTCACCCCAATTTGAACATTTTGGCCAAAAAAAGTGCCTTTACCAATTTGACATAAAACAAATTTTAAGATATTTCATCGAATCAATTCATGAAGAGATTTTGCCTAAGTGAACTAAACGAGCGGGTGAATGAGATCATTCACTTTTCTAAGCTATTATGAGTCAATTTTATTGAGCAAAGGGAACGATGAAAGCATTCCCCAATAATCTTAGGTGATGCAGGGCTTCGACATGAAGTAGACGGAGCAGCAGCGGAGTTGACGGAGATCTCGTTGGGCCAGGTGGAGGATCTCGGCGGCGGCGATGGCGAGGATGATGGGGATAAGGAGAAGAAGTTTGGGAGGGGTTCTGCCAATAAGTTGCGGATGGGTTTTAGTACGTTTTCTTATAATTATGTCTCCTTATTTATTCATTCATTAAGTGATTTAATGAGGTGGTAGGTGATATAACGGATGAAGTGACATTTTAATAAGGAGAATAATATAAAAGAATTGGCACGTTGGAAAATAAAAATGACCAATAGGGCCCCGTTTACTTTGGTAGATGAGATTGTTTTGATTGATAAAAAATGTGGGATTGCACTGTTCATCAAGGATAAAAAAATGTTAATTTTATTATTTGGTGTATAGGTTATATTGTGGGTTTAGTTTAAATTTGTTTGGTATGAATGTTTGTAGGTTTGGTAAAGTTGGTTTGTTTATAAAATGTTGTTTGGTATTTAGGTTTGAATGGATTAAAAGTGTGAAATTACCTTTTTGCCCTCAATTTTTTTTTAATAAAAAATATGTATATCAAATAAACTGAAAATGTAAAACACAAGTTGGGTCATCTTCCCCAAATCAAAAACCAGCAGAGAAGCTTCAAGGGATCGAAGTCGACATTTTCGAAACCCATGAGTCATCTTCCCCAAATTCCCAAGGGCAGAGAAGCTTAGCTCAACCACAGTCGACATTTTTGAAACCCAAATTGAGACACAACAAGAGCATTCTTCTTCTTCATATTGGGTATTATTATTATTCTTCTTCATATCGATTGATTTTTCTTTTAGATCGGCACACATCGGGTATTATTGCTCACGTCTTCAATCTTGTATGACATTAAATTGCACTTCTCCTATTCAAATTGATTTTAATTTACTTCGAAATGAACAAAATCGAAGCTGAGGAATTGGACCCAATATGTACTGAAATTTCGATCGACTTCTCTCTGCTCTGTCTAAGGCACATTGCGGGGAGGCGACACATATTTTTAACGGTGACAGGTGTTGATCTCATTTCACAGCACTCGAGGAACTTAAATCGTTGTCACTTGCGTTATGTCGACGAGGTAACTAAGTCTTGCGATTCAAATTTCGATTCAATGTTCGATAAAAAAGACAGAGTTCCTTTTGGGATTGTTGCAATTTCTTGGTGGGGATTGATCGATTTCAAACAATAAATGTAGTTATGAGTGGTTGTTCATATTGTGTGCTTAATTTTGAAGTTGTGCAACAAAGACAACATGTTTCCTTGGTTAATGCAAGTTGACTCTTTACATAACACATAATTCAATCTGAGGTCTAATATAACTAAAGTTGGAACAATGTTCGGAACATGTTGTATGCCGTGTAATATTTAAGTGTAGTTGATTCTTATTTTCGTGAGTGTTGTGTATGCCATGTACAATTTCGAGTATGTTGAATCTTATGAGATGTTGTTGATGTTGTCTAGTTCTAATACATATCCGAACGCCACATCTAGTGGGATTGCACAAGGAATTTATTCTTCTGTGCGTTGTCGGCATATGATTCCGATGCAAGTCCAGACTTTGGGCACAAAAAAGAAACCCATGCGACGCTTTATGACGTGTCCTTTCAGAGGGGTAATTGAGATGGGGCTTCGTTTACACTTCAGATAACATACACCTCATATTTGAGTCAATGTACTTACCTTTTGTATATGCATGCAATTCTAGACAGAAGCTTGTGGAATGTTCATTTGGTTGGAGCCGCAGCTTGAAAGACGTGCTCGAGATGTTGCCATTGAGTGCCTTGATAAAATTGGTCGGTTGAAGATGGAGCTAAAGAGTACCGAAGATCGTGCAAGGAAATTGAAAACTTGTATCGTCGTACTACTCTTCCTATGTTGCTTGATGGTCGTACTCTTACTACGTGTGTGGACTACGAGCAAGGTGCGTGTGTCTCATGGTCTTTGTAAGTTGTAATCTCTAGCAAAAAGTGCGAAAAGTAGAGACTAATGGCATACATATGTGATCTAAATTGTTGAAGATGTATTGTGATGTTTGCAATGTGAGGAAGGGTTGAGTGTGTCTTCATGTTGAGTGTTGAAGCTGATATCTAACATTGCAATGTGGTTATTAATGTTATGAAGCCAATGATGTATGTAATTTGACAGTAAATTTGGAAGTTTTTCCAATGTCTACTGTTAAGTGTCAATTTTGCTATAGCTTTGCGTACAATTATATGGTCAATTGAGTGCATTTGCGTACATTTTTATAGCAAATTGGTTACTTTTCATATATTAGTTGCATTTGACGTTTTTTGTGCTAAGTTTCATGATTTTAGTTGAAAAAGTATGAAGTTCAAATGTGATTAAGGATTAAGGAAGAAACGAGGAGGAAACGAGGTCGAAAATGAGGAAAAATGGAGCTGTGCAGTGGGGCACGAACAGAAGCAGCCGCGCACGGTCAGGCCTGTACTGGTGCACGACCGTGCGCGAATGTCCAGAGAAGAGAGGATTGATTCGGGTGGAATGGATGACAACCACAACTTTGCCTTATCTCGTAAAGAGAACGAGAATAATCGAAGTCTGATTGCATCTTCAGAAACTTCGTTGAACTTGATCGTGTCACATACTTCCAAAAATTACGCCAGATGCGCATTTGGGTCTTCCAAGTGACTTCCACCAAACTGATTTTGTTGAACCATACTAATCAATGCCGGCTTCAACTCGAAATTGTTTGCATTGATAGGGGGTCTCACAACCCTCGTCCATTTTGTCTCGGTTGGAAGTAATCTCGAATGGCCCTTTGGTTGGGAGCCCCTTGTGGAATATCGTCTTCCATTTGACTAAACAACTGTCTTCGTGTTCTATTATATCTGCAAGTAGCTTCAATCTCAGGATCAACTGCAATCAACGCTGCCTTTTTAGAGTGCGTGTTTATGCACTATCTGAAATATCCACAAGCAAGTATCAACCACTCACAATAAAATAATGACAAATTAAAATAAAACTAAAAATCCTAAATTAAAATCAAAAGACAAATCTAGATATAAACTATCTTAACGTCTAGTCCCCGACAACGACGCCAAAAACTTGTTCACCTAATTCTTTGAGCTACTCCCACAAGTGTACGGTGTAGATCGTAGACACGGCAAGCAAGGCGATCCCACAGAGACTATCATTAGAATTAATTAATTACCTAAATTTTATCCCTAATTTTATCTAAGTTATCAAATCCAAAAGATATCAGATTAATTATGCTAAGTAAAAGGTAATAAAAATTCACAAGATCAAACAATTATTTAAGACAGGTTCTAGAACATGCTCTAATTCGATTCTCCCCTCAACATCACCTTGATCAATCCAATTTCATTGATTAATAATATTATATGAGCAATCACGAATATCAAATTAAAAGCTCTCTCGAGTCAATTTAACCAGTTGATTATTATGCTACCAGAGGTATCTTTACTCAATCTGATATAACATAACAACTCCCAAAAGCACCTAGGATTGAAAATTTCATCTCATATGTCATTTATCTCTCGATCTCATGCTGCATATATGTCACGTGTTTACTCTTCCGTAATTAAATCTCCTCTCTCGAATTCTGACTTAACTACTTAAACATGCTCAATTAGGGGCCCTCTAATCAAACAAGCAATCAAATCATAAACACATGGGTTCGAAAAATCAAGAAATTGAATTAAAATCAAAGATCCATCAAGGTTTGAACCGAACTACTTACATATCCTAGAAACCTACGAAATCTAGCCAGACATAATATTAATCAAATTCATAGACAAAATTGATAACATCATGTCAAAACCAAAATCCAACAAAAAGTAGAAAAGTATAAAGAAAAACTCTAAGACGACGATCTCGCGATTTTCGATCTTCGAATTCTCCTTCGTATTTCCTTCTGGATGCTCTCAAAATTTGTATTTTCTCTCTATGAATGCTTCTCGTCTTGATTTCTGGAATTGTTGGGGTATATATCTCTTCTCGGGAGTCTTGGAGGTAAGATTTGTGATAAAATCCATTCAAAATCGTGTTTTAGATGGATTAGGACACCCGGGCATGGTCGTGCCCCACAGCACGGTCAGACCGTGCCCCGCTGCACTCTCGCTTGCCATCCGCGCATGTCCGTGTCCCCAGACACGGCCGTCCGTGCACGGCTGCTAGATTTGAGCAACATATTTCTCTTCAAGTACATGGGAAGAATTGAGCAACAGATTTCTCATCAAGTACATTCCCTCGAGTAAGACTTTGAAAGTGAAAAGTGAGATCACACAATTCAGACAACTTGATGGGGAGTCCTTGGGAGAAGCTTGGGAACGATTTAGAGACATGCTCAGAAGATGTCCACAACACGGTTTCCCAGAAGATCACCAAAAAGTTTGCTTCTTCTATAATGGACAGTTTGGGCCCACTCGTGCAATGATAGATGCTGCAGCAGGTGGAGCATTGTTGGCAAAATGTCCAGAATATGCTATGTACATTCTTGAAGAAATGGCAACCAACAACTACTAATGGCCGTCTGAGAGGAATACATATAAAAAGGTAGCTGAAGTGCAAAATACTGATCAAATCTCAGCCTTGACTACACAAGTGGCAGCTCTAGTATCAATGATGACCGAGTCTAGAAATCAAACTGGAGCGCAAGTAGGAAATCAAAATCGTGAAGTCACACCGCAAGAAGAAATTGAGGATATCAACTATTTGGGCGGGCAAATTACAATAACAATTTCCGAAACAGAGGCATGTATCAGTACAAGCACGGTGGGAGGAACCATGAGAACTTCTCGTATGCAAACAATAATAATTGTTTGCAACCTCCTCCAGGGTTTTCCATTACAAATGGAATGATCGATGAGCCAAAGAAGCAACCACTTGAAGATTTAATGAATTATGAATTAATCGATTTATTTTATAAATGCATGAAAATTCATCAATTGGTATCAGAGCCAAGGTTTTGGAATTCATGATTTTCCATTTTTTTATTTTTTTTATGATGGTTGATTAACACTCATATTTATTTGTGGGTGTAATTAAAATTATTGGATCTTTTCTAAATTTATTTCCGTTACAGTATTACGTGTGTTTTTGATATTAGTGTGTACGAATTATGTTCCGCTGTTTTTTTTTTTTTTTTTATGCTTCTCCTTTTTACTGACCGTGATGGAGAATTCATGTCAAAATTATTAAATTGAAGTTTGGACATGAATTGATTTGTGTTGATTCAATTCAACTTAATATATTATGTCTATTTAATCGATTTGATATCTATATTATAGGTAATTTGTTAGTCACCAAAGTGGCCAAATTAGAATGCTTCATAGATATTGAATTAATTAATATTTAATTGCCCATGAGTATGTGATGCTTTGATGACATAAATGCACGTAATGGGTAATTGAAGTGCATGATTATAACTAGGGATCGCCCAAAGGTTGATTGATTACTTTACAATCGTGTACACTAATGTGGTTGATTGATATACTTTTTTTTGTTATATATGTTTTGTATGTCCAAAGATTGCAAACATGTATGATTGAGCTATATTAATTACCAATTATGATTATTTGTGCATTGTTGTATCACCCAAAGGAGAACTTCAATGTATACTTATGTTACTGAATTTGTGTAATGTTTTATATTATTAAACTCAAGGCATTAACGTATGAGCATGATATAATTTTGCAGCCCTTTCTACATTTTCTCTTCACTTGCAAGCTTCGTCCATTACGAAGTTCAATGGGCTTAACTTTTCTGAATGGTCTGAACAAGTTCAGTTTCACTTAGGTGTACTTAATCTTGATTTAGCACTTTTACAAGATCCACTTGCAGGTGATGATATTCATATCAATAGAATAGGGAACTAAAGTCCAAGTGTTCTTAGATATTAAAACATCATATTCAGCTTGCATAGCTTGTTTCCAGCTAGGATGAGATAAAGCCTCTGTTACTGTAAAATGATCATGAGAAGCAACTGTTGAAACAACAAAGACTCTTGGCTTAAGGGAACCAGACTTTAATCTTGTAATCATGCTGTGACCAGTAGCTGAATTATTCAATCTTGAATCATCAATAGTAGAAAGAACCTGATCTTGCTGACATTGAGTATCTGTGGAAGAAAACCAGAAATATCCATTGTTAAATTGATCCCTGAAGCTGAAGATTGTGTAGATGGAATATCAGATGCAGGAGCTGAAATAGAAGCCTCTCTATGTTCAAAATTCCCTTGCTGCTCATGTCTCACTTGCTAAGATTTATCAAAAACTCTCTGAGGTGATTGATTGTTAGATGACTTTGGCAACCATAATGGAAGAACATTCTGAGGCTGCTGAGGTGAAACTTGATTTGGCTTATTCTGAAACATTGTAGAGTATGGAAATTCAAGCTCATTAAACTCTACAGTAGCAACAATATATACTCTTCCAGAAGAACTCAGACATTTATATCTTTTATGTAATAAGCTGTAACCAAGAAAAATACATTTCTAAGACCTTTGCAAGAACTTATGTGAATTGTATGGTCTCAGATATGGAAAACAAGCACATCCAAATACTTTCATGAATTTATAATCTGGTAGATCATGAAATAGCTTTTGATAGGGTGACTGATGTAGCAAAGTATGAGTAGGAAGTCTATTTATAGTGTATACTGCTGTTGCAAAGGCATCACACCAATACTTCAGAGGTAGATTAGCCTGACTGAGAAGAGATAAGGCAATCTCTACAATATGTAAATGCTTTCTTTCAGCTCTCCCATTCTGTTGATGCACATAAGGGCAGGGATGCCTGAATATAACTTCAAGTTTGTTCAGAATAGGAACCAAAGCTCTATACTCTCCACCCCAATCAGTCTGCAAAGCTTTAATCTTAGTACTGAACTGTCTTTCAACATAAGCTTGAAAATGTTGAAAAATAGCAACAACCTCAGACTTAAGAACCATAGGAAATAACCAAGTGTCTCTTGTAAAATCATCAATAAAATGAACATAATACCTATATCCATTCACTGAAGGAACATGAGAAGGCCCCCATACATCAAAGTGAATCAATTGAAATGGTGCTGTGGTTTTGATAGGATGAGCTGCAAAATGATTTTGATGCAACTTACCAATCTTACATGCATCACAGAAATCAACAGAATTGGCACTGGCTTTTATTGATAAGTGTTTGATCACACTTTACAAAACAGAATTACATGGATGTCCTAACCTCCTATGCCTAACATTAACATCCTTATTATAATCAGCAACAGAATAAGCAACACATGAATCATCCTTATTACAATCAGCAGCAGAATAAGCAACACATGAATCAGCAACACATGAATCAGCAGTACATGATGAATCCTTCTTCAGTAAAGCATGACTGAGATCAAGTTCATATAAACCACCCTTAAGCTTGCCTTCCAGAAGAGTCTTGTGAGTTACTTTGTCCTTAACAACATAACAATTGTGATCAAAAACAATAACCACATTGTTATCTTTTGTAAACTGAGAAATGCTCAATAAATTTTTAGTTATTTGAGGCACATATAGAATATGATTTAGCAAGAGTGAACTGGAATCCTTAGCTAATAAGGACTGTGCTCCTATATGTGAGATAGGAATAACAGATCCATTACCTACTACAAGCTGATCAGAACCTTTGTATTCATTCTTTACAGATAAATTCTCAAGATTTGCAGTAACATGACTTGTTGCTCCACTGTCAAAATACCACTGAGGCTCCTGAGAAAAAGTAGAAGGCCTATATGTAGCTTCAAACATAGCTTGTGAGTTGTGAGATGGAACAAATGAAGAAGTATGTGAGTGATCAGTAACTAAACCAGACCATCCATTGAAATTATGATCATGGCCTGTAAAATTCTGATCAAACCATTTGAAACACTTAAGAGCCATATGACCAAGTCTGCCACACAGTTGACACTGAAGTTTAGGAGTAGAATTCATAAAATTTCCTCTAAACCGACCACCTCTAAAACCTCTTCCACGTGAGAATCTTCTTCCATCTCTCATATTCTGAGATCTAGAATAAGCAACATTTGCTGAAGGAGAGTTACCACCATGAGATGAATGCAAAACAGAGGATTGAGTCTGATTTTGAATCCTCAACTCATGAGTTTGAAGTGTATATTGAACCTCAGCCAAACTTAGAGTATAATTGCTTGCTGTTAGATGGACTACTACAGACTCAAAATCTGAACCAAGACCACTAAGTAAATAAAGACATAACTCATCATCTGAAATATGAGTACCAGCAGCAATCAAATCATCAGCTACATTCTTCATTTTCAGAAAGTATTCATCAATAGATTGATCTCCTTTCTTCAGAGTTTGTAATTGTAAATGAAGTTGTAATGCTCTAGCTTTAGATTGATTTTGAAACATGAGTTGTAAAGTACTCCAAAGTTCATGAGAAGTAGTGCAACGACTGACATGGCCAAGCATGAGTCACTAATAGAAGCAAGCATCCAACTAAAAAGTAATTGATCTCGTCTAATCCAATTATCAGATTCAGGATCAGAAGAAGAACACTCACTAAGTAGAATATCTTCATAACCAAAACCATGAGCAGTAGATAATACCTGAGTTTTCCAATACGTATAATTGGATCTATCTAACCGAATAGCCAACGAGGTGAAATGAGGAACAGAAAAAGAAGTAGCACCAGAAATCGCCATGAGAAATGAGAAAGAAAACCAGCAAAAACAACTCAGGAAGAGAAAACCACGCCGATCAAAATACCAAAGAAGTATCAGAAATGACACCGGACCGGAAAAAGTAACCGTCGTCGGAAAAATAACCACTGCCGGAGACAATGGCTCTAGATACCATACTGAAAGAATGGAAGAGAGATAGAAAGCTCTAGAATTGATATTATTGAATCATAATCATTTACAAGGAGTATGAACATATATATATATACATGTATGTAACTAACTCCTAACTAACTCTCCATGCATTTGTTATCCTTAAGCTGAGTTGGCTGCTGAGGTGTAAAACTTGCTGACATGGAAGCTGCATCATATATAATATCATAATACTGATACTAGCAGTGCTGAACAAAATTCTTTCCATAATACTTGGGAAAGATCCAACAGACTGAGCTTAATGTTTATGTGAATGACTATTGTAGAAAATATTAAGTCCACAATTCCCAAGACTGACAATGCGAAGGAATTTATGGAATCTGTGAAAAGTATGTCCCATTCTGAGACAGCAGATAAATCAGTTGCTGGGACACTGATGGGTACGTTGACCACCATGAAGTTTGATGGTTGTCGTACAATGCATGAGCATCTTACGAATATGATAAACATAGCAGCAAGATTGGGATCCATGGGAATGAAAGTGGATGAGAGTTTTCTCGTTACCTTCATTATGAACTCTTTGTCTCCTCGGTATGGACCATTCCAAATAAACTACAACACAATAAAAGATAAATGGAATGTAACAGAATTGCAAACTTTGCTAATTCAAGAGGAGGCGAGATTGAAGAAACAAGACTTTCACTCTGTAAATCTCATGGGCCGTCAAGGAGCTGAAAGGAAACATGAGAAGAAAAACCAAAAGGGCAATAATGGACCACCTACAGTTGGTGAGTCATCTATCCAAATCAAGAAAAAGAAACATAAGAAGGGTGGGTGTCATTTCTGCCGAAAGTCAGACCACCACAAGAAAGATTGCCTGAAACGTAAGACATGGTTCGAAAAGAAGGGTAAGCCAAGTGCTTATGTATGTTTCGAATCAAATTTCATTGAAGTTCCTTATAATACTTGGTGGATTGATTCTGGTTGTACTGCTCATGTTTCAAATACAATGCAGGGATTCCTTACGACCCAAACCATAAAGGAAAGTGAACGGTTTGTGCTTATGGGAAATCGAGTCAAGGTTCCAGTTGAAGCCATCGGAACTTATCGTTTGATTTTAGACACTGGACATCATTTAGATCTTTTTCAAACTCTTTACGTTCCTTCTGTTTCTCGAAATTTAATTTCATTATCGAAACTTGATATAGTTGGATATTCCTTTATGTTTGGAAATTGATGTTTCAGTTTATTTAAACATAATTGTTTAATTGGTTCTGGTGTTCTTTGTGATGGTTTATACAAATTGAAACTTGATAATGTTTTTGCCGAGACTCCATTGACCTTGCATCATAATGTTGGCACTAAACGTGGTTTAGTAAATGAAAGTTCGGCTTTTTTGTGGCATCAACGTTTGGGTCATATATCCAAGGAGAGGATACAAAGATTAGTGAATGATGGAATTATTCCAGAATTGGATTTCACTGATCTTGGTGTATGTGTGGATTGTATTAAAGGAAAATACACAAAACACACAATTAAGAAAAAGGCCACAAGAAGCACACAGCTCCTTGAACTTATACACACTTACATCTGTGGACCATTTGATGTTTCATCTTTTAATGGAGAAAAGTATTTTATCACCTTTGTGAGGGGTTTATTCAGAAATAATACAAGGAGTACAGAACCGGATTCGGGGTGTCAAGAACCGGGCTAAAAACAGCTGAACCGGTCGTGTCAAGTTGCAGTGGTCCAGGGTGGTTATTTTCTGTTAGGGTTTCTGGCGGAGCTTCAGATTTTGCAACAGAAATTCGACCTTATCCAATGAGCGGTTGCTGAAATTGATTGAGGGCTTCTACTATATATAGTGTTAGCTATGTTCAGTTGTTGGATCGTGATTTAATTCATTAGCATTAGAGAATTGAGTTGAGATTAGGGTTCGTGTTCTTGCGATAGAAACCCTAATTTGCGCGTGAGTTCGATTTGCTGTAATTGTACATTGTTTCTGAGTGATATAGCTTGCGATCTCTTCGCCGTGGATGTAGGTACGATCTAATCGGCCGAACCACGTAAAAATCTCATGTGCTTTGCGTTCATTTCTCGTTTTTCGATTTGTTATTGCATGTGTTCTTGCATGCAAGTTCTTGAGCTGATTTTCTGAGAATTGGGAGTGGTTTGATTGTTGCTCGGGATTGAGATTCAAACCTTACAATTGGCGCCGTCTGTGGGAAGGACAACTCGGAAAATCAACGGGCTCCATGAAGATCGACATTGAGAAATTCACCGGTAAAACTGACTTCAACATGTGGCGTGTGAAGATGAAGTCTCTCTTGATTCAGAACGGCCTTCACACTGCATTGATCGAACCAGGGACTCAAGAATCTTCTTCAGAAGCTGTGGCGAAGTGGAAAGAAATCGATATGAAAGCTCACAGCGCCATCTTGCTGTCCCTCAGCGACAAGGTTCTTCGCGATGTGTATAAGGAAGAAACGGCCTTGGAAGTGTGGAAGAAGCTGGAATCAGTTTACCTCACCAAGAGTTTAGCCAACCGCCTCTACATGAAGAACAAGCTATTTGCATTTCGCATCACAGATGAAAGGAAGATAGCCGATCGCCTGGATGATTTCTCTAAGATCATAGATGATCTCGAATCTATAGGAGAGAAGATGCCCGACGAAGATAAAGCCCTGATGCTTCTGAATTCTCTTTCAATGAAGTCCTTTGAAAGTTTTAAGGACACTTTAGTTTATGGGAGAACTAACACATTAACCCTTGAAGAAGTGATGATTGCAATTAGATCCAAGATCCTGACTGGGTCTTCATCATCTGATACAAAGGGTCAAAATCTTGGGGAAAGTCTTGCAGTTAAAGGCAAGAATCAAAAGAAAGGCCAAAACAAGAAGAAGAAAGGGGGAAAAGTTGAGTCCTCGGATGCCATAGCTGAAGAAGATAAGGAGAAGAAGAGATGTTATCACTGTCACAAAACTGGTCACTTCAAGAAAGATTGCCCGGAGAAGAGGAATGCAAAAGCAAACAACACCAAGCAAGAAGCAGCTGTGGCAGATCAAGGTTATGAGAGCGCCAGCATGCTGTGTGTGAGTACTGGAAAAGAACTCAAGGAGTGGATACTTGATTCAGGCTGCACATTCCATATGTGTCCTACAAAGGCCTGGTTTCAGAACTTAAAGCTTCAAGATGGAGGAATGGTGCTCCTGGGAAATGATCACTCTTGCAGAGTTGAAGGCATAGGAATTGTCTCCTTAAAGCTTCATGATGGAACCATTAAACACCTGTCAAATGTAAGGTACATCCCTGATCTCAAAAGAAATTTGATTTCACTTGGTTGCCTAACTACTGCAGGATGTGAGTTTAAAACTCAAAGAGGGGAGATCCTAATCACAAGGGATGATAAAGTGATCATGAAAGGCAGAAAGATGAATGGTCTCTATACTTTAGAAGGAGAAACTGCCATCCCAGAAGTGAACCTGACCATGAGCAATGAAGATACCACAAATTGGCATAAGAGGCTAGCTCACATAGGAGAGAAGGGCCTCAGGGAGCTGTCAAAAAGAAAGCTTCTAGGTAATAAACTTATCTCTACTTTACAGCCTTGTGATCAATGCATTCTTGGTAAGTCTAAGAAGAATAGTTTCAGCAAAAGCACACACTCCACACTTGCATGTATGGATTATATTCATTCTGATGTTTGGGGTCCATCAAGAGCACAAACTCATGGTGGAGCTAGATATTTTATGTCTATAATTGATGATTACTCTAGAAAAGTGTGGGTGTTTACTATGAAACACAAGAATGAAGCATTTACCAGGTTTAAAGATTGGTTAATTCTAGAAGAAAACAAAACAGGAAGGAGGGTGAAACACCTTAGGACTGATAATGGGTTAGAGTATGTGAATGAGGAGTTTCAGAATTTCTGTAGGGAGAGGGGAATCACTAGGCATAGGACAGTTGCTTCTACTCCACAGCAAAACGGGGTAGCAGAGAGGATGAATAGGACACTTCTAGAAAGGGTAAGATGCATGCTAATCAGTGCAAAACTACCTAAGAGTTTCTGGGGTGAAGCTGTCACCACTGCAGCTTATGTGATTAATAAGTCTCCCTCCTCAGCCATAGGATTCAAGGTTCCAGATGAAGTTTGGTATGGGAAAGTACCTAATTACTCACATTTAAGGATATTTGGATGCTTGGCCTTTGCTCACATCAAGCAAGACAAATTAGAACCTAGAGCTCTAAGGTGTATTTTCATTGGCTATCCTCCTGGAGTTAAAGGGTATAAGCTATGGTGTCTTGAAGAAGGCCATCAAAAGTGCTTTATAAGTAGGGATGTAGTGTTCAGAGAGTCTACTATGGGATATAAATCAAGCAGTAATGATAGTGATGACTCAAGTGATCAAGACAGGGAAACACTTGAAGCTGAAGTGGATCAAGCTGAGGTGGAGCCTGCAGGAACTGAGGACACTCAAGCTGAGGTGGAGTCTGATCATGAAGGAGGTGAACAACATCCAGAGGAACCTGATCCAGAGACTGAGAATGAAGGAGCTCAAGGGGAGAATCTCAGGAACTATCATCTTGCAAGAGATAGACAGAGAAGGCAGGTGTACCCCCCAGTTAGATTTGGACAAGCTGATATCATTTCATATGCATTGACAGTAGCAGAAGACTTGGAATCAGATGAACCTGATAATTATAAGAATGCTATGAGGTCAAAAGAAAGCAGGAAATGGCAGGAAGCTATGCAGGAGGAAATAAATTCTTTAGAAAAGAATAAGACTTGGACTCTTGTAACAAAGCCAAAGGGGCAGAAGATCATAGGGTGTAAATGGATCTTCAAAAGGAAATTAGAGGTGCACAACTCAGAAAAGATCAGATATAAGGCAAGATTGGTGGCAAAAGGGTACACACAAAGAGAGGGAATAGACTACAATGAAGTGTTCTCTCCAGTTGTGAAGCACTCATCCATCAGAATTCTTCTAGCTTTGGTAACTCAGTTCAACATGGAACTACAGCAGATGGATGTTAAAACAGCATTCTTACATGGCAACCTTGATGAAACTCTATACATGAGTCAACCAGAGGGCTTCATAAGACAAGGAGAAGAGGACAAAGTCTGCTTACTACAAAGGTCCTTATATGGACTTAAGCAAAGTCCTAGGCAGTGGTATAGACACTTCAATAAGTACATGCTGAGTATAAGACTGAGCAGGTGTAGTTATGATGACTGTGTTTACTTGGAAAAGGAAGGAAAGCTTATTCATACATATCTCCTACTATATGTAGATGATATGTTGATTGCCAGTAAAGATATGTTTAGGATTGAAGCACTGAAAGAGAAACTCAGAGCCAACTATGACATGAAGGATTTAGGTGAAGCAAGGAGGATTCTTGGAATGGACATTAAGAGAGATAGAGTAACAGGAAGGTTATTCTTAACTCAGTCAGATTATATGGGCAAAGTTTTGAAGAGGTTCAACATGCAGCTAGCAAAAGAAGTAAAGACACCACTCAGCTCACAGTTTCAGTTATCTGCAGATCAGAAACCTAGCACTAAGGAGGAGATCATACACATGGAAAGGATTCCTTATGCAAGTGCAGTAGGAAGCCTTATGTATTCAATGGTGTGTAGCAGACCTGATTTGGCATTTGCAATGAGTGTGGTTAGCAGGTACATGGCTGATCCGGGTAAGAGCCATTGGGAAGCTGTAAAATGGATCCTTAGATATGTGGTTGGAACAAGAGATTATGGTCTATCTTTTCAGCAGCAGATTGAGAAGTGGACAGAACCAGTTAAGGGATATGTTGACTCAGATTTTGCAGGCAATAAGGATACTAGGAAGAGTCTTACAGGTTACATCTTTACTATGTATGGTACAGCAATAGCTTGGAAAGCAATTCAGCAGCAGGTGGTGGCTTTATCTACAACAGAGGCAGAATATATAGCCATGACAGAAGCAGTGAAAGAATCAGTTTGGATCAGAGGCATTCTAGGGGAAATGGGAGTAAATCAGACCAAAGTAGACATCCTTTGTGATAATCAGAGTGCTCTGCACCTCATTAAACATCAAGTCTTTCATGAAAGATCAAAACATATAGATGTTAGATTGCATTTTGTGAGGGATATGGTGGATAAAGGAGTGATAGAGCCTAAGAAAGTAGACACTGAGGAGAATGCTGCTGACATGCTCACTAAAGTAGTGCCTTGGTCTAAATTTAGTCATTGCATGAACTTGGTAAGAGTTCAGCAGTGGTAATTTCGTTTTTAAAATTTTTTGACTAATAGACAACACTTCTAGAAGTGTTGTTGTTTGCTGTTGTGTTTTGCAGGTACAATTTCTGACTAAAGGTGGAGATTTTGTGAGTGGTTTATTCAGAAATAATACAAGGAGTACAGAACCGGATTCGGGGTGTCAAGAACCGGGCTAAAAACAGCTGAACCGATCGTGTCAAGTTGCAGCGGTCCAGGGTGGTTATTTTCTGTTAGGGTTTCTGGCGGAGCTTCAGATTTTGCAACAGAAATTCGACCTTATCCAATGAGCGGTTGCTGAAATTGATTGAGGGCTTCTACTATATATAGTGTTAGCTATGTTCAGTTGTTGGATCGTGATTTAATTCATTAGCATTAGAGAATTGAGTTGAGATTAGGGTTCGTGTTCTTGCGATAGAAACCCTAATTTGCGCGTGAGTTCGATTTGCTGTAATTGTACATTGTTTCTGAGTGATATAGCTTGCGATCTCTTCGCCGTGGATGTAGGTACGATCTAATCGGCCGAACCACGTAAAAATCTCGTGTGCTTTGCGTTCATTTCTCGTTTTTTGATTTGTTATTGCATGTGTTCTTGCATGCAAGTTCTTGAGCTGATTTTCTGAGAATTGGGAGTGGTTTGATTGTTGCTCGGGATTGAGATTCAAACCTTACAACCTTTATTGATGATTTTTCACGTTACGGATATATCTATTTGCTTATTGAAAAATCTCAATCGGTGAACAAATTAGAAGTGTTCATTGATGAGGTTGAAAGACAATTAGATAGAAAGGTGAAAATTGTCGGATCAGATAGAGGTGGTGAATATTATAGAAGGTATGATGAAAGTGGACAGTGTCCAGGTCCATTTGCTAAATTTATTGAAAAGCGTTGTATTGTGGCTCAATACACAATGCCAGAAACACCAGAACAGAATGGTGTTGCTGAAAGGTGTAATCGTACTTTAATGGATATGGTTAGAAGTATGTTAAGTTACTCATCTTTACCCTTATCGTTGTGGATGAATGCCTTGAAAACTGCCACTTATTTGTTAAATAGGGTTCCTAGTAAGGCAGTTCCTAAGACTCATTTTGAATTGTGGACAGGAAGGAAACCTAGTTTAAGACACCTGCACATTTGGGGTTGTCCGGCAGAAGTAAAGATTTATAATCCACATGAAAAGAAACTGGATTCAAGATCAACCACTGGATTCTTCATTGGTTATCCAGAAAAATCAAAGGGGTATAGATTTTATTGTCCTAACCATAGTACGAGAATAGTTGAAACTGGAAATGCCAGATTCATTGAAAGTGGTGACGTTAGTGGGAGTGCAGAACCACGAAATGTGGAAATTCGAGAATTAAGGGTTGAGATTCCTCTCCCGAAAACTTCCACTCATGTTGTTGTTCCCAGGATTACTCAGAATTTTACCAATTTGCAAGAACAACAAATAAATGCTGAAGCTCGCAATAATGAAATTGTCACAAATGAATCTGTAACAAATGAACCACAAGAAATAGTATTAAGAAGGTCTGAAAGACAAAGAAGACCTGCTATACCTGATGATTATTTGGTTTATCTACAAGAGTCAGAATTTGACCTTGGAATTGATGAAGATCCAGTTTCATTTTCACAAGCCATGGAGAGTGAAATTTCTTCCAAGTGGTTAGAGGCCATGAAAGATGAGATGAAATCAATGGCTCAAAACGAGGTCTGGGAATTGATTGAGTTGCCTGAAGGCTGTAAAAGAGTCGGATGTAAGTGGGTCTTCAAGACCAAGCATGACTCTAATGGTAACATTGAACGACATAAAGCTAGACTCGTTGCCAAAGGTTTTACTCAGAAAGATGGCGTTGACTACGAAGAGACGTTTTCTCTAGTTTCTAAGAAGGATTCTCTTAGAATTGTCTTGACATTGGTGGCTCATTATGATTTAGAGCTACACCAAATGGATATGAAAACCGCCTTTCTAAATGGAGATTTAGATAAAGACGTCTACATGGTTCAACCAGAAGGGTTTGTAGTTGAAGGAAAGGAAAATATGGTGTGTAAATTAAAGAAGTCGATATACGGACTTAAACAAGCTTCCCGGCAATGGTACCTTAAGTTTAATAACACCATCACATCATTTGGTTTTAAAGAAAACACTGTTGATCGGTGTATATATCAAAAGATCAGTGGGAGCTCGTTTATTATTTTGGTCCTATATATTGACGATATTTTGCTTGCTGCTAATGATCTTGGCCTATTACATGAGACCAAGAAATTTCTTTCGAAGAACTTTGAAATGAAAGATATGGGTGAGGCATCCTATGTGATTGGAATTGAAATAATTCGTGATAGATCACAAGGTTTGTTAGGATTGTCTCAGAAAACATATATTAATAAAGTTCTAGAAAGATTTAAGATGGAAAAATGCTCTGCAAGTGTCGTGCCAATTCAGAAAGGAGATAAATTGAGCCTTAAGCAATGCCCAATGAATGAATTGGAACGACAAGGAATGGAGCGGATTCCATATGCTTCCGTTGTTGGTAGTTTAATGTATGCGCAAACATGTACCAGACCGGACATTAGTTTTGCGGTTGGGATGTTGGGCAGATATCAAAGCAATCCTGGAATGGATCATTGGAGAGCTGCAAAGAAAATATTACGATACTTGCAAGGAACAAAAGATCATATGCTCACTTATAGAAGATCTGATCACCTTGAGGTGATTGGATACTCAGATTCAGATTATGCTGGCTGTGTTGATACTAGAAAATCAACATTTGGCTATTTGTTCCTTTTGGCTGGGGGAGCAATATCATGGAAAAGTGTCAAGCAGACTGTCGTCGCTGCATCCACTATGGAAGCTGAATTTGTGGCATGCTTCGAGGCCACTATTCATGGATTATGGCTGTGGAACTTTATTTCAGGACTTGGAATTGTTGACAATATTGCCAAACCGCTGAAAATTTATTGTGATAATACCGCAACAATCTTCTTTTCTAAGAACGACAAGTATTCAAGAGGTGCTAAACACATGGAACTGAAATATTTTGCCGTTAAAGAAGAAGTTCAGAAACAAAGAGTGTCAATCGAACACATTAGCACAAATTACATGGTTGCGGATCCATTAACGAAGGGGCTATCACCAAAGAGTTTTGAATCTCATGTGAACAACATGGGACTTAGTGAAAACCTATATTAGCGTTATGAATGTTCTTATATACATTATGTTTTGACACCTTGAGCTCAACTTATTGTTTTTGATATGAATGAATCTTGTTTTGTTATTATGATTATTGTATATACATGAAGGTTTTACGTGACTAAACAAGATCGATGTCTTTTAAGACATAATTATGGGACCATTATGGTATAAATCTCGTTAAAGGTTACCTTGAGTATGGATCTACTACTGTGATACATAGAAGGAACTGTGTGATTTTACAACATAGAACCGCTATGATCCATATTGGTTTTATACTTGATGGTAATATAATGAATTGACCAATTAAGAGGGGTCTATCTAAACTATGCACGTTATGTTTTATTAATAAACCATAATGGATTATCATATGGACCAAGTGGGAGAATGTTAGTTTCGTATAATTGTGGCCCATGTGAATTAATGAGTTTAGTAATAAGTAAGGTAAATTCCTAAATGGTTAATTAAAGTAAATATTCTTGATTTACTACATTGATGGTATGTACTAAAAATAGGGATATGGTCCTCTCTCTCCCCATATATTAAAATACGACTCATTAAGTATATGCATTTATAAAATAAATCGATTAATTCATAATTCATAATTTTAATGTCATAGATCTTAGAACAACATGATTTTCACATAATCTACAGTAAGGATTGATAAATACCTAGGTCCATGAAATCTTTGATGAAGATGAGTAGCCCTTGATGAGAATAAAGTTTCTCACTCTTGCCCCTTTACCGTAACTCTTTTCTTGATGGTGAGAAAAAGATACGCACTCACTATATATTACCTTGGAAGCATATATGTAGTTGTTATATCTTCACCTGAAATTGCAAGAAAAGTTCTGCAAGAACATGACCAAGCCTTTTGTGGCCGAACCACTGTGGTTGCTGCTGAGGCACACGATTACTACAAGAAGTCGATGGGCTTTATTCCTGTTGCAAACCAATTTCGAAAACTACGAAAAATATGCAAAGAGCATTTGTTCTCAAAGCATAGGCTTGATGAGAGCCAAGGGCTTCGAAGGGAGAAGTTGCAGAAACTGTGTGAGTACGTGAATGAATGCTCTTCCACGGGCCGGGCTTTGAACCTTGCCAAAGCTATGTTCCTAACGAGTCTTAATCTCATGACTAGCACACTTTTATCTGTTGATTTTGCTAGCTTTGATTCCTTAGATGTTGCTGAGGATTGGAAGGAAACTGTCGAGGTTTCGATGAAGAATTTGGGTGCTCCGAATCTTGCTAATATTTTCCCACTTCTTAAGCCTATGAATCCACAAGGGATTAAGAGAGAATTAGGGTTTTACTTGGGGAAATTGCTAAATACATTTGATGATATAATTAGAAAGAGATTGCAAGAAAGAGGGACAGCTCCAAGGAGAAATGATTTGCTAGAAACTCTTGTTGATCTCATGGAGGGAAGTGAGTACGATGTGAGCATAGACGATATAAAATATTTATTTACGGTAAGATTGCAATTAATCTTGTAAGAGTTAATTTCAATTTTTGTCTCGTATATGTGTTCCTTTCCCTACTCTTTTACTATATATACATTGCAAAAATTGAGTGATTCACTCTAGTTCATGTTTGCTTGTTAAGACTTGATTCTTGCCGGATCAGACACAACAAGAAGCACAGTTGAATGGGCAATGACAGAACAACTACTTAATCCTGAGAAAATGGCTAAGGCGAGGAACGAGCTAAGAACTATGATCGGAGATAACAAGCAAGTGGAAGAATCCGACATATCCAAACTCCCATACTTGCAAGCTTTGATAAAAGAAACCTTACGACTCCACCCAGCTGCCACACTCTTAGTTCCTCGCAAGGCAGATTATGAAGTTGTGATCAATGGTTATACAATCCCTAAAGACGCACAAATACTTGTTAATGTTTGGGCTATGGGGAGATATTCAACCATATGGCCAAATCCTAACTTATTTGAGCCTGAAAGATTCCTAAATAGCAAAATAGACTTCAAGGGCCATGATTTCGAACTTATTCCCTTCGACTCAGGAAGAAGAAATTGCCCCGGCATGCCATTGGCTGATCGAATGATTCATCTTACAGTGGCGTCTTTAGTTCAAAACTTTGATTGGAAACTTGAACCCGGAACCAGAAGAAGTGGACACAACTGAGATCTTTGGGATTGCATCACGTATGCAAGGCAATTCCCCTCATGGCCATTCCAATCAAGGTGTGAATATTATTGTTAGGAATTAATCCAAATTCCCAAAAGACTCCAAGATTCAACCAAAACAAGAAATGAAAACTTGCAAGGATCACACACTCTAATCTAATAATTAAAACTCAAGCACACAAGATATATGTGGTTCGGCTTAAAGCCTACATCCACGGGAACAACGGGGAGGGATGATCTTATTCAAAACAGAAGAAAAACCAATACAAAACACTCTGCAAATCTGCAGCACAATCGCTCAATATGAATGAACACACTCTCTTCTCTGAAGTATATCTCTCAATGCTATCTATTTCAATCTAATCTAACTACATCCCATTATAGCCATATATATAGGCTTTACAATGAAAGAAAAACCAGATCAAACGGATAAGAAATGAGATCTGTGGAAGATCTTGAAGATCGCCCCCTTAGCACTCTGTTTCAGCTCCTTCTGCAAAAATAACTGAATTAACCGCCGAGTCAGGCCACGTGTCGGCTTCCCATTTGCCCGCAAGACTTAAGCTTTTAATTCCCAAAAACGTTTCACGCTTCTATTAGTGGATTAGCAACTTTGCAGATGAAAGAGAAACACAACTTCAGTGTAAAATGAGAAGTGCGTTTTTATAAGGAAAAATGCGCTTATACAGTTTCTCAGCACTTTGAATGCATCATCCTTCCACAACACTTTAGTTCCAATTTGACAACACTTATAAAAGCGTTGTCTTTCTGCCTTAACCAAAATTCTATGATTTTATGTGAACTTAGTGTTCAGCTTGCAGCTTAGGTTCCAGCCATATACTTCACAATCTCCACCTTATGGCTGAACCCCCATGTTGCTCTAACTTCCAGCTATTTGACTGAGCTTGTTTCTCCCTTTCTCCTCAAACCAACAAGTTCCAAACAAAACTCAAACTTTGCTGTAGGTAATGCCTTAGTAAACACATCTGCAAGGTTCTCTTCAGTAGCTATTTTGTTGACTCTAACTTCACCTTGCTCTACCTTGTCCCTGATAAAATAGAGCTTAACATCTATATGTTTGGTCCTCTCATGATAGCTGTGATGTTTAGTCAAATGTATGGCACTATTGTTGTCACAATGTATAGCAACACTTTTCTGCCTCAGCCCAAACTCCTTTAGGACCCCCTTGAGCCATATTGCCTCCTTCACAGCCTCAGTGATAGCTACAAATTCTGCTTTTGTGGTTGAGAGAGCCACTATGGATTGATGCATGGCCTTCCAACTCACTGCTGTACCAAATAGGGTGAACACATATCCTGATAAAGACTTTCTTGTGTCCAAGTTAGCTGCAAAATCTGCATCCACATAGCCCACTATAGGTGCTGCTAATTCTGAAACCTTCCTAAAACTTAAACCATTGTCCACTGGGCCATTCAAATATCTGATCACACCCTTGACAACTTCCCAATGCTCTTGCCCTGGATTTGACATATACCTGCTAATCACACTCATGGCAAAAGCAAGATCTGGCCTACAACATACCATTACATACATTAAGCTTCCAACAGCACTAGCATATGGGATCTTAACCATTCTGTCCACTTCTTCTTGTGTGTGAGGTTCTTGCTCCTTGGACAGCTTAATACTTTGACTTATAGGTATACTTGCAACTTTAGCTTGATTCATTTGATACCTAATTAAGACATTCTTCAAGTAATCAACCAATTCCAGAAAACACTTCACCATTCTTCTCATCTCTTATTATGTCCATCCCAAGCATCCTCTTAGCTGCTCCAAGGTCTTTCATCTCAAACTCTGTCTTCAGCATAGACTTAACTTCAAGCAAAGATTCATTAGAAGTACTAGCAAGCAACATATCATCAACATATAATAGAAGATAAGTATGAGAATTGTAGTCATGCTTTAAGTAAACACAATGATCAAACTTGCTTCTAGAGAATCCTGCCTTAATCATGAAATGATCAAACCTTAGATACCATTGCCTTGGAGATTGCTTGAGACCATACAATGATTTCCTGAGCAAGCATGCTTTGTTCTCCCTGTCATTGACATGAAGTTCTTCTGGAATCACCATATAAATCCTCTCCTTTAACTGTCTATGGAGAAATGCTGTTGTAACATCCATTTGATGAAGATACATGTTGAATTGATCTACCATGGCTAGCAATATCCTTATAGAGCAGTGTTTAACCACAGGTGAAAAAATCTCAGTGTAATCCACCCCTTCTTTCTGAGTAAAGCCCTTTGCCACCAACCTAGCCTTGAACCTGATTTTGTTGCCCTTTGCTACCTCCACTTTCCTCCTGAAAATCCACTTGCAGCCAACTAACTTTTGCTTATGAGGTTTATCAACAATTTCCCATGTTTTATTCTTATCTACAAGCCATTGTTCCTTCTGTGATCCAGTTTTAGCTTCTTTGTAGGTAGCAGGCTCAGCACTTTCAAGCTCTTGAGCAGTAAGAAGAGCAAATGAAACTGTATCAGTATAACCAAATCTTTCTGGAGGTTTGATTGGTCTCCTTGATCTGTCCCTAACCAGCTGATAGTTTGCTAGCTGATTATCCACATCATCATGATCAGATTCACCAGTCTCATCTTCTCCTTCTGAGCTTGAGCTTTCCTCCATGTTCTAATTGATGACTAGAGGCTCCACCTCAAGCTGAGATCCCTGTGATGATGATGGAGCTGCTGTGATTCTTGCTCCCCTTTCTTAAGTGGCATTTTGCTTTCATCAAACACAACATTCTTGCTTATCAAGCACTTTTGGTATTCCTTTTCAAAAAACCATAACCTATAGCCCTTAAAACCTTTAGGATATCCCAGAAATACACACTTAAAAGCTCTTGGCTCTAACTTATCCTGAGTTACATGAGCATAGGCCATGCAGCCAAAGATTCTTAGGTTGTTGTAGTCTGCAGGAGCTCCACTCCACCTTTCCTCAGGAGTCTTGAAGTAAATGGCTGAGGAAGGACTCCTATTGATCAAGTAGACTGCAGCTGCCACAACTTCACCCCAAAAACAATTTGCTAGACCTGAACTTATAAGCATACACCTTACCTTTTTCAAGATAGTTTGGTTCATTCTTTCAGCAAGACCATTTTGATGTGGTATGCCTGGGACAGTCTTGTGCCTCAAAATCCCCTTCTTTCTGCAAAAACCATTGAATTCCTCAGAGGTAAACTCCAAGCCATTATCTGTTTTGAGACATTTCAGCTTCTTCCCTGATAAGTTCTCAACCTCAGACAACCACTCCTTGAAGGTGATGAAAGCTTGATCCTTTGATTTCAGAATGTAGACCCACACCTTCCTTAAGTAATCATATATTAATGACATGAAATATCTTCCTCCACTCCTAGTTTGAGTTCTTGAAGGCCCCCAAAGATTTGAATGTACATACTCCAATGGTCCCTTTGAGAGATGCTTCCCTTTCTTGAATGGTAGCTTCCTGTTCTTACCAAGAACACATGAGTCACAGAAATCCATCTTGCTTATCTTGTCTCTTCCAAATACCTGTTACTTGGTAAGTTCCAGAAGTCCCTTTTCACTCCTATGCCCCAATCTCCTATGCCACAATAGAGTTCTATCCATCTCCTGAGCTGAGTTAAGATTTCCAACACAGACTTCACCTTGGAGGAAATAGAGCTCATTCCTCTTGGTACCTTGCATCACTTTTCTGTCTCCTTTTGACACTGTAAGTGTTCTAGCTTCTGAGTGGAATTTGTAACCTTGAGTGTCAAGCATTCCTAGTGATATTAGATTCCTTTTTAGCTCTGGTACATACCTTACATTCTGAAGAATCCTAATCACTCCATCAAACATTCTAAGTGCCACAGAACCAGTTCCCTTTACCTTGCAACTATAATCATTCCCTAGCATGACAATTCCTCCATCTGCTAAATTAAGTTCTTGGAAGGAATGTGATGGCTAGAACTTCAGCTGACTCATAGCCTGAATTGGAGTTTGTTGCTTCTGTAGTTTGATTAGCTTGATTTGATGGAGCCTTTCCCTTGTTCTTCAGAAACTGCTTGTACTTGAGACAATCCTTCTTGTGATGTCCAGGTTTGTGGCAATGAAAACACCTGTTTTGCTCCACATCATCATTTGAGGTTTGATTGGAGTCAGGCTTCTTTTCTTAATTCTGCTTAGGTGGCTTCTTCTGAAACTTCTTCTTGCCTTGCTTGATTGCTAACCCTTCTGCCTCAGACTTTGACTTACCTTCTGAGTTCTTGGAGAGTTCCTTAGTTTTGAGAGCAGCCACCACTTCTTCTAAAGTGATCTCATGTTGCCTACCATACAATATGGAGTCTATGAAGTGTTAATAGCTCCTAGGAAGAGCGCTCAACAGCATGAGTGCTTTGTCTTCTTCCATCAAGTTGATGTCTATATCCTCCAAATCATCCAAGACTTTGTTGAACTCTTCAAGCTGGTCCAAGATAGGCTTATCCTCCATCATTTTGAAGGCATATAACCTTTTCTTCATATAGAGTCTATTGGCAATAGTCTTAACCATATAAAGACTCTCCAATTTCTACCATATAGCCATGGCAGTAGTCTCCTTGGCCATTTCTCTCAGAACTTTGTCCCCAAGGCTAAGAATAAGAGTGCTATGAGCCTTTTAAAAGATTAATGACTTTTCTTCTATCCTCATAGCCTCTGGAATTGCGCCCTCTCCCTGCAATGCAAGAGCTAATCCCTGCTGCACAAGAAGGGCCTTGATTTTGATCCTCCATAAGCCAAAATCTCCCTTGCCATTGAAACTTCAATATCAAATCTGGTGGTTGACATCTTTCTCCGGCGTGGTAGCTTCCCACAGAGGGCTCCAAATTGTGAGGAATTAATCCAAATTCCCAAAAGACTCCAAGATTCAACCAAAGCAAGAAATGAAAACTTGCAAGGATCACACTCTCTAATCTAAGAATTAAAACTCAAGCACACAAGATATACATGGTTCGGCTTAAAGCCTACATCCACGGCAACAACAGGGAGAGATGATCTTATTCAAAACAGAAGCAAAACCAATACAAAACACTCTGCAAATCTGCAGCACAATCACTCAATATTAATGAACACACTCTCTTCTCTGAAGTGTATCTCTTAATGCTATCTATCTCAATTTGATCTAATGACATCCCATTATAGCCATATATATATAGGCTTTACAATGAAAGAAAAATCAGATCAAACGGATCAGAAATGAGATATGTGGAAGATCTTGAAGATCGCCCCCTTAGCACTCTGTTTCAGCTCCTTCTGCAAAAATAACTGAATTAACCACCGAGCCATGCCACATGTTGGCTTCCCATTTGCCCGAAAGACTTAAGCTTTTAATTCAAAAAAACGTTTCACGCTTCTATTAGTGGAATATCAACCTTGCAGATGAAAGAGAAACACAACTTCAGTGTAAAATGAGAAGTGCATTTTTATAAGTAAAAATGCGCTTATACTGTTTCTCAACACTTTGAATGAATCTGCCTTCCACAACACTTTAGTTCCAATTTGACAACACTTATAAAAGCGTTGTCTTTCTACCTTAACCAAAATTCTATGATTTTATGTGAACTTAGTGTTCAGCTTGCAGCTTAGGTTCCAGCCATATACTTCACAATTATTATTGGTGTTATTGCAATTCTAGTTCTCTAATCATTTGACAGTTCAAATTTAGCTTTGTCTAAGTCGAATTTTGCAATAAAATTTTGGAATGGCTTAAATTCAAGAGGGGCCCTGCAGGAATGGTCCTTGACCGAAAACAGCCCCATGGTTTCTGAAACAGCCCAAAAAAATTTAATAATGGCCCTATCCGTTATCTTTATGGACGAAAAACGTTAAGTAAACTTTTGGGGGGAATTTTTTTTCCCAAATCAATTTTCCTGGTTTTCCCTACCAAAATTCACACCAAACTTCCACCAAACATATCCTATTTATATAAAACACCAAGAACTCAAGAAAACATTCTGCAAATCAAATCCACCACATAAATAAGACAAAAAAAAAAAAAAAGATAGAAATCTGAAATCAAGAAGAGAAAGTTCATCTACTCATTCATACACTTCAGGCACAAAATGTTGCAATTGTGGGAAGTTTGCTCGAGTTCGAGTTTCCAGGTAACTAGGAAGTGAAGGTTGCCGATTTCAGAATTGCCCCAATTCTTTGTCAGAGAAATGATGTAATTTTTTTGAATGGATTGACTAACCAGCGCGATTCTTCACCATCGCGATTTTACTTACACTCAGACTTCGGTGTTCTTGCTTCGAACTTCAGCAAATGGGCCTGCTAGCGATTCAGTCTTTGGTGTACTTCAGAATTTGCATGCGATTTGTGGAATTTGGGATGCGATCTGGGGAATTAGTGGTGTGATTTGGGGAAATTGTGGTGCGATTTTGGGGGTACGATTAGGGTTCTAACTGAATTTGGGGATTTTGACCCCACTTGGGCTGATCCTCTTGATTTAACGGACACGTGCTTATCAAGTGACTTTGTCCCGTTAGTTTATTACGACAGTTTTGTATTAGGCCTAATTTGATTGACCGTGGGCCACATTTGGCCAGGGCCCTATCCTAGAGGGCCATTCTTGAATTTAAGCCTTTTGGAATCATCAAACAGTCGCAAATTTTGCACTAAAGTTCTTGGAAATTAAAAAATTTGTGCCGAAAGTTTAGACATGCACCACATGTTTCCAATTGACTTTAATTAATATCTAACTAGCAGTGCACCTGCGCGTTGCGCGGTAGATCATCTCATACAATGCATATATAGATACATATATTTATACATTATTAAACAGATGAATAAACCTATAGTGAAATATGTCCATATGATGTACGCAAATTTCAATCAAATAAGTCAACACAAATTATGAAATTTGAGAGGCACGACATAAGCTGTTATCGATATATTCGAGCCATGAGATAAAAGAAGTTGACAAATCTAAACACATAAAAAACACAAATTCTTCAAACACTATATTAAATTCAAAAGAGTTACTAACAAATCCATTGCGTAAACAATAAGATCTACAAATTTTGAAAGACTTCTTTGTATACAACATTCTTAGTTGAACGAACATGCAGATTATCCATATCATGAAGCAAAATCCTCAAACCATCAGGCCTCATGACATGTGAAACTGCTACATATAGTTGGTCATGACTGAACACAGGTTTCTTCAACAGAAAACCAACATGAGAGAGTGATTGCCCCTGACTCTTATTAATTGGCATTGCATACGATACAATCAAAGGGAGCTGTCTTCTTTGAAACTTAAATGACAATCAATTTAAACTTATAAGATTCACTGCTATATTTGATTTGAATAGGACCAAAATTCAGAATACCGTTTTATAGTTATGGGAACTAAATTGCAATTTGCACAATGATTAGGGTTCTATTCAAATGTATAGTGTGTTTTAATTTTAGATTGAAGCTAATAAGAATTGCATGCTCTACTTTACGTATGGCCAGACAAGAATGTGTGTGATTATTTGGTGAAGAATTGTGTTCACAAAAAAAGTACTTATGGATAAGTTTTAATTCGTTATTTTATAGCGATTTTATGGTGAAGATTACTTTTGCTCACAAATTTTTTTTTTCAGATATTAAGTTTGGCAAAATATTTTGTGCACTTGGGTGCATGTGCAATCGGTCAACGCGTACCCACACGCGGTCAACGCGCTCCCACGCGCCTGGTGGACACGCTCAAGCCCACCAAAATTCGCTCCAGATAATGTTACCTTGATTTTATATTCGTGTTACCTTCATGTTATGTTAGTGTTACCTTCATGAAGGTAACACTGACATAACATGAAGATCAGTCTAACATAACATGAAGGTATGCATGTTATCTGCATGTTATGTTTGTCTGACCATTGTGTTATTTTAGTTCAATGGTTTTGAACTAAGGGTATGAAATCTGGAAATGAAGGTCATACTAACATAACACGAAGGTAACACTAACATAACATGAAGGTAACGACCGAAACACGTGAAAAAGTAAAGAGGCGCGGGCTAGACCGACCCACGTGTGGCCCGGGTGCACGGATCTCAAATCCATATACCTGGTGCACAGGAGACTGACTCATTTTATAGTGGGTGTTTTAGCAAAGTGTCAATATTCTCCTATAAAAACGTTTTAAGGTAAAAAGAGAAAAGGGTAAGCTGTCAAAGTCACGTGTTTTAAGGCAAAAACTTATATCAGATACGTGAGCGGCCTGATTGTACGGATCTCAGATCCGTAAAACTGGTGTACAGGAGAATCACTCATTAAGTTTTAACTTGTTTTGTGGCTATTATATGGTGATGAATTATGATCACAAAAAAAGTCTTTCTAGATAAGTTTTAAGCTTGTGACAAATTATAAAACATCTCGCAAAAACTCATATGAGACCGTCTCACGAATCCCCTTCTGTGAGACGGATCTTTTTGACCGGCTTTGACCCAGCCCATACCATACCTAAAACCCCAGCCCACACCTCATAGTCAAAGCCCAAACCATAGCTCATATGAGAGATTTGTCAAAGCCCATAGCTGGAAAATCGTCGCACAAGCAAGCTTAGATGAGAACCGTCGCACAGCCAAGCTTAGTGGAGAACCGTCGCACCATACACCGTCACCACCTTCACCACCTTCATCGTCTCGTCGACCATCCTTTTTCTCTGTGAAATAACAGTAAGTTGTGCTATATCAGTTATGGTTTTTTAGTTTGATTTTATTCATCTTAGATGCAATTTTATGGGGTTGTTGAGTTATGGTGTTTCCTGTTAAAATTATGGAATCATGCAAACATGGTTTTCTTTGCTAAAAACAATGTAAGGATGCAAACATGGTTTTGTTTGCTGATTTTCATTGTATTTTACTTCAGTGTTGAGATGAATTTGCTTATGGTTAGTTCCTGGAATCATGATTTGTTCTTGAAGTTTTTGATAGGTATTGTTGTTCGAATTTAGTGGTGTTAATGGGTTTAAGGTTTCTTGCATTCATCTCTTTTCTGTGTTTCAGAATGAGATTAAGTTTCTGAAACTGTTTTTGTTGAAATTGTAATTTGCTTAGGTCGAAATTGTTTGTTGAAGTTATTATGGGGAAGAAAGCTATCATTGTTTATTCAATTAATGAATTAAAGGAAGGACGTCGGAGAGGGAGTTTTGAGACAAAGGAAGTTGCAGAAACAAAGAGTATCAATAGAAAAGAGTTGAAAGAAGAAAAAGGAGAGATCCGCGATTAAAAAAAGAAAGAAAGATAAGTGTTGAAGATCAAGAAGAAAGAATTGAAAAGAGGGTGAAAAAAAGGTGTTGAGAAGAAGAAATGTGTGGAGAAAGCAGTTGAGAAGAAGAAAGGTGTGGAGAAAGCAGTTGAGAGGTATGCTTTTTTAATATATAAGTATGTCTTTTTAATATATAAGTATGTCTTTTAAAACATGTGAGCATGTGTTTTCAGTTTATGTATGCTGCTGAATATATTCTACAAATTGAATCTTACGGAATGCAAGTTATTAATTCCATGAATTGTGGTTTTAAATAGATCTGACATTTTGTAAAATCTAAAAGATGATGCAAAACATACTGATTAATACTCATTTTCAGAATCAATACTATTCAGAATAAAAGACATACTTATATGCCTAAAAGACATACTTGAACCAAAACAATATAAAGCAATGCATACTGATTTCAAGAATAAATATTTTTGATCCAAAAAGTCATATTTATGTCCCTAAAAGGCATACTTGGACCAAAAAAATATGAGGCAGTGTATACTGATAACAAGAATAAATATTTATGTGCATAAGAGAAAAACATTTGTGCATAGAAGACATAATTTGAACAAACAAACTTGAAATAATAAAATGAGAACCAATACTTATGCACATAAAAGACATACTTATTTGTATGAAAGACATAATTGAACAAAAAATATGAGATAGGGAGTATATAACAAGCAGTTATGGAAGAAAAATCATATTTTGATCTCTAGAAGTCCAAATTCGAATATTCTTGTCTTGTTGGAAAGCTAAGAGAGAGTTCTAGCCCTTTTATGTTGAAAGTTTTCTTCAATTCAGCCTCCAAGAAAGCAGAATATCACATGAAGCTGAAAGTCGTGCAAGAATGTCCTGATTTTCATCTTATCATGATTCCAGTAAATTGTGCATAACTTGGTGTAGAAAACTGATCTTGTGCTGAAAGTAGAGTCATTGGATAGCTAACGTCAAGGGCTACAACTTTCGTGGAGACATAAAAGTCAAATTTGAGCTCAAAATAGGTCAAAAATAGTCTGGAAGTCATAAAATGAGTGAAGTCGGGTCTCAATGCATGAGCTCAGTAAAACAGCGAAATTCGAAGTATTGACCCGACCCGGGTCACCGGTAACCCGCCCGAGTCATATGTCTTATGCCCCAAATTTATGTTTGTGTGGTTTGGTATGGGCTGGGACATCCGAATCCGGCCGTGCCGCGTTCTGCTTGACCGTTTCAGATCCCATTTCGACTAAAACTCTACACCAAACCTAATTGTGAAATATAAACAATCTGCATTTTTATATATTAGTTACTGATTTCCAGAATAAATATTAGAAAAATCAATAGTTATGTGCCTAAAATCAATTCTTATGTGAAATATTATATTAAAAATCAATACTTATTATCCAAAAAATCATACTTATGTGCCTAAAAGACATACTTGGACCAAAAAACATATGAAATATAAACTCAGAACCAATACTTATGCACATAAAAGACATACTTATTCGTATAAAAGAAATACGTGGACAAAAATATGAGGCAAATTCATACTCATTTCAGAATCAATATTTCAAAATGGCGACAAAACCACTAAGCTAAAAATCAATTTTTACAAACTTGTACTAATCTCATCGATAATTCCCTCCAGAATCGAATCTCCAATCTCCATCAAAACCTCCTCTTTCTGCTGATCAAAAGCAGAATTCCAGTCTTGTTGAGAAGCTATGAAAATGGTAGTGAAGCAAATGAACAAGATTGGTTTCATCAACAGAATCTTGGCTCCATAGCCATACATTTTCACAAACAAGCTTCCATAACTCATCAGCTCCCAACATCTTCTTCAATTGCTCATCAGCCACAATGAATTGAATTCCAAACGATTCAAACCAACAAGAAATTCAAAGTAAACAATCAACATTCAGCAATTACTGCATCTCTAACTATTATCCATGAATACATTAAGAAAATTAAACTAACTGCTAATATAATCTCCACACCAAATCTCAATCCATTAAAAATCTCAACAAGTTCTTAGCCCTTTTTCTTCTCAAGGACCACTTCATCTTTTTTCTTCTTTCCACAAATCTCCACAAGTTCCGGTTTTTTCAACGAGAATTCACTTACTTTTTTGACCACATCAGCCTTCAACTCATTAACATCATGTAAGAGAATTTGTACCAAATATTCATCTCTCAACAACCGTCGTATCAATGCCTTCAAAGAATAAAACAATTAATATAAATAATAAAATTTAATTGCAGCAAAATTATACATCAATGACTAATAATTCATACCTTCTCTAAGTCCGGACTTGTATATACTTTTCCATCAAAACATTCCATGTGAGTCATGAGAAAAACACCACAATCTTGATATTTGCTATTTTTCTTTTGCCAAGTAAATTCAGTGTTCTCAAGAACACATTTCAGAACAAGATCAGCCTTTGGGTGGTTCATTTCTTCAAGAAACATGGACATTTGTTTTTGCTATATCAAAAGAAAGTATATCACTAAAAGACATAACACATACATATATACTTAAACGAATAAAATAAAAAAATTGCATACCACTTCTTCAACAGCGTAAATGTATGTTTCTGGATCCACATGTTTTCTATTGTCAAGATAATGAATTTTTAGATCCAACAAATTCAGAACAACCCCAGTGTAATGATTCTGAATCTGAATGGACACAAAAAACTAAAACAAATGCAAATACAAAAAAATAGCAAAATTAGAATATTTACATATAATAATTGAAATTGATCTTTCTTACCATGTCAAATTTATCTAAAATCACATTGTTAAAGGTGCACTACCTTTTCCAGCAATCTCTTACACCTTTTTCATTGGATTCAATCCTCACATCATCAAGAATTCTCTTCAAATAAAACTTGTCCAAAAAAACAGAAAACAATAGAGTGACAATCAATACTCATTTTCAGAATCAATACTTTTCAGAATAAAAGGCATACTTATGTCCCTAAAAGGCATACTTGAACCAAAAAAACAGAAAACAGTAGAGTGACAATCAATACTCATTTTCAGAATCAATACTTTTCAGAATAAAAGACATACTTATGTCCCTAAAAGGCATACTTGAACCAAAAAAACAGAAAACAGTAGAGTGACAATCAATACTCATTTTCAGAATCAATACTTTTCAGAATAAAAGATATACTTATATCCCTAAAAGTCATACTTGAACCAAAAAAATAAGAGGCAATGTATACTGATAACAAGAATACACATAAAAGACATACTTATGTCCCTAAAAGGCATACTTGAACCAAAAAAACAGAAAACAGTAGATTGACAATCAATACTCATTTTCAGAATCAATACTTTTCAGAATAAAAGACATACTTATGTCCCTAAAAGTCATACTTGAACAAAAAAAAAAAAAAAAAGAGACAATGTATATTGATAACAAGAATAAATATTTATGTGCATAAGAGAAAAACATTTGTGCATAGAAGACATAATTTGAACAAACAAACTTGAACAAACAAATAAGAAATAATAAAATCAGAACCAATACTTATGCACATAAAAGACATACTTATTTGTATAAAAGTCATACTTGGACAAAAAATATGAGAGATACATACTGATTTTCAGACTTGGAACAAAAAACTTATTCAATACTAAAGTGCATAAAAGCAATACATATATGCTAAAAAAACATACTTATACTAAATATGAGAAAGCTATAACACTTACACTATGTCCAGTATCAAAGAAGAAGCACTTATGTTGATTTTCCAGGCGATCTAAAACATTCAGTATCTTCGCCCATGCATCAATTACACAAGTATATATTTGTTCAAAAGCATTTAAGGAATGTACTTCTTCATATGAAATGGTAGTATTACCATTTCTGAACAGAAGCTCACTACAATAAGGAAAAAAAAACATAAGAATAGAAGAAACGAAAATAAATATATAATTTTAAAGAAATGAAAAATTAAGATTAACTTGCCTTTTCAAACTTTTTTCTGTGTGATAGAAGCAATAATCAATCACTTCTTTCTTTTCTCTTTCCACCGTAGAAAATAAAGTTATGTTCTTTTTTAGAAATGTGGAAAAGAAACCGACATCCTCCCCCAAAAGGATCATATCATCTACTTCAGTAATTGCCCCCTTGTCTTCATAATTTTTTTTCGAGCTAGATGATATAACCTTCTCAATTTTCTCATCCTTCAAATGTTCACCATCATCATCATCATCTTTGATTGGTGATGGAGTTAATAACTCAAAAGAAGGCATATCATCTAGCACCTTCTTCTTCTTCATCGCCAAGAAGTTGTCAACAATTTTGTCAATGCATTTCTGCACCTTTGGATCCTCAAAAAATTGTTGGCTATCAGAAGCAGATGAATCTGAACAAATTGGGTCAGATTCTTTTGATAATGATTTGTTCATGAACTTCATCAACGTGCTCATATGGAAATTTGAGACAATGGAGATGTCTCTCTTCAAAAGAAGTAAAGTCATTTGCACAACATCCTACAAAAAAGACACACTTGATTAGAATATGAAAGAAAGTTAAAAATAGTATATTCAAAGTCAAGTACTTATTTGCTAAACAAACATACTTATATGAACAAAAGGTATACTTATATTCAGAATCAAAATATTTTTCTGCTTAAAAGACATACTTATCTGCCTAAATGAAATACTTATACTAAATATAGAAAAATAACTTACATCTTTACATATTTCTTGTATCTTTGAAGCTGTTAGCTCGCCCTTCGGAACATTAAACTTTATTTCCTCGTCCACTTCTTCAACAATCTCTTCCTCCCTTTCTTCAGCCATCTTGTCCTCAACAACTTTCTCATCAACATGAGCAGCGTGCTCTTTCTCACCAACAGTTTTACCATCTGTAATTGGGTATGCATCAACCCATTCCCCTTGGCCATATTTTCCTGCCATTGCTTCCTCCTTCATCCTTTTTCTAAGTTTCTCAGTCGTCCAATGTTGAAGTAATGACATTGTACATGGCTCTACTTCACCTTGCCATTTCATCCGGTGGAAATAGAGAATTTGAAGACATAAAACATACCCACTTACATTCTTTTGAGATAGATTTTGATTGTAACTATCAACAACTGTACAAAGCTTCTTCAAAATGTAACTACACCAATCAAATTCACAAATTCTATCTACATCAACAATAGACTTATAAGCATTGAAGTCCACTAACCCATTTGTTGTTGGGGTCAAGAACGTAGATAGACTGTATAGTGTAAAAACTCACTTAAAATCAGCCCCACCCTCCTTGAAAGAATTCACCAGCAAGCTACCTAACCTACTAACTGGGATTTTTAAATCAATGTTCAATCGACTTAATGTCCCTAAAATAATAGACTTTTGATTTTTACCTACTTCCAATACTCTTTCGCCCGTTCTCGGCAAAAGAAATATGTCACATATGTCATTGGCCGTGACAACAAAGCTCTTTTATGTACCAATGGTCAACATTCTACTAATCCCATTAAAGTTGGAACTTAACCATTTCATCAAATTAACCGGAATATACTTACCCAACTCCAACTTTAGTAATCCACCAAAGCCTATGGACCTTACATCCTCTTTTTGCTTCTCATTCAGGCTTTGCAGAACTTAATAAACGCCTTGTGGACAACAATGGACAATAAATTCTCTACAAACAAATGAAAACAGTAACGTGATGTCAATAAAAAGATATGGCTTTACCAAAAAGACTTGAAAACAGTAAAGTCAGATTTCAGCACTTATGTGCATAATAGCCATGTGATTCAAATGCTATAAAACAAGATTGCTCAAATTGAAAGGCAAACTTGAACAAACAAATTAGAAACAGAAAAATCAGAATAAATACTTATGGGCAAAAAAAGGCATACTTGTATGCATAAAAAGCGTACTTTTGTTCATAAAAGGAATACACATACCATCGAAAGACATACATACTGAAAACACATGCTCATATGTTTTACAAGACATACTTATATAATAAAAAGACATACTTATATATTAAAAAGGCATACCTGTCAACTCCTTTCTCCACACATTTTTCTTTCTCAACACCTTTTTTAATCCTGAAAACACTGAAGTGAGAATTCAAATACTTATGTGCAGAAAAAACATACTTATATCAATAAAAAGATATGGCTTTACCAAAAAGACTTGAAAACAGTAAAGTCAGATTTCAGCACTAATTATGTGCATAAAAGATATACTTATGTGCATGAAAGTCATACTTGTACAAAAAATATGACAAAACAACAACCAAAAATAATTAAGTCCAAACTACAGAATAATTAAATATATACAAACAATAATAGCCATGTAATAAAACAAGTATGCATGCCATTTATTCGAGGTGGAGTAAGAACAAGGCAATTTCATAGTAGGAGGATTAACTGCAAGCATTCTGATTCAAGCAGCCTCTATCATCAATTATAATGGTCTTTAACTTGCCCTAATTAAGTATAAACACACACTTGGTGTTGTTGCTTTTTTTTTTTTTTTTTTCCATTTTCTTGCTTCCAAAAGGATGCCAAGCATGATTCCCTTGTCTAAAATTCGCCATATAAGTAAGTAGTACAACTCGTACTCTTACAAATCCTAGTCATCTTTTCCTGTAAAATTCTTAAATTGTCCAAGACAAATCATAGATTTCATATTCCTATACATATCTGGTGTAACACTTCTCTAATTAAGAGACCAAATTCAATTGATTTCCTAATTTGAAGGTTCAAAAATTGCCCAAACTTATTTGACAATGATATAATTAGGTCCCTACATTTTATAAGATACTTTTAGATTTTACAAAATGTCAGATCTATTTAAAACCACAATTCATGGAATTAATAACTTGCATTCTGTAAGATTCAATTTGTAGAATATATTCAGCAGCATACATAAACTGAAAACACATGCTCACATGTTTTAAAAAACATACTTATATATTAAAAAGACATACTTATATATTAAAAAAGCATACCTCTCAACTGCTTTCTCCACACAGTTCTTCTTCTCAACTGCTTTCTCCACACATTTCTTCTTCTCAACTTCTTTCTCCACACATTTTTTCTTCTCAACTGCTTTCTCCACACATTTCTTCTTCTCAACACCTTTTTCACCCTCTTTTCAATTCTTTCTTCTTGATCTTCAACACTTACCTTCCTTTTTTTTTTCATCGCGGATTTCTCATTTTTCTTCTTTCAACTCTTTTCTATTGATACTCTTTGTTTTTGCAACTTCCTTTGTCTCAAAACTCCCTCTCCGACGTCCTTCCTTTAATTCATTACTTGAATAAGCAATGATAGCTTTCTTCCCCATAATAACTTTAACAAATAATTTCGACCTAAGCAAATTAATTCAACAAAAACAGTTTCAGAAACTTAATCTCATTCTGAAAACACAGAAAAAGAGATGAATTCAAGAAACCTTAAACCCATTAACACCACTGAATTCGAACAACAATACCTATCAAAAACTTCAAGAACAAATCATGATTCCAGGAACTAACCATAAGCAAATTCATCTCAACACTGAAGTAAAATCCAATGAAAATCAGCAAACAAAACCATGTTTGCATCCTTACATTGTTTTTAGCAAAGAAAACTATGTTTGCATGATTCCATAATTTTAACAGGAAACACCATAACTCAAAAACCCCTTGAAATTGCATCTAAGATGAATAAAATCAAACTGAAAAACCCTAACTGATATAGCACTACTTACTGTTATTTCGCAGAGAAAAATGATGGCCGACGAGACGATGAAGGTGGCGAAGGTGATGATGGTGTATGGTGCGACGGTTCTCCACTAAGCTTGGCTGTGTGACGGTTCTCGTCTAAGCTTGCTTGTGCGATGATTTTCCAGCTATGTGCTTTGACAAATCTCTCATATGAGCTATGGGTTAGGCTTTGACTATGAGGTGTGGGCTGGACTTTTAGGTATGGGCTGGGCTTGAGGTATGGGCTGGGTTAAAGCGGGTCAAAAAGATTCGTCTCACGGTAGGGGATCCGTGAGACGGTCTCATATGAGTTTTTACGAAACATTTTTAGTGTTAATTTTGCACCATCTTATTATATTGTAAAAAGCGTCACCGATCTCCAACGTCAATGTGCATCTTATGCACTAAAAGAGAATATTATAGAAAATTCCCTTTTATTTAATTATAAAATAAATTTAAAAATAAAATAAAATGAAAAAGAATGAAGGAAAAACATGACGCACATGTTTGACCTGTGGAAAGTTGGCACAAAAGTGGCAGTTGAGAAATCTTGCGACAAACATTTGCATCAATGTTGGAGACTAGTTAATAAGGTTAGGAAGGAATTAATTAATTTTCACCGTCGCGATAGTGTAGTCATATACCTTTTATGATATATATATATATATATATATATACCTAACAAATGTTAAAATAAATAGAAAGATATATTTAATCTAATAATTTTTTGTTTGGATGCCACTGGAATTTTTCTAATCAATTCAAAATTTGTTTAAATATTATTAAAATTTTCAATTTATTAAAAAATATTAAATAAATTGAATTTGCTATAAATTTTTAAATATTAGTTCAAATATGCTATAATTTTATTAAACAAATAGATTTAAAAGAATAAAATACATTAGTGCCAAAAAATTCTTGAATATAATATATTATTAAAAATTAAAATTATTTAATGCTATATGACAAACCGTGTGATGCACCGGAGAAAATACGTACCAGTCTTATGTATAAATCCCCAAACTATTAATCCTAATTTAAATAAGAAAATATGCATAGAGTTTCTTCACCTTTTCATGTATGAACGACAGTTTTCTTCCCTTTTCCGCACATTAGTTTTCTCCTCATGATAGGTAGAAAATTGGTGCATTTTATTGTGAATTAAATTGTGATTTTATAATTTTTTATGTGATTGAATGCATCGTTTTCTTATGTATATATGTTTTAGAACTCCAATTACTTCATGTATTATTTTCTTGATTATATCAAGATTTTTGAAGTATTTTAGAGTTAAATGAAATAATCATGAGTCGAGATGGAATCAGACCGAAACCCAATTTAGAATTGAAGGAAAGAAGAGATGGGTTTGTAAATAAAAGAGAACCATGGGCCAAAAAGAATTACAATCCATTACCAAATATGAAGAGAATGGTGTTAAGCCTCAATCTTGGCACCAAAAGGAAGACACACTGACACACACGTCGAGAGAGATATAGAGAATTGTGTAAACGGATTCTTTCACTATAACCGTATAGGCAATTGCCTTTAAATACACAAGATTACAATAATTCTAGAAGATACAAAGAATATTCTAGAAGATACATACAAGAAAATATTCCTAACAAATTATGTAGATATGGTCATATCTCCCTTGATACGCCACTGCAAAATTGACGTGCCATCGGCGACAGAGATTTTGGAGCGGAGTTTCTGAAATCGCGTACGAGCAAGAGGTTTAGTCAGCAAGTCCATGAGCTGATCTTCAGTAGTGACAAACGAAACAGTAAAAATACCCTTACTCGACAGATCCCGAACAAAATGTAAATCAAGTGTAATATGCTTCATGCGAGAGTGTAGGATGGGATTCAAAACTAATCGTGTGGCCCCAAGGTTGTCACACAAGAGCCGAGGCGGTGAGACAAGTGAAAATCCAAGTTCGCGAAAGAGATGATAAAGCCAACAAACCTCAGATGCCGTGGACGCCAAAGATCGATATTCAGCCTCTGTAGATGAGCAAGCAACACCCTGTTGTTTCCGAGATCGCCAGGAAATCGGTGCCGAGTCCATGAAAATATAATATGCAGAAGTAGACTTGCCATCAGTTAGATTGCCACCGAAGTCTGAATCAGAGTAAGCAGTGATAGTGAGTGATCGAGGTATGCGAAGTAGTAGGCCATGATGAATAGTGCCTTGGAGGTAACGGAATACCAGTTTGACTGCCATCCAATCAGCCGCCGTGGGAGAGGACATGACTTGTGCGAGTTTGTTGACAGTGAAAGAAATATCAAGACCAGTCATGGTAAGATATTGAAGAGCCCCAATAGCATTGCGATACTTGGTATGATCAAAGCTGCCAGAGACAGAGAGAGACTGAGAGGTTACCATAGGCGTGGTAACAGGTTTTGAGCAGGCCATGTCAAACTTGTGAAGCAAATCATTGATATACTTGTGCTGGGAGAGAATAATGCCCTCGCGACAACATGACACTTCAATTCTGAGGAAATACGTCAGAGGCCCCAAGTCTTTTACAGCAAAATATCCTGGTAAACAAGAAATTAGAGATCGAATAGCATCATGATTAGAACTCGTGATTATAATGTCATCGACATAGACAAGGACGAGAAGATAGACAGTCTGGTGGCGAAGATAGAACAGACTATGATCAGCCTGAGATTGTTGGAACCTAAACTGTATCAAAGCATTGCCCAATGTCTGATACCAAGCACGAGGTGCTTGACGTAGTCCGTACAGAGATTTATGAAGACAGCAAACATGAGAAGGATTTGACTTGTCAACAAAACTAGGAGGCTGCTGCATGTATACGGGTTTATCAAGATGCCCGTGCAAGAAAGCATTACTGATGTCTAACTGTTGTAGTGCCCAACCATGATAGAGGCAAGGGAAAGAACCAGACGTATAGTTACCGGTTTTATCACTGGACTAAAAGTGTCATGATAATCAATTCCTAGTCGCTGGTGAAACCCCTTAGCCACAAGACGTACTTTGTAACGGTTAATGGTGCCATACGGGCGACGCTTGATGGTGAAAACCCATTTGCAGCCTATTATGTTGCCATTCGGAGGAGGAGGGACTAAATCCCATGTGTCGTGATGGGATAGAGCGTTCATCTAGTCAGCTATGGCTGCGCGCCACTGAGCAGATTTTAATGCTTGAGAAGAAGTAGTCGGTACGCTATCAGCCTCTGGTATTTGTACGGAAACAGTATGCGTAGCAGGTGGACGAACAAGGGATGGCGGGAGTGAGGAGTCAAAACCCTAGAGCCGAGTAGATGTTTGTTGGTTTCGAGTGCTGCGATGGACAGGTTGTTGGGCTGATGGTTCAGATGATGTAGGGTTGTCCAAGGTCTACGAGCTGTCAGGTACGGACAGTTGGGTTGGAGCAGGTGGAAGTTCCGGAGTAGCAGTGGATCGAGGCGGTGGCCCTAAGATATTTAACGGCACTGTAGAGGATGCAGGCGGTGCGGGGGGTGGAGAAGAATTGTCAAAATCTGCAATTTGATCTTCGGCAAAGCGAACATGACGTGAAAAGTACAATCGTCCAGAAATAGTATCAAAACATTTGTATGCACTCTGCGTAGGTGAGTAACCGACAAATATGCAAGGGTGGGAGGCCGGCTGTAACTTGCTCGAAGAGTAAAGCCGAAGCCAGGGGTAGCATATACAACCAAAATCATGCAATTTAGTATAGTTAGGTTGTCGCATAAATAATGCCTCGAAAGGACTTTTATTGTGCAGCACAGAAGAGGGTATGTGATTGATAAAATAGACTGCAGTTTGAAATGCGTAAGACCAAAAGGACATCGGTAACTTGGCATGGTACAGCAAAGTCTTACCAGTCTCGACGATATGTCGATGTCGGCGTTCCACAAGGCCATTTTGCTCCGGGGTATGAGGCGCTGTTGTCAACCACTGTATCCCTTACGACAAAAAATAAGAGCGAAGAGCAAGAAATTCACCCCCATTGTCACAGTAAAAATTGTGAAGTGTATACCCAAATTGTTTCTCAAGTAATGGATGTAATTTCGCAATTATATCGCAAACTGTGATTTCTGAGAGAGAGGATACAACCAACAATACTTAGTAAAAGCATCAACCACCAACAAATAAAAGCGACAACCATCAATAGGATAAGTAGTAGGACCCCACACGTCTGCATATAAATAGTGCAAATGATGTTCAGCAATCAAAGAATTCACCACAAAAGGTAGCTTGTGAGTTTTACAGCAAAGACATGAATTGCAGCTAACATCCATCATGCCGGATTTATTTAACGGTAAATTAAAATGTGAAATAATAAGAGAACTAGTCTTTCTGGAGGGATGTCCAAGTCTGGAGTGCCATGTTGAAAAACTAGTGCGAAGGCCAGCAACACCAAAATTGGCCGAGATGTGTGGTGGCGTATGGAGATGATAGAGCCTGTTTTGACGCTGTGGGTGGCACCCGAGTCCAAAAGCCAGGCATTTGGGTGCTGCTTTGGTACTGGCGAATGAGCAAGGTTGACATTAGGGGAATTGGCAGTAATTGTGAATTGCCAACAATTCTGTGCAGTATGGCCTGTGCGAGTGCATAATTGGCAGGTTATAGTCGAAATACCTGTCTGGGAAGAGGCAGCCGACTGATACTGGAGGCCTTGACCGCGGCCTGAAACACCGCCGCGACCACGGGGTTCACGGTTGGAAGCCCTGCCACGACCTAAATGTGTTGGAGGTCGTTGCTGAGTGAAATTGGCGGAGACAGTAAGATCAGATTGAGGGCCGTCCATGGCGTCGAGGTATTTTTCCTGTGCAACAAGAAGATCAAGAAGTTGAGCAAAAGAAATCGGAATAGTTTGTACACGGATGGAGCAGCAAGATCATGAAATTTCGGGTGCAAACCACCCAACACATAAAGTGTAAAATCATCGTCTGACACAGGGGACTCGATTAAGGACAATTCGTCGGCCTTTGACTTCAAGGAGTGAACAAACTCTGAGACGGACTTGGTGTCTTGTTTCACAAGTTGTAAATCTCCCTTTAGTTGTATCACCTCGGCGCGTGATTTACTCACAAAAATGGAATGCAGGGCAGTCCATGCGGCTACCGAGGAGAGAAGGCGGTGATATAGGGCGAAACTTTGTCTGTAAGAGAGCCATGCAAGAAGGCGTACACTAACTGATCTTGACGGAACCAATGCTTGTAGGGAGAGGCGGAGTGATCGGGAGATGGGACATCACCAGTGACATAGCCTAAGAGATCGTGGCCGTTGAGTATTGCAGTGACCAGTGATCGCCAGTGAGGAAAATTGACCCGGGTGAGCTTATGCGAAGCAGGAAAGGCCGTGGTTATAAGCACCACATGTTGTGTTGAAGTGTCGGCAGCGGTGAGAGGATGAGAAGTGGTGGAATCACTCTCGGTGGTCATGATGAAGGCGGGGGCACAGATGGATTGCCGGATAAGAAAGGTGCGGGAGAGAGAGATTAGGATTGTAGAAGGAGCATGAGAATAGGATCGTGAATATCTGATACCATATAGAGAATTGTGTAAATGGATTCTTTCACTATAACCGTATAGGCAATTGCCTTTAAATACACAAGATTACAATAATTCTAGAAGATACAAAGAATATTCTAGAAGATACATACAAGAAAATATTCCTAACAAATTATGTAGATATGGTCATATCTCCCTTGATAAGAGATTAGAGAGAGGCGAGAGATAGTTGGAGAGTGAGGGAGTTCTTCCACACATTTTGTTTTTAGTTTATTTCTTTTATGGATTCATCTACAATTTTTCTTGACTCAATTCATGTGAAGATACTCGGCTAATATCTCAATTCCGGTTAGTAGAAATTGTTAGTGTTGGATTTTCCAACAATTAATTAATTTTTCCTTTTACTTATTTTATCCTAAATCAAATTAGATTTGTTAGATTTGATTTTATTTGAAAAAGATTTGATTTATCTCTTTTAGAGATTTAATCTTTTATCTCACGTGTTTTTGAATTTGTGGATCCTATCTTTTACTAACAACTATTCCTAAGTTTAGGGAAGCTGTTATTTGTCTCTTTTCTTGATAGAATGGAACGTGAAGATTAAGAATCAAACATGTGATATTTGAAGGAGTCAAACAGATGCTTTGAGAGTTAAAAGCAACGTGCATATGGAGAAAGAAATGTTTGATCAAGTCAACACTTGAAGAAGTAAAGAAGAGAAGATCAAGAAAGTGGAAGAGCAATAAGAACAAGTCCACTCCATCATATACATGAGATCATGGAGATCATGGACCACTTCGAGATCATGGGAAATGGAGGCTATATAGTGTACTACGAGCTCTATAAATAGGAGAAGTCTGCTGAAGATCGATAGACACAAAAATCGTGAGTTCAAGCAGTCTAAAGTTGAGCAATACACTGGTGTAGAGCTTTGTGTTGGTCACACTGAGATAACACCTTCTTTTTGTATAGTCATAGTGTTTGCATACTCTTGACTTTTTAGTATAGGTGCTCAGAGTGATCGACTGTGAGTATTTGTATACATCCCTAGGCTACTTAAACAGATTCAAAGGACGCATTGAGTCTTTGTACGGAAGAATCTCTTCTAGAGGTTTTTTTATCTCCTTGTATACACACGAAAGATTAATAAAAGAGTTTTTTCGCCCTGAAGGCATTCCACGAGTATTTGTATACTCGTGGATTATCGTTTGTGTTCTGCATATTTCATTTTCAATTTAATTCCACTGTGTGTTACGCTGGTGTTGACGTCAACACCATTGACAACATTGTGTACTTTGATTGTGTTATTTTGATTTCAGATCCACACTACACTTTCAATTGGCATCAAGAGTCTCCACTTGACATACTAAGTGGCTGATCCAACCGTGCAGGACACGGACTATTGCAATCCTAACTTTGGATGTCTTCCAATTTTAGATGGCTCCAACTATGCGTATTGGAAGATTCGTGTACACTCGAAGATCAAGTCCATTGATGCACGTGCTTGGACAACACTGTTGGAGGGTTATAATTCCCCTATGAAGAAGGTACATGGTGAACTTGTTCCTAAACCTCAAAGCGAATGGACAATTGATGAGATCCACAGTACTAATTACAATGAAAAGACTATCAACGTCATATACGAAATTGTAGACTACAAGGTTTTCCGATTGATCCAAAATGCTGCACATGCCAAGGATGCTTGAGATACTCTCCAAAAATATTTTGAAGGTGCAAAATGTGTTCGTGAGGCCAGGTTGCGTCTCATTATGTCCAAATTTGAGAATATGCGCATGGAGGAGAATGAAGATATTGGAACCTACTTCGAGAGGCTCCAGGACATCTCGAATCAAGCCCAAATGCTTGAAGAACCGATTGACGCAAGCAACTCGTGTCAAAGGCCATTCGAACACTACCACCAAGGTTCAATATCAAAGTGTCCGCCATTGAGGAGGTCCACAATCTAATGGTGATGGACTTTGATACACTTTAAAGTATTTTTCAAACATTTGAGCTCAATCTCCAAAGTCAATTAGAAGCGGGGTATAAGACTAAAAATATAGCCTTGCAAGCTCAAGACGATGAAGAATCTGAGGACAATGAAGAACCATTGGAGGAAATCACCGAAGGACAGAACGTGGCTATGCTGACCAAGAAATTCAACTCCATGGTAAGGAAGTTCAATAAGGAGAAGCCCCGTTCGAAAGGAAAGGAGCCGTTCAATCGATCCTCTGATCGATCTCAATGGAAGCCAACTGGATCATCATCTCAGCCTTAAACATCATCCTAGGAAACCAGCTTCAGACCATGGACGAAATGATCCCAAACATCTCGATACCATTCACTGTTATGCATGTTCGGGATGGGGTCACTATGCAAATGAATGTGCTAATACTCTAAGGAAGTATGGTCTGAAAAATCATTGGGTATCCATGAGTGATGATGAGGATCATGATGAAGCTGAAACTGAAAGTTCCACGGCCCTGATTGCAAAAATCACAACTGGTGTTAGCGACGGTGTTGACAACACCGGTGTCATGACACCACAGACAACACCGAAGACAATACCACAGAGGTATGAATTGTTTAATTTTGCTAACATAACCTGTCTTAATGTTGTTTGTGATGATATAGATTCTCTTGCTGGAGACGACTTAGATAATGATGAAGCCATTGAAGAAATTCATGATCTTTATAACTCATTGCTTAAGGAATGGAAAAGGCAATGCAAACTAGTACTAGAAGTCGTATTCAAGGAAAATGAAGCTTTATCCAAGGAGAATGATGTGTTGAAGAACTCAGTTGCAAAACTGGAAACCGCTCTCACCAAGAAGGACATGGAACTTGGAAATATACAATTAACGCTTGAAGAGACAGAATCCTTAATTGCAAAATGGAACTCGAGTTCTTCCAAGACAAGTGAAATCATGGGAGATCAGGTAATTCTACAAAATCAAGTATCGGATCAAATAAAACTGTTGAAAATATTTTTCCAAACCTCTTTTATGATTCACATGCAAAGATAAATTTTGTGAAGGAAAAATAGAAAGAGTCCATGAAATCCTCCGTTTCAGGTCTTAGGAAAAGAAAATATGTTTGTCATTACTGTTTTTGACCTGGATATATAAGACCATTCTGTTGAACATTGAAAACTGATCGAGCCAGTGGTCTGGTGTTATCTCCGGTGTTACATCACACCACCCGTAACACCACTGTCAAACATAAAATTTGGGTTCCTAAACAAATTGCTCAAGTCTGCCATGTTGTTTTTACTGCTCTTAAGACTAACATTTCAGGTTCTTGGTACTTTGATAGTGTTTGTTCACGCCACATGACGGGAACCAAAGAGTTTTTATGTAACTTTGTGCCTCTTACCGAATGATCCGTTACTTATGGAGGAGGTGCTAAGGGCAGAATAATTGGTAAATGAACTCTCAATCTACCAGGTTTTCCCAGGTTGACTAATGTTCTCTTAGTCGATGGTCTTATGACTAATTTAATTAGCATAAGTCAATTATGTGATGACAACCTTGAGGTAAAATTTACTAAGGACTCTTGTGAAGTTTATGATAAATCTAACATGTGTATCATGACAGGTACAAGATCTCATCACAATTGCTATCTTGTTGGAGATAAGGTCATGTGTAACAAGGCTAATTTCGATGACACGATTTTGTGGCATCAAAAATTAGGCCATGTGAATTTTTGAACTCTCCAAAAATTGATGAAGTATGAGGTTGTACAAGGTCTGCCAAGTATGAATCACAATGGTAAGATAGTTTGTGGGGACTGCCTTAAAGGTAAACATACTCGTGTTCCCCATGGTGTTACATCACACCACTGACAACACCAAGGTGCGATTCATTGTTTTCAACTTTTACGCATGAATTTAATGGGACCAGTTGAAGTTGAAAGTCTTGGAGGAAAGAGGTATTCATATGTTATTGTTGATGATTTTTCCCAATATACTTGGATTTTCTTTTTGCGTGAAAAATCGGATACATTTTCTCAATTCAAAATTTTGTACACTAGGATTAAGACCTCGTTCTCTTCTAAAATTTTGAGTATCAGCTCTGACCATGGTAAGGAATTTGAAAACAAATTGTTTGCTGATTTTTGTGAAAAGAAAGGGATTGAACATCAATTTTTGGCTCTAAAAACTCCTCAACAAAACGGAGTTGCGGAACGAAAGAATCGAACTTTGCAAGAGATGGCACGTGTTATGCTCAGTTCTAAAAATCTCTCACGACATTTTTGGGCTGAAGCATTGAATACGACTTGTTATATAGGCAATCGAGTCTTTTTAAGATCGGGTAGCAAAATGACCCCTTACGAAATTTTGAAAGGGAAAAAGCCAAATCTTAAACATTTTCATGTTTTTGGGTGTCTTTGCTACATTTTAAATGATCGTGATAATCTTGTCAAGTTCGATGCAAAAAGTGACAAAGTCGTGTTTCTTGGATATTCTTTGTATAGTCTTGCATATCGTATTTTCAATTTAAGATCAAGATCTATTCAAGAATCGGTTAATGTTGTGTTTGATGATTTCTCAGATCTTACAGGTAAGTCATATGAAGATGTCGTGGCTGATCTGATAGAAATTCCAGTTGTTCGTGAAACTGAAAATGCTGATGTTGCCCCCAGTGTTGTGACACCAGTGGCAACACCTGCCGAACCAGAATTTGATGAAAGCAATGATGATCTAACTGATTCAGTTCGAAGAGATCCACATGCTCGTATCAGAAAAAAATCACCCTACCACACAGGTGATAGAGGGGGTAAACAAAGGTGTTCGAATTCGTAGAAAAGACCCTGTGAATTACAAGGAAATGGTAAGACATGTGTGTATGTCAACCATATATTCGGAGGTAAAATTCTACTGTTTTGTCTCTCCAATTGAACCCAAAAATGTTTCTGAAGCTCTAAAAGATAATTTTTGGATACAAGCAATGTAAGAAGAGTTAGAACAATTTACTAGAAACGATGTTTGGTTTCTTGTTCCTAGACCCACCGATACTAATGTGATTGGAACTAAATTGATTTTTAAGAATAAAATGGATGAGTCAGGGAACATATTAAGAAACAAGTCACGTTTAGTAGCACAAGGGTACACGCAATTCGAAGGCATCGATTACGATGAAACCTTCACACCCGTTGCTAGAATTGAATCTATTAGGTTGATTCTTGCTATTGCTTATTATTTAAAAATTACTCTTTATCAAATGGATGTTAAATGAGCATTTTTGAATGGTTTCTTGGATAAGGAAGTTTATGTTGAGCAACCGAAAGGTTTTGAAGATCCTTTTCAACCTCATTATGTTTACAAACTCAAGAAAGCATTGTATGGTTTAAAACAAGCTCCTCGAGCTTGGTATGGTCATTTGACTACGTTTCTACTCGAGTTTGGAATCATAAGAGGTATGGCCGATCGAACTCTTTTTGTTAAGAGAAACGATCAAAGTTTTATGATTGCTCAAATTTACATAGATGACATTGTCTTTGGTTCTACTTCTCAAAATGAACTTGATGAATTTGTGCAAGCTATGTCATCCACTTTTGAAATGAGTATGATTGGGGAGCTAGCTTTTTTTCTAGGTTTGCAGGTGAAGCAAGGATGAAATTTTTATTTCACAAAGCAAGTATGCCAAAAACTTGGTATCTCGCTTTGGATTGGAAAATTCTAAGCCTATGCGAACCCCCATGGGTTCTTTACAAAAGCTGTCAAAAGACAGTGTTGCCGATGGTGTCGACAACACCCTTTATAGGTCGATGATCGGCAGCTTGCTTTATTTGACCGCTAGCCACCCCGATATCATGTATAGTGTTAGTGTGTGTGCTTGTTACCAATCTGAGCCCAAAACTTCTCATCTCAGGCTGTGAAGCGAATCATAAGGTATGTTTCGTGTTCGATCGATTTGGGTAATTGGTACACAAAAGATACTAACCTTAATTTGGTAGGCTTTAGTGATTCCGATTGGACAGGGGATGTAGATGATAGAAAGAGTACCAGTGGTGGATGTTTCTACTTAGAAAATAATTTCGTATCATGGCATAGTAGAAAACAAAATTGTGTTTCTTTATCCACCGCCGAATCCGAGTATGTAGCCGCGGGTAGTGGGTGTACTCAACTCTTGTGGTTGAGACAAATACTTGATGATTATGGATTTTTAAATAAATCTTTGAGCCTATTTTGTGATAATTCTAATGCTATTAATATTTCAAAAAATCTAGTTCAACATTCACGCACTAAGCACATAGACATTAGACATCACTTTATTCGAGATTTAGTAGAAAAAGGGTTAATCCAACTTAATTATGTATCCACTGAGAATCAAATTGCAGATATACTTACCAAAGCCTTAGATTTAGAGAGATTTTCATCCTTAAAGAAGTCACTCGGATTGTGTATTTTTTGAATGCGTATGCATTGTTTGCGGGTGTTACGGTTCATATTGTTCACACCACTCTTAACACCCTTAGTATGTGTTTTTTTTTATTTTAGACTTTCTAGGCATATGTGTGCGTGTTTGTACCTGACAGTGTGTTCTTTGTGTGAAAACATTTGCTTGGACACCTATTTTGGTAAAGGCTCATGATATATAGTGCACTTTGTTCAAAAAATGATAAAAAGTTACGAAGCACTTGGAGCACGGCGTTCGCGACGATGATGCTTTTTAGGCAACCTATTGACTTGCTAAAAAGTGTTGTGTGACCTCACTGAGTAACTCGGGGCACGGCGTTCGCTGCGACAATGCTTCTTTGTCAAAAGGTGTAGGAGATACCACAACCGAATTAATATCTTGATCTCACAACTGAGTAACTAGAAGCATGGCGCTCGCTTCGACAGTGCTCTCTTTTTAAAAGGTTGGTTGAGATCATGTCTGTATGAATTTAATTTATGTGCACGAAAGAAATTTTTAAGAGCCAATTTTTTTTTCTAACGGTGTCATCACAGTGTTACGTAACACCAGGGACAACACCGGTCTGGTACATTGTGTGCGATTTTTCTAGAATTTATATTTTAAGCATCCCTAGGTTTATGCATTCAGTTCCTATCTTATTTGGTGGATATATTTGATTTTTGGATGACCCAATTTCAGTTTAAAGTTCGAATTTAGTGACTCCTATGTTTGTGGAAAATTTGTTGAGATTTTATCTTAATTTTCATATCTTTTTTAAATCTCTTAATCTTATCTCAAAAATTTCAAAGGCTCAGGTTTGTTTTTAAATTAAAAACTCGAGCATACTTCTCCACTCACCTTGCGTGTACTTCCTCTCTCCATCTATTCATCTCTCTCTCTCTCTCTCTCTCTCTAGAAATCGATCCCCGCTTATTCATTCTTCATGTTTCTTCGCCATCTCTGTTTTTTTTCGAAGCTCTAATCCATGTCTTACCTTTCCTTCTCTAATTTTATTTGTTCTTAAAACCCTTTACTTCAAGATACAGTCTACTAAGATGATGGTGCCAAGGAAAGTTTAACTGGCAATCGATTTTGTGATTCACCCTATACACCGGATATTGCTCCTTCGGTTAGCAACATTTGGCCCAACATCTCTTTTGATATACATTTTCCAGGGCTTCATATTGAAAGTGATGAATATTTTTTTTAATGAGCTAATTTCAGCTCAAAAAGGGGGAGAAAGTAATGGTAAGGTATGGTAAGGCAATTCCCATGGTGAAAGTGGCGGAGGAGGAAGTTTTTGATGAATCTTTTTCATGATTGTGTTGGATGATTAATCCTTAATTCTTTGTGATAGCAGGATTAAGGGGGAGTTCTCATTAAGGGGGAGATCTAATCTAATTGATTTAGGTTTTGAGCTGAAAAAACAAAAAAGGAGGAGATTGTTAGTGTTGGATTTTCCAACAATTAATTAATTTTTCCTTTTTCTTATTTTATCCTAAATCAAATCAGATTTGTTAGATTTGTTAGATTTGATTTTATTTGAAAAAGATTTGATTTATCTCTATCATATCGGGAACTATATGAGAAATAGATGATGTCCTATTATTTTATTTTGAAAAAAAAACAAATGTTTTTAAAATTTCAAGAAAATTGATATAAAGTTGGTCATCCAAAATCCAGATGTGCACATCCAGTCGAAACACCCCTTAAACAATTGGGAAATTATATTAAAACTTTATAATAACAAATATAACAATTGGTTAAAATTAATAAAAACAAAACAACAAAAAAATTACAAAGGAAACCAATACGTAAAACAAATAATGAGTGCAGTTAAAGATAAAATTTGAACAAAATAGATGTCTTCGAGCCATAAAAATGAGATGTATTCTACACTTTTTACAGAAAGATATGAAAATATTTAATGTTACAGTTAAAACACATATAAAAAAATGTTTGCTAATGTTGTATTGTTCTTCACTACATGAAATCTTTGCTTCCAAATTTGAATAATTATTTGGGAAAATTGCAAATTTAGGACAGTAACTATACCCCATTCATCATTTAGGGACATTATCTTTTCGGGCTTTGTATTAGGGACTGTAACTTTAAAAAACGTGCTAATTGAGGACAAATCAGCCCGAATTAAGGAAATTAGGCCAATTCGCACGTGAATGTCACGTGACTGCGCTATTTCGGGCTTTTTGCTTATGTGGCATCTGATTCATTTTCTAATTCGTTTTTAAATTTCCAAATCACAAAATGAGAGGACATATCACCTTTCTGAACTATAATCAAGATTTGAAAATTACAAAAACGAAGATCCCAAAATAAACCCTAAATTCCCAAATCACATTCTCCACCTCAGAAATTCGACACCCCCACACAAATTTGGAGTGTTTGCGAACTGTGAAAGAGTGTATAGTTTTGGCGCTCGAAAATGGTGGTTGAGCGATTAAAGAAGGACTTCAATCGTCCTCCACCCATGTATTGTAAGTTTCCCCTTTTTCTTCTTAAGTTTTGAACTTTTTAAAAGTGTTTGTATCACAAATTTGAATTATTTTAGTTAAAGTATGTGGACCTTGTGGAATCTTGTACATTTTCTTTTAAAAATTAGGGTTTGCTAAGATTTCCTTTGTGTGCATTTGCTGAAAAGTGTGTATTTATTAATCTGTGAATGTGAAATGTTTGTAAAATATTATGTTTTTTTGCAGACATGTAGGGTAGGGTTTATGCATATTTAAGTGTTTTTGTCTTTAGCTTTTGTCTTGTTGGTTGACTGTTGAGACTACATTTATGTTTTTTTTTTTTTTTTGTGGTGGGGGGTTTCAACAGGACCACCAAGAACCTATTTAACTGTCATCTTCTATTATGATGGTGAATTCAAACTACATCCTTATTCACATTATGATGGAGGGAAAAAGTTGATACTTGACTATGTTGTAGCAAGTGAACTGAATTTAGAGTATTTGTTTAGTTTAACTAAGAATGTGTTGGGTGAAATGAATAGGAGATTTCACATTCTGATTAACAATGCATTCAAACTGTTGTATAATGATGAGGATGTTAAAAATTGGGCATCAAGGTATTTTCATTGTAGGAGATGGCATGTGTATGTTGAGAAACTTGAGGAAGTTGATAGCTGTGAGAATGGTAATAGGGCTGAGGGAGAGAGGGGTGGTTTAGAGGCTGAAGAAGGAGATAGTGTTGGGGTAGATAGGGGTAGCAGAGGGGTTGAATATGGTGATGATAACAGGGGGGTAGATGATTTTTTTGATAGTGACTATGAGATGGAGGGTGAAACTGAGGGGGATGATGATGAGTTGTTTGATACATATGTCACAAGAAATGTAGAAAATGAATCTAGTGAATGTAGTGATGATAGTGAAGAAGATCTGGTTTTCTGTGATAAAATTTTCACTGACAATGTAGACATTGATGGAAATGTTTTAGAGGGTGATTTTCCTGTGTTTAATCCTGATTCCATCTTTGATCCAACTTTTGAAATGGGCATGATATTTAGCAGTATGGATGAGTTTAAAAAAACAGTTAACTCATATGTTGTGAAGATTAAAAGAACTCTAAAATTTACAAGAACTGACCCTAAAAGAGTGTATGTGGCATGTGGTGCAGCTGATTGTCAATTTAAGATCCATTTGCATAAATTGGTTGATCAGGAAAGTTGGCAGATTAGGCTATACTATGGTAGACATAGGTGTAGCAGAACTAACAAGGTAAAGAATGTTAATGCAAAGTGGTTAAGTGAATTTTTTTTGAAAGGGTTTAGGCAGAATGTGATTCAAGAACTTGGTTGTATTGTGAGCAGATATCAAAGTTATAGAGCAAAGAAGTTTGCTCTTAAAAAACTTGAGCGAGATCCTGAGGGTCAGTATAAGCTTTTATGGAGTTATGTTGATGAGTTGAAAAGAAGTAATCCTAGAAGCACTGTCATTCTAGGATGAAAATGGAGAGCATTGGTTTAGTAGGTTTTATGTATGCTTTGATGGGGTGAAAAAAGGGTTTAAACAAGGATGTAGGCCAATCATAGGAGTTGATGGCTGCCATTTGAAAGGGCCACACAAGGGTGTGTTGTTATCAGCTGTGGGCATTGATGCTAATAACAGTTTGTATCCTATTGCATGGGTTGTTGTGGGGGTAGAGTGCAAAGAGACATGGAAATGGTTCTTGTTAATCCTGAATAATGTCTTAGAGATCTCAAATCCTGAACACTTCACCTTCATTTCTGATAAACAGAAGGGACTACTACTAGCTTTTAATGAAGTTTTTGCACATATGAACTTAAGATTTTGTATAAGACACTTACATGGAAATTTTAAGAATGCTGGATTTGTTGGATTATCTTATAAAATGCATTTGTGGAAGGCTGCACAAGCTAGTACAGTGGCTGAGTTTAATTCAAGGATGGATGAGTTGAAAATTTTCAATGAAGATGCATGGAATTGGTTGAGTGCTAGACCACCAGAACAATGGAGTAAATCTCACTTCAATCACCTACCAAAATGTGATATGCTGCTCAATAATGCGTGTGAGGTATTCAATTCAAGCATTTTAGAAGCTAGAGAGCTACCAATATTATCAATGTTGGAATGGATAAGGGAATGGTTGATGGCTAGGCTGCAAGTTAAAAGAGATAAGGCTGCCTTGAGATGGAAGGGGAGGATTTGTCCTAAAATCAAGAAGATACTTGAGAAAAATGTGGAAAAGGTATCATATTGCATTCCTATTAAGTGTGATAGGTGGAATTACCAGGTCTCTTGCTCTGATGGATCACAAGTGTGTGTGAATTTGGAAGCCATGACATGTAGTTGCAGATTGTGGCAACTAAGTGGTATACCTTGTAAGCATGCCATTTGTGCCATGTTCAATGAAAATCAAGATCCAGAGGGGAAGTGAGAATACCCTTGAGGGAGAAGACATTGATATACCAATTGTAAGTTAAAAGTTTAATGTTATATTTTAGTTTTTATATTGGTTCTTCTTGTTTTTCTTCTTAACTGCAATAAAATCTCACAGGGGGAAGAGGCTTCATCTCAACAACCTACACAAGGTGATGATGTGGGAAATGAGTCAGGAAGTGATGAAGTGGCTCCTGCTGCACAACCAGAGATACTGCCACCTTCACAACACTCTGATGAAATTGAAATTTCAGACTATGAAGCATCTCAACTGGAGACTCAACCCACTCAGAAAAATATGCCAACGGTTCCTGGTCCTTCAATGTTCTCACAGCTTCAGGAAACTATGCCACCCTCAATGAAGTATCCAAGGTCAACACATGGGTTTAAACCAACTCTCAAGGTTAGGTGTCCTCCAATTGGACATCAATTCAACTGCCAACCTGTGAATCCCTGCATATTTGGTGAGACTATAGTTGAGGATGGTCACAAGTACAAGCGTTTGTGTGATTTGAAAACCACACAAGGGAAGAAGTGAAGAAATGAAATTCTGTGATTTTGGCATATTTTGTGAAGAAAGATTTCTGTGATTTTGGCATATCTTGTTTTTGATACTTGACTGAAAATGGCTTCTTAATGACTGAAAATCAGCACACTTTTGCTCAATTGTTGATAAAGTATGAATGGAAATTTTTTGTTATCAAACTTTTGCTCTATTAGCAGACTTTTCATGTTTTGTTGTTGCTCTATTTCAAACTCTTATTAGTAGAACTCAATGCATTGGTCATTATTCAATTGGTTGTGTTAATTTGTTGATTGTTGTGCTTTACTTGATACAAAAAAAAAAAAAAAAATTGTGGCAGCATAACATAAACATTACATTAAATAATAATGAGAGATGAAACACAATATAATGGAAATGGAACAATTCCTCCACAGCAACAAAACTAAACAGTTCCTCCATAGTGGCAAAAGGAGAGATGTAACACAACATAACAAAGCAGAAACAAAATAATCCTAAACAACTCAACTTTTCAGTTGTTCACATTCCACTACAACAAAGCAGAAACAAAATAATCCTAAACACTAAAAATCAATTCTTCACATTTCTCCAGAGCAACAAGCAACAAATTATTACAAGAAGTGCCATGAATCTTAGTTGCCTTTTTTTTGCTCTTCTCAGATTTAGAACCTCCTCTTCAGTGTTTCTTATCCTCCTTAACAATCCTGGAATAATCAACTTAGCCCTTTGACACATTGGGGGGTCCTCCCAAGCAAAAAACACACAACCACCTCTCTGCAGATACACAAGTTGATTAGCTGAGATGTTTTGTTATTTGTTTTTTGTAACCATAAAACACGAAAAGAACATCTTACATTGGAATTTACGCAAGAATTGAACCTCCTTCCAAGATTTTCATTTGTCCAAGATGTTCTAATTACTGCCCTCCTTCCACAATAACTGATTCGTTCCCAATCCGGTCTTCTTCTTCTCCGATGCAAATTGGAATTCTCCAGTTAAAAATACCTGTAAAACAAAGAACACCGGGGATTTTTCCCGGTGAAGAGACTCCAACGCTCAAGTCAGTGATCTGGAAAAGCTAGTAGTTTTTTTCTAATAATTTTATGTGTTTTCTTATGTGTGTGTTAAAGAATAAAAGAATAAAGGTTATAAATACTCCCTGAAGGATGTGGCAGTTAGATCTTTCCTAAAAAAGTGGAAAGTGGGCGATTTATCCGCGATCGTGGCAGTTATTTGAATTTAAACTAGTTCACCTTATATATTCAGGATCAGTTCGTCTTCTTATCCCGAAAGTCTAGTTAGTTTGTGTTTATTTCCATGTGAGTTACGAACTATTCTGTTCGCATCCATGTTCTGTTCGCTTCTCCATTCTGCAAGCATCAGTTGGTTTTTATCTTCGAGCCGGTTCACTTTCCCAAATAATTCGAATGTCATCAGTTCGACCACATCAGTACTCCCCCCCTTCATAGTGCGTGTTTACACGTGCTAATGTAGTTCGTATTGCTGCTAAATGTGATGCTTCCTCTAGAAGCAACATGTCCCATCAATCATTCTCGCGTGACGTGTGCTAGTCAGTTCCCTCATCCCAAGGCGCCTTTTCACCTCCATCGTTAGATTAGATCGTATCCAATGGTCGAAAATTCATGACTTTTCATTTTCCCCCCAAAAATGAAGAGTCGTCCAATTCTTTTCCCCCCAAAAACGAAGAGTCGTCTTCTCCCTATATATACCATCTTCTCTTCTCAAGAAAACTCTTCTGCAAAATTACTGTATACTCACACATAAGCAAGAATTTTTCTCCTGCAATTTCTAGGACTTCTCAAACAAGCCAGGTAACATTTTCCTTCCTTCTCCTTTTTCATTTCAATGGCTTCCTCCGATTCTCTAACCCTTCTGAGAGACGAAAGCGAATCAGAGGAAGGGTTTGAGCAATTCCTTCTACGCCCTGTTTCTGAATCTTCAAACCCCAAACCTTCTTCTTCTGGCCATCAAAACCCTTCCAATCCTCCTAAAAGATCTAGCAGGAAAACTGTGGATAATGTTTTTTCTGCAACCAAAACAACCCATACTCACACCATTCTCTTGAGTTCGCTTATGGTGGGGGGTTATACTGTTGTGATTCCCAGTCCCGATGATCGTCCACATCGGGCCCCTACTGGTTGTCAGACATGGTTTTTAAAACATGTCACCTTAGGTTTAGTTCCACCTATCCATCCTTTTTTCCGAGAGATTGGTTCGGCTTTTGGTGTATGTCCAAACCAACTACATCCGAACTCCATTAGTTACATCGTGTCTGTTTACATGGTGTGCAAATGGATGGGCGTCGAACCAACCTCTGATCGATTCCGATCTTGTTTCGTTCTTAAGCACACCAATCCTTACCGTTTTTATTTGAGTCCCCGTAGTGGTGGGAAGCGAGCTCAATTTTTATCGTCAGGAGATGATAAGATCAACTCCTGGGAGAAGTACTATTTTTTTGTTCGTGCGCCAGCGAACCAGTCTTTTCGATCTGTTCCTTGGGCTGAAACTTCGAACTAGGCTGACCCTGCTCCTCAATGGGATTTTGAGATCGCAGCCTTAGATAGGATCTTCCGGTGGGGGCTGTTCGATATAGTACAGATGAGTTCTTGTGAGTCGTTATTCTCTTTCTGGGGATTTTATCCGAACAGTCAAGTTCCCCACAAATTCAATCTAGGTTGTTTGATCTTTTATCACTATTTCTCTTATCATCTCTATTTCAATTTGTCGAACTGTGTCATACTTATAACTTGAATCATTTTTATTGCAGACAAGATGATGAACAAATTCTTCAAATTCGGCCCAAAAACCCCTGACACAGAGAAGACTGCTTTCTCTCCTTCTGAAAGAGCAGTAAATGCTAAACAAGCGGCGACCTTCCGTCAGGAAGAGGAGAGACGCCTCGCCGAATTAGCCTCTAAAGCCCCCAGTTCGACAGAGGGGGTTAGTACTTCTGTTGCATCCCTGGCTGCTGCCCAGGCCCCTGATGTTGTTGATCCGGTAGAAGAGGTCAACGAGGAAGCTACTGAAGCCACGACTTCCTTACGCACGAAGAAGAAAGGGTCTTCTCGTTTGCAAAAAACTCCAAAGAAGCAGAAAACCGATGAAGGACTCAAGGCTAGTTCGGAAACTCAGGAGAGAGCTGTTGTTCGGAGCGAGAAAGCTGCGGAGGAGGAGGAGGATGCTGAAGAGAAAGAGCTGAGATTGAACTTGACCCGGGCGGTGAACTTGAACAAATTTTTTGAGAGTTTGGGCAAAAGGGCTCCGCCGACGAGATCAACTGAGGGATGTGGTGGAGGAAAAGAAAACCTTGGAGAGCGACCTAACTATCAATGCCGGCAAAGCCAAAAATCTGTCCACTCGATTGGAGGAGCGGGAAGTAGAGCTGGCACTTGCTCGTTCGGAGGTGGCCAAGAAGGAAGAGTTGCTGCTGGCCAAGGAAAAGTTTGCCATGGAGAAGCAGTCTGCTTATCTGACTGCGGAAGCTGAGATCAGGAGGCTGAAGGAGGAACTAGAGGAGGAGAAAAGCACCCGAGCTGAGTTCGGTAAAGCCATGTGGAACGAGGGCTTTTATCACTTCGCTCGGAGCTCGGAAATGGAGTTGACAGCAGAGAACTTTCGAGAGAGACTCCTGTTCCGTCTCTGGAATTCTGTCCTCTTCCTTTCAAAGGCTGCTCCGATGGCCGAGGCCTACTTTAGAGAGGCGGTCAGACTTTGCCAAGAGTAAGTGGAGCAGGCCTTCCAGTTCGATGTGGCTTCACTGGGTGAGAAGCTGCAACAAACATTTCCCATTCCTCCTAGCTGGCACGGGGATCCGAATGAGGATGTTGATGCCCACTGGTGGACAGGTTGTTTAGAAGAAGCGCTCAAAGAAGTTCTTCCAGACAAAAACCTCGATAACCCTGGTCCCAGTTCGGCTCCTTCAGCACTTGAAGAACTAGATCCTAGTTTGACCGTGGACTTGCCAGAGGACATGTTTGATCCCCTGCTTCCGACCTCGATCCACAATCCAACGTCCGAGTCAACTCCGTCTCCTGATCGCCTCTAATCAACTTCCTTGTACCTTTTTTGCAAACAATTTTTTAGATAACTTTGTTCTCTTTTTCTTTTCCTTGTACCTTTTTTGTAAACAATCAGAAATGAGTAGCTTGATTTGATCACAACTCCTTCATTTTGAACATGATATGTCTCTGCATTCAATCACACTTCACTTCGCTGAATACTTCACTCAGAAATCGAGATATTCTGAGTGAGTACTTTACTTTGCTGAATAAGGATATGCTGAAGGAACTCTTTATTCTCTTCAATTTGCTTAATCATTGAGTTCCGAGGGAACTCTTCAGTTTACTTAATCATTAAGTTCCGAGGGAACTCTTCAGTTTGATTAATCATTAAGTTCCGAGGGAACTTCTTCAGTTAGCTTAATCATTAAGCTCCGAGAGAACTTCTTCAGTTTGCTTAATCATTAAGTTCCGAGGGAACTTCTTCAGTTTGCTTAATCATTAGGTTCCGAGGGAACTTCTTCAGTTTGCTTAATCATTAAGTTCCGAGGGAACTTCTTCAGCTTGCTTAATCATTAAGTTACGAGGGAACTTCTTCAGTTTGCTTAATCATTAAGTTCCGACAGATATATGAATAATTATATGTAAATCAGCAAAATAAAAAGACTCAGGGATTTAACGTGGTTCGGTCAATTTGACTTACATCCACGGAGTGCAAAAGATCTCTTATTTCATTAAAGCAACAGGAATTTTAAAAAAGGAGTAAAAAGCAACATACTGACATGCGATACTTCAAGTATAAAATTTCTTCAAATGATTGATGTGCCATGGTCTTGGCAACATCTTTCCTCTTTCATCAATGAGTTCGTAAGATCCTCCGGGCAAAACTTTTGAAACTGTATATGGCCCTTCCCAAATGGCATCCAATTTCCCGATCTCCAACAGAGCATCAGATTATCTTAAAACCATATCTTCTACTTGGAATTCTCTCTTCCGAATTTTCCTATTGAAGGTCGCTTGAATGCGTCTTTTGTAGAGTTCATGCCGAATTCTGTCTTCATCTCTGACCTCATCTAAAAATAACAAATCAGTTCTGATCAATTCTTCATTTTGTTGAGGATCAAAGTTAGTAATCCGTAGAGCTTCTCCTTGAATTTCTGCTGGGACCACAACTTCCATTCCGAATGCCAGACTGAAAGGGGTTTCTCCAGTGGTTGATCTGGCTGAAGTTCGATACGCCCACAAAACTGATGGCAGTTCGTCTACCCAATTTGATTTCTCAAATTCGAGCCATTTTTTGAGTCCATCCAATATGATTCGATTAACCACTTCAACTTGTCCGTGTGCCTGAGGGTGAGCCACTGGGGTAAATACTTGTAAGATTTTCATTTCTTTACTCCACTCTGTGATCTTTTTGCCTCTAAATTGAGCTCCATTATCTGACACCAAAATCCTTGGCAAACCGAACCTGCAACAAATACTTTTTCATATAAAGTGGATCATATCGACCTCAACAATCTTAACCAAAGGTTCAGCTTCGACCCACTTAGTGAAGTAATCCACGGCCTACTTATTTCACCTGGTTTTAACAAGTGGGCCGACTATATCAATTCCCCATCTAGCAAAAGGGCAAGACGAACATACAGTAAGCATATCCGTCGCCGGAGTATGAATTCTCCACCCATGTCTTTGACAAGAATTGCATTTCCGAACTATCTCTTCAGCATCATTCTTCATTGTAGGCCAGTAGAAACCAGCTTGTGCAACCTTTCGAGCGAGCGCCCTTGCTCCTGCATGCTCAGCACATCCTCCTTCATGTGCCTCCTTTAGAACCTTAATTCCTTCTTCTTGAGATAAGCATCTTGCATCTGTAGGTAGAAAGGTTTTTCTGTACAACACTCCATCAAGAACATAATAGAATCGAACTTGTTTTTCCAACTTCTCGAGATCTTTTGTATGTCCTTCTCTCGCTCCTCCAAAAAAGTTCAACAAATGAACTCTCCAATCATGCTCTGCCATGTTGACATTCATTATTTCATTTTCTTTTCCTACTCCCATAACAGTAATACTTCTCAGCGAACAATCTTGTAACGAACTCCCAATCTTTGCTATATAGTCTGCTTTCTGATTTTCATTTCGAGGTATCTGTTCAATCTGAAGTTTTTCAAACCTTTTTTCCATATCTCTTATCTTTTACACATAAGAAATCATGCGATCTTCCTTAGCTTCACATTGGTTTTGAAGCTGTTGGGTCACCAGTTGTGAATCTGATTTAACTATCAAATCATGAGCTCCAGCCTGTTCGGCTATTTTCAATCCCTGCAAAAAAGCTTCATATTCCGCTTCATTGTTAGATGCTTTAAATTGAAATTTTATCGCAAATTCTAACTCATCTTTCTTTGGGTTAATCAATAATATCCCAGCTCCTGCTCCTTGACGGGATGACGATCCATCTACAAATACTTCTCATTCCCTATTTTCTTGTACCCTGGTTGTCTCCTGGATAAAGTTTGCCAATGCTTGGCCTTTAATAGTTGTTCGCGGTTCATATTTTAAGTCAAACTGTCCCAACTCAATAGTCCACTTTACTAACCTTTCTGACGCATCCGGCTTCCCCAACACTACACTTAAAAGATGGTTAGTTCATACTATTATGGCATACCCTAAAAAATATGGTCTCAACCTTCTCGCTATAGTGACTAAGGCGTAAGCGACCTTTTCTACTTCAGTATAGCGGATTTCGGCTCCATGGAGAACTTTACTAACAAAATATACTGGGAACTGATCCTTACCTTCTTCACGAATAAGGACCGAACTGACTGATTCTTCTCCGACTGCTAGATACATAATCATCATACCTCCTTTAACAGGCTGTTTCAACAAAGGGAGTGAGAGGAGAAATGCCTTCAAATCCTCGAATGCTTTTCGACAATCCGCTAAGATTCTGAAGAAAGGTAAACCCCTATCTGCCAACCTCGATATAAACCTGCTCAAAGTAACAATACGACTAGTTAGTGTTTGTACCTCTTTTATAGTTCGAGGAGGTGACATTCCTTGTATAGCTTGGACTTTGTTGGGGTTGACTTTTATCGCTCTATCCGTAACCATATACCTCAAGAACTTTCCTGCTTTTACTCCAAACGAACACTTAGCTGGATTTAACCGCATCCCATGCTTTCGGATTGTTGCCATCGTTTCCCTTAAGTCATCCGCATGTGTGTTCGCTTGTATGCTCTTTACTAACATATCGTCAACATATGCTTCCATGTTACGACCTAATTGGTGTTTAAACACCTCATCCACCATTCTCTGATAAGTAGCTCCTGCATTTTTCAATCCAAATGGCATAACCGTATAGCAATATGTACATGAGGAAGTAATAAAAGCTACATTGGGTTTGTCTTCCGGATGTAGCATGATCTGATGATATCCTTGCGCTGCATCCATCATACTGAGGAGTTCGCATCCTGCAGTTGAATCCACTAACTTATCGATCCGTGGAAGAGGATAGTGATCCTTGGGATAGGCTTTATTCAAATCCCGGAAATCGATGCACATCCGCCACTTATCCCCTGGTTTCGGGACCAGCACTACATTGGCCAACCATCGAGGATACTGGATCTCTTCAATATGCCCAATTTCCAGCAACTTTTCGACTTCTCTCTTGATGATTTCATTTTGTTGATCCCCAAAATGTCTCAGTTTCTGTTTAATTGGTCGAACATCGGGCTTCATGTTTAACTTGTGAACTGCCACTTCTGGGTTTATACCTTTCATATCCTCAGGCTTTCACGCGAACAAATCCACATTATCTTGAAGAGCTGCCACTATTCATTTCTTAATCTGTTCCGACAATTGACTCCCAAGCCGAACCGAATGTCCCGGTAGCCCCGAGATTAATTCCACACTCATCAATTCACCCTCTTCAAACTCTGCAGTTTTCACTTCATCACTCTTCTTTATACTCTTATCCCTTCCTCGATCAACGTCATCCATCTGTTCGCTATGGCGTTTCCGAGACTCGGACTGTCGAACTGCCGCTACATAACAACGTCGGGCAGTTTGCTGGTCACCATGAACCACTCCCACTCCCACTATGCGTCCCTCCTCATTTTCAACAGGGAATTTCATCATTAAATGTGCAGGTGAAATGACTGCAGCATATGAGCTTAGAGAAGGACGACCTAAAATCACATTATATTGAGAGGGCGCATCCACTATGAGGAAAGTCATTGTTTTATTTTATCTCCATTCTCCATCTCCTAGCACCATGGGAAGCTGGACCTTGCAATAAACTGTCACGGATTCTCCTGCAAAACCATAAAGTGAAGTTTCTACAGATTTTACCTCCACTGTCGATCTCATCTTCTTGAAGCAATCCATGAACATAATATCCACCGAACTTCCGATATCAACAAACACCCGCTCAACATTAAAGCCTCTTATCTCAGCAACAATCACCATAGCATCGAACTGAGGACTTTGAATAGCAACGTGATCTCGAACTCCGAACTCGATCGCCACATCCTCAAAAATTAAGTGGACCGTATTCTGTTCTTGTCTAACGGAATTAAGTCTCACTTTTCGAGCCCTGTTGGAATCTCCATCTGTTGGCCCACCCATGATCATATGAATAGTGGGTCTTTCTTCCCGTTCGGGCCTAGCTCGTGGTGGAAGAGGTGGAGGTGGAGGCAATTCTTGCTGCTCTTGCCTTCTGTCTCTTCTCAGCTCCTCTCGATCATTCCTCTGCTTACGATTTGGTTGAGTCCGATGAACAAACCGAGCTAATTTATTCTCCCTGATCAATCTTTCCATCTCATCTCGTAAATGTAAGCATTCATCAGTCCCATGCCCATACTCATTATGAAATCGACATAATTTACCGTTGTTGATGGCCATTTTAGTTGGGGTAGGTTCCATATCTCCATTAATACCTGACCAGGTGGCATGGTCATGGGAGTGTACCGCTCATATCTTCGCCCTGTCCTATTATCTAGCAAAGAGAGTGGTGCAAATCTCATTCGGGGTTCTCCTCCTTCTCTATTCCTTGTCGCATCATGCTCCTGTGGTCTACTCATTCGATTCAAGCTCTCACCTTTCTTCATCCGAACTGCTTCCTCCAAGTTAATGTACTTAGTGGATCTTTGCAATAGGCCATCGAAATTTTTGGGTGTTTTTTTAACCAGCGAAGTATGAAGGTCGCCCTCTTTCAGACCTTGAATGAAAGCACTAACTACTAAATCATCTGAAGCTTCAGGAGCTTTTAGAATAGCAGCTGTAAATCTTTTGACGTAATTCCTCAATGTTTTATCTCCTTTCTATTTCACGCCAAACAAAGTCTGAATAGATCACCTCTGTCTCCTCGAACTAGCGAACTGATGTAGGAACAGCTCCAACAACTGCTCAAAATTGTAAATCATCCCATCACTCAACTGGCTGAACCATGTCTGGGCAGCCTTGGTAAGAGTAGTTGCGAACACTCTACACTTAATACTGTCTGAATACCGATGAAGTAGAGCGGTATTTTCGAATCTACATAAATTATCCCATGGATCTGTGGTACCATCATAATCAAAATTAACCGGCCGAAAGGAAGCCGATAATTCATCCTACATAACTTCCTCAGAGAAAGGATTTCCCCTCGAACTTCTTGGAACCCGTCGAACAGTCCTCTGGACTTCTCGCAACTCCTTTCTTAGATCATCCACCTTCTCAGAAGTTCCACATGTCCTCGCTTCTGGCCGCGAGGATGATTAGACTGACTTTTCTGCTCATCCGTTCGGGACTTGTCATCTTCCAGCTCCTTTCTGGTATGAACATCAGTGATACCTTGTTGTGACTCAACCCTTTGTTTGCCTAAACCTTTCTGAATAGCCGCTTCTATCAGATTTGAAAGTTCCTCCGGCGTCAAAGTGACAGTACCGGGAGGATTCATCGGTGCGGAACTCTGGTCCTCATCCTACCTCACAGACTGTGCTCCTTCTTCTAACCTCCTTCGAGATCCCCTGATATTCACCATTTTCACAATTTATCAACGTCTTAAGAACTCAAAGTTGTGATAGTTCCCACAGACGGTGCCAATTGATTCGTTCCCAATCCGGTCTTCTTCTTCTCCAATGCAAATTGGAATTCTCCGGTTAGAAATACCTACAAAACAAAGAACACCGGGGATTTTTCCCGATGAAGAGACTCCGACGCTCAAGTCAGTGATCCGGAAAAGCTAGTAGTTTCTTTTCTAACAATTTTATGTGTTTTCTTATGTGTCTGTTAAAGAATAAAAGAATAAAGGTTATAAATACTCCCTGAAGGACGTGGCAGTTAGATCTTTCCTAAAAAAGTGGAAAGTGGGCGATTTATCCGCGATCGTGGCGGTTATTTGAATTTAAACTAGTTCGCCTCATATATTCAGGATCAGTTCGTCTTCTTATCCCGAAAGTCTAGTTAGTTCGTGTTTATTTCCATGTGAGTTACGAACTATTCTGTTCGCATCCATGTTCTGCTCGCTTCTCCATTCTGCTCGCATCGGTTGGTTTTTATCTTTTCAAGCCGGTTCGCTTTCCCAAATAATTCGAATGTCATCAGTCGACCACATCAATAACAATTGATGTTTCCAGATATTTGTGACATTCTCCAGTGAATTGAAGAGGCTGGTGAAGACAAATTTTTTGAGTGGATAGAAGATATAAGAAGGAGAGAAGCCTGAAAAAACGAATGAGAGAAGCTGCTTAGGGTTTTATTTTGGGGAAGAAGGTGTTCTTCATTTAGGAGGGAATGAAATTATGTTTTCCCTCCTCAAAATGTTGACTTTTATTATTTAATAGGTGATGTGTCCTCTAATTTAGTGTAAGTTTGATTTAAAAAACGAATTAGAAAATGAATCAGATGCCACATAAGCAAAAAGCCCGAAATAGCGCGGTCACGTGACATTCACGTGCGAATTGGCTCGAATTTCCTTAATTCGGGCTGATTTGTCCTCAATTAGCACGTTTTTGAAAGTTACAGTCCCTAATACAAAGCCCAAAAAGATAATGTCCCTAAATGATGAATGGGGTATAGTTACTGTCCTAAATTTGCAATTTTCCCTAATTATTTGTCCAACATTTCAATTTGAAAGGGAAAAAAAAAAGTAAACAACAATGTTACATAAGCCTATATAATATGAAATTCTTATAAAAAGAAAACAAAAAGTACACAACAATGTTACATAAACCTTTATAAAATGAAATTCTTATGCAAAAAAAAAAAAAAAAACTGAAGAGTAAATATACTACTATTTTTCATTGAATTAAAACAAATAAATAAAAAAGATGTTTGAAAATAGTAATACCTTACAAAAGAACATTTAGGATAGTTCAGATTAAAAAATAACTTTAGAAAGAAATTTATTTGTAGGATTCAAGAAAAAAAAAAGATAATATGGAAATATTGAAATTACTAATATTTTACAAAAAGAGCATTTAGGATAGTTCAAACTCTGACATTAACAAAAATAGGTGCTAAAAAAATTAGGATATGTTTGGGTTGAGACATAAGTAGATTTTGCAAGTTTGAAAGTGGATTGTGAAAATAATGAAATTTGATAAGTTTGGGTTTGTTAAGAGATTTTATAAAGTAAGATTATAATTAATTTATCATATCATATCGGGAACTATATGAAAAATAAATGATGTCATATTATTTTATTTTGAAAAAAAAAACAAATGTTTTTAAAATTTCAAGAAAATTGATATAAAGTAGAAAAAAATTAGAATTATAGAATTCGACAAAATAAATAACATAATTAGGATATTGGTCATCCAAAATCCAGATGTGCACATCCAGTCGAAACACTCCTTAAACAATTGGGAAATTATATTAAAACTTTATAACAACAAATATAACAATTGGTTAAAATTAATATAAAAAACAACAAAAAAAAAATTACAAAGGAAACCAATATGTAAAGCAAATAATGAGTGCAGTTAAAGATAAAATTTGAACAAAATAGAAGTTTTCGAGCCATAAAAATGAGATGTATTCTACACTTTTTACAGAAAGATATGAAAATACTTAATGTTACAGTTAAAACACATATAAAAAAATCATATTAACAAGTTTGTGCTAAAGAACAAATGAAAAAAAGAACAATAAGAAAGATTATTTTAAGGATAAATAGAAAATATCACACTTATAAAAAATCTGTTAACATATAAAAAAAATTACTACTTTAACATAAAAATAAAATAAGTATTAAATAAAGCCCGTGCATCGCACGGGTTCAAACCTAGTATGGAACAATATTTCAGTTATGGAATCAATAGGATTGTATCACCAAATATTAGTGTAGAAAATAGTTGATAATATGTTGATATTCGTGGCTGCAATTGAAGTGATTCTTTTCATTATTAGTTTTGTATTTAAATAATTTTAGCTAGGTTTTTTTGGTTGTTATTAAAAAAATTTAATTTGGTGATCTTACAATCATTTAAAAATGTTGAATTCCAAGTCACATTCGACTTAACCCACATTTGTGTGCTTTTATGCTCGCGCACAAAGCTCATACCTTTAAATAATTGAGTAGTCCCTTTACATATTATTTACAAAATAGACACACACAAATATATGAGACTTTAGTCTATATAAACTTCACTTAATCACAACCTAACAGAAGAAAAATGCTAAAATGCCCACAGTAAGTTACTCTTAATATGTCAATTGATGACGTGTAATGATATTATCTCCTAATTATATGGAAAATGAAATAACTTGATATGCTTCGTATATCTTCCGCATCAATGGTGGACACATTATAATGTGTTCACGGTGGGTAGGTTAGTAGGATTGTTAGAGAAGATTAATTTATTGAAGAAATTAAAAGTCAAAATATTACTGTCTAACCATCTTCTAAAGTAATTTTTTTTAAGGTCATGCACAACTTAAATTTCATTTTTTTACTAACTAAGGGAAATAATGTTTATTCAATTGATGTTTTGGTTGTTGGCAAAATAATATACTATATGAGTATGTCAACTCACTCAGTTTAATTGTCCTAAATTCATGGGTATATTCTCTTTTAATCATCATCAATGTTTTTTTCATTGCCAACTTACTTCCATATTATAAGTACATTAGATAGATATAATAACTAGACAATATTATTTAATTTTGAAAATTATTAAATAATGTTATTCTTTTATCAAAATAAACTAACTACAATAATTTCTTATATAAACAATATATTACCTGTCACTGCTTAAATTGTCAACCATCAACCAACTACTAGCTGCATTATTGGTCACTTATTCATAAGACAGGTTGTGTCCCGGCCCTTGATTAAATGAACCATATTATCAAATTAAGAAGGAAAATTTATTTATATTATTTGTTTTTATTACCTTCCATTTTATTTAAATGATTTTTTAGAGGTTGGGGTAGGTTTGGCCTCCTTTCTATAAAAGAGGATTTAACTTAAAGACTAAAAAAATAAAAATTCTTTCATTCAAAAAGTTGTGTATATAGATCAAGTTCCAATATGCTTCTTTATTTATTTAAAATGATGGAAAAATGATACACCAACAATAAAAAGTTTCAATTATTGTCATTGAAAATATCTAAATCTTCTAGCATATTGAGAAGTAAAACAACAATAAAAAATTAGATATAAGCATAAAATTAGAAGAAATCACAATTAGTTTTTGTTAGGAAAAAATACACCAATTACACCCAACACTTCAAGATTGCACCACCACTTCCAAGAACTTGCATGAAAAGTAAATGAAAAACTCAAAGAAAACACCAGCACACAAAAGATTTACGTGGTTCGGCTTAAAGCCTACATCCACGGGAACAAACGGGGTGGGAGTTATCTCATTAACCGAAGAAACCAAGAACAAGAAAGGCTCTGCAATTCTGCAGATTACAACTCAACTCTGTGACTGTCTTGCTCACTTTCACTCACAATATCTTTCACTACAAGTAATCTCAATATGTAAAATAAAAGACTCTTTGTAGCCATATATATAGGCTATACATTGCAAAAGAAATCAATCAAAACGAATCTAAAACGAATTCTGTGGAAGATCTGGAAGTTGGCATCTTGGAGTCTCTGTTTTGATCTTCAGCTTCATTCCAACCGAAAATAACTGTTTCTATCACCACATGTCAATCCCCCATTCGTCCGCAAGAATAACACCTTTGATTCAAATGCACAAACCCGAGTTTATAAGTGAAAGTACATTTCTTAGTAGAGAGAGAAAACCCAACTACCGCTTTAATCTGAAACGCGCTTTTATAAGTGAAAGCGCGATTTTGCTTTCACAACACTCAGATTGTTCCACAACGCTTTTAAAAGCGTTGTTGTTTCCACTTAGCCAAAATTCCATCTTTTAACATGCAAGCTTGCTGCATGTTTGATGCATGAGATCCAATCAACATTCACAATCTCCACCTTATAATTGAACCTCTCATGCAACACTCCACCTTAGCTGCTAAGTTAGCTTGGTACCTCCTTTCCTTCTTAGACCAATTAGCTCCAAACATAGCTCAAACTTTGCTGTAGGAAGTGTCTTAGTAAACACATCTGTTGGATTCTCCTCAGAGGCTATTTTGTTGACTCTAACTTCACCTTGCTCCACCTTGTCTCTGATAAAGTAAAGCTTCACATCTATATGCTTAGTTCTTTCATGGTAGCTTTGATGTTTGGTCAAATGAATTGCACTGTTGTTGTCACAGTGAATCACTACACTCCTTTGATAAACTCCAAACTCCTTTAAGATCCTCTTCAACCATATTGCTTCTTTGATGGCTTCTGTAATTGCCACAAACTCTGACTCTATGGTGGATATGGCCACAACAGATTGATGCATTGACTTCCATAAGATGGTTGTTCCAAACAAAGTGAACACATACCCTTAGAGAGATTTCCTTGTATCTAGATTCACTGCAAAATCAGCATCCACATAACCTGTGATAGGAGATGTTATCTATGATCCTTTCCTGAAACTCAATCCACAATCAACAGATCTATTTAAATACTTCATCATCCCCTTAACAGCTTCCCAATGTTCAATACCAGGATTGGACATATATATACTCACAACACTCATTGAGTGTGCAAGATCTGGTCTGCAGTAGACCATAGCATACATTAAACTGCCTACTGCACTTGAATAAGGAACTTTGATCATCATGTTCACCTCTTCTTGGTTCTTAGGTTCCTGATCTTTTGACAGCTTCACACTTGTACTCAAAGGAACACTCACTGACCTTGATTGATTCATCTGGTATTTTATCAGAACTTTCTTTAGATAATCTGCCAAATCAAGAAGCACTTCACCAGTGTCCTCATTCCTTCCAATATCCATTCCCAGCATTCTCTTGGCTTTTCCTAAATCCTTCATTTCAAACTCCTTCTTCAATAGAGACTTAACTTCAAGTAAAGAAGAATCTGAGGTAATTGCTAGCAACATGTCATCAACATACAACAATAGGAAAGTATCTGAATCCTGAGCATGCTTGAATTATACACAATGATCAAACTTACTTCTTCTGAAACATGCCTTTAGCATGAAGTGATCAAATCTTAAGTACCAATGTCTAGGAGATTGCTTGAGACCATAGAGTGATTTCTTAAGTAAGCAGGCCTTACTTTCACTATTATTCACATGTAATCCCTCAGGTATTGCCATATATATCCTCTCCTTTAGCTGTCCATGTAGAAAAGTTGTAGTTACATCCATTTGGTGCAGGCATAGATTGAACTGAGCTACCATTGCAAGTAGAATCCTTATGGAGCAGTGCTTAACCACATGTGAGAAGATCTCAGCATAGTCTATACCCTCTTTTTGAGTAAAGCCCTTTTCCACAAGTCTGGCCTTGAATCTGACCTTGTTCCCTTTTGTCACCTCAACTTTCTTTCTGAAAATCCATTTGCAGCCAACTAACTTTTGTTGCTTAGGTTTGTCCACTATCTCCCAAGTATGGTTCTTTTCAAGAGAGTTCAGTTCCTCCTGAATTGCAACTAACCACTGCTCTTTCTGATCCCCAGACACTGCTTCTCTATAATTTGTTAGCTCTGAACTTTCCACTTCCTGAGCTGTGAACAAAGCAAATGATATTGTGTCTGTATATCCAAACCTTTCAGGTAGTTTGATCTGTCTCCTTGATCTATCTCTGACCAACTGATAGTTATGTAGCTGATATTGTGGCTCATCTGAATCTGACTCCTCTTCCTCTTGAGTGCTTTCTTCCTCTTCTGTTGGTTGAGTAAGAGAAAAAGGCTCCACCTCAACTTGTGGACTCTTTGCTGAGTTAGAGGTGGTTGAGCTACTTGGATCATCTTACCTTAGTGGCATATTACCTTCATCAAACACCACATCCCTGCAGATTAGGCATTTCTGATAGTCCTTCTCAAAACACCACAACCTATACCCTTTCACACCTTTTGGATATCCAAGGAATACACATTTAAGTGCCCTTGGCTGTAGCTTATCCTGATTAATATGTGCATATGCCATGCACCCAAACACCTTTAAACCACTGTAGTTAGTTGGATGTCCACTCCACTTTTCCTCTGGACTTTTGAAATCAATTGCAGAAGATGGACTCCTATTGATCAGATACACTGCAGTAGCTACTGCTTCACCCCAAAAGTTGCTTGGAAGTCCAGAGCTGATCAACATACATCTTACTTTATTGAGTATGGTTTGATTCATCCTCTCAGCAAGTCCATTCTGTTGAGGGGTCCCTGGCATTGTCTTGTGTCTTGCTATTCCTCTTGCTTTGCAAAACTCATTGAACTTAGTGGATGTAAATTCTAGGCCATTATCAGTCCTGAGATACTTCAATTTCTTACCAGATAAATTTTCTACCTCAGTTAGCCATACTTTGAAAGTGTTAAAAGCCTCATCTTTTGATTTCAGAATATAAACCCACACTTTCCTTGTATAATCATCAATCAAAGATATGAAATACTTACCTCCACTCCTTGTTTGAGTTCTTGCAGGCCCCCATAGATCTGAATGAACATACTCCAATGTCTCATTTGATAAGTGAACACCTGGTTTGAAAGGTTGCCTTCTGTTTTTGCCAAGAACACAATTATCATAGAAGTCCAGTTTGCTGATTTTGTCTCCCCAAAAAACCTTTTGTTTTGCCAGCTCAATCAGGCCCTTTTCACTCATGTGACCTAGCCTTTTGTGCCACAACTGAGTCCTATCCATTTCTTGAACTGAGTTCACATCACCCTGGCAAGTTTCTCCTTCCAGAAAATAGAGTTCATTCCTCTTAATTCCCTGCATGACTTTTCTGTCACCTTTGGAGACTGATAGTACTCCACCTTCAGAGATAAATTTGTATCCCTGTGAGTCCAACATCCCAAGAGAGATTAGGTTTCTCTTCAGATCAGGGATAAACCTTACTTGATTCAGTATCCTTATCACCCCATCAAACATCCTCAGAGCTACTGAACCTGTGCCCTTCACTTTGCAACTGTGATCATTGCCAAGCATTACCACTCCACCATCTTCTAAATTCAAATCTTGAAACCATTCTTTGACTGAAGTCATATGAAATGAGCAGCCAGAGTCAAGGATCCATTCAGAGGTTACCTTCGTAGCTGTAATAGCTAACACTTCAGCAGTTTCATAACCAGTGTTGGTGGTGGATGGCTCTGATGTCTGATTTGCTTGGTTGTCTGGTGCTTTGCCTTTGGTTTTGAGAAATTGTTTGTATTTGAGACAATCTTTCTTGTGGTGACCTGGCTTATGGCAGTGGAAGCACCTATTTTGTTCAACATCTTCATTTGACAGTTGGTTGGAATCTGGCTTCTTTTCATTTCCTTGTTTTGGAGGTTTTTTTTGAAACTTCTTCTTGTTGTTTCCTTGTTTGATGGTCAGCCCTTCAGCAACTCCCTTTGGCTTTGCATCAAAAATCTTTGAGAGCTCCTTTGTTTTCAGAGCAACAACTACTTCCTCCAAAGTTATATTATGTTGTCTTCCATATAAGATGGAGTCTATAAAGTGTTCATAACTTCTTGGAAGTGTACTTAACAACATAAGAGCTTTGTCTTCCTCCATGAGGTTGATTTCTATGTCTTCCAAATCATCAAGAACCTTGCTGAATTCCTCCAATTGATCCAAGATGGATTTTTCCTCCACCATCTTAAAGGCATACACCATTTTCTTCATATACAGTTTGTTTGCAATGGTTTTCACCATATATAGACTTTCTAACTTGTTCCAAACTGCCATGGTTGTCTCCTCCTTTGCAACTTCCCTGAGAATTTTGTCCCCCAAGCTCAAGATAAGAGTACTATGAGCTTTCTCAAGAATCTGGTGCTTTTCTTCAACCCTCATTGTATCTGGAAAAGCTTCATCACCAAGAAGAGCCATGGATAACCCTTGTTGAACCAGCAATGCCTTCATCTTAATCCTCCACAATCCAAAGTCTCCTTTTCCATTGAACCGCTCAATGTCAAACCGTGTGGTGGCCATTTTTTACCTTCTTCTTCCCACAGACGGCGCCAATTTGTTAGGAAAAAATACACCAATTGCACCCAACACTTCAAGATTGCACCACCACTTCCAAGAACTTGCATGAAAAGTAAATGAAAAAACTCAAAGAAAACACCAGCACACAAAAGATTTACGTGGTTCCACTTAAAGCCTACATCCATGGGAACAAACGGGGTGGGAGTTATCTCATTAACTGAAGAAACCAAGAACAAGAAAGGCTCTGCAATTCTGCAGATTACAACTCAACTCTATACTATCTTGCTCACTTTCACTCACAATATCTTTCACTACAAGTAATCTCAATATGTAAAATAAAAGACCCTTTGTAGCCATATATATAGGCTATACATTGCAAAAGAAATCAATCAAAATGAATCTAAAACGAATTCTGTGGAAGATCTGGAAGTTGGCACCTTGGAGTCTCTATTTCAATCTTCAGCTTCATTCTAACCGAAAATAACCGTTTCCATCGCTACGTGTCAATCCCCCATTCGTCCGCAAGAATAACACCTTTGATTCAAATGCACAAACCCAACTCTATAAGTGAAAGTACATTTCTTAGTAGAGAGAAAACCCGACTACCGCTTTAATCTGAAACGCGCTTTTATAAGTGAAAGCATGATTTTGCTTTCACAACACTCAGACTGTTCCACAACACTTTTAAAAGCGTTGTTGTTTCAACTTAGCCAAAATTCCATCTTTTAACATGCAAGCTTGCTGCATGTTTGATGCATGAGATCCAATCAACATTCACCTTTTTGGATGTGTTGTTTCTATATCTAATTTAATAACAAGCAAGAGTACTCTGTATTTTATTTTACCATTGGATTCACCTTCAATTTGGAAAGATTATGTTAATCAACCAAATATTAATAATAATTTGATTCATTGTACATATTCGAGAATTAAAGTTGTAAATGATTTGTAAGATTTTGTCAAACATGTTCAAAACGTCTCAGCCTTTTAAAACTTGAGTTCGACTTCTGAAATATGGAAAGGAGGCAGACATTCGATTTCTATAAATTTGCATTGAACTTTTGCAAAATCTAGTTTGATTTCTAGCTTTCAACTTCTGCAATTTTTCAAGTTTGTTTTACCAATACAATATACAAGGATATAATTGGTAATTTAGAGGGTGTGCCGAATTTTTTAAAAAAAAAAAAAAGGAAGGAAAAACTCATTTTTCGACGAAGTTTGCGAAGCAATACATGTTCAAATCAAGTGCGATTTCAGTCCAAATTATTTGGACTAAAATTGGGTAAGACTCATGATGTCTGACAACTTATATATTGTCCTAAATTGTCGGTCTAAATTTTTTTTTATCCAAAATTATCAGATTCCCTAAGTTACGGGACAAAAAGAAAAAGTAATATACTCTTAAATAAATTAATGAGGATAACCTTGACAAGCTACTAAATTATCCAAAAAAATTAAAAAAAAAAATTATCCAAAATTATCAGATCCTCTAAATGAAGTCTAAATGTTAAGTTAAAGCATATACGTACAATGTAATATTCGCAATTAAGATTATCATATTTACTTGTGAACGTTGCGAATCTTTTGACTCGTCATCGAGATCTGATTGAAACATTTGCAGGAATAAATAATGTATTAATAATAACAAATCGTGACATTTCCAGCTATTAAGAACATTTTAGTAGTTATATACTTATATATTAGTTGCGGTACACATGATTAATATTTATATTGATTAAAGAGCTTTATCAAAGCTTTCAATATAATCCCAATAATTATATCTGAATCTGATATTATTGATCGGATTTAAAACCTCCTTCTCATTTGATGGAGAAATTCCCCATTCTTCCACAGATATAATCTGTTTGATTATAAACTTTGAATAAGCATAATCATTCTGGAGGCTTCCAGTATTGGTGTATTCAATATCCACACTTTTAAGGGAAAGAAGAATATTTTCATAAAATCCCCTTGATTTATAAGAAGTATTTCTGCAAAAAGTATTTGGAAGATATTTCTCCAAAATATTCCAAGGGTTATCAACCCATTGAGTATCTTTTTCTTCCATAAGAAGAATCAACTCTTTATATTCATGTTTTATAAACATGATTGACTCACTTGTTTCTTCATTTGTAATCTTAGCATATGATGCTGGTGAATGAGAACTCTCAGGAATATCATCCTCATTTCTTTTTTCCAAGAATTTTTGGAAATCCTTGTATAAAGGATGTGTCTTATCAAGAACATTCTCTTTTGAGATTCCAGAAATATTCTGGTTTAAAAGATTTTTTCCACTATGTGAAAATAATATGGGGTTGAAATTGAATATACATATATATATATATATATATTATATTAAAACATGCATTTTAATATGGCGTTATTAACGCCCCTTTTATGAATGCACACCCCATATAATTTCGAGAAAAATAATTCTATACAACATACAAGGATATAATTGGTAATTTAGAGGGTGTGCTGAATTAAAAAAAAAAAAAACTCATTTTTCATCCTCCTCAAAGCCACTGTCTATTTATAATCCTGTAAATTGCATTTTTTCGATTTGGTATTTTAATTTAAACATTAATCCAACTTTTGTCATTTTTTCGCTGTATTTTTGCTTCTAGTTGCTTAGTGGCTCTAGTTGCTCTACACATTTTAAGAATCAATTGGGCGAAGTTTTCGAAGCAATACATGTTCAAATCAAGTTGGAAATTGGGCAAGACACACGATGTAAAATAATACTCCCTCCATCCCACTTAAAACTGTCTACTTGCCATTTTTGTTTGTCCCACACTAATCTGCCAGCCCCAAAATGGCAAAGAAAAATTTACTCCCTTACCCCTCCATTTCTTTCATTTTACAATTTTTGCACTCAAATTATACATTTAAATTACAAAATTACCACTCAAAAACATTAAAATAACACATCCAATCAAAGTCAACAGTTTTTTCTTAGGATCTGTGCCGGTCAAAGTAGACACATTTAACTGGGACGGAGGTAGTATCTAGTAGGGGTGTACATAACAAAAGAAGTGTCAATGTCCGCAACTTGCTATTCTAATATATAATTGCACATAGTTGAGATACTTTGCAGAAGTGAAGCCAAATAACAACATAGAAACAATGGATTATTTTGCTCTTGCAACTGTTCTAGTTTTGCTGGTTTTTGCATCGTTGATATCAAAACGATGGCGGCAGCAGAAGCTTCCGCCGGGGCCTTACCCTTTTCCGGTGATCGGAAACATTCTGCAACTAGGAAAAATCCCACATCGATCTCTTGCAAACCTCTCAAAAACCTATGGCCCTTTGATGTCTCTCCACCTTGGAAGCATATATGCAGTTGTTGTATCTTCACCTGAAATTGCAAGAAAAGTTCTGCAAGAACATGACCAAGCCTTTTGTGGCCGAACCACTGTGGTTGCTGCTGAGGCACACGATTACTACAAGAAGTCGATGGGCTTTATTCCTGTTGCAAACCAATTTCGAAAACTACGAAAAATATGCAAAGAGCATTTGTTCTCAAAGCATAGGCTTGATGCAAGCCAAGGGCTTCGAAGGGAGAAGTTGCAGAAACTGAGTGACTATTTGAGTGAAAGCTCTTCCACGGGCCGGGCTGTGAACGTTGCCAAAGCTACGTTCATAACGAGTCTTAATCTCGTAACTAGCACACTTTTTTCAGTTGAATTTGCAAACTTTGAATCTTCAGATGTTGCTGAGGATTGGAAGGAAACTGTTGAGGGTCTGATGAAGAATTTGGGAGCTCCAAATCTTGCAGATTTCTTTCCACTTTTTAAGCCCATCGATCCACAGGGGATTAAGAGGGAATTAGGGTTCTACTTGGGGAAACTGCTTCATATATTTGATGATATAATTAGAAAGAGATTGCAAGAAAGAGGGACAGCTCCAGGGAGAAATGATTTGCTAGAAACTCTTGTTGATCTCATGGAGGGAAGTGAGTACGACGTGAGCATGGACGATATAAAATATTTATTTACGGTAAGATTGCAATTATTCTTTTACGAGTTCATTTCAATTTTGGTCCCGTATATATGGTTCTTTCCATCATTGGACAACCATTTATGCGTTTTTGAATTTTGTTCTTACATGTTTCAATTTTTTCCAATTTTGATCCTATATGTTTCAAAAAAATTTAATTTTAGTTAAAATTTTCAGTTTTGGTCCTGTATGTTTCAATTTTTCGAATCTCAATCCAATTTTAGTCTGATGGCTATCGAGAAATCCCACTTGGCATTGATGATTTTGATAATTCCGATAAAAAATTGGATTGAAATTGGAAAAAAAATTGAAACGTATAGGGTACGTCAAAATTGAACAACTAGTCAATAATTGGAAAAAAGTAGAAATATACATAATCAAAATTGCAAAATATATACTTAGTTTTTCAGAAAATGGAAAATGCCTTACATACAAGATCAATATTATCAATAACCCTTCTTTAATTATATATATATATATATATATATATACACCTGGCAAAGTGGCAAAGTTGAGCGACCAACGCTAGTTCATGTTTGTTTGTTAGGACTTGCTTCTTGCCGGATCAGACACAACAACAAGCACAATTGAATGGGCAATGACGGAACTACTACGTAACCCTGAGAAAATGGCTAAAGCAAGGAACGAGGTGAGAACTACGATCGGAGATAACAAACAAGTAGAAGAATCCGACATATCAAAACTCCCATACTTGCAAGCTTTGATTAAAGAAACCCTACGACTCCACCCACCCGCTACACTATTAGTTCCTCGTAAAGCAGAGTATGAAGCTGTGATCAATGGTTATACAATCCCAAAAAACACTCAAATACTTGTTAACGTTTGGGCTATGGGGAGAGATTCAACCGTATGGCTGAACCCCAGTTTATTTGAGCCTGAAAGATTCATTAATAGCAAAATAGACTTTAAAGGACAAGATTTCGAGCTTATTCCTTTTGGCTCGGGAAGAAGAAGTTGCCCGGGCATGCCATTGGCTGACCGAATGATTCATCTTACAGTGGCTTCTTTAATTCAAAACTTCGATTGGCAACTCGAACCTGGAATAAAACCAGAAGAAGTGGACACAGCTGAGATCTTTGGGATTGCGTCACGCAAGGCAATTCCCCTCATGGCCATTCCAATCAAGGTGTGAATTTGATTATTGGTGATGTTGCAATTTTAGTTCTCTAATCATTTGATGGTTCAAATTTTGGTTCTGCCTAAGTCGAATTTTGCAATGAAGTTTTGGAATCCTCACAAAGTTGTGAATTTAGTACTGAAGTGTTTGGAAATTAAAAACCTTGCCCAGAATGTTTCAGGCACACCACGTGGGGAAAAACTCGTTTTTCATCCTTTCCCAAAGTCACTGTTCGTTATTAGTCCTCAAATGCACTTTTAAATTTTGGTCATATAATTGGCAATTTCATCCAATTTTGGTCCTTTTTTTGTCGGATTTTCAATTTTCCTGACACATTCTGGAGAGTGCACTACATTCGCTCCCAATTTGTAGTCGGAAAATCAAAGATCCAGCAAACAAAGGACTAAAATTGGATGAATTATTCAAGTACATGACCAAAATTGAATAAATAGGACCTAAGTTAGATGAATTTTTCAATTACACGACCAAATCGAAAAAGTGCATTTTACAGGACTAAGAAAAGACAATAGCTCTAGGAGAGGACGAAAAATAAGTTTTCCCTACACCAGTTGTTTCTAGGGTTCATTGCTAAAATTTGATTTGAATAGGACAGAAATTCAGACTGCCGGCAAATAGTTACAGGACTAAATTGCAACTTGCACAATGATGAAGATGTTATTCAAATATCTTAAGTGTTGTGATTTGAGATTTAAGCTAATAAGAATGTATGTGTATTCAATTATGTTCACAAAAAAGGTCTGTGTAGATAAGCTTTAAGTCGTTTTAAATCGATTGTATGGTGAAGAGTCATGCATATTCACAAAGGCTGTGTTTTTTTAGATAAAAGTTTTATATGGTGATGAATTATATACACAAAACAAAAAAAAGATTTTTTTGGATCAGTTTCATAGCAATTTTATGGGGGCAATTGGATCAGTTTCATATTATCCATAATCATGACCTTTTTCCTAAATGTTTTGCTGAGTTTTTTTAAAATATCTTATATATGTTCATGTGTGTTGTTGAGAATATCCCTTTACCACTTATTATAAATATTACATGTGGAATGGATCTTTTAATTATTTTTTCTTTCTAAATCCATCTCACTCGAAAAGATTAATGACAAAAGATATCAAATTTCACTAAATTAAACTAAGAATTACCATAATTTATCATCACTAGTACTTCCCTCCTATGTTCACCCTAAAAAAAAAATACTTCCATGTGTTGTACGAGTTGTCACATTTATAGTTAGATTTTAACTGTTATTGTAAAAGTTTGTATATAATTTTTTTTTTCTAATAGTCTAATTCTAACCTCAAAAAAATATGTATTATCAATTTTTAATTCCAAATTTTAGTTCACTAGTACAGCTGCTGCTACTACTAATCAATTATCAATAATCAAATGTATAAAAATTCGCACATGTATTTTAGTTTTGATATTTTGCTTTTATATACGCAATGTAAATTATCAATTAAAAATTATCAAAATAATAAATTTGACATATCATCCATGGAAAGAAAACTACTCATAATGAAAAAAAAAATAGTTTGAAATTATGATTTATTGTCACACCGGCCACCCCTTAAAAACTACAAATACGAAATAAACTAACAGAAAAGAAATTGCAAAGAAGAATTATAAATTAGATACATCATGATAAATAATTAATTTAGTTTTGATATTTTTCATTTGTATATGTAATTTATATGACAATTTTTTTTAAAGATAAATTTGATATATATGTTATGGTTGACGTAAAGTTTTAAATGAACAGGGTTTGAATTGAAATTATGAATTTTCCTGAAACAATTATCACACTCAAACCCATAAATTTTACAAAAAAAAAAAAAACTAACAATAAATAAACTTACGAATAAAATGATATTAAAAATTAGAGGAAATTACAAATAAGAATGGCATTAAAAACAATAATTTTAAAGATAATTTTGGACATTGACTTGTATGAAAGTGGGTTTCTAGAGCCAACTTTGTATTTGTGTCGCTTAAGAATAAATAGACAAGTAATTACAATTGACGTTGAAAAAATCATGTATGTCATCTAGAGACACTACAAGAAAAACGCACAAAGACAACGGAGCTTAAAGAAGCGTGGTCTTTTTCAAAAAGACAACAGTTTTTCACTATTGAAGAAAATTTGTCTTTTTGAAATTTTCGATCAAAGACAACCTTTTTTTACTGTTGCAAGTTTGCGCTGTCTTTGGGAAAAAGACAACGCTTTTTATGCGTTGTATTTGAGCGTGTATTTTTAACAACCCCTCCAACTACAACCCTTACTTTTTTTGAGAAAGACAACACTTAATACTGTTGTCTTTATGCGTGTTCGCCAATGCTTTTAACAAGGCCTTTTTTTCCGTTGTCTTTTTATGCGTTGTCTTTATAATTTACATTTTTTAATAATATTTATAATTTTTATATCCTGAAATTATTTAATAATAATATATAAACCGGATTCCCCACATGTTTTATGTTTTTTTATATTTTTTATATTCGACTTCACGATCTTTATGTTATATTAGAGCGATCTTTATATTATATTAATTATACATTTATGTTATATTAGTCATATCTTTATTTCCAGATATCATACCCAAAGTGCAATAATTTAACTTAACAATAAAAGACACGACCTCCATACTAGTATGTTAGCCATATCTTTAAATTATATTAGTGATATCTTTAATTATGTAATACTTTAACTTAAAAAAACCATAATTTCGACACAATTCGTACATGCATATGTATACATGTATATAATATTACTAATATATTTATGTGATATTTCTTATACCTTTATATTAATATAATCGTAACTTTATGTAATATATAAAACTATAATTAACATAACTAAAATGTAAGAAATGTATAAATGCATCTCTAAAAATATGCTAAGGTATAGTTAAAATTCTAAAGTAAGACAACTTACATATAATATAATATAAATGTACATATGACTAATATAACATTAATGTACAACACCTAGATCGAATTTTGAATGGATTTGAGTACACCCACCCAAGTGCATGGTCATATCATGTGGACCCGCATTTAAGGACGCATGACCCAAGTTCGGTAAGATGCATTCATGCACTTAACGTGTAAAAGTTTTGGTATGTGTGTTTGTGTGTGTGTATATATATATATATATATATATATATATATATATATATCAGTGTTCGAATATTTGGCTTAGGCAGGTACCTAGGATCTAGGCGGGGTTAAGTGGACAAATTCAGCCCTAGGTGCTCCCAAGTAGGGCATTCAAACAAGCTATTTGATACTCGATTCGAAAAAATCTAAACCTCGATTCGAACTCGAGCTCGATTACTACAAAACAAAAAAAAATTGTAAAAAATATCAAACTACTCGAGCTTGACTCGAATTCAGCTCAACTAAAGCTCATTCAAGCTCGATTTGATTAATTATCAAACAAGTTCAAATGTAAATTTTAAAGTTCGATTATATTTCAAACAAGTTTGAACAGTTATATTCGGTTCAAATTGTATCATTTACAATCCTACTCCTAGGTGCCAAATTTTTATTTTTATTTTTTTCCTTCCGTTTTTTTTTTTTTCATTATCTTTTAGTAAAATGAAAATTCTTAAGATAGTACAAACTTCCATCAAATTATTATTATTTAACTAGATATAGATAAAAAGGATTATCAAATTGAAAAATACAAATAAACTCAAGAAAATTAGCTAAAATAACAAATAGTCTATCTAATTCAGATACATCGCCTAGACAACATCCAGACCCCGACTATGCCTAGTCAAATGCCCAACTAACGTCTGACACACACACACACACATATAGAGAAAATGTCTCACTTTAACATATTTTGTTAAATATTTGTCCAAAATAGCACAAAATTATAAGAGTTGACCAATCTACCACATTCCTTATAATCTGTGACCAAAATACCACAAATTGACTTTTAGTCTCAAGACAACACTGACATGATAGTGACTGAAGACAGTACTTTCAAAGTACTGTTTGTACCCTAAAGTGGAAATAAATTTAATTTGTCGGGTGTAATAACTCTCTTGTGAGTTACTATTTACCTTTTATTTTTTGTCGTGTGTAATAAAGTGGATTTTGTTTTCCTTTGAGTTACTATTTACCTTTCATTCAAATACACTTTCCATTTTGGTAGAAACACATTTCACAAGTCGGTAATTTCTCCCTCACTCTAAAATTCTCCCTTCTACTAAAAATTTTGCTGGAAAGTTTTATCACCCTCAGTAACATATTAAGAAGATTTACGTAAAAAAAATCGACAGGTAAGTCCATTTTCTGAAACTCGAATTATTTTTTACACCCAAAAAACATGAATTTTTCATCCTAAAGTAAAGAAAAAGTGTGTATCATATTTTTCCACGCAAAAGTCATGAAAAATCAGTATCCATGAAAATTTTACTGCTGCCATGAAAATTCTCACGAAAATTATTGGGCACTACACGAAAATAATGATCTTCCTAGAATTCTAGATATTCTTTCTTCCACAAAAATGTCACGAAAATTGTAAGGCACTACACGAAAATTATTGCTCATCCACGAAAATTTGGCAGATTCTTAGTTGCATGAAGTAATTCCTGTTTCATTTTTTTGACAGTTCCAAGATGAGTTTGTTCTCCATTGTGGTTCGATTTGGTGGATATTGGGAAGGGTTAGAGTACAAAAGTGGTTCGAGACAGGTGATTCAACTTCGAAGAGTATGTTATCAAGATTTATTTGAATCAATTGACGAAGTTGTGCGTGCTGATGAGTGTTGGGGATATGTCATCCATTCCGTTGTGGAGGATGAGGGTAGGGTGAAAAGAATCAAAATCAGGAACGATTCAGATCTTGCTAGCGTATTGTCTATGATCGATGATGTTCTTGTTGTTTATGTTACATTAAAAAGTAGAAATGTTGGAGGCTTTGGTCAGAGCAGCGAGGCAGGTAGTCCTTCATTTAATGTTGGATCATTGTACGAAGAACAAGTATGTAGATATTATTCAAATATTCCAAGTGGGCTGCAAAACGATCAAGCATTTGAAGCCAAATGGAGTATACCGAACCAAAATGATCCGTGGGGACAATTTGTGAGACAACCTAATGAGAATCTGCCGTCTTGGGCATCATCTAGTGGTAGGGTTAATTATACAGTACAGGATTGGGGAATGGATGACCTTGACTTAAATACGTCTCCTATAGATTGTGTTCAAGAGGAAGTGCCACATAAATAGAATTTTCATGAACATCCATATTGTCATAGTGGATTTCATGATGGTATGCATAAAAGTGTTATATTTATGAATGCAATGCATTTGAATATTTTTGAATAATATTCAACATTTTAATTGATGTCGAATTACTTGTGCAGATGTTAACAACGACCAAGTTGGTGTAGGGGATGCCGATCAAGGTGCGGATAATGATTTTGAGCTAGATAATGAGGATGCATCGTTGTTGGACCAGGAGCAACTCCAGGAGCATGAGTCATTTATGACACACATTGGGATGCGGACCCACGATAATGTTGACGATACCTTTGAGGCACACTTTCAAGCAGGAGGCAGTGATGGGGTTCCGCATACTGTTCCTGGTTCGGCCTCTGCGCCGAGTTATGCTCCGGATTGGTTTATCCCTGAGATTCCCTCTGTGGATCCATCTGTTTATTCAGATTCTGGTGCTCGTGAGTTTATGACAGAAACGCTTCACAAAGGATCTACTTTCACCTCCAAACTGGAGTTGAAGAAAGCAGTTGGTATGTACCATATTGAAAATCAAGTTGCATACCGTGTGGACCATTCTGATAATCATCGTTGGTTTTTGAAGTGCATCCAGAAAAACTGTCCCTTCGTGATGAATGCTTCTGAAAAATATGGGATTTGGCGTATATCCAAAATTGTTATCCCACATCTTTGTTCATCGGAGTTGAACAGTACACCTACGTCGCCCTACTTCTACTTTGATCGGTGAGTGCATTGTCGATGCACTACGGAAAGAGAATTCCAAACTCACTCCTTGCGACATCATTCAGGAAATGAATGTTCATCATGGTTTACAGGTTTCTTACAAATTGGCTTTGAAGGCAAGACGACATGCCATGATTAGGGCTTATGGGGATCCAACATTGTCGTTTTCTATGCTTCCATCTTACTTGGAGGTTTTGAAGGCTGCTAATCCGGGGACATACACAGCGTTAGAGACACACGATGATGGGAAATTCAAATATGTTTTCTATGCATTAGGTGCCTCTATACAAGGATTTCAGAGTTATTCAAGACCTGTCATAGTTGTCGATGGTTGTCATCTGAAAAGGCAATATAAAGGTATTGGGTTTGTGGCTGTGACGAAAGATGGGAATGATTAGATTTTTCCTTTGGCAATTGGTATAGGTAATATTAAGAATAATGCATCCTGGAGCTGGTTCTTGATGAATGTGAGAGAAGCATTTGGAGCCCCTGCCCAACTTCTTATCGTATCAGATCAACATGTGAACATCAAAAATGTCGTTGCTCAAGTGTTCCCTGAGGCATCACACGGTTTATGTTGTTACCATTTGCAGAAAAATTTGGCCAAGTATGGGAAGCATTTGGTTGGCCTCTTCAATAAGGTCGCATATTGTTATCATCCCAGTAAGTTCGATAAGTACGTCACTTATTAATTCGTGGTCACCTCAAATGTGTTTATTATGGTCTGATTTTTAATATTCTCATGATGTACTTGTATAATGTATAGGTATATGAGCACATTGGTGAACTCCAAAACTTCTGGTGCTCTTGATGCCTTAAAAGGTGCTGGTGAATACAGATGGTCTCGTGTCAAGTGCCCTGTTCGTAGGTTTAACTTCATGACGTCTAATGCAGCTGAGTCATGGAATGGGAGGTTAGTTTGGGCCAGAAACCTACCCGTCTGTTCGTTTCTTGAGTGTGCTAGACGCATTACAGAAAAGTGGTTCTATGAACGACGAACCACCGCAAACGAGCGAGATAACACATTGACGAAGGCCGTCCATGAGAGGTTGCAGGATGCAATGAAAGAAGGGCGTTCTATGCAAGTCAATAAGCTTGGACGGCTCAAGCTCAAGATCACCACTGATAATAAGAATTTCACAGTCGATCTATTAGACCGTTTATGCACTTGCCAGGTTTTCCAGCTTGACTTGATTCCATGCTCGCATGCATGTGCAGCGATCAGGTAAATTTTAAACAGCTAATAAATTCATTGAGATACGTGATGGCGCATGTATTTGTACACTTACACCGCATATTGTTTGTTGATTAGCTATACGAAGGAGCCCATCACGAGATACGTGCATGAGCTTTACTGGACCACTTCATTGAGAGGTATGTGGGAGGGTGAGGTACTCCCTGTGCCTGACCCATCCGATTGGGTTATCGCTGACGAGACACGGGCATTTTTCTATCTACCTCCTGATAAACCAAAGCAAGCTGGATGTCCAAAGGGAAAACATATTCCTTCTTTTGTCGAGACTTCAAGATCAAGATACAGTTCTATCCCGTCCGAAAGTCCAACCGACCAAAACACTCAAAATGCTCACACTGAACATGTAAGACAAAGGAAAAAGAAGAAATGCTCTATTTGTGGCTCAGAAAGTCACACAAAGAGAAAGTGCCCAATATACATCGAAGGTCAACGCTTTCTTGAAGATGAGGAGTAAGTCATGTAACATTGGGATGTGTAACATTGTGTTTATTCAATGAAATGTGTATTATTGAAAATGGGGACATATAACAGTAGAAGTTCAACTAAATTTTATACACACAAGTGTTTATGACAAATCACCTTACTGTATGGTGTCCTCATCCAAAGAAAATCTATACATTTGAACTGCCACCAATCGTCTAAAGGCAAAGACGCCTTCAGCCATCTCAGGCCTAGGAAACACCTCCGTCATCAAGCTCTCAATCGACTTCAACGCGAAGATGCCACAACTGGTCGGATCGTCCGGCACGTAACACAGGTGTTGAGGGATACTCTGACATCGAAACTCTGGTGGACTATACGAAGCCCGCTCTATCGCTTCGTGCCAGCCTGAGTGGTCCAGAAGTCGAGGCATAATCAGATGAATGGGCAGTGTCTATCGCACTCGAAGTGCCATTACATCCTCGTTCCAAGAATGTCTAACGCTGTCCATGAGTGTAACTGACATGTCGTTCAAGTCAATAATGGCAGCCACCCAGTGTTCATCCAGATTAAGCATGGTGAACAACTGCACGATTTCAAATAGTACGATATACAACAATCATAAGGACTATATATACGATTTGAATTTAAAATAGCTGGCATATTTTTAAAATGACAGTCACAAACCTGAGGAAGAAGATTCCACGGTTTCTGCTTTGTCCACTTGTTTGCAATACCATGTACGTATGGCATCAAACGATCGAGTTCAAGGGGATTGAAATCCTCACGATCATCCCCTGGATAAAAGGTGATTGGTGGATCGGCGATATGCTTCTTCTTCCAAATGTCCTTGCATATCTCCTGAAATTATTCAGGGAAAAATTAGAATAAGGAATATTCAATCGCCGAAAACAGACTAAGAGTATAAGCAAGAAGACGAAACTTACATTAAATTTTACAGACAATACTTGGCTGAATCTGAACACCTGTTCTGTGATCTCAAGACCTAGGAACTGGTGCACAAGAGAGTAACTCTTAAATTAATTTCACAAAAGTCGTTAGTAATATTTTATAAGGTCCACTATCTTATTTACCCAAACAATTTAATAACTAATGACAAATTGAAATCAAACATCTTATAAAATGCAATAATTTACAAGCTCTATAAATAAGCTTAGCCAATGACCCTATGTTGATTTTTTCTGATTGTGAACAAGGTGGCTACACAATGCTAGATTTTTGTTTACAACAATAGTTAATAATCGTTGTCCATGTGCATTTTTCTTGTAGTGATCATTCTTTATTTCTTTGTTTTCTTCCTCCTCTCTCGTCACTCCCATGTTCTCTAATACTAATTATCTGCATCCCACCCCCAAAGATATAAAAGTGGTAAGGGCTCAAGTAGGGAAGAAAACTCCCAAGAATGCAAGTTCAAACCTCACGTGGGGAAAGATTTTCGATGAAATAATCAGACATTTCTTCCTCTCTCGTGATAAATCTTCTAGGAGTTAGTTTCCTGTGCAACTGGTGCACATACAATTCGGGTCGGGTCGGGTCCGGGTCGACCTGGATCCGCGCACTTTTATTTATTTTTTTTTTGAATTTTTTTCACTTCAAGTTGTTACCTTTATGTTATATGCATTTGACCTTTATGTATAAATGTAGTAACCTTTATATACTCTAACTTAGAAAAAAAATGAAGAATTTTAGCAAAATTTATACATATTTACGTTTATGTAATATTAGCTGCACATATATTCATCCTTAAAATCCACTGAATTTTGAAAATTTCAATTTTTTTTCAAAGTTATGAATTATAAAGGTCATAATATTTGTACATAAAGGTCACAAGAATTGTACATAAAGGTTATAATAATACAACATAAAGGTCTTAATCTGAAGCGAAAAAATCTGAAAATCTTCATTTTTTCCTAAGTTACTGAGCATAAAGGTCATAACATTTATATATAAAAGTTACACTTATATAACGTAAATGTCACATCCTTACAACATAAAGGTAACAGCTTGAAGCGAAAAAAAAAAATCTAGGTGCACGGATCCGAGTCGAGTCGCCCCAATTGCACCAATTCAGATCCGTGCACCTGATGCACAACAACATTTTCCATCTTCTAGTTATTAAATTAAAGAAATCATGAATTTAGAGTGAGCCGTTGATCTGTTACCGCATAAAGATTCGTAAAGATCATTATCTACTATAATATTACAAATTAATTTAATAGTTTTCTTGAAGAGAGTGAGAGAGATCATGTGGTTACAATTGAATATTCCTTTGACTCGTTCTCATCGAAATGATCTGTCTCTTCCGAAAATTTAAAACATTATCTTCAATACCTTCCTAATGAAAACAAAATGCATGTATGATGTATTTATTAATAACAACAAATCTTGACATTTCGAGGCTATTAGTTACATGTGGGTTTAAGTGCACGAGGCTATTTAATTAGTACTCATTAATACCTTAAACAGAGGATTTAAAATTAGTACAACATTATTATTAGGGTGAATCATCAATTTTGAAAATTTCTAAAACAGCATGGAATTAGAAAAAAATTAAATATAGATGATTAAAATTGAAAAATAATTATCTGATCGTGAAAAATGGAAAATGTCAGACTAAAATGGAAATTATTCTTTATTAATACTCTGTATGATATATGGATTATTGTTAATTTATCCAGATTTCCATTCATATTACATAAAGAATAATTTTATTTGAAAGTGATGAAAATCAAATCGTGTCAATCGAAAACACCATTAATAAATTTACTGTTGTGAATTTAAAGTATAAACTTTGCTCAAATCCCTCCATCCAAACACGAACTAAAACTTGTTAATACTTCTGTCTATCAGGTCATGTATTTTAACTCAGTTGAGATACTTTGCAAGAGTGAAGCCAAATACTGGATTTTTTTGCTCTCGTAACTGTTCTAGTTTTAGTGGCCATTGCATCGTGGATATCAAATCGACGGCGGGGTCAGAAGCTTCCGCCGGGGCCGTTCCCTTTTCCGGTGATCGGAAACATTCTGCAACTAGGTAAAATCCCACATCGATCACTTGCAAACCTCTCCAAAATCCATGGCCCTTTGATGTCTCTCCAACTTGGAAGCAAATACACAGTTGTTGTATCATCACCTGAAATTGCAAGAAAAGTTCTGCAAGAACATGACCAAGCCTTTTGTGGCCTAGCCATTATAGATGCTACAGTAGCACACGATTTCCACAAGAACTCTATGTCCCTTTTGCCAGTGGGAAACCGATGGCGAAAACTACGAAAAATATACAAAGAGCATTGACTTTTTAAACTCACGTGTTTTTGAAATTAAAGATTCTATAGGATGGAACGTGATACTTGAGAAAACAAAGGTTTGATCGAGTCAATACTTGAAGGAGTCAAGAACATGGAAGTGGTAGAAGAACAAGTCCAAAAAAGTGGAGAGAGTGGAGATAAGTGCTTATCAAGATCATGGAGATCATGGAGCATAACATGAAGTGGAGTACTGTATTGAGCTCTATAAATAGAAGAAGAATTCTGAAGATTGGGTGGAGAAATAGAGCGAACAAGAAAGATTTTCGAGTCTATACACTTGCAGCACAACAGTGTCGAGCTTTGTGTTGTTCACACCAGAAGACGACATTGCCCTATCTTATTTTCTTTAGGTCACCAAGTCTGCATACTTGTGACTGTCTTTCGTAGAGATAGGGATTTTAGTGAGCTGTTGAGAGTCTTTGTATACGTCCCTAGTCTTCATATTCATTCTATAGGACGTATTGAATCTTTGTACGGAAGAATCTCTTTTAGAGGTTTTTCTATCTCCTTGTATACACACAAAAGATCAATAAAGGAGTTTTCGCCCTGAAGGCATTCCACGAGTTTTTGTATACTCGTGGATATATCGTTTGTGTTCTGCAACTTTTAATATCGATCCATTTTCCGCTGTGTGTTACGCTGGTGTTGTCGACACCACTGACAACACCGTGCACTTTGATTGAGATATTTTTTGTTTTTGTTTTTACAGATCCACGTAGGACTTTCACGTGGTATCAGAGCCATCACTTGACATACTAAGTGGTGGATCTAGTCATGCAGGACGTGGACTGTTGCAATCCTAACTTTGGACGCCTTCCAATTTTGGATGGCTCCAACTATGCCTATTGGAAGATTCGTGTACGATCGAAGATCAAGTTTATTGATGCAGGTGCTTGGACTGCTGTTTTGGAGGGTTATAATTCCCCTATGAAGGAGGTACATGGTGAACTTGTTCCCAAACCTCAAACCGAGTGGACAATCGATGAGATCCACAGTGCCAACTTCAATGAAAAAGGCCATCAATGTCTTCTTCGAAACAGTGGACTACAAGGTGTTTCGATTGATCCAAAATGCTGCCCATGCCAAGGATGCTTGGGATACTCTCCAAAAACATTTTGAAGGTGCAAAGTGTGTTTGTGAGGCTCGGTTGTGACTTATCATGTCCAAGTTCAAGAATATGCGCATGAAGGAGAATGAAGACATTGAAACCTACTTTGAGAAGCTCCGGGACATCTCAAATCAAGCCCAAATGCTTGAAGAACCGATTGGACGCAAGCAACTCGTGTCTAAGGCCATTCGAACACTGCCACCAAGGTTCAACATCAAAGTATCCGCCATTGAGGAGGTCCACAATCTTTCGATAATGGACTTTGATACACTTCCAAGTATTCTTCAAACTTTTGAGCTCAACCTTCAAAGCCAAATGGAAGCGGGCTACAAGACTAAAAACATAGCCTTGCAAGCTTCAGACAATGAAGAATCTAGAGAAGATGATGAACTATTGGAGGAAGTCACCGAGGGGCAGAATGTAGCTATGTTGACCAAGAAATTCAACACCATGGTGAGAAAGTTCAACACGGAGAAGCCCCGTTCAAAAGGGAAGGAACCATTCAATCGATCCTCTGATCGATCTCAATAGAAGCCAACTGGATCATCATCTCAGTCCAAACGTCAGCCTAAGAAGCCAACTTCAGATCATGGATGTAATGATCCCTAACATCTCGATACCATCCAATGTCGTGCTTGTTCGGGATGGGGTCATTATGCAAATGAATGTGCCAATACTTTGAGGAAGTATGGTCTGAAAAATCACTGGGTATCCATGAGTGACGATGAGGATGATGAGGAAGTTGAAACTGAAAGTTCCACAGCCCTGTTTGCAAAAATCGCAACTGGTGTTACCGACGGTGTTGACAACACCGGTGTTATGACACCGCAGACAACACCGAAGACAACACCACAGAGGTATGAGCTGTTTGATTTTTCTAACATAACCTGTCTTAATGTTGTTTGTGATGATACAAATTTTCTTGCTGGAGATGACTTAGATAAAGATGAAGCCATTGAAGAACTTCATGGTCTTTATAATTCCTTGCTTAAGGAATGGAAAAAGCAATGCAAGCTTGTAGAAGTCGTATCCAAGGAAAAGGAAGCCACATCCAAAGAAAATGAAGCTTTATCTAAGGAGAATGATGTACTGAAGAACTCAGTTGCAAAGCTGGATACCGCTCTCACCAAGAAGGATATAGAACTTGGAAAGGTGCAATTTAAGCTTGAAGAGACGGAATCCTTAATTGCAAAATGGAATTCGAGTTCTTCCAAGGCAAGTGAAATCATGGGATCAGGTAATTCCACAAAATCAGGTATTGGATCAAGTAAAACTGTTGAAAATATTTTTCCAAACCTTTTTGTCGATTCACATGCAAAGATCAATTTTGTGAAAGAAAAATCAAAAGAGTCCATAAAATCCAACGTTTCAGGTTGTAGGAAAAGAAAATATGTGTGTCATTACTGTTTTCAACCTGGACATATAAGACCATACTGTCGAGCATTGAAAAATGATCGAGCCAGTGGTCTGGTGTTACCTCCGGTGTTACGCAACACCACTCGCAACACCATTGTTGGAAAGAAAATTTGGGTTCCTAAACAAACTGCTCAAGTCTGCCAAGTTGTTTTTACTGCTCTTAAGACTAACATTTCAGGTTCTTGGTACTTTGATAGTGGTTGTTCACTCCACATGACAGAAACCAAAAAATTTTTGTGTAATTTTGTGCCTCTTACCGAAGGATCCGTTACTTATGGAGGAGGTGCTAAGGGTAGAATCATTTGCAAAAGAACTCTTAATCTACCAGGTTTTCCCAGGTTGTCTAATGTGCTTTTAGTCGATGGTCTTATGGCTAATTTAATTAGCATAAGTCAATTATGTAATGACAATCTTGAGGTAAAATTTACTAAGGACTCTTGTGAAGTTTATGATAAGTCTAACATGAGTATCATGACAGGTACACGATCTCATGATAATTGCTATCTTGTTGGAGAAAATGTCACGTGTAACAAGGCTAAGTTTGATGACACGATTTTGTGGCATCAAAAATTAGGCCATGTGAATTTTCGAACTCTCCAAAAATTGATGAAGTTTGAGGTTGTACAAGGACTGCCAAGTCTCAATCACGATGGTAAGATAGTGTGTGCGGACTGTCTTAAAGGTAAACAGATCCGTGTTCCCCATAGTGTTATATCACACCACGGACGACACCAAGGTACGGTTCATTGTTTTCAACTTTTACACATGGATTTAATGGGACCAGTTGAAGTTGAAAGTCTTGGAGGAATGAGGTATTCCTATGTGATTGTTGATGATTTTTCCCGATATATTTGGATTTTCTTTTTACGTGAAAAATTGGATACGTTTTCTCAATTCAAGATTTTGTACACTAGGATTAAGACCTCATTTTCTTCTAAAATTTTGAGCATTAGGTCTGACCATGTAAGGAATTTGAAAACAAATTGTTTGCTGACTTTTGTGAAAAGAAAGACATTGAACATCAATTTTCGGCTCCAAAAACTCCTCAACAAAACGGAGTTGCGGAAAGGAAAAATCGAACTTTGCAAGAAATGGCTCGTGTCATGCTCAGTTCTAAGAACCTCTCATGACGTTTTTGGGCTGAAGCATTGAACACGGCTTGCTATATTGGCAATCGAGTCTTTTTAAGACCGGGTAGCAAAATGACCTCTTACGAAATTTTGAAAGGGAAAAAGCCTAATCTTAAACATTTTCATGTTTTTGGGTGTCTTTGCTACATTTTGAATGATCGTGATAATCTTGCTAAGTTTAATGCAAAAAGTGACAAAGCCGTGTTTCTTGGATATTCTTTGAATAGTCATGCTTATCGTGTTTTTAATTTAAGATCTAGGACTATTCAAGAGAATCAGTTAATGTTGTGTTTGATGACTTCTCAGATCTTACAGGAAAATCTTATGAAGATGCCGTGACTGATCTTGTTGAAATTCCAGTAGTTCAGGAAACTGGAAATACTGATGTTGCCCCCAGTGTTGTGACACCAGAGGCAACACCAGTGGCAACACCTGCCGAACCAGAATTTGATGAAAGTGATGATGATCTACCTGATCAAGTTCGAAGAGATCCACCTGCTCGTATCAGAAAAAATCACCCTACCACACAGGTGATAAGGGGAGTAAACGATGGTGTTCGAACTCGTAGAAAAGACCTCGTGAATTACAAGGAAATGGTAAGACATGTGTGTATGTCAACCACATTTTCAGAGGTAAAATTCTACTGTTTTGTCTCTCCAATTGAACCCAAAAATGTCTCTGAAGCTTTAAAAGATAATTTTTGGATATAAGCAATGCAAGAAGAACTTGAACAATTTATTAGAAATGATGTTTGGTTTCTTGTTCCTAGACCCTCCAATACTAATGTGATTGGAACTAAATGGATTTTTAAAAATAAATCGGATGAGTCGGGGAACATTGTAAGAAACAAAGCACGTCTTGTAGCACAAGGGTACACACAAGTCGAAGGCACCGACTATGATGAAACCTTCGCACCCGTTGCTCGAATTGAATCGATTAGGTTAGTTCTTGCAATTGCTTGTTATTTGAAAATTACCCTTTATCAAATGGATGTCAAAGGAGCATTTTTGAATGGGTTCTTAGATAAGGAAGTGTATGTTGAACAACCAAAAGGTTTTGAAGATCCTTATCAACCTCATTATGTATACAAACTTAAGAAAGCATTATACGGTTTGAAATAAGCTCTTCGAGCTTGGTATGATCGTTTGACCACCTTCCTACTTGAGTTTGGATTCATTCGAGGTATGGCCGATCGTACTCTTTTTGTTAAGAGAAACGATCGAAATTGTATGATAGCTCAAATTTATGTTGATGACATTGTGTTTAGATCTACTTCTCAAAGTGATCTTGATAATTTTGTGCATGCTATGTCATCTACCTTCGAAATGAGCATGATTGGAGAGCTAACTTACTTTCTAGGTTTGCTGGTGAAGCAATTAAAGGAAGGAATTTTCATTTCACAAAGCAAGTATGCCAAAAATTTGGTATCTCGCTTTGGTTTAGAAAATTCTAAGCCTATGAGAACCCCCATGGGTTCCTCACAAAAGCTGTCGAAAGACAGTGTTACCGATGGTGTCGACAACACCCTATATAGGTCAATGATCGACAACTTGCTCTACTTGACCGCTAGCCGCCCGGATATCATGTATAGTGTTGGTGTCTGTGCTCGTTACCAATCTGAGCCCAAAACCTCATATCTTCAGGCTGTGAAGCGTATTATAAGGTATGTTTCCGGTTCGATAGATTTAGGTATTTGGTATACAAAGGACACTAATCTCAATTTGGTAGGTTTTAGCGATTCTGATTGGGTTGGAGATGTAAATGATAGGATGAGTACTAGTGGTGGTTGTTTCTACTTAGGCAATAATCTCGTATCTTGGCATAGTAGAAAACAATATTGTGTTTCCTTGTCCACTGCCGAATCCGAGTATGTAGCCGCCGGGAGTGGGTGTACTCAACTTTTGTGGTTGAGACAAATGCTTGATGATTATGGTTTTGCAAATAAATCTTTAAGCCTATTTTGTGATAATTTGAGTGTAATTAATATTTCCAAAAATCCAGTTCAACATTCTCGAACTAAGCACATAGATATTAGGCATCACTTCATTCGAGATTTAGTTGAAAAAGGGTTAATCCAACTTGAATGTATCCACTGAAAACCAAATAGCAGATATATTTACAAAAGCCTTAGATTTAGAGAGATTTTCTTCCCTAAAGAAGTCTCTCAGATTGTGCATTGTTGGAATGCTTATGCATTGTTTGTGGGTGTTATCGTTCACGTTGCTCACACCACTCTTAACACCCTTAGTATGCGATTTTTATTTTTTAGGCTTTCTAGGCATATGTGTGCATGTTTGTACCTGACAATGTGTTCCTTGTGTGATAACTCTGGATTCGACACCTATTTTAGTAATGGTTTATAATAAAAGTGCACCTTTGTTCGAAAAATGATATAAGTCACGAAGCACTTGGAGCACGGCGCTCGCTACGACGATGCTTTTCAGGCAGCCTAGTGACTTGCTAAAAAGTGTTGTGTGACCTCACTGAGTAACTCGGGATATGGCATTCGCTGCGACGATGCTTCCTTGTCAAAAGGTGTAGGAGATACCACAACCAAATCGAAAAAAAATTGATCTCACAACCGAGTAACTAGAAGCATGGCGCTCGCTACGACAGTGCTCTCTTTTCAAAAGGTTGGTTGAGGTTAGGTATGTGTGAATTTAATTTCGTGTGCACAAAAGAAAAAAATTTCAAGAGCCAAAATTTTCTATGGTGTCATCGCAGTGTTACGTAACATCAGGGACAACACCAGTCGGTTACATTGTGTGCGATTTTTATGGGATTTAAATTTTAAGCATCCCTAGGTATCTGCATTTAATCTCTATCATATATAGTGGATATATTTGATTTTTGGATGACCTAATTTCAATTTTAAAATTCGAATTTTGTGATCCCTATTTTTGTGACAATTTGCTGAGATTTTATCTTAATTTCATATCTTTTCAAATCTCTTGATTTTATCTAAAAAAATTCAAAGGCTCAGGTTTGTGTTTAAAATCAGAAAATCACGCGTGCATTTCTACTACTTGAGTGTGTACTCTCTCTCTTGCTCACAAACACTATTCTCTCTCTCTCCCAAAAGTCGATCCCCTTTCTTCTCACATTCCAAAAGCCCTAATTTCCCTCTCCAAATTCTTCCATGGCCGATCAAGGCATTCCTCCTGTTGTCCTCGAATTTCTAGAAAAGCTGAAACAATCCTATCCAGCACTTCTCATGCTCCCCTCTGCTACAGTGTCTTCTGACGGTGTTGCCCACACCGGCACAACACTGCCCATACCACCTACGTACTCCTGCCTTTTTTATCTAAGGTAAGGACGAAGCTGCTTTCTTCCCCTCTCCATTTTTCTCTATCCTTAAAGTCCTTTGCTTCAAGATACGGTCTACTAAGATGATGGTGCCAAGACAATTTTCATTGGCCATCGAATTTGTGATTCGCCCTATACACCGGATGTTGCCCTTTCGGTTTGGTAACATTTGGCCAAACGTCTTTGTTGATATACATTGAAAGTGGGGAACCGTTTTTATGAGCTAATTTTCAGCTCAAAAAGGGGGAGAAGATATGGTAAGACAATTCCTATGGTGAAAGGTGGTGGAGGAGAAAGTTTTGATGAAACTTTTTCATCATTATGTTGGATGATTAATCCTTAATTCTTTGTGATTGTTTGTGATTGCAGGATTAAGGGGGAGTTTTAATTAAGGGGGGGATATAATCAATTTGATTTAGGTTCTGAGCTGAAAAAGAAAAATAGGCGGAGATTGTTAGTGTTGGATTTTCCAACATTAATTAATTTTCCTTTTTCATGTTTATCCTAAAATCAAATTAGATTTTGTTAGATTTATTTATATTTGAAAAAGATTTGAAAAAGATTTGATTTATCTTCTTAGAGATTTGACTTTTTAAACTCACGTGTTTTTGAAATTAAAGATCCTATCTTTTACTAACAACTATTCCTAAGTTTAGGGAAGTTGTTATTTATCTTCTTGATAGGATGGAACGTGATACTTAAGAAAATAAACACGTGAATATTGAAAGAGTCAACTTGAGAAGATTAAGAGGAGATTAACGTACCTTTGCAGAAGAAAAGAAAAAGGTTTGATCGAGTCTTATACTTGAAGGAGTCAAGAACATGGAAGTGGTAGAAGAACAAGTCCAAGAAAGTGGAGAGAGTGGAGATAAGTGCTTATCAAGATCATGGAGATCATGGAGCATAACATGAAGTGGAGTACTGTATTGAGCTCTATAAATAGAAGAAGAATTCTGAAGATTGGGTGGAGAAATAGAGCGAACAAGAAAGATTTTCGAGTCTATACACTTGCAGCACAACAATGTCGAGCTTTGTGTTGTTCACACCAGAAGACGACACTGCCCTATCTTATTTTCTTTAGGTCACCAAGTTTGCATACTTGTGACTGTTTTTCGTAGAGATAGGGATTTTAGTGAACTGTTGAGAGTCTTTGTATACATCCTTAGTCTTCATATTCATTTCATAGGACATATTGAATCTTTGTACGGAAGAATCTCTTTTAGAGGTTTTTCTATTTCCTTGTATACACACAAAAGATCAATAAAGGAGTTTTCACCCTGAAGGCATTCCACGAGTTATACTCGTGGATATATCGTTTGTGTTCTGCAACTTTTAAATTCGATCCATTTTTCGTTGTGTGTTACACTGGTGTTGTCGACACCACTGACAACACCGTGTACTTTGATTGGGATATTTTTTGTTTTTGTTTTTGCAGATCCACGTAGGACTTTCAAGCTTATAAGCTATTTTGTGAAAAGTTGGGAAATCCCAACTTATTTCTAAAATAAGAGCTTGTTTTTCAAAACTTTCAAATTTAATTATTGAAATTACACAAATGCTATTACTAACAACTTATAAGCTCCACCATCTTATTTACCCAAACACTTCAACAACTTATATTAAACTTAAATTAAACATCTTATAAGCTCCAAATAAGATATGATAGCTTATAAGCTCTAAAAATAAGTTTAGCCAAACACCCTCTTAATCTAATGACGTCCACTCTTTTCTCTGTTGATCTTGCTGACTTAGATTCTACAGATGTAGCTCAGGATTTCAAGGAAAGTGTTCAGGGTTTCATGAGCTGTGTTGGTGCTCCAAATCTTACGGATTTCTTCCCTTTTCTTAAGCCGATGGATCTTCAAGGGATTAAGAGGAAATCAGAGGTTTACTTGGGCAAATTGATTGGTATATTTGAGGATATAACTAAGCAGAGATTGCAAGAAAGAGGGACAGCTCCAAAGAAATGCCACATGGGCAGAATATTACATGTCAGCGTAAGTTCAGATTAGGGTAAGGGCGTCGCACTCGATAAAACCTTGCCGGAAAATCACAATTCTAGCAACAAAAGGACTTTAATTGGTCAATTTTCGATTTTAAGGGACTAAAATTGAAAACGTGATTTTAACGAGACCAAAATGGGACAATGACCTTTTAAAAGGACTAGAAAAAAGTTTATCCCATTGCAGAGTATGCCAAAGCTCATGTGAAGTAGTACATCAGCTTACATGACCTATCATAGATTCACTAATAGATGCTGGCATCCAATTAAAAAGCAATTGATCACGACGAATCCAATTATCAGAATGAGGATCAGAGGAAGATAACTCACCAAAAAGAATATCATCATATCCATGATCTTTTGCAGTAGACAACAACTGTGAAAAATAACCGTCAGAGAAAAAAATAGTCATTGCCGGAGAATATGGCTCTGGATACGATATTAAGCTGAAGATGAGAGAGGAAAGCTTACATTCATTCAATATATATACATGTGATAACAACCACACTAACGAACCAACCATGCAATGTCATCAATGCTTGTGCTTAGTTTGCAGTAGTGTGCTTAGTCGGCAATACCTTTGCATGCACGAATATATTCATAATAACTAGAGTGAAACAATGATGAATGAAGAAGATATGAGATTCCGGTTTGATTTTATAGAAAGAAATAGGAGTGTTGAATGGGTAGGAAGAAGAGAAAAAAAAAACTCAATTTTAGTCCCGTTAAAAGACTACTGTCCGTTTTAAATCCACTTAAAATCCAGATTTCAATTTAAATCCACTTAAAATCCAGATTTCAATTTAAGTACAGTAAAATCTGAAAATTGACCAATTGAAGTCATTTTTTCACCGGAATTGCGATTTTTCGGCAGGTTTCCGTCGAGTGTAATGCACTCGCCCCCAATTTGAATTTTCCGATGACTTAACGATGAGGTGTAACTTCTTACCCATGTGACATTTCTTTTTCATTTAACAAATAATGCACATCAGAAAATACAACTATTTAATAAATGAAAACAAAAAATACAATTTTAAGAAATACAAAAATTAATCTAAAATCTAAACAATGGAGATCTAAGAAAACAAAAAACCTAAAAACGTATAAGAAAAAGGGGATCGACGGCGCCGCTGCCGCCCTAGCAGTTGCCACCCTCTCGGTGGTAGAGAGGGGGTTGACGGCGAGAAGGGTCGAGGGAGATGGGATTGGCGGGAGAAGAGACGAAGGTTGGAGAAGAGGAACATGAAATCATGGTGGGTCTATTCTATGCTTCTCAAATTCCACATACCACCATTCCTACTTCTTCTTCTTCCTCAATTCTTCTGCTTCTTTCTCTCTCATCCAATTGTCAGATTTCAATTTAACTAATTGAGGACCCCTTCTGTCTATCTAATGATACCTCATATATGGTCAGTCATACATCATTGAATAAATTTTCTTCTAAATTTGGGTTGTAAACACTTTCAAGATTGGTGGGTTTAAGCTAAAGATTTGAGCTGTGGATTTGTTCTTGAGTTGGGTTTTGTTTTGGAATTGAGATTTGAAATGGGGTTTGCTTGAATTTGGCAATTGAGGGATTAATCTGAAAATGTCTTGTAAAAATAGAGAAGTGAATGATATGCTCCAAGGTGATTTATTGGAATCAGGCCAAAATCGAGTAGGATATACCAGCCCAAATTTTCACAAAAAGCTGCGAAATAGATCATTTATAGCCAACAGAAATGTGGAAGGAGCATTCGTGAGTCCGAATGGCATGACCACAAACTCGTAATGTCCGTCCACTGTGCGGAATGCCGTTTTACACAAATTTGATCGTAAATCAATTTTTGAAAACACAACTGCCCCATGAAGCTCATCCAATAATTCATCAACAGTTGGAATCGGAAATCGATCCTTGATTGTTACAACATTCAAGGCTCGGTAGTCAACACAAAATCTCCACGTACCATCTTTTTTGTTCACCAACAAGACCGGTGAGGAATACGGGCTATTACTGGGACGACTATGCCTTCCTTCAACATTTCCTGGATTCATAATTGGCTTTGGGTAGTGTGGGTATCTGTAGGGCTTAACATTTACGGGTTTGGTATCATGGAGTAGATGGATGTGGTGGTCATGAGCTCGAGAGGGTGGTAATGTAGTGAGTCCACAAGCATTGGTTATCATAATACGATGGTCCAAAATGTAGTTCCAATGAACGAATGAAAGCTTGCCACGAAGAGATTTGGTCATTTTGCATCATCCACATATACCAATTTAATGCCTGACCTTGCATATAAAATGAGATCATGCGTAAACGTTGGTCCGGGGAAATTTGATAGTAATTGAAGAATTTCTCGGCTTGAAAAATCCAATTCAATGGATTCGTACCATCAAAGGTAGGTAGGTGTAGCTTGGGGGGTTTAATGGTGGAGATTGCTTCTATGATCTTAGAAGCACTGGCCGCCATGGCCCAAACGACTATGCAGTTGGAATCTTGGAACCTGTCTTTCTTCTCCTGACGATTGGCCTAAGGAATCCGAATCCACGATGAATGCCTGGCCAGAACTAGTTCTCCTGACGAGCTCTTTTGTGAAAGAGATATCACACAAATTTCCAGCAACCCTAAGTTGACCATTCCTCCAGCCCACATCGTTCTACATACGTGATTTCGAGAAGAAAGGGCTCCGAAGAAAGAAATTGGGGTTCCCAATGCTTCTCCACGCTCGAACATTCCCCCTATAAGTGATAGTTCCGTTCCCCTTCATCTAGTTCTAGTGCTAAACCATTTCGTAAGCGAGTGTGAAGTACTTCCATTCGTCTCTCCTGCCTACTGACCCCGCACATCTTCTAAAGGCTTCCAGAGACTTCCAGAGACCGTATGCTATGGTCCGAAACGTCCCCAAGGATCTGCCTACACTACCACAGAAGGGGGGATGACCCGTTGCAATGTTACTTAGTTCAACTCTATTTGTGACCTTTTCTCGTATGTGGGACTCTCTATCTTCTTGGGTAGATAATAGATCGTCTTTAATCCGCCAATCCAGTACCACGTCTTCTACTTAGCAAGGATAGAAGGCAGCCCCATATTAGGTTCTGGCTTTAGGTTCTCGAGAGCCCTGTGGTAAAGAAAAAACGTCCGGGGTTACTAGGTAAATGGTCATGCCTCCATCCGGAAGGCTATTGTTAATAAAGAATCCTCATTGCTTTAGTTTAGTATAGTCTAGTTTGGTTTTGCCTGTCCCATACAAAGTGAATTGTTAACCAATACCATTGCTATTGGACTAATTCCATCTTTAATGTTAGTGCTCCTTACTCTATTCTTTAACAGGACTCCGGCTGTGGGCATCATCTTACCGGAGATACGTCTAAATTCTCTGCTTTTCAAGAATATAATGGTCGTGATGCTATCATTACAGCTGACAATACCATTCATCACGTGGAGAATAAAGGCACTGTGGTTATTAAAGAAAACCAAGAAGAATCGATTACCTTGAAGAATGTGTTTCATGTTCCAGGAATGAAGAAAAATTTGTTTTCCGTTGCAAATGTTGTTGATGCTGGAAACTATGTTCTTTTCGGCCCACATGACATAAAGTTTCTTCGAAATATCGAGACACTTAAGGCAGACGTTGTACACACCGGTAAGAGAGTTAATGATTTATTTGTTTTATCTACCTCTGACTCGTATATAAATAAAATGAGCAGTTACGAAAGCGCTCAAATTTGGCACGCGAGATTAGGACATCTTAACATGGCAAAGTTAGAAGCCATGGTAAAAAAAAATCTTGTTGAAGGGCTACCTAATCTGAGTAATTTCGGTGGAGGAGTTTGTGAAGGATGTCAATTTGGGAAGGCTCACAGACTTCCTTTTGATAGATCATCCTCACGGTGTAGCGCCCCATTAGATCTTATTCATAACGATTTAATGGGACCAACAAGAACCCCTTCTTATTCAGGATTTTTTTACATGCTCATTTTTATTGATGATTTTAGTAGATACACGTGGGTTTTCTTTGTGAAACAGAAGTTAGAAGTATTTGCCAGGTTCCTGGAATTCAAAGAAATGGTTGAAGACGAGCTCCGTACAAAGATCGAGCAATTGCGGACTGATAATGGGGGAGAGTTCACATCTGAAAAATTCTTGATTTTTTGTCGTCAACATGGAATCAAGAGGTAGCTTTCGTGTGTTGAAACGCCACAGCAAAATGGTGTGGCCGAACGCAAGATCAGGCACCTAATAGAGACTTGCAAGAGTTGGTTGCACGCAAAGAACTTACCGAAGGCATTATGGGCTGAAGGTATGAAATATGCATCTTTCTCCAATTAATATGAAATCCCCTTATGAGTGTTATTTGGAGAAACGCCAAATGTCAAACATTTAAGAATATTTGGCTCAATTTGTTATGTTTATGTGTCGGATTCACAAAGAAGCAAATTAGATGCAAAGGCAAGAAAATGCTTTTTTGTTGGTTATGATGAAAAGAAAAAAGGATGGAGATGCATGGATCCCAAGACTCATCTCTTTGTTGTCTCACGAGACGTTATTTTTGATGAAATATCATTGTATTACAAAGAAGATGGGGCTGGTAAGATTAACATGGTAGAACTACCTGTTAATAACACTCCCTCAAGCGGGTCGTCCACATCAAACATTGAGGAGCAAATTGAAAGGGAGAGCTCAATTTTGCAGCAGAACGAGAGGGGGAGCCCAAATTCGTAGACTGAGAATCTATCAGAAATGAACAGTATGCAGAGGCCGACAAGAAACATTGTCAAACCAGCCCGTTATAGAGATGCAATTTTATCAGCACATATGCATGTCTCTTTGCAGGTCCAGTTGATGATGAGGAACCTTATACATTTGAAGAAGCCGAGAAGAGCAAAGAATGGAGGCTTGCTATGGATGCTGAAATAAATGCTCTAGAAAAAAAATGAAACTTGGAGTCTTGTTCCTAAGCCAAAGAACGTGCAACCGATCTCTTGCAAGTGGGTATATAAAATTAAAAGAAAGGCAGACGGAAGTATCGACAGGTACAGAGCAAGGCTGGTCGCTCGGGGTTTCTTCGAAAAATATGGTGAAGATTATGAAGAAACTTTTAGCCCGGTGGCAAAAATGATTTCAGTTCGAGTGGTGGTAGCCTTGGCAGCTTACAACAGTTGAAAATTGTGGCAACTTGATGTAAAAAATGCCTTCTTATACGGGGAGCTGGACAAAGAAATTTACATGGAGCAACCACCAGGTTATATCTCAAAGTTGAATCTAGGTCATGTGTGCAAGCTTAAAAAAGCTCTTTATGGGCTCAAGCAAGCTCCGCGTGCATGGTATGGAAAAATTTCTCAATATTTACAATTTTGTGGGTATCATGCATCTGAATCCGACTTAAGTTTATTTGTTAGAAAGCATGGAGGTTTGCATGTGGTTGTTCTTTTGTATGTGGATGATATGATAATAACAGGAAACGATGAAGAAGAAGTTGGTAAACTCCAAGATGAGCTTGCCATAAGATTTGATATTAAAAAGTTGGGAGAGTTGAATCATTTCCTTGGGCTGGAGTTCTTCGGTATGGAGAATGGTATTTTTATGACTCAAGAAAGCTATGCCAAGAAGATGATTGAGCGATTTGGAGTAAACCAAAAAAAAGCAGTGTTCAACCCCGTTGGATGTGAACACAAAATTACGGCGTGAAGAAGGCTCTCTTCTTACAAATACCTTATCGTGCTCTTGTTGGAAGCTTAATATATTTAATTATAACAAGGCCCGATATTGTTTTCTCTGTTGGATATGTGAGCAGGTTTATGCAATCACCACGGAAGCCTCACTTAGAAGCTGCAAGAAGGATCCTCAAATATGTTAACTCAACTCCTGATCTTAGTCTATTCTTCAAGAAGAATGCTGACTTTTCTTTAACTGGATTTGTGGATGCTAATTTTAGTGGTGATTTGGATGACCGAAAATCTACTTCAGGATATACGTTTCTTTGCGGGGATACAAGTGTGTCATGGTGTAGCAAAAAACAGAATTTTGTTTCCTTATCAACAACAGAGGCGGAATATAAAGCCTCGACTCTTGCTGCCCAAGAATGTGTTTAGCTGCAACGACTTGTTCAAGATCTGCATCTTCCTATCTCGAAGCCGACCGTGATTTTTGGAGACAATCAAAGTGCAATTAAACTTGCAAACAATCCAGTTTGTCATGCAAGAACCAAGCATATTGAGATTGAGCATCATTTTATCCGGGATAAAGTTCTTGATGGTACTATTAATACCTTAGAAGTACGAAGTAAGGAAAATATTGCCGACATCTTCACAAAGTCACTTCCGAAAGAAGCATTTCAATTCCTTCGTGATAAGCTTGGATTGATTTCTAAAAAATCACTTTAAGGGAGAGTGTGAAACATTAAAGTTGATTTTTTAGATAATGTTTAGAGTTATCTAGAGTACAATTAATTACTTCTTGATAGTTTCTAGATAGCCTTTTCAGATTATCCATGTCATTGAATAGGTCTCTAGAATTTTCATTTGTGTAACTATAAATATGATTAGTTGTATGTACATGAAGTGTGAGAAAAGAAATACAAGTCTTGAGTGTTATATTTTCCAAATTCTTCCATCACTTTCATACTTGAGGTAGGTTATTCTTTTAGTTATTATTCCACCTTCAGGTTGTTGATCTTGGGCCAATGGAAATTTCATTATTCTGTTATTTTTAAAAGTTTCACAAGCGTAGGTGACGTCTAGCTTCCAAGCATGGGATATCCAGGAGGGGATGACAGATGATAGGTAGAAAATATATGCATTTAATTGTTGATTTAATTGGATTCTTATTATCTTTTATTTGATTGAATGCATTGTTTTCATACCTATTTGCGCTGTTGAACTCGAGATACTTCATATGTTATTTTCTTGATTAATGTAGGAATTTTTGAAGTATTTTGGAGTTCATTGGACCGAAGCCCAAACGTAATGAAGTTCAAGGAGAAGGCCCAGCAGCTAAAAGAAGTCCAAATGTTGAAAAAGAATTAAATGGGCCTTTGCAAAGAAAAGCCCATTTAATGGAATTACTTAATCCCCAAGTTTGGAGAGAGAGAGATTCACGGCAGTTTAGGAGAGAGTTGGAGGAGAGAGAGTTTTCTTTAGAAACATACTTTTGCTTTATTTTATTTTGGCTTTGATGTACTTATCAAGAACTTTTGTGGATTCGATCGAGATGACGATTGGATAATTCTTCAATTCCGGTTAGCAGGGATGTTTGAACCCAATTATCTTTTCATGTTTTAATTAATCCCGTTTTCCCTCTCGATGTTTTGATTGGAATTGATTGTGTTATCTGTGATGAATGATTTCAATTATTGATACTTGATTTAGATTCGCGACCTAGGTTAAGTGTTTGATAATTGATTGCTAGAATCTTAAATCATGAATCCTAATTGTTGTGGTTTAATTTTCATTGGTAGTAAACTAGAGGTCGCGCATCTCTAGGGTAACACAATCCTAGATTATCAAATCGAACTTGTGTATTTGGAGTCTAGTTCACCCTATCGTCTTGGTAATTAATGCATTTAATGAATTAAATCTAGAGAGCTTATTCTAGGTTGTTCAATTAAATAGGGTTAATTAGTGATCTTATCCTAATTTAACTAATCATAAGAGACGATTCGATTTAACAGAGCTTGTTGTTAGATTAGGGGTGATAATTCCATGATAATCTGAGAGAGGGGGTAACATTGATTAAGGCGTAATTGATATTGGGGGATAACTGAACTGTTAACTGGAATGCTTTTTATCACCTGATTTCTGTTTAATCTGTTTTCTAGATCTTTAGTAATTTTTAGTTTATTTATCAATCAATCTGATAACCCCCATATTCTTTTGTTTCTTTGAGTTTAGACATAAGTGGACATAATTGAATTGTCATTCCTCGTGGGATCGACTCCGACTTACCCTATCTACTAGTTAGTTAGGTTAGGAAGGATTTTTATTTAATTTTATCGCGTCACGACAGCGCGGTCAACAGAGAATTTGATTTCAACATGGGTGGAGGGAGCCATATTCTAGAAAGATTTATGACCCGAGTGATCAACTCATTCAAGACAGCTTTTACGCAGCAACAGAGCGAGGAACGAGCGATCAATTCAATACAACTTTAACCGATCGTCCACTTTCACTAGGTGGATTATAACTATGATTCTCACCTCTCTTTATTGGACGACTCTATAGGTTCAATTAATGTTCATTAAGAAGTAACTTAAGTAGAAATGCATTTGATCAAAAGCTTTGGACTTACTTGGCAGTAGGGGCAGGAGTGATTGCTCATCCCTCGCTGTCTGCCCGAACGTCATGACGATGAATTAGTGTTCTATGCAAGTTCGGTATCACTCGAGGTTTTTCAAGCCTTGCTAGGGATATCGGTGTCTTCGACATGAAAAGACGATGTCCTAACCACTGGACGAAAGGAACCAAAAAGCCATTCTTCATATTCCTCAGCTCCGAGAATAAAAACGGTTCATTTTGTTTCTATACGCAATTCAAGCTTCTGCTTCTTCTTTAAGAAGTTACGCTCTTAGCGGATCATTATTGTCCCATCCTAAGTCATCCCAGCGTTGGAGTCATTCATTAACTTCGTCATGTATACTAACGGTCCCCGCTTGGACACCCATTTTTTGATACTGCAAAAGTAGTTGCAAAGTGCTAAAACAAAAGGAATATAAAGTCTTTCTATCTTTTTTTTTCGTAAGAGAAGAAATAGTGCCACAACATAATCGAGTTACGTTGGTAGAATTCGGAAGGAGGCCACAAAGGAGAGAGATGTCCCGTCCCTTCTTTATGCACCTTCAAGCAAGTGAGGGAATCTTGGGTGAGATGCTCGAATGATATCCTTGAGTGAGCGGAGGTATCTCATAAGGGACCGGACAAAAGAGAGCTCTCTTTGAAGGAAGAATGCACTCTTAGTAGTAATCCTATCCTATACAGAAGACGACATTCAACTGAATGAAGATGGCATGAAGACGATTGCCGGTGTGGTGGAGGTGGATGGTGGGTGTGGGTGTTTCAAAAGTGTTGAGGCTGGTTTGCATGTCTACCATTATAGTAGTCAAATTAGAGATGGCCGCTTGCATGGAAGTATGGGATTCTTGAATTGAGGGAATAATGGAAACAAGAGTCTGCATTTCATAAGTTCGAGACCGTAGGGATTGAAATGCCGCGATGGAAGATGAAGAGTTTGGACGGAGGGCAGCGGCAGGAGGCGACGGCGCTGCCGATCTTGTTTTCTTAAAATTAAATTTATTTATTTATTAATTATGGAGAAATATGACGTGTAATTAGTATTATATCAAAATGAAATTCCACATGGGCAAAAATTTCCACGTCAGCATGAGTTGGATGAAAAATGCAGATTGGGGGCGAGTGCCGAAAACCTATCAGGAAATTGCAACTCTGGCGGAAAAGGACTTCATTGGTTAATTTCCGTTTTAATTGGACTTAAATTGAACTCTAGGTTTTAAGTGGATTTAAAACGGACAATAGCTTTTTAACGAGAATAAAATTGAGTTTTTCCTAAAGAAGAGACTCGTTAATATATACTTGATGCAATAACAACCACCTTGTCTGGAGAGAGAAACAAGAGAGGGGATTCATAGTATGATGATAGATGTTTGAAGAAATATCAAGGAATTACATGAGAGAGAACCAAGAGAGGGGATTCATAGTGTTAGTGTTGGATTTTCCAACATTAATTAATTTTCCATTTTCATGTTTATCCTAAATTCAAAATTAGATTTTAATTAGATTTTAATTAGATTTTATTAGATATATTTATTTGAAAAGATTTGAAAAAGATTTGATATTCTCTCTTATAGATTTGACTCATTAAATCTCACGTGTTTTAAAGTTTGAATCTCAAAGATTATCTAACAAACCTTCCTAAGTTTTAGGAAGTTGTTATGTGTTCTTTTGATAGGTTTCAAGGTGTATCCAAGAGATCTATAAGTAGGATTTAAGAAGTCAATATGTGAGAGTGAGAACGTGATCTTTAGAACGTGGGATAGAGAGAACAAGATCCAAAGAGGAACGAGTCAAGCTAGAGATCAAGAAGTGAGGATGAAGAAGTCAAGAACAAGTCCACTCCACCTTGTCCATGATGCACGTGAGGTATGGAGATCATGGAGTACTCCAAGATCATGGGAAGTGGAGTCTACACAGTGTACTTCGAGCTCTATAAATAGGTGAAGCTGCTGAAGATCAAAGATACACAGAATCGAGAGCTTAAGCAGTCACATATACAGCAGTACACTGGTGTCATAGGTTGTGTTGTTCACACCGATAGACAACATCGTTTTCTTGTGTGTCATAGAGTTTGCATACTTGTGACTTTTAGTATAGGTGTTCTTCGGAGTGTTCAACTGAGAGTATTTGTATACGTCCCTAGGTTTCATATTCATCTCATAGGACGTATTGAGTCGTTTGTTCGAAAGAATCTCTTTTAGAGATCTTTCTTTCTCCTTTGTACACATACACAAATCAATAAAGGAGTTTTCACCCTGAAGGCATTCCACGAGTATTTGTATACTCGTGGATAAATCGTTTGTGTTCTGCAACTTTAAATTCGATCCATTTTTCTGTTGTGTGTTACGCTGGTGTTGTCGACACCACTGACAACACCGTGTACTTTGATTGGGATATTTTTTTGTTTTTGTTTTTGCAGATCCACGTAGGACTTTCACATAGTATGATGATACAGTACCTAAATGGTGAAAATGATTAAACTTCAAAGCACGAAAAGATAATATCCCTAAAAGATGAAATTAAATTTGTTGTCCTAAATTTGAGATTTCCCCCGTTTTTAGGGTAGAAAAAAATAAACAAAGTTAAAAAAAGAAAATAGAGAAAGACCGGGTCAGTCGGGGGCACGAATAAGAATAGAAGTGGGCTAGATTAGAACAGAGTTGCTACAAGAAAACATAGGAAAATGTTAAAATGCCCACGGTGACAACTCTTAATATGTCCACCACTGAGGCGTGTGATGATCTCATTTATTGATTATATGGAGAAAGAAATTAATTGATATGCTAGATATTTGACACGTTAGCGAGTACACACATATTAACGTGCCCACGATGGATAAGGTAGTAGGACTAAGAAAACATATTGTTTGGAAGGAAACTTCTCTATAGTGGCCTGCTTCGGGTCGTCCTACAGTTTCGATTTAAACTATCATGTTGGTGGCCTGCTTCGAGTCGTCCTACAGTTTCGATTTAAACTATCATGTTGATCGAGCTCTATCTAGTTTTACTACATGGTGTGAAAAATGAGTATCTTTAGGAACTACTATATGAAATGATTTTGGGTACTTATAACATGTTAGAGGTGTCCAAAATGATGTAGAAGTGTCAAGTACGCCAAAAATCGAGTTTGGGCAAGAAAGTAGTTTGTTAGGCACGGTCTTGCCCGACTGCACAACAGACCGTGCTCTGGTACATGGTTGTGCGCCAATGCACAGTATCGAATTTGATTTTTTTGTTTTCATGTAAGTTGTAAGTCTTGAAATTAGCTTCCCAATGCCATAAATTTCACCTCAATAGAACTTTCTAGAGAATGTTATGATCAAAATACTAGAGCCCTGTTAGGACCAAAAACCGAATGCATAACTTTTGTCTTCTCTTAATATTATGATTTCTTCTTGAAGAACAAATTGGGAAAAGTGTTTAATCTCAAAGTTGTAGATCTCTTTCTTAGAATTCCAACAAAATTAAGACTTTTTCAATTTGGACTTCTAGATTAAGAGATGCATCATTTCTCCCACAATTGCGCATGTAAGGTCAAACTCAGGATTTTTCCACTGAAATCATAAAATTAAGCATAGAACCATCAAATGCAACTAATATAAAAGAAGTATCTAAATTACTATAAAAAAACATACATAAACAAACTCAAATGAACACATAAACGTACGCAAAAAAATATAGTAAAAACAACACTTATCAAATAACACAAAACTGAAAAAAATGACATTGATGATCATACTAGTTCATAAATTATATAAAATGACACATGCATGAAGTTATAGTCAGTTAAATTATAAAAAAAGAAATTTATCTTTTTAAATCGTATAAAATTAAATAGTTGTCTTGTCCATTTAGCCAACAGTTCCAACATTTTCTTCAAGGTTATTTTGGAAGGAAAAAAAAAAAAGAAACACTTTTAGCTACAACTTGAGTGCATATTTATAAATACAGACAATTTTTGCATGTGCAATCAAAATCAAATGTTTCATTATTAATATATTAATTTAGACATGTTAAACTAAGAAAAAAAATTGATATTAAAATTAATTAATGATTCAAAATAAAAAGTAGTTACTAGCTATCGTAGGTAAAAGGACTACAATGTGATATTTTTTTAAACATGGAGAGGATTAAAAATTAAAAGGTGAAAGATAGAGGATTAAAAATATAATGAGTGTAAAGTTAGAGAATTAAAAAACATTTTTTTATAAATAAAATGATATAGAATAAAGTAATTATTGTTAAGAAATCAATGTTTAATTAAATTTAATTAGACAAAACTGAAACAAATTAGGGAGGAGGATTCATAGGGTATGAGGACCATTCATAAAGGGAGAACGACATTCATAGATAGAAAAACGCATATTTTGAGAGCATTCTAGAGAAGGCGAGAAGAAGAGAATTTGAAGATTAAGAATCGTGAGATATTCATTCTAGACTTTTTTTTCAAACTTCAATTAGTTGTTGGATAATCGCAGTCTTGATATGATATTGTCAACGTCATCTAAAACCTTGTGCAAACGTACACCTTATGATTTGTCTACTCCATTGAAAATTATCTCATGGTCTCCAAAATTATGTATTCCTCCTAATCTGTGCAAACGTACACCTTATGATTTGTCTACTCTATTGAAAATTATCTTATGGTCTCCAAAATTATGTATTCCTCCTAATCTGTGCAAACGTACACCTTATGATTTGTCTACTCTATTGAAAATTATCTTATGGTCTCCAAAATTATGTATTCCTCCTAATCTGTGCAAACGTACACCTTATGATTTGTCTACTCTATTGAATATTATCTTATGGTCTCCAAAATTATGTATTCCTCCTAATCCGACAAAAAATATCTTACAGTCAATATCCAACAGCCAAATTAACTAATTAGTTATGATTTGTCTACTCCATTGAAAATTCTTTTTGTCTTCAAAATCATTTAAATTGGTATCTATGTGAATTATCCATTCATCCGAATCCTACAAAAAGAAAATAAAAAAAGAACAGCCAATCTTTTGATTAGTCTACTCCATGGAAATTAGTATGAGATGGTTGTACGTAATTTCGTACACAATATTAGGTGACATTATTCCATGGCATTTACAAATATCCAGTCAACTACTATTATTCATTTGCGTTTTAATGTGGCACGTTTCGCAAATCGCGACTAATCTTTTATTATATAATATAGTTAATTATTTTTTTACTCATTAACTTTTTGGTTCTGACAATTTTATCCATTACCTTTTCGGGTTGACAATTTCATCCTTTATCTTCAGAAAATTTAGCATGAATTACTGAATCGGGCTAAATTCGCATGTGACTATCACGTGCACCCTAGTTTTGACACTATTTTTGCCAAGTAACTTATCCTTTTTTACAATTTAATTTACCTATTAACTTATTTGTTTTAGTAATTTTGTCCATCAACTTTTTGAGTTTTTTGTCCTTATAGGGTGTCACGTACCAATCACATGCGAATGAAGTCCGATTTGGCTGTTCGAGCTGAATATGAGTCAAATTTCCGACTCTTTAACAAATAAAGGATAAAATCGTCAGTGCGAAAATATAATGTGTAAGATTTCCAGAACCAATAAGTTAATGGGGAAAAAATTAACTCTATAAAATATGACAAGGAAGAAGATAGGGTTCACTATAAAAAATAATTCAAATTATAGAAATTTTTTAATTTATAATCTTTTTTATTTTTATTTTTTGATTGCAACTAAAAAAATTATCGGGTTGAAAATTTTCAGACAAAATGAAGATCACGTGACTCAAGTGTGATTTAGTTATTAAACCTAAACTTTTTTTTTAAATCTATTTGAAACTAAACTTTGCCAGTATTAAAATATTATGAAAAATGTGTTTGGAAATTAAGTAACAATTAAAATTTAAAATAGAGTTAATTATTTTGTAACCCTTTAACTTTTCGATTCCAGCATCTTTACTTATCATCTTTTCGGTCTAGCAAATTTACCTTTTATCGTCTCTAAATCAGAAATTTAAGCTAAATTCAGCCCGAACAACCGAATCGGGCTAAATACTCGCGTGATTAGCATATGCACCCTAGTTTTCAAACTATTTTTGCCCATTAACTTGTTTGTTTTAGCAATTTTGTCCAATAATTTTTCAAGTTTTCTCTATCCTTATAGGTTATCATGTGATAATCACATGTGAATTAAGTCTGATTTGACAGTTCGGGTTGAATTTGAGTCAAATTTCTGATCTTTCAAAAGATAAATAATAGAGTGACACTTGTGTACCCCGGGGGCACGGTGTCCCCAACTTAACCTATTATATGATGTTATATATATACTCTACATGTATCATATGTATACTCTTTAGGTATCATATGTTTGCTCTTATATACATATAATACCTGTAGAATATATGTATAACACCAAGAAATATAATACCTATAGAGTATATATATAACACCTAAAGAGCATATGTATAACACCTAGATCTGTGCCCCTATGTGCCCCAGGGGTATATAAGTTTTGTCCTAAATTAATATTGTCAACTCGGAAAAATAATGGGTAAAATTGTCAAAACCAAACAGTTGTTGGGTAAAAATAATAATTAATACATTTATAATATATCAATATAATCTGAAATTTTATTTATAAAATCATAAATTTTTTAAATTATCTAAATAAACAAACTAAATCTACTAAATGTGAAAATAATATAATATATAATTTTCATTATTATTAGAGGAAATATAAATTTTACTCCGAGAACTTAGGTCTTGCCTAATTATGGAACACTAACTTTGTCTTTTCTGATTTTGATCTCTTAACTATCGAAATTTTCTAATTGCAGTCCTTTTTGTCGGTATCGAATTTCTAACTAGGCCATCGGAATCTGGCTGCCACTTCAAATTTTTCAACTGCCACGTGAGAATTCTCAAAGACCACGTCAGCAATTTTGATTGTTTCGATAAGAAAAAAAGATTAAAATTGAAAAAAATAAATCGATAATTTAGACCAAAATTTAACAACACAAGGTTAATACACTGAAATTGAACAAGTTCTAATAGTTATCGAACTACATATTGGTAGTGACATGATACTATTCAAGTGAGACTAAAGAATAAACAAATAGGATCTACAAGAGCTAGGGTTGATGAGGCAATATTATATAAACCCCTAATTGGAAAGGGATGATGAAGCAATTCAAAGTTGCAGAAATAAAGATGGAACAAAAGGAAGAAGAGGCGTGCATATTGGCAATACAACTTGCAGCTGGTTCTGTACTTCCGATGGTGCTGAAATCAGCTATAGAGCTTAATCTTCTTGAACTGATCAAGAAGGCTGATCCTCCATGCATTTCTGCTAAGGAACTTGCAGCTCAGCTTTCAGCAGCCAATCCGAACGCACCACATATGCTCGACAGAATTCTCCGATTCCTCACCGCCTGCTCGGTCCTCACTTGCAGCGGCGGTGAAGAGCGGCGATACTCTCTGGCCCCACTAGCCAAGTTTCTAACCAAGAACGAAGATGGTGCATCCCTTGCCCCTGTCTCTCTCATGGCACAAGACAAGGTGTTTTTGGCAAGCTGGTAATTTAAGTTTTAACTAAACCTACCTCCTTCTTTTTAATGCTATGCATAAGTTAATTTACATATATTGTGTCTTCATTTGGTTGTACTTAAGATCATCGACGAAGAACAGGCACATGCAGTGTACATGCGGTTTAGGCCTGATTTTTTTGAATTTCTTGCTAGTTCTCTTAAAAAGTAGTTGAGAAATTGGGAAAACAGTGTGCCAATGTCACGACCTAAAAATAGTGTTCTAAATTCGTAATTTTTGCTAATTAAGGCTCCATTTGGATAGTCATTTCAAATCTAGAATTTGAAATGATTACTCGATTTCAGATTCTAAAATACATAAAAAATGACTTAAAAAATTAATTTAAAATGAAAGTTATGGATTTCAAATTCACATTCATCCAAACAGCTTCAATAGATTTGTTACTATTGATCTCAAATCCCTTCCAAATCCACCCATCCAAATAAAGCCTAAGATCATTCATGAAAAGCAAAGAACACAACACATGCGATTATGTCCGAATTTTGGAGTTTTAGACTGCTAGTCCTATTGAAGTCACCCAAAATTCAAAAGATAGTCTTCCGATGTGAGGCTTGAAAAGATAATGTTCTTAATTGTTGATTGACCAGAACATAGTATTCTGAATTCACAATTTTCCCCGATTAAGATCATTGATGAAAAACAGGCACCACCTAAAAGATGCAATCATGGAGGGAGGCACAGCTTTTGAAAGAGCACATGGAAAGAGTTTATTTGAGTTCACAACCTCAGATCAAAGATTTAGCAACATTGTCAACCAAACTATGTCCCATTCCACCATCCTTTTCAAAAACGTGATTGAAATTTACAAAGGATTTGAGGGTCTCAAGTCTTTGGTGGATGTTGGAGGAGGAACAGGAACAGCACTCAATATGATTGTTTCCAAATATCCATCCATTAAGGGCATTAATTTTGATTTGCCTCATGTTATTAGTCATGCTCCATCTTATCCAGGTTGGTACACATATCTTTTCGGGCTAGGGATATTACCTGTTATCTTCTCAAAATTTGGAAATTTAATCCAAATCAAGTCATGACAGGCAATTGGGCTAAATTTTGCACATGATTAGCATGATAATTTAATAGTAAAAACAAATAGACAAATGCTAAGTTCCTTAACCATTTGATATAAATCATCAGTTATAACATTGATAAGTATATTGTTTCAATGACAACTTTATTTATAATGAGGTTTAAATTGCGTGTGAATGCAGGTATAGAGCATGTTGGGGGAGATATGTTTACTAGTGTGCCCAAAGGAGATGCAATTTTCATGAAGGTATAATAAAGTCAACTTTTGTATTATTATGTACCAAATCTATAAATAATCATGATAGTTGAATAGGAGGTCGTCAATCAATTCTAAGTCTATACATGTTATAATACAAGGACGCATGAAATGGTGACAAGTGTTTGACCATGCAAGAATAATAATAAATGAATTATAAAAGGCATTACATAATGAATATTAATATATATAATAAAAGACATTACATAATGAATTTATATATATATATATATATATCTTTACTAGGACAAATTTAGAAGTATTTTAGTCTTTTAGTACTAGGTTGATCATAAGACTAGCTTCAAAGCTATTATTCATGGTATTAAATAAATAAACTTCAATTGCAAAGTCATATCAAACCTTATAAAAGTTCATGTACACTCAAATTTTACATTCAAAACTGTGGTTTAATTAGTTTTGCTTTTAAATCGAATCACATGACTTAAAAATTGATTAGGGCAAAAAATAAAATAAAAATCCCATCTGAACCCTACATGATTATACTGTAAAAACATCAAATATTTCACTTTGTCGTATAAACTTTAAATTTAATGCATTTTACAGTATCAGACTAATTCTAGTCGTACAAATGTTTGAAATCAGTAACTATGATTTGACAAATAACATAAAATGTTTCAACTTTAAAGTTTATATGGCAACCTTGAACATTTTAAAATATGGAGAAACTTATTTTTCGTCCTCTTCCGGAACTAATGTCCGTTATAAGTCCTGTAAAAATGCATTTTTCAATTTTGGTCCAGTAATTGACAATTTTGTCCAATTTTTGTCCTTTATGCTAAATTTTTTATTTTCCAGCCACATTCTAATGAGTGTAATACACTCATCCCCAATCTGTAGCCGTAAAATAAAAAATCTGTCTACAAAGGGACCAAAATCGGACTACTTTTTCAAATATAGGACCAAAAAATGTAGGACCAAAATTGGATGAATTTTTCAATTATAGGACCAAATCGAAAAGGTGCATTTTTACAGGATTAAAAACGGACAATAGCTCTGGGGAGGATGGAAACTGATTGTCTCCCTATTTTAAAATGTTTAAGTTTGCCATATAAACTTAAAAGTTGAAACAGTTTATAGTACAGATGAGAAAATGTTTTTAACCTAATTGATTATGATAAAAACTAAGAAAACCACCCTTACTTTTTAGTATACATGCATGTTTACTATACATTAGAAGACTGATGATCACATGGACATGCATGCAGTGGATTACTCATAGCTGGGATGATGCAGACTGTGTGAAAATATTGAGAAACTGCAGAGAAGCATTGCCAGAAAATGGAAAAGTGATAGTTGTTGAACATATGATTCGTGAGACACCAAATAGTGGGTCCACTACTTATGAATTCCAAGTGGATGTAATGATGCTAGCCTTGAGCCCAGGAGCCAGAGAGAGGACAGAATTGGAATTTAACACCTTAGCTAAGGAAGCTGGTTTTAAAGAATTTCGCAAAGTGTGCAGCACTTATACTCTTTGCCTCATGGAATTCTATAAATGAGAAACAACTTTACTTCTGTGAGGGTAAAATGCTTCAAATCTCTTTTTTTTTTTTGCATAATTTCATGTATTTATATTCGGTTTGGAAATAAGAAAAGATGTCTTGATTGATCTCTTTAATTTAATAAATGTTGTACTTTATTTTGTTCGAAAATAATGATAGATATCATGGTTGATCTCTTTGATTTAATAAAATGTTGTATGCTTTTCCTGAATTGTTAAAGTTAGTTATTGTACTTTGTAAGACTATGTTTATTCGTAACTCAACCCAATCCAACCTTCTAATATAAAAATCATTTCTCTCTCATCCACATACACAACTTACAACACAACCCAACCTTCAATTATTTAAACGTTTATTAGTGACTCCAACCCAATCTTTAAAATATTTCTTTTCTCATTATTTATAATTGAATATTATATATAATCATTTTTTGAAAACGTAAGAAATATATAAAAAATATTTTATATTATAAATTCGATATTTATAATAAGAATTTTTTTACCATACACTTAAATTATGCTACAAACACAATAGTGAAATTTAAATACAATATTAAAAAACGAAATCAAAAAACAACTAGTTAAACTACAAATAGATGTGTGAAATACTAAATTAAAAATATAGAAGATACATATTACACATTTAATGATCACGGCCGAATTTTTGCCATATATGTTCAATCAAGTCGTTTTTAATAGAGTTATGAGCTTCTCTATTGCGAAGTTGTTCCCTATTAGTCATATAAGTGGATAAACTTGCAATGCGTTCAGTCGAGTATTGCAAATGTTGATCGTCGTCATCATCGTCTTGTCGATTTGTAGGTTTATCCATAAAGAATTATGTGGGATCATAATAGTTTTCATATGTGTCTCGTTCATCCTCTACTATCATATTGTGTATGATGATACAAGCCATCATAATTTTTCCCATCAACTGTGAGTCCCAAACAAGACATGGGTGTCGAAGAATGCGAAACGAGCTTGTAGAACTCCAAATGCTCGCTCGACATCTTTTCTGACAGCCTCTTGGTGTTGAGCGAACAACTTATGCTTCCGGAGTTGTGGAGCAGAAATTGACTTTACAAATGCAGCCCATGAAGGATATATGCTGATTCGTCCTAATTTCAATCTTCTTTTTCTCCGATGCCGATTGGAATTCTCCGATAAAAACACCTGCAAAAACAAAGAACACCGGGGGTTTTTCCCGGTAAAGAGACTCCGACGCTCAATTCAAGTCAGTAATCTAGGAAAAACTTGCTAATGCTCTTTTCTTAATAATTTCAGTGTATAATTTCGTGTGTGTGTGAATAGAAAGATAAGGGTTATAAATACTCCCTGAAAAACGTGACAGTTAGATTTTCTCCTAAAAAAGTGGGAAGTGGGCGAGATACTCGCGATCGTGGCGGTTGCTTCAAATTTGAATTAGTTCGCTCCGGATTTAGTTCGACATTTCAGCTTGCAAGTCTAATTAGTTCGCTCATATCTCTTTACAGAGCGCGAACTTTCTTGTTCGCCCACATGTTCTATCTACTTCTCTGTTCTATTCGCATCGATTAGCCTTCAAGTCGGTTGGTTTTTCAAAGCAGTTCGAATATGGTCAGTTCGACCACATCATATGCCATCAGTGAGATAATATGTCATATTATTTTCACGACCATTCACGACGTAGGTAACCTTTGGTGCTCGACCTTCCAAGACATCACTAAAAACCGGAGATCGGTGGAGTACATTAATATCATTGCAAGAACCTGATGTTCCAAAGAATGCATGCCATATCCATAAGTCATATGATGCAACAGATTCTAAAATGATTGTTGGTTTCCCACTTCTTCCTGCATATTGTCCAGCCCATGCGGTGGGACAATTTTTCCATTGCCAATGCATGCAATCAATACTGCTTATCATGCCCGGAAATCCACGTTGTTCCCCGACGTGAAGTAGTCTGATCAAATCTTGTTCATTAGGCCTTCTGAGATATTTGTCACCAAAACAAGAAATGATACCTTCTACAAAATTCTTGAGAGCTTTCCTTGTCACGGCTGCACTCATTCGCAGGTATTCATCAACGGCATCGGATGATGTACCATACGCCAATACCCTCATAGCTGCAGTACATTTTTGCAATGGTGAAATTCCACGTCTACCTGTGGCATCTGATCTTTGTTGAAAATATTCGTCATTGGAAGTGACGGCCTCCACTATACGAAGGAATAATGATTTCTACATGCGAAACCTACGCCGGAAGATCTCAGGAGCATATGTTGGTCTGTCGATAAAATAATCATTCATCAAACGCTCCTCACCAATCTCACGTTCTCTATCACAATACCGTCTTCTAACTCTAGGAGTATGATCTCCTATAATTAGATTAGGATTTCTTGTGATTACATCATCAATGAAATGATCAATTTGATGATTTTGTTGACTAACTTGTTCTTCCCATTCATCAAATTCGGTGAAATTGAAAGAACCGGAATTTGAATCGGAATCAACATATGAGTTTTCATTGAGAGACATTTGTGAAATGAAAAGGTAAGCTACTATTTTGAGAGGAAGCAAAATAGTAAAGATGTAGATTTTGGTGTAAGTTTGAAATGGATCAAACAAAAATATATAGACAAAACATGTGAATGTTTTTTGGAAAAAGAGCATGTGAATGGTGGTGTATGATGCATGTGAATGCTTTTGGGAACAAGACCACGTGAATACTTTCAAATTTTGCAAAAGTAGATGTTACACTCTCACACACAATTGCATGTGAATAAAGTAGATGTTGACAACTCATATACACATGCATGTGAATGAAATTGAGAAACACTTGCATGTAAAATTGAGAAATACTTAACTAAAATAATACAAATTAAATAACACAAATGCTTACAAGAAACTTAGCAACGTAAAATGCTTAACACAAATAACATAATTAAAATAGAGAAATTGAAATTACAGTGACTTATAGAAAATAACATAAATTAATACAAACTAAAATTAATGCTGAAAATAACTGCATTTATTGTCCATATACGATTGCCATTAGATGACGTTTCATCTCTTCATCTTCTGGGGATAAGTGATCTTTTGCCAACAATGCTAACAACATCTTTTCTTTCATCTTCATTTTCTTCCTTTCTTCCTTCTTTAACTCCAGTTCGATTCTAGCATTTCCCAATTTAGTCATTGCTTCACATTCATTGTTTCTAGTGAGTCTCAATGCACGAATTTCTACAGCAAATTCATCAGTAGAAGAAGATTGTGATGTCCTACCTTTTCCTTTACTTTTCGCTCTATCTCTTCCTATAGGACGAGGAATATATGAGCATCCACTAACTGGAGTTTCTGCATTTCAGGGGACAGAGTACTCGCCATCTTCGCTAGTCCGTGACCTTTTGGAGCTCCCACCACTTTCTTCATTAGCCTCAACATTGTCGGGATGAAAACGTTTAGAATCATGATCTAATTTTACTTCCCACTTGACATGTTTACTCATAACTTCATTGAATACAAACAAGTCCTGAAACTTGCTGCCATTTGCTTCATAAATTGCATGAGCTTCTTTCTCAATATCTTTCTGGCTCATTCCACTTCTTTTTCGACCATATGCTTCCTTATACGCCGCAATCCACTTGTTTCCATTTTCATTAAGTCGTTTCCAACGACCCTTCATTGAATCCACATTTCTTTCGCCGATCTCATGAGGGTTTTCTGCTCGAGCTTCATGAAACATCTCATGCACTCGTGCCCATAACGAGGCACCCTTTTGATTTCTACCTCGTACGGTATCTTCACTAACAAAACACCAAGATGACATCAATGCTACATCTTCTTTCACACACCAACTAACATTTTCCCCCCCTTTTGATTTGTGTTTGTTTGTTGAACATCTCGAATATCTTTTTCGGAGATATTTTGTGAAGTTTGGACTTGTTCAAGGATATCAACTTGATTGTGATTTGGAGAAAATTGAGAGTTTGGATAATACGGAGAGTTTGGATAATCTTCAGAATTTGGAAATGATTGAAATTTTGGATAATCTTGGGAGTTTAGATAATTTTGGGAGGTTGAAAAATAATTTGGATTACTTGGATCGATAATAGGGAATGATAAAAATTCGATGAGAAAACTAGAGAATTTAAGATTGTGAGGAAATCGAGCTCTTCAAATTGTGTTTGAAAATTTATCAATATTGGACTCTATTTATAGAGAAAAAAAAATCATAAATTTTGATAAATTTTTTATATTTTTTTGATACACATTATCTCAATATCAACAATCTAAATTATATCCACAAAAAATATATGGAACAAATAAGATTGTGACATTTGTCACAATCTAATTGGTGTAAGATAAAGGTGAGTTGACCAACCCAAGATCGGCTGACCGATTGGGTTGGCAACTCTAATTATGTTTTTTCTTTTTTTTTTCTTTTTTTTTGTTTTATATGGGTTGGGGTTGGGTAAATGTCACCGATAAATCTAGTCTAAGCCTTATTAATGCAAGGAAGGTTGTTTTCGAATTTTTGCCATCATTTTTAATGTATATGAACTGTTTAATCCTTTTGTATATTTCATAGTCTTGAAAGATATTATGTTATAATATTCTAATTTTAATTTTCATATTGTAATGGGAAAATTTTAATTGTAGTACTATCCAAATAAATCTTTTGTGATGCCCCAAATTCAATGACTCTCAATATTGTGATGTTTTCTCTCTGAATTTTGCTAATTTTTTATTTGTTTATTTTTGGTGATTCTAGTTTATACCTCAGTGAACATGAATGCTAGGTATTAGATATCACTTGAGTTATAAGCTTTTAACCACTTAAAAGTTGACATTATTTCAATATTGATAAATTCTCATGTGCACCAAGTGCACGGATTTGGATTGGTGGAATTGGGGTGACCCGACCTGAATCCGCACATCTGAGTCTTCCTTTTCTTATTATTCGCTTCAAGTTGTTACATTTATGTTGTAAGGATGTGACATTTATGATGTATAAGTGTCACTTATATATATAAATGTTATGACTTTTATATTCAGTAACTTAAACAAAAATTAAGATTTTCAGTTTTTCTCATTTCAGGTTGAGACATTTGTATTGTATTGTTATGACCTAAATGTTGTATTCATGTGACCTTTATGTATAAATATCATGACCTTTATGATTCATAACTTGGAAAAAAATGAAGATTTTCAAAAAAAAAAAAATCAGCGCATTTTTAAGATGAACATATCTTTATAAAGGTTCAACTAATATTGCATAAAAGTGTAACTAATATCACATAAAGGTAAATATATACAAATATAGCTAAAAAAATTCCTTTCTTTTTCTAAGTTAAAGTATATATGTGTCACTACATTTATATATAAAGGTCACACTTATATAACATAAAAGTAACAACCTGAATTGAAAAAATAAAATTAAAAAAAAAACCAAAAAAGTGCATGGATCCGGGTCGACCCGAACCCGATCCGAATTATATGTGCACTTGGTTCACACAAGACCAACTCTTCAATATTAAGCTTCTATTTTTTATTTTTTCTTTCTGCTAATTTTGTTTTTCTATTACAATCTTTTTTCATCGGTTTCAATTAACTTGGCATAATCTTTTATATATACTAAAGGAATAACCATAGAGGACACTTGTCAATCCAACAAATTTTCTCATTTAATTTTTCTTTTGTACAAATTAAATATATTTAAAGCTAATTAATAATGCTATTTAATGATATCTCTAAATTAATGTTGATAATAAATATAATATAAAAAATTTAACTACATTTGTTAAAGTAGCACATACTACAAAAAATATTTATAAATTTGAAATTTGTTAATTAAAATTTTTAGATATAAATAAATAAATAAAATGTGGGTTGATTTAATAAGATTATATAGTTTTGAGAATATGTAATGTTGTAAAATAAAATTTGGAATTTATTTAAAAATACTTGCCTTTCATTTTCTATCATTTTATCAAAAATAAAATTTGAGAGTATGAATAATATATATAATAATATTTAAATTTTCTAAATAATAGAGAAAAAATAATCATGTTATTTTACTACTGAAACATATATTTCAACTAGATAATTCATAAATCAGATTGTGTTGTTTTCAATGTTAAATTAAACATCATGTGCATTATATAAAATCATATATATTTTTATATATAAATAATTATATTTTAAATTTACAATATTTAATTTAATTTTATAATCCCGTGTATTACACGGGTTCTATAATAGTTGAAAAAATAAAAGACAACATTTTTTGCAATTTAAACCAAATCTCTCGAATCTAAAAACGACTTTAAATCACTACTATAATTTCAATCACAATTATAACGTTTAACGATTTGAGCTAACATTAATGATACATAATTCAACAAAGCTCACATAGTATTTATAGCCATTAACATTGTGTACCCAAAGATTTGTGTGTATGAGCTCCAAAGCATTTATATAATTGGTCTAACAAGACACACAACTAAGATGTTAAGTTCTTATAAACTCCTCAAAAGTGTGTGGCTAACTTTTAAAAATAAGATCTTATTTTATGAGCTTATAAGATGTAAGGAGCTTATAAGCTATTTTTTGAAAAGTTAGGAAATTGATAGGTAGAAAATACATGCATTTAATTGTTGATTTAATTGGATTCTTATTATCTTTTATTTGATTGAATGCATTGTTTTCGTACCTATATGCACTTTTGAACTCGAGATACTTCATATTTTATTTTCTCGATGATTATAGGAATTTTTGAAGTATTTTGGAGTTCGTTGGACCGAAACCCAAAAGTTTAAAGGAAAGAAATGGGCCTTTGCAAAGAAAGATCCAAATCACTTTGAAAAGGAAAGTTTTGTCAATTTAATCCCTAAGCCACCAAGCAATTTCAAGGAGAAAGGGACGGCAGTTTGGAGTTGTGGAGAGATTGGAGAGAGAAAAAGTCCACAAACACTTTCTTTACTTTATTTTATTTTCTCTTTTATGAATCAAGAACTTTTGTTGATCCAATCGAGATGACGATTGACTAATTCTTCAATTCCGATTAGCAGGGATGTTTAAACCCAATTATCTTTTATGTTTTAATTAATCCCGTTTCTCCCTCTCGATGTTTTGATTGGAATTGATTGTGTTATCTGTGATGAATGATTTCAATTATTGATACTTGATTTAGATTCGCGACCTAGGTTAAATTTTTTATAATTGATTGCTAGAATCTTAAATCATGAATCCTAATTGTTGTGGTTTAATTTTCAATGATAGTAAACTAGAGGCCGCGCATCTCTAGGGTAACACAATCCTAGATTATCAAATCGAGCTTGTGTATTTGGAGTCTAGTTCACCCTATCGTCTTGGTAATTAATGCATTTAATGAATTAAATCTAAAGAGCTTATTCTAGGTTGTTCAATTAAATAGGGTTAATTAGTGATCTTATTCTAATTTAACTAATCATAAGAGACGATTCGATTTAACAGAGCTTGTTGTTAGATTAGGGGTGATAATTCTATGATAATCTGAGAGAGGGGGTAACATTGATTAAGGTGTAATTGATATTGGGGGATAACTGAACTGTTAACTGGAATGCTTTTTATTAATTGATTTCTGTTTAATCTGTTTTCTAGATTTTTAGTAATTTTTAGTTTAATTATCAAGCAATCTGATAACCCCCATATTTCTTGTTTCTTTGAATTTACACATAAGTAAACATAATTGAATTGTCACTCTCTGTGGGATCGACTCCGACTTACCCTATCTACTAGTTAGTTAGGTTAGGAAGGATTTTATTTAATTTTATCGCGTCACGACAGCGCGGTCAGAAATCCCAACTTATTTCTAAAATAAGAGCTTATTTTTCAAAATACCTTCAAATTTAATCATTGAAATTACACAAATGTCATTACTAAAAACTTATAAGTTTCACCATCTTGTTTACCCAAACACTTCAACAACTTATATTAAACTTAAATTAAACATCTTATAAGCTCCAAAAACATCTTATAAGATATGATAGCTTATAAACTCTAAAAATAAGTTTAGCCAAACACCCCCTAATTAAATAGGAAGTGGAAAGAAACATTTATTCATAAAACATCTTTTCAATAGAGAACAAGAACTAGAAACACAAAGTGAGCACTGATATATCATGCCAGGCCCTTATGGAGTTTAGGATGAAAAACTCAAAATAAAACTGAGTAAAAGGAAGATGACTCAATCACAAGCTAGCCATACACACAACACAAACAAGAATTCCAAAACACACAATGACAAAGACATATAGAGTTTAATTTGATGCAACTCAAATGGGACTAGTACTTTAGATGAGTATTGGATCCACAAACAAGGCACGAATATGTGGTGCCAAATTGTTGTCCGGAGTCGTATAGCCATCTACGGAGTTCTTGAAAGTGACGTCAGCAACCCGCGCGTAGTTTAGAAGTAGCTCAACAATTTCCTTTGGAGCAGAGCTTGTTTGCATCACCCATTCTGTGTTCACATTCTTCCATCCATCCTCAACAAACTCCTTAAATTGTGAAAGAGCTTCTTCCTTCGTTACATTCTTATCTTTCATGTAGCAATCCACCACTGTTAGCAGTTTTCCTTCTCTATTCTCACGCTTCAGATGCATGTATAAGAGTGGTCAATAGATTTACTATGATAAATTATTCATTAAGGTTGCGTTTGCTTCAAATTATTGATTAGACTTGATTGTATCCAAGTGATTATGAACTATCATTAATACATCTGATAAGCTATCTATCCATCCTTATGGGTAGCCATACCACATGATTTGGTGATATATTACCAGATCCTTTTTATATCATGGGATTTGATTTTTCAACCAAACAAGTTAAATCTTGTTGATATGGTATATATCACCAAATCATGTGGTATGGCTACGTAGCCATACCACATGATTTGGTGATATATTACCAGATCCTTTTTATATCATGGGATTTGATTTTTCAACCAAACAAGTTAAATCTTGTTGATACGGTATATATCACCCCTAATAAGGGCAAGCAAACGCAGCCTAAGAATGTACATATTTCAACAGTTCAACTCCTATTATATGCATGTAGTATACTTACTTCATGGCTGCCCAAGTCTTGAAGGTGTCGACCCATCTTCGCAGTAGAAATTACGATGTTGGGCTCACTGAGTAGCCAATCAATATATTGTGTGGTTGCAGATTTGATACCTGGGATAAGAGCTGTGAACATGATATAAATGCAACTCGTAATCACTGAATTAGTGATGTACTCTTCAAATGTAGGCATTTGTTCTTCCATTATCCATATCTGCTCTTTGTAGTAAGCTCGACCAAGTTGTTTCACCTGTTTCATTACTCATGTAAACATAGGCACTATGTATCGGAACTGTTATTTCCAAAATAAGGAGAGAAAGACTAGAACAGAGTTACAAAGAATGTGGGCCTTACTGTTTCTCTGAAATAAGGAGCTGCGAATGATTTCTCTCGTGTTGCAGCATCACGTTCGTAGTCTTCATACATGCTCATAATAAATCGGTACACGATTTGCATGAAATCGGGGAGCTCATCAATGTCATCCATATTCCATCTAAACATAAATATATAGTTTATATATTTAGGTGATCTAAGTATGATCCATTTTTCATGAAATTGTTTCCATCTATTTTTTGTGAGATGAATTAGTGATACACATGTATACCTTTCCAAATGTTGAGTAAAACGTTCATCTTCTGCAAGTGTTGCATAATTGTCGTAGGTATCATCTATAATTGAAGCCAACTTCATACTTTTTGCGAAGGCTATTCGAACATGAGAGTATTGAGGTTCGAAATGGGCAGCCACACCCCAAAGATAGCACTCCACGATTCTATCTCTTGCATACTCCAGTTTCGACTTGAGATCAAACTTATTCCACCATCTTTACATGACAATCATATTCCATCAACAAAATTTATCATTCAATTCAACACCATGCAAGAAGAAAGGTAAAAGTGTTTGGACAAGGCCATCTCAAGATGAAATCAAACTTATTAGTCCCGACAATTTTGTACATTAAGTTTTCGGGTTATCTGGTCCTTTTAAGATGTCACATGCATACTAATCAAGTCCCATTTGGGCTTGGGTTAGATCTCCGATTTTTCAGAAAATAAAGGTTAAAATTGCCAGCCCGGAGATCAAACTTATTCCACCATCTATACGCATGAAAATCGTGTCTCATTAACCAAATCCATCGTTCACATTCAGTGACAGACCCTGGATTCGATCGAGGGGGGCCCAAGTCAACTAATAAAACCTTTAATTCTAAATTAATAGTATAAATTTATCACATTATCGATAAAGTTAATATAGTATAGTATATTTCATTTGTTTGAAAATAAATAGCGTTGTTTGAAAATTTTGTTTATAAATAAAGGAACAAAAAAAAATGGACAAATATGACATTTACTAATCAATCCCTAAATTTTAACTAAAAAAATTAATAAAGATAACTTGACAGAAAAATTGTATAAAAGTTTAAAACGACATTTAGGTTGAAATAAAATTTAGACACAACAATCATTTTAAAATGGAGGGAGTATTATATTATAATATTACATATTTAAGTTAGGAACAATATATCAACAAAAATGGTGAAGAAAAAAAAACCAAGAAAATGATATAAAAATAACACATGTTGCCTTAAAATTTAAGGAAAAAGGATCCATAAAAAATTAAGGTTTACGTTTGTGTGCAAAGAAAAAGAAGGGTAAAATTTGTAATTTATAAACAAATCAAAAGAAAGCTCCCTCTCAGGACTCCACTTTACTTTATATTATTTTATCAAGGCAAAAACTTATATACCTTTGGGGCATATAGGGCATGGATTCATGTATTATATACATGTTCTTCAGGTGTTATATATATATTCTATAAGTGTTATATTTTTTGGTGTTATAAATATACTCTACAGGTATCATATGTATATAAGAGTATACATGTGATGCCTGAAGAGTATATATATGATACCTATAGAATATATATTTAACATCATATGATAATTAATTTGGAGGCACCATACCCTATGGACACACAAGTGTCACTAGATCTTTTATCAATTATTTTTAATTAAAACAATAAAATTACTATATTATCCCTACTGTTTTGACAAACTTTCAAGGGGCCAATGCTCCCCTTGGTTCTAGAGTGTGTCTGTCCCTCTTCACATTATTAAGTGTGTCAAAATTAAGAAGATGACAACGCAGTTTACCTTGAGAGTTCACATAGCTCTTCCTTATATATGTTCTGCAAATAGTTGAAGCTGAGTTTTGCAAGTTGCAGAAGTACTTCGTTCCGCGACTGATCTGTTTCGTAGGCTGAAATGTAAGGGCGGATATTGAAAATGGCAACTCCTCTGTGAAGGGATTGTTGCAAAGCTTGTTTGACAATGTGTTTAGAAGGGGATTCAAGATTTGGTTCCAAGAGAGTGAGATGATGTGTTGTAAAAACAACAGCCTCTTCTAATATACTTTCTCCATGGATCCGAACATGGGCTGCTTCATACAAGCTTAGTAGGCCCTCAACATCACTACTAAGCCCTTCTTCAAATTTCTTCTCCTTGTTCATAAATTTCTCGAAAACATCTGTCAAATTTTAAGGAAAAATGTAAATTTAGGATACTAATTTTTTAGGGTTTGCGATACCAACTTGAAAACCTTAATATGTTTCTTTCACATATATTATGAAGTACTAAAGTGAGTATATGAAATAGAAGGACATACTGCAAGAAACTTGATGTCGATGTTGCCTGAGCAAACGAAATCGAAGCGCGGTAATAAACAAGTCGAACTCTTCATGGGAATTAAGGTAGATTTCATGTAGTTTTTGTTCAAACTCTGTCTCAAAGTGAAATGCCAATCCCAAACGCTCTATCGTGTCCAATAATTTAATTAGGTTGCTGGATTTTGCCTCCATTACAATCTTCCTTGCTTCTTTCTTCAATGCTTCAATGGATTCAGCATATGTTTCTTGCAGCTGTCAAACCAACCATTTGTTTATCAATTCAAATATGAGGAAATTAGCAAAACTATAGCTGGGATCATTCCAATTTCAGTCTATTTTGGATGGAATTTTATTTCAAAAGAATTGAAAAATATCTTACATGTAATACCAAAATTAAAATGAAATCTTGAAGCTAATTAAGATATGTAAACTCGATCGTGTGGACTACATGAAATACCTGATGGTCCAAAGAAAATGTAGAGAAAACATCACCCCATATACTGGGGCTAAATTTAGCCATGGGTGGCCTAACATCCCTCACGCGACTTGATCCCTTTTCCATGCTACCAAATATTAATCACTAACTAGGGTTTTGTAAAATGGGAAGACTCCAATTTATATATACTAACATGATTTAGGTTGTGATATATCATTTAATTTTTTTTCCTAACCTTTTTACATAATTTGATTAATATATTCTTGAGGTATGGTGGAATGATTAGTGGTGCAATGGTGGATGACTCATGACTGGCCAACGACTACTTTTTTTATTTGAGTATGTACAAATATAGATAGTCGTCAAATGATTAATATGATCACAAAAACTTTCATGCATCCATGCACCTGACCCGACCCACGTGTGTACGCGTTTCCACGTGCGTCCCACGCGCTCCCACGCACCTAGGCGGATGCGCTCAAATTCGCTCGTTAAGGATACCTTTTAGTTATGTTAAGAATATCTTTCAATTATGTTAAGGATACCTTTTAGTTATATGTTAAGGATGCCTTTCAGTTATGTTAAGGATACCTTTGAAATCCTGATTCCAGGTTACATACCACGTTATGTTAAGAATATCTTTTAGTTATGTTAAGCATACCTTTATGTTATGTTAAGGATACCTTTAGTTATGTTAAGAATACATTTTGATTATATTAAGCATACATTTAGGTTATGTTAAGAATACCTTTAGGTGATGTTAAGGATACCTTTGAAATCCTGATTCCAGGTTACATACCACGTTATGTTAAAAATACCTTCTAGTTATGTTAAGCATACCTTTAGGTTATGTTAAAGATACATTTAGTTATGATAAGAATACATTTTGATTATATTAAGCATACTTTTAGGTTATGTTAAGAATACCTTTAGGTGATGTTAAAGATATCTTTGAAATCGTGATTCTAGGTTCCTTTGAAATCCTGATTTGATACCCTTAGAATTCGCTCCAGGTCACATACTTTTACGTTATATTAAGGATACATTTAGGTTATGTTAAGGATACTTTTATGTTATGTTAGAGATACCTTTGTGTACAAAATGTGTAACACAACTACCTTATGGATAAGGTATCTCTAACATAACATAAAAGTATCCTTAACATAACCTAAAGGTATGTCTGACGTAAAGTAAATGTATAAAATTTGGGCATAAAGGTATCCTTAACATAACCTAAAGGTATCCCTAAACATTACCTAAAGGTATTCTTAACATAACCTAAAGGTATGTCTAACTTAACATAAATGTATGAAATCTGGGCATAAAGGTATCATTAACGTAACCTAAAGGTATTCTTACACATTAGATAAATGTATTCTTAACATAAGTAAAAGTCATGACTAAAATTGAAAAAACATTAGCGCGAAAAAAAAAGAAAGCGGGTCGGGTTACCCGGATCCGACCCGGTTGCATGAATCTAAAATCCATGCACCTGATGCACAAGAGACTTACTCTAATATGATAAAGTAGTTTTATACGGGATTGAGTATTTTGGGTGTCAAATATTCAGTATACCTATAAAATACTTACATATAATCAATATTAGTTTATTATACATTGACATATTAAGAATTGTACACCATATATCATTTTCATATGTTGAAAACATTCAATTATAAACTTTACAGATAGTATCTGACGATATACAAAGTACTATTTGAGTTAATTACTTTTTAACTCATTAATTTTTCGATTCTAACACTTTTACCTATTATCTTTTTTGGGTGCTTATTTTACCATTTATCTTCTGAAAATGGAAAATTGCAAATTTAGGATAGTAGTTTTAGGTCATTCACCATTCAGGGTTATTATCTTTTCGGACTTTGAAATTAAGATATTATCTTCCAAATAAACCCAAATCGACGAATTTCGAGCCCATTCGCATGTGAAAATCACATGTCACTGCTAATTTGGGCTGGCTGCTGATGTGGTTGTTGGTCCCAAGTGGTACAGAAGTTCAGGGGAAGGTAAATGAACCTCTACTTTTTCTCGCACTTTTATCTCTATCGCTGTAACCTGCTGTAAAATATCGCTGCTTGCAGCAAGTTAGCAGATTGTGTTCTGCTTGCAGCAAACTAAGTTACTGCAGTCTAACACTTTAGAGTTATATGCACAACGGAATTTGTATGATAGAGAGTTCAGCAAATAATATAACCTTTAACTATAAAGTTAGATGGCTATAGCACATAGAAGCAACAAATAAAGTCATTTAACTATGCATGCAACAAGATATATATGAATGCAGAAAGTTGTAAGATATAAACTAAAATATAAGGCTTTATAGAGGTTAGAAGGTGGTGTAACCTGTTGGTCCCCAAGTGGTAGTAAGCTTAGATTGGGGGGGGGGGGGGGGGAGGGGAATAAGCCTACTGTATTTTCAAACTTTTTCTTTTCTTTACAAGGACTTATATCCAGAAGCAGTAACCTGCAATAACCTTTTGGGAGGTTACTTTAGGTATTATCAGAGTTATACTGTGGAAGCTTTCTTTTATTGGAAACATAAAAACAGAAGATGTGCATCTAATATAGGATATGGAGATAGAACAGTAAGTACAGATAGACGCATAGATATACAGAGGTTCGATCGAAGGTGGAGTAATCCTTCTACATCCTCTCTACCTCTTCTCAAGAGGGAACATTTGTTAATCTTATTGATTTACATAGCCCTATCTATTACAACACAAACTTAACAAGTAAGTAGCAAGCCTCCCATAGCTGCTCATAGCTGCTTGCCTACTCTCCTAACTGACCCACACAAGATCCTATCTAACCCACTCAGGATCCTTACTTTCTTCTACAGAAACCATACAGCTTATCAGGATCCTAGTCCTAACTAAGCTCTCTGGGACAATCCTTAAGATGTTTGTCTTCTTCTTCAACTGGATACAACAAGCTTTGGCTTCTTTTGCAGGTTGCTCTGTTGTAGTTTGTTGCACGATTGAGTGACTGAGAATTATAGCGTTTCTGGGGTTTAGAGTATTTGAGCTTTCTACTCTTCTTTGATATTTTATACACTATTTTCTCTCTTCTTTTATTCCCTCACTTTGCTCTCTTTTTTTTCTATATGTTTTTCCCTTATATTCTGCGCTCTCTCTTGCGCTCTACTCTCTTCTTCTTCTTCTTCTTCTTCTTCTTCTTCTTCTTCTTCTTCTTCTTCTTCTTCTTCTTCTTCTTCTTTTTTCACTTCTCTTCTCTCTACTTCTCAGTCTTCAGTCTTCTTCCATTTATAGATTAGGAAATCTACCAGTTGAAGGTGGATAGGTTTCCAGCATTAAATGCGTCGTACTCCTTCTGATACACGCCAGCTTTTCGCTTTCCACGTGTCTTCATTTGATCGGCTCCATTCCTCTTCTCTCTACTGGTAACTTTTAGCTTCCTTCCCATGCTTGCTTTGTAGCTTCCTTTTCGGCCTCGCTCTGTCAGATGGCTTGAAACTTCTGTAACTTGCTACTTTGCAGTATGCTTTGGCATGGTCTCTTCCAGGTAGCTTCATGTCAGGTAGATTAAGTCTTCGGTAGCTTACTGCTTTGCAGTATGCTTTAGTGTGGTCTCTTCCAGGTAGCTTCCTGCAGTAAGCAGTATCCTTTTTAGTTTACCAGATTTCTTTTACCATTCTCTGCAGTATCCTTCCTTTGAAGCTTTCTCTATCATATCTTTCTACAGTAATTTCGTTGCAGTAACCTTACAAGATAGGTTATGCTTATAGATTGAGGATTACTTTTTCTATAATTTTGTCTCATCAAAACATACTTAAATATGTTCTAACAATTTTCCCCTTTTTGATGATGACAGATAAGATCAAAAGGTCATATTCAATTAAGCACAAAAAGCAGATGTAAGATATATCAACAAAGAACATAGTGCTTTCATTAAACCACATACAAGTCAAAGGAGATGTCACAAAGAGTGAGCTTAGAGAACAAAAGATATTTTATATAGATAAACCATTTACAGTACAACGCAGTAAGCAAAGTACAATGTAAATATCCTATCATGCTTTTCTGGTTCATTCTTCTTTTTCTTGCTCTTGCCTTTCTTTCCTTTCCCCCTTAGCTTGCTGTTAGCTTTAATCTTCTGTCTAGTTTATCCCTCTTTCTGTGCAAGTTCTTGCTCCCCAATTGATTTTCCTCTTTGATTGTGGAGATGAGCGGAAAAAGGTGAAGAGGTTTGAAGAGAGAAGGAAGGTTACATATGAGGGGAAAGTGAAGTAGCAGAGAAGTTTAGGTGCAGTAGCTTGCTGCAACATTTATTCCTTCTCCTAACCTCACCAACTCCTATGTCTGTCCCCTCCTTCTCATTCTCTTTTAAACAAAATCTATCCCATGGAAGTGCTGGAATCTACTCTTCTCCACCTTTGGAAGACTTTTGATCTTCCAAAATCCTTCGCAGTTTCTTCCCCCTTTTTGACATCATCATCGATCTGAAGTTCTGGGGTTACTGGAGAGGGATCTTTCTCTATTCTCTAGCCTCGAAGAGAAGAACTTGGGTGCAAGTCCTTTGGAATTGAGGTGAGGGCAATAGGTCTATATTTTATGTAGTTTATTACTATAAATTCATCATAAATTCATAATTACATATTTGTTTTGAATTTGTGATGAATTTCCAGTATGATGGAACTTATATAAAATAATATAAATGTCAAGTACAACTTTTATCGGTTCAACTAGTTCTAGAACTGGGCATTAATGCTGTTCAAATACCCTTATAAGAAATATAATCATGAGGTTGAACTAGAGAATAAGAATTAAACTTTACAATGCTATGATGTTATTAATCTTTTATCATGAACAATACTCTTTTCAAATTTATCATGCTCTTTTTCCTACAACAATATAAAAAGCACTTCTATTTTTTTTAGGAGTACTGACTTCCTTGAAAATTCTGGTTTGGTAGTCCCAAATCTAGTTATATTATCAATATAAGAAATACATTATTTTGATATATTTAATTTAAACAAACTTCTATTATTATTAATAGTGATTTTTCATAAAATCTTGACCTATTTCTAATTTTCTAGGTGATGTTGTCTTATCATTTCTTTTTTCTAGACTCTTATTATACGTCTTTTTTATTCAATTAAAACACCTTATTACTTTATCTAAAAAATTCTTTCGATTTATTGATCATGTATTATATTTTTGTCGTATTCATTTAAATTGAATTTTAAACTTTATTAGATTTATTTCAAGTGATTATTACTTATCTATAATATATTTTACATGAGTAACATAACACCTAATTATGAAATTATATATATATATATATATTTATGTTACCTCACTATTAGAAATCACTCAGATTCCAACGACAGAATTCCGTTGGAATTGAAAATTCCGACGAAAATTCCAATGGAAATAATTATTCCAAAGATACTATTCTGTTGGAATTAATGACCAGTGAATAAAAGTTCAACTATTATTCCAACAACAATGATAAATTCCAACAGTAATGTAATCAGTCGAAATTTGATTGATTTCTAGTAGTGTCTTACCCATCATAAACACATTACTATATGTTTATTGTTAATGTGTCTGATATTCAATATAACTATTAATGCATTTTTCATCTAATTTGAGGATGAGATCGTTATATATACGTTATTTGCAGCACATAAAAGTTGTTTACCATTGATATTTTATACTACTAAGTAATGTTGGTTATCAATGGTGTCAAATTAATCGTTTTATAAAAATGTAAGATCTCGTTTTGTTAGTTAAAATGCATAAATAAGAATTAATTTAATCTGAAGGGAGTATCAAGGAAAATAAGATTTAAATTAAAATAGAAGGAGCGTAAATTCTACTTTCGTACATAATATTAATAACTTCCTAAAATAGTATATGAAGAACACTCTATAACGTCTATTTTAAGTAAGTGTTTGTTCTAACCATTAAAAATTAAGATTTATTCTCAAGTATGATCTATAAAATATGTGAGGATTAAAAATGCGAGGAACAAATTTTTATGTTATTTTTTCTGTCATGATTGTTAGAATTCTTTTGTTTTGTTTTGTTTTTATTTGTGCTTTTTGTTTGGTAAACAAGTCGTGTTTTGGTGATTATTATATGTATAGCAGTTGATTAATAATGTTCAATATATAATTTGTTGGAAAGTGGGGATTTATACTTTATTAGTAACTTAATTAATTCAGACCTAGTTATACAATATTGTTATAGTCATTTACTTTATAATATTGATAATGAAGGGGAATAATCAATCACAGATCTATATATATTAGAGTCGTAAACAAGTAAATTATAGTTACTTGAAACAACAAATTTTGTGTGTGACTGTCTCACGTATCATGTTATATAAAATGTACGGGTCAGTTTACAATCCATACTTCACAACTTACATATAAGTTAATGGAAATGAATTTGATTTAATTATAAGATCGTCTCACGTAAGTTTTGTTTATCTAAAAACATCATATATATCTTAATTATGGGACATTCTTTAAAGATTCATGTAGATAGTTCTACTTTTAAAGTTAATTTTTATTTTTGTTTGAATTAATTTCAAATTTGAACATCTAAGACATTTATTTTATATGTCTGAGAAGATTAAGTATTATATTTATTAATTTGTGTTTTTATATTATACATACCACATGTGTTGAATATTCTAAATAAGAAATGAAATTGGGAGTAGAAAATCTCATTTAACGAACAATGCATTTTATTTGTTTTTAGTGTGAAAACTCATGCAACAAAATTCTACTATTTCCTTTTGTTATATGGTTGACTAATTGTAAAAAATAATTGTCCTTTTTTAAGATTTTATTTTATTCCAATAATTCAGTGCAAAAAACTACCTGGTAGTAATTAAATTCAAGTCAAATAGGCAAGAAAATCTTGTAATGATCAAAGTATTGAAAATTAAAAGTGTCCCTTTTCGTCATTCATCAATTTTTTATTTTGTACTAATTGCTCAATATATAAATGTTTCTATGTAACAAGATAATATTAGTAACAAAACGTTTATTAAAATATTCGTGGATGATACATTCACATAAGTAATATTTAATAGTTTCTCCTTTTTGAACCAATTACGTACCCTCTTTATATTTCTTTTAATGAAACTAATAATTAATGAAATAAATCATGTGAAATCGAACTAAATTGATGATCATATTGTCTAGTGAACAACTCTGGAACAATAAAATGAATGATTATTTATATATTGAATTTCCGAATAGGGGCAAAATAAAAATGTAGCAATCCATTCACATGTTGGAGAGGACAAATTATAAAGATCATTTCAAAGCAAAAAAAAAAGTTTTATTTTTATTATTATTTATGCTCTAAAATACAGTATATACGTTTTGCTAAATTGTCGTGTTGCTACATAATTGTCGTGTTTTTATAGGATGTCAGCTGCTAATCACATGTGAATTAAGCTCAATTTGACCGTTCGGGCTGAATTTGGGTCAAATTACACACTTTTCAAAAGTTAAAGATAAAATCGTCAACCTAAAAATATACCCAAAAAATTTGCCAGGTAAAAAAGATAATTAACTCTTTATGGACTCAATGTGATTGTGTGTATGCGGATGATTTGTTTCACATCGAAGGGTGAGATATATGAAGATGCATTGATGAAGATTAGTGTATTAAATTAATCATACAATCAAGGTGAGTTTAACATATCTAATGGTCTGATTAGGGCAGGGTTGGTCCACATAGATATTGGTTCTAACAACTTTAGTGCTGATTTTAAGCAAGTCCGAGGTTCTGTCTTTGCGATGGCAATTATATCAACCAGCTGGATGTGTTGATCTTCACACTATTTATTTTATATATATATATATATATATATATATATATATATATATATATATATATATAAAGCATTATTCAACTTTAGTGTTCAACCCCATCCAACCAATTATTTTTTTTAAGTCACTTTTAATGTCATTAAGTAGTTGTTTATAGTTTATTTGTACTGGGTTTTGAAGTTGAACATGAAATAAGAGATCAAAAGCTCATTCCCATTAAATATATAATTAGTTAAATATATGAACCATGATTTAAGAAATAGAAAAAAACAACAACCTTGAGACATAAATAATTAACATTTTTTATGGTTAAAAAACTGCAACTATATATCTTTGGAATCATTTGGAAATCAATTGTGTGATACATCGAAATGCCTAGATTTCAGCATGATTTAATCCTTCAATCATTTGAGATTATATGGTAGTAGTACTCTACTTTTGGTTTAGAAAATGAGAAAATAGCTAAAATTACCACAATATATATAATGTTATAACAATAATACCATGTACTTTAACTTTTTGTCTTTTCTACCACAAAATATAAGGAATTATACTTTTCTACCACAAATTTGACGGAGTCCAATTTAACAATCATTGAATTATTGAGTAGTTGAATTATATTTACTTGAAATTACATTTACTTTTGAAATCTTATTTTTACTGAATTTTTTTACTTTTCAGAGTGATTTGAACTATCGTTCACGAGATGCACAAAAATTGCAAAATTCATCTATTTAATAAGTGAGGAAGATTCATTTGTTGCTCAAATTCGTAATTTTTTTTCCCTAATGTTGCAAAAGTTGAAGGATTATAAGAGAAAAAAAGTAGAAGAAATATCAAGTAAGCTTATTTTAATTTTATGTGGTTTGAAATTATTTCCGTAATAATTTTTCCATCTTGTATATTATTTTAATAGTCACTTGTATAGGGTTGAACGAGTGACCTAAGAGGGTTGAACGTGTGACTCATTACTCGTTCAACCCCTTGAGTGACTCGTTCAGTGATTGACCGAGTAAGGAGTGACTCAATAGGGTTAGCCTAGTCACAAAATTATAGTTAGCCAAGTTACCAAATCAGGGTTAGCCGTGTATAAAAATTAAAGTTAGCTGACGTAACTAGTTTAGGGTTAGCTGAGGTCCGAAATTAGGGTTAATCGAGTAACTAGTTTAGGGTTAGCCGAGTAACTGTTTTTAGGGTTAGCCGAGTCACTCCTTAGGGTTAGCCGAGTCACCTGTTAGGGTCAACCCTCTTGATTCACTCGTTCAACCCTAAAGCAGTGACTCGTTCAATCCGAATTTGACTCGTTTAACCCTAAAAAATTTGCTTAATAAATCCAATTCCATTTGCTTTTCAGATTAATAAAAAAGAAATGTATTTCTCGATTGCGGTTTAGTTCGAAGACCATTGGGAAGATATTCAATATGTCAATGGTTCTCAAGAGTTTATTTATCTTCAAAGACTTAATTATTGGGATTTATTGACCTCCATTCATGGAATCGTTTGTGCTGATATGAATTGTTGGGGATATTTGATTCATACACTGATCGAAAATAATAGAAGATTGAAAGTTATTTAATTTTTTTATTTTTGGTTTTTGTGAATTTAAGGAAATAATATTAAATTCAAGAATCTTTAATTAAATTCAAAAATCATAAGCAAACAAAATTGTGGCAGACTGAAAATGACTGAAAAGCGGCTGACATAATTTACTTTTTTAGAAATTGTAGTATTTTGGGATGTTTTGTTATATTTTGTGGTACTTTTGTATAGACTTTTATATTAAATGGTATATTTGTATTGTTTTATATCAACTAGTGTTTCACCCGTGCGTTGCACAGAATAAAAATATTTAAAAAACATAATTATATAGTTTGATATGTTGAAAATCTTTTATGTTAAATAATTAAGTTGTAGTAAATAAGAACATTTGAATTTAACTGAATGAACAATGTCATCTATATATCTTCAATTGTTTCATTAAATATGATTAACGTGAATATCAAAAAATATTATAATGTTAAACATAATGTAAGACTATTTGAACTGAATAATATAGAAGCAAAAATATGAATCGATTTATAGAATAAATTAAAAGTCATAAACTATTTAAAAGTCAGATCAATTCTTACTCTAAACATTAATTGAATCATATGATCAAATGTGCAAGTTCTTCCCCTATAAATTCATGTCATGTTGAATCAACCTTGCATTCGAACTGTATTACATAGTCTATTTCATGAACGGTAAACCTGCAAGAAAATAATAATAATATTGATAATCATTCATATTTATGATTTGTGGTTTACAAACCATGGTTCAAGTACTGAACCATTTAAATATAATGTATCAAATAAACATATTGTTAAACTAAATATTTTAAAAGTATGTAAGAAATGAAATCAATTACTCATGGATTTAAGTTATGCGATAATGCAAGTTTATAATAATCAACTATTTATAATAGTTGCTGACTATTGATTTCATAACCATGACAATTTATATATATGGTAATATGCTAATTGATAGAAATATATATAAATATATGGTAAAATCCAAATTTTAAGTTTTCTTGACTCAGATTTTATGGGATTTGATATATTTCTTTTATTATTCATGTTATAAATAGCTTGTTAAGGGACTTGATTGAGAGTTAAAATCGAATATAATATATATATGATATCATATCTAAGTTTCAGAATTGACTATTTATATTTTTCCAAATATAAACATGTAATATTAAAAATGACATAGTTGAATTACCTAATCTATATCAATACATGATGCAATTACTATACATTGATATATGCAATATGTATGTTTATCACGTACTTTAAGGATTTAGTACACATTATATTATATATATATATATATATATATTTAGCAATTGCAGTTATTAATTATTATTTAACAAAATGTGTTTATATATGTTTAATAATTGACTTTAAATAATATATATATATATATATATATATATATATTTGTGGGGTGAATAATAATATATATACACATTGTGTAAATTATACATCATAAATATATCAATTGAAATTTAATAATCAAAGTTGACTTACCGTATACACAAATATGTGTGATTAATTTTTTTTTTTGGTCATATCACTTTCTTAGATATATACATTACCATTAAAATCAAATCAAGCATCATGCAAATAGGAATTAAATTACAGACCTGAATCGGGAAACCAATTACCAGAAAAGGATCCGTCGAGAAAGTAATTAACGACAAGATCAAAACCCAAAAGCCTTGACACATGCCATTCCGGCAAACAATAGGCAAACAGGGTTGTCAGATCTTCTTTGATTACTAACGCCAGATTCCCTACTGAACCCATTCAAGTACTAACCTTAGCATAGATCTAATTACATGCTGTTGTTATACTCAAATCATAAATACATATTAGAGCATAGATTAATTATCTAATCATGTAAGTTTAAACATAGTCTTAACACACAAAGGATTTAGCCTATAAGGCTCATCCTCAAAACAGAAAGGTAAATAAACCCACCTGTATGCTAGTTGTCTTGGATCAGAACTAGCTTTACAAAAACAAAGTTGTATTATTAATATCAACTTCAAACAATTACAAGAGTGGAGAAGGAGTAGAGAGAAGTTAGAGAGAAAGAAGAGAGGGCTCAAAAGAGTAGATTTTTATATTGTATCTTTATATATATTAGAAGAAATTAAACATCATTAAATTATTATTTATTATTTTTATAAATAAAAATCATTTCCAAATTCCACATTATGTTAATTATTCTGTAATATAAATAATGTGAAATTAAAAAGATATTTCTCAAACTCAAGATCTTAATCTCAAATTTAACTCTCTTATAGCTATTGATTGGAGAGTAATTTCATATCTTTCCATTACAAAAACTTCATGTCATCACTTTGAAAAAGATAATTTACTTAGAAAATTCAATAAAATTTCCTTATATATAAATATATCAAATATAAATATGATTTATATTTACTAAATAAAAGAAAAAAATATTTCCTATTTTGGCAATATTGTTTTGGCGGGAAAATCTTTGTCTTACTTTTTTTAGAAATGTTTGTGTTTTTATATATATAAAGATTGGGGTAAATTGGGTTGGGCACCACTCTTAGAAAATTGTGTACATTTTATTAGCAATTTTGGGATACCTGTATATATTTTTAAAACTAAATTAGAAACTTGGTCAATTTAAAAATAACAGTTCAATTTTCTAAATATCGGGATTTATTTGAATAATATAAATGAATAGTTATTATTCATTATCATATGTGCCAGGAGCAAAAGTAGTACTACTATTAATTATTTTGTTTATGTACCAATCTGGGCAAACAACTAATATTAAAATATATAATTAACAAACAAATCCAATCATTTCTATTATATATATATATAATGTTGGCTCCAATCAAATCCAATTGTTTCTATTATATATATAATGTTGGCTCCAATCTTTCTTTATTTTTTAATATTTCATTAAAAGATTTATATATATATATATATATATATCTGATGTGGTCAAACTGACCACATTCGAACTCTTCCAAAAAACCGACCGACTTGAAGGCTAATTAATGCGAACAGAACAGAGAAGTAAGAAGAACGTTTTGGGCGAACAAGGAAGTTCGCACTTTATAAAAAAACATGAGCGAACTAATCAGTCTTGCAAGCCAAACTGTCGAACTGTAAGCTGAAATGTCGAACTGAATCCAGAATGAACTAATTCAAATTTGAAGCAACCGCCACGATCGCGAGTATCTCGCCCACTTCCCACAGGCGGCCAATTGATTTGTCCTTGCTTCTATCTTCTCGTTTTCCGGTGTCGATTGGAATTCTCCGATGCCGATTGGAATTCTCCAATTTAAAAGGCCTGCAAAAACAAAGAAACACCGGGGGTTTCAAGAACCATGTCTGACAGCCGGCGGGAGCCCGATGAGGACTATCATCGGGGCCAGGAATAATTACAGAATAGCCCGCCGTCGCCATGAGCGAACTTAAAAGGATGGTATGAGTTGGGGTGGCTTTAGAGGCGGAAAAAACGTTATCTACAGTCTTCTTACGAGAACGTTTTGGGGGAGAAGAAAGGGTTTGACGGCAGGAGGAAGAGGCCTTTGGAACTGGCGAATCAGAGGTAGGTCGCAAGGAGAATTCCTCGAAACCCTCCTCCGATTCGCTTTCGTCCCTTAGGTGCTTAATCAAAGAAGAGGAAGCCATTTTGAAAAATATGAAACGAAGAAAGAAGAAATGAAAGAGTACCTGGATTTGTTTGTGGAACTTTAGAAATCTCAGGAGGAAGGATTCTTGCTTAGGAGTGAAGAATGATTTTTCGTAGAAGAGTTTTATGAAGGAGAAGAGGGGGTATATATAGAGAAGGAAGAAGTTTCTTGGTTTTGGGGGGAAAAGGCGAAAAGTCGCAAAATCTCAGCCGTTGGATGCAGTTCGATCCAACGGTGAAGACGTAGAGGCGCTTAGGGATTGGCGAAAACTGACAAGTCAGATCTCAGCCGTTGGATAAAGTTCGATCTAACGACGAAGACGAAAAGGCGCCTCGGGAAGGAGGAAGACGTCGCAGGCGGGTGATTGATGGGACGCGATGCTTCTCGAAGAAGAGTCGTAATTGGCAACAACCCGAACTGCGTCAGTGCGCGAACACACGCACTCCGAAAGGGGGGAGTACTGATGTGGTCGAACTGACCACATTCGAACTCTTCCGAAAAACCGACCGACTTGAAGGCTAATTAATGCGAACAGAACAGAGAAGTAAGAAGAACGTTTTGGGCGAACAAGTTCGCACTTTATAATAAAAACATGAGCGAACTAATCAGTCTTGCAAGCTAAACTGTCGAACTGAATCCAGAACGAACTAATTCAAATTTGAAGCAACCGCCACGATCGTGAGTATCTCGCCCACTTCCCACTTTTTTCGGAGACATCCTAACTGTCACGTTTTTCAGGGAGTATTTATAACCCTTATCTTTCTATTTCACACACACAACATCATACACAATAATTATTAAGAAAAAGAGCAATATCAACGTTTTTTCCAGATTACTGACTTGAGCGTCGGAGTCTCTTCACCGGAAAAAACCCCCGGTGTTTCTTTGTTTTTGCAAGCCTTTTAAATCGGAGAATTCCAATCGGCATCGGAGAATTTCAATCGACACCGGAAAACGAGAAGATAGAAGCAAGGACAAATCAATATCTTAACTTACCTATATATAAAATCGTGGTCAAATACTTCAACTCATGGATGATTAACAGATTTGGAAAGTGAAAAAATAATCTTTAGAAAGTTAATTTATCGCAATCTCTGCTGAAACAAGTACGTACTGCTATTTGTTTTTAATTTCTTTGTTTTTAATTTATAATTAATGAATGGTAAAGTTTTTCTTTATCCTTTTTATTAAATGAGTAAAAAGTCTAATTAATTTAGCACCTGATGAAAAGAAGTCATCGTTGTGGTTTGAAGGAAAATAACTGAGTTGTATCTGTTGGTGTCTTTTAGAAAGAAGATCAATAAAGATGTTTATGAAAATGACACATTATATATATAAAAGTGTGGTTTGCACCCTCAAGTGTTTGACAAGTGGCACTTTACAATGTTGTCAAGTGTCACCTTCAAGTGTTTGACAAGTGACACTTTACAATGTTGCCAAGTGTCCTTCCTTAAAAAATATTTTATTTATAAAATATCAAAATATTAATATCAATTAAATACACACCCCACTACCCTACAATAATAAAGTGCTTGGAAAAATTAAATATGTAAGTTACAAATGTTTGTTAATGTTGTATTGTTTTTTTTCTTTTTTGTTTTACATGAAATCTTTAATGTCAAACTTGAATAATTGTTTTTGTCCAACATTTCAATTTCAAAAAAATAAAACAAAATTTGAAGAGTAAATTCTGCTACTACTTTTTAAGGAATTAAAATAAATAAATAAAAGATATTTGAAGGTGATAATAATATTTTACAAAAGAACATTCAAGTAATTCAAACTCAAAAAAATAAAAACCTTTAGAGAAAAAAATATTTAGAGGATTCAAGAAAAAAATAACATATAAATATTAGAATTCGGTAATGTCAGACATGAAATAAAATAATGTACTTTAAAATTGTAATTTAAACTATGAAACATATTGCTAATGACATTACCAAAAATAGGTGTTAAAAAAGCATTAAGATATTTGAGATTGAAACATATTTGGCATTAGATAATGAAAAATTGTGTTTGTTTAGAAATTTTAAAGGGTATTATAAAAAAATAATTGCTTGGAAAAAAAAAAAGTTACAAGTGCTTGCTAATGTTGTATTATCTTTTTTACATGAAATCTTTGGTTTCAAACTTGAATTATTGTTTTTGTCCAACATTTCAAATTGGCAAAAAAAAAAAAAAAAAGTAAGCAACAATGTGCAAACATTAGTTCAGTAATGTCATGCATTAAATAAAAATAATGTACTTTGAAATTATGTTTAAACTCTGAAACAATATTATTAATGACATTAGCAAAAAATAGGTGCTTAAAATTTTTTTAGGATATGTTTAGGTTAAAACATATGTAAATTTGGCAAGTATGAAAGTGAGTTATAAAAAGGATGAAATTTGATAATTTTGTGTTTGTTTAGATATTTTAAAAAGTAGGATTACAATTAATATGTCATCATATAGGGAATTATATATAAGAAAAATAGATGATGTACTATTATTTTATCTTTAAAAAAAAGAGCTAATATTTTCAATTCAAATTGTAAAAGAGTGGGTGAAGTAGACAAAAAAAAAAAATTAGTTATAAGATTATGCAAACAAATAACATGATTCGGATATTGGTAATCTAAAATCCAAACGTGCACATTCAATCCAACCACCCCCTTAAACAATTGAGAAATTGTATTAAAATATTACAATATGTAACAATTTGTTAAGGCTAATAAAAAGATCACAAAAAGAACACAATTACAAAATAGACCAATACATAAAGCGATCGATAAAAATGAGATATATTATATACTTTTTACAAAAATATATGAAAATACCTAATGCAATAATTAAAACACCTATTAAGAACTATATATTAACAATTTTGTGTTAAAGAATAAATGAAAAAAATTATTAAAGAAAACAATAAGGCTCCGTTTGGATAGAGTGATTTCAAATCCAGAATTTGAAATGAGTGGATTTCAAATCCTTTTAAGTTTGAGTGGATTTGAAATCCACCAAAATGACTCTAAAATTAGCACAAAATGAAAATTATGGATTTTAAATTCACATCCAACCCAACACTATCAGTGGATTTGCTAACAAGGATTTCAAATCCCTCCTTAAATCCACATATTCAAATGTACCCTGAGAAATATTATTTTAAGAATAAAGAAAAAATATCATACTTATGTAAAAATTTACTATCATATAATAATAAAAAATGAGATAAGTATTAAATGAAACCCGTGCAACGCACGGGTTCAAACCTAGTAATTAATAAAAGAAAGGTCCAGCAAATTCTGAGATCAGACAATTTTGTACATTTAGTTTTTGGGCTCTAGGACAATAATTTTTTGGGTTTCGTGAATTTTGCCCAATATTAACTTGAATCGTTTAATTGAGCTGATATTGCATGTAAGCTCCCCAATTCGGGTTGTTCGGACCAGTTTTGACTAATTTTGCTTAGGGATGTAAACGAGCCGAACCGAGTTGAACAATATTGGGCTCAAGTTCGGCTCGTTCGATAATATTCGGGCTCGAGTTCGGCTCGAGTTCGGTTCGAGCCTTAGGAATGGAGCTCGAGCTTGACTCGTTTGAAAAATATTGGGCTCGGTATTCGTTCGAGTTCGGCTCAGATAAGGCTCGTTAATAGGACAAATGAGCCCAGTTCGAGTTCGGCTCGATAAAAGCTCGAAAGAGTTCGGTTACAAGCTCTAATTCGAGCTTGATTGTTCGAGCTCGAGTTCGTTAACACTAATTTTGGCCTCCATGAAAAACAAATATGTGAGTGATGAGACATATGCTATGTTTGAGAAAGATACAATTGAAAATATAAGTAGTAGTGATGAGCTTGAAAGCATTGCAGGGTCTGATGAGGAGAGTATGCCTAGATATCCTAAATTTAATCCTAAGATTGAGGGAAGAAAACCAGATTTGGTGGTGGGACTTGTTTTTAGCACCAAGAAAGAAGCTAAGGAAGCCATACATACTTATTGTGCAAAGAGGGGAATAAGTCATAGGTTTAAGCACAATGATAAAAGAAGATTGAAAGCAATATGTAGGAAAGAGGGGTGTGGGTGGTATATTCTTGTATCACCAATGCAAAATGATAGATCTTGGCAGGTTAAGGTGTTCAATTCTGACCATTCAAACTGTTCATGGAATTATAACAATCCTAGCATCAAATCTTCTTGGATAGGGAAACACTTCATGAAAAAATTCAAAGACAATCTAAAGTTAGGAACCAATGAATTTAGGAATGAACTTTGCACCAAATTAAAAGCAAACATCTCCAAAAGTAAGGCATTTAGAGGAAGAAAGAAAGCAATGGAACTGTTGCAAGGCACTTTGAAGGAGCAATTTAGCAGAATTAGAGATTATTGTGAAGAATTGCTTAGAACAAACCCTGGGTCATCTGTAGTGCTGAAGTGTATTGATGTTGAGAAAGATCCTAAATTCCTTAGGCTTTATATCTGCTTGGAGGCATGCAAACAGGGCTTTAAACATTGCAGAAAAGTCATTGGAGTAGATGGTTGTTTCCTGAAGGGACAGCATGGTGGACAGTTGCTGACTGCTGTTGGGATTGATCCCAACAACAATATGTTCCCAGTTGCTTATGCAGTGGTGGAGAGTGAAACTAAGGAAGCTTGGGAGTGGTTCTTGACCCTGTTGGATAATGACATTTGTATTGAAGAAAATCAGTTTGCTTGGACCTTTATGAGTGATAAACAAAAAGGGTTGATTCCAGCATTTGAGGGGTTATTTCCTAATGCAGAAAACAGGTCCTTGACGACAAATACATATGTTCAACTGTCATCTACAATGTTCAAAACAATAAATTATGAAAATTAGAGATGTTAACAACTAAAAAAAACATAAAACAAATAATTTAATGCTCTATGTAAATAACTTACCTAAGATAGCTCGTCAATTTTGAAAAGAAAGCCTTTAAGCCAAATGTATCTCTTGAATCTCCGCAGTAGCCTTTTTACATACAAATATGTGTGCGATCAAATTATCATATACAAATCATATAAATATTGCACAAAAAATGTATAATTATAACTCTAAAATTCTTATTGATGATAAATATAAAAATGTAAAATATCTAATTATAGATATGTTTTATGATTAAATTATTAATTTTAGATAATATGTTATATTTTTCAAGAAATGCTTGCTTTGTAGCTTCCTTTTAATTAGGCCTCGCTCTGTCAGATGGCTTGAAACTTCTGTAGCTTGCTACTTTGCATTATGTTTTGGCATGGTCTCTTCCAGGTAGCTTCCTGTCAGGTAGCTTGAGTCTTCGGTAGCTTGCTGTTTTGCAGTATGTTTTGACATGGTCTCTTCCAGGTAGGGATGGAAACGAGGTGGGGCCGGGGGAGCAATCCCCATCCCCGTCCCCGCCAACTTCACGGGGAATTTTTTTCCCCAACCCCACCCTGCGAAGATTCCCCACCCACAAAATGTTTTTTATTTAATTTTTTTAATATATAAAAAAAATTAATATATAAAATTAATCCACAAATTACATATAACTAAAATGTCAAAAAAATCACCAAAAAATTATTCAATTTGTATAAAAGATAGTAAATTATTTAATTATACTATCTTAAAAGTACAATGATAAATTATATTATTACATTTTCATTAATTTTTTCAATACTTCAATGCATTTAGAAGAGGATGAGCAACGAGGGCTTTGTATTATTATTAATGTGTATATAAAAATTTATTATTTATTTTATAATAATTTAATTAAGATATATTAAAATATTTATATAAATTGTCGGGGCCTCGCAGGGAACAGGGCCGGGATCCCCATCCCCGCCCCTGCCGAGGTATATTTCGGGGAATCCCCACCCCGTTCGGGGCGGATCCCAGCGGGGAACGGGGATTCCCCGCCCCACTGTCATCCCTACTTACAGGTAGCTTCCTGCAGTAAGCAGTATCCTTTTTGTTGGAAACATTTAAGTATGTTTTGATGAGATAAAACCTTAAGAAAGTAACCCTCACTCTATATGCATAACCTAGCTCAAAAGGTTACTGCAACGAGGTTACTGCAGAAGAAAGAAAGATCAGGCAAAGTGTCAAAGGAAGGACACTAAAAGAGAATGGTGGAAAGGAATCTGGTGAACTAAAAGGACACTAATGACTGCAGGAAGCTACTGGAAGAGATCTTGTCGAAGTAGACTATAAAGCAGCAAGACAGGAAGCTACTTGAGAGACCATGCCGAAAGCATACTACAGAACAACATGCTACAGAAGCCTCAAGCCACCTGAAGGAGCAAGCCAGAGAAGGAAGCTACAAAGCAGGCATGGGAAGAAAGTCAAAAGTTACCGGTAGAGAGAAGAAGTTACTGGTAGAGAGAAGAGAAAATGAGCCAATCAGAATAAGACACGTGGAAAGTGAAAAGTTGGCGTGTGTCAGAAGGAGTGCGGCACGTTTAATGATGGAAGTTTACCTACCTTCAACGGGTAGATTTCCTAATTTATAAATAAGAAGAAGACTGAAGACTGAGTAGAGAGAGAAGAGCGCAAGAGAGCGAGCAAGAAAAGAGAAGAGCTTAACAGAGAGAAAACTCAGAAGAATAAAGTGCAGAATAGAGGGGGAAGACAAAACAGAAGAGAAGAGTGTTCAAAAGATAAGAAAAAAAAAGAAGAAAAGCTCAAACACTTTATCCCCTGAGACGTATGCTCAGTCAGTCAGTCCGGAAGCAAGCTTCAGCAGATCAACCTGCAAACGAAGCTTAAGCTTGCTGCACCCAGTTGAAGAAGAAGAAAGACAAACCTTTTAAGGACTGTCTTAGAGTACTCAGTGCGAGGAATTGAGTCCTGCTAAGTTGTCCACTTTCTGAAGAAGAAAGTGAGGACCCTGGGTGGGTAGAATAGGATCCTGTGTGGGTCAATGAGGAGAGTAGGCAAGCAGTTGTGTGAAGGCTTGCTACTTACTTGTCAAGCAAAGGTTGTAATAGATAGGGCTATCTATATCAACTAGCTTAACAAATGTTCCCTCTTGAGAAGAGGCAGAGAGGATGTAGAAGGATTACTCCACCTATATGTTTAAATATGCCAATGTTTAAAGTTTGACCATTCATCAACTATCAACCAAATAGCAACACAAATGCAAAATACATAAGTAATAAAGCATAAAAGAGTAACATTTGTTCCATTCAATTTTAAACCACTCTAATTCTCCAATTGTCCAAGTCGCAAGTTATTCTCCGTCATTGTCATGAGCCACCTAAAATCAAGATAATGATAGCAAGATCATAGTTAATATTAATAGATAAAATTTATGAGAATACACAATCATGAAAGTTGGAAGAATATTAGAGAGATCACATCTGTTAGAAGTCAATCTTCTTAAAATAAGAACTAACAACTAAGAAGCTGGCCAGAAATTAGTACTCAACACAACCCAAAGTAGTGAAAGTATATCAAACAATAGAAAACTTATGAGATTTAACCAACAATAAAGAAGACACTAGTTTCATTCAAACTCATGAGAAAATTAATTACAAGACAAAAAAAACCAGCAACACAATCTAAATTTTCATAAAACATAAAAAAATACAGCAAAATCGAGAACAATAGTATTCAATAAAGCTAAAGAAAACTTTAAATACATGAAATTCTATAAACATTGTGAAATATATAATAGAATTAGATAAAAAGGAAAGCACAGTGAGATTCTATAAACGTAGTCCAATGCAGACAATGATTTAACCCATCCTCATTCCTAAAAAGTGTGGAACTTCTCCCCATTTCTAATTCCATTTGCAATATTCATTCAGACAATTATACTAGGATACAATTTTCACTTATAATATTTGTACACACTCTGGCAAAATTCCTTCATGATTTGGTAGTGTTATATATTCCAATTGCATTCAGACAATATTAAGATCCAATTTAAATTCTACTTATAGTATATGTCCTCTCCGGCAAAATTCCCTCGAGATTTGGTAGTTATTATTATACATTTACTTATAGTATGTGTCCTCTCTGGCAAAATTCCCTCGAGATTTGGTAGTAATTATTATATATTTAATAATAGGAGTGAGAAAGAGTGAGTGAGCATTTGGATGCATATAATTGGCAAAATTCCCTCGAGATTTGGTAGTTATATATGTCATCACTTTCAAAACCCCCTTGATGATCCGATTATTCTATTCTATGTTTTTTATTTTTTCTCTAATTTCCTTGCATTTATGAATCTTATTTTCTCTATATCTTTTGTTGTATTTTGATAATGAGTTGCTTGACGACAATCAAGATTTAAATGTTGAGAGATGGACAATATTACATAATTGATGAATGTATTACTTAAAGTTATTAGAATTCCGGTTTGGGGCACACAATACCACAGAGGCTCATAAGTCCTACTCTAAGGGAGGGGAAAAATGAATTGTTAATTGGAATTCTTTCCATTCATTATTTTTTTTATATTTAATGTAAATTGTGGAATCGAAATGTTAATGAGTAAAAAAATATAATTAACTCTATTTTCTCTTTAAAAAAGGAAAAAAATGGGTGACCACGGGCCAGCAGAAAAAGATGTCTAGTGTGGGTGCATATATGTTTTAAACACCATCCACTAATGGTTAAAAAAACAAAATAATCATACACTTAGAAATAGTGTTGATTAAATTTCATACTTAAAAGTTTTTCATAAATCATAATATTGTTACTCTATACATAGGGGTGTTTTACTAAACTTATTTTTAGAGCTTATAAGCTCTCATATCTTATAAGATGTTTTTAGAGCTTATAAGATGTTTAATTTAAGTTTAATATAAGTTGTTTAAGTGTTTGGGTATATAAGATGGTGGAGCTTATAAGTTGTTAGTAATGACATTTGTGCAATTTCAATGAATAAATTTGAAGGTGTTTTGAAAAATAAACTCTTAATTTAGAAATAAGTTGGGGTTTCCCAACTTTTCAAAAAGAGTTTATAAGCTTTTTACATCTTATAAGCTTATAAAATAAAGTCTTATTTTAGAAAGATAGTCAAACACTTTTGAAATCTTATTTTAAAAAGTTAGTCAAACACTTCTGAGGAGCTCATAAGCTATCTTAAGAATGTTATAAACTTAGCCAAACACCCTCATAGTCTCACTATACAGAAAAGAAAATTAAAGCAAATATTTTTCAAGAAGAGCTAGCTTGCTACTCCAACTTAGAAAATATGGAATCATTATTAGCACTTGTGATATTACTAGGTTTGGTGGTTCTTGCATTTTTTTATGTATAGAGGTCGAATCCACGGCGGCAACAGGAGCTTCCGTCGAGGCCTTACCCTCTTTCGGTCATCGGAAACATTCTGCAACTGGGTAAAAAACCCCCAATATCGATCACTTGGAAACCTCTCCAAAACCTATGGCCCATTGATGCCTCTCCACCTTGGAAGTATATATACAGTTGTTGTGTCATCACCCGAAATTGCAAGAAAAGTTCTACAAGAACATGACCAAGCCCTTTCTGGCAGGACCGTCGTGGTAGCTGCCGAAGCACACGACCACCATAATAACTCGATATGATTTTTGCCAGTCGAAAACAAATGACATAAATTGTAAAAGATTTAAGTTAAAATTTTCTATAGTATATGAATCTACATAATACAATTTATTATAGAAAAATAACTTTTTAATAATGACATACTCATGTGTCTTTTTTAATACGTCTTTTTTATTTTAATATAAATGTTGGGATAAAATATTTAATAGAAGAAGATTACTACTTTTTAAAATACATGAACTTAAGCATACATATTTTATATAATATAAATATTTAATGTTTTATAAAGTTAGAAGTTGATTTAAAGATATTTTATATTGGAAGTTTGTATTTCATAATATGTAATGCTAAGAAGTACGTAATTTTTTATAAAAGTAAATAATTATATGTGTTCAATGTTTTTTTACTAATCAAATATTGTATATAGTTATTTCTTACCTTTAAAGAATTGTTTAACCGCGCATCACGCGTGCGTAGTAGTTATTAATTAATCATATCAACTTTAACCCAGACAATGATTTAACCCATCCTCATTCCTTAAAAGTGTGGAACTTCTCCCCATTTCTAATTCCATTTGCAATATTCATTCAGACAATTATACTAGGATACAATTTTCACTTATAATATTGGTGCACACTCTGGCAAAATTCCCTCATGATTTGGTAGTGTTATATATTCCAACTAGTATAGTGGTTCTTGCATTTTTTTATGTATAGAGGTCGAATCCATGGTGGCGACAGGAGCTTCCGTCGAGGCCTTACCCTCTTTCAGTTATCGGAAACATTCTGTAACTGGGTAAAAAACCCCAATATCGATCACTTGGAAACCTCTCCAAAACCTATGGCCCATTGATGCCTCTCCACCTTGGAAGCATATATACAGTTGTTGTGTCATCACCCGAAATTGCATGAAAAGTTCTACAAGAACATGACCAAGCCCTTTCTGGCAGGACCGTCGTGGTAGCTGCCGAAGCACACGACCACCACAATAACTCGATATGATTTTTGCCAGTCGAAAACAAATGACATAAATTGTAAAAGATTTAAGTTAAAAGTTTCTATAGTATATGAATCTACATAATACAATTTATTATAGAAAAATAACTTTTTAATTATGACATACTCACGTGTCGTTTTTAATACGTCTTTTTTATTTTAATATAAATGTTGGGATAAAATATTTAATAGAAAAAGATTACTACTTTTTAAAATACATGAACTTAAGCATAAATATTTTATATAATATAAATATTTAATGTTTTATAAAGTTAGAAGTTAATTTAAAAATATTTTATATTGGAAGTATGTATTTCATAATATGTAATGCTAAGAAGTACGTAGTTTTTTATAAAAGTAAATAATTATATGTGTTCAATGTTTTTTTACTAATCAAATATTGTATATAGTTATTTCTTACCTTTAAAGAATTGTTTAACCGTGCGTGAAACTGCACATCACGCAGGTGTAGTAGTAGTTACTAATTAATCATATCAACTTTAACCCAGACAATGATTTAACCCATCCTCATTCCTAAAAGGTGTGGAACTTCTCCCCATTTCTAATTCCATTTGCAATATTCATTCAGAAAATTATACTAGGATACAATTTTCACTTATAATATTGGTGCACACTCTGGCAAAATTCCCTCATGATTTGGTAGTGTTATATATTCCAACTAGTATAAGGCCCATGTAATACACGGGTTCAAATATATTGAATTTAATAAATGAAGTAAAAAAAATTATATATAAAAAATTTATGATTTTGTATCCATCTAAGATAATATGAAATATAATGTAATTTTAATTAATATATTATTTAACTGTTGAAATAAATATTTCATAATGTATGTAGATAAATTATATTGTATACATATTAAAAATATTAAATAAATTTTAAATATATTATTTCACAATTACATATTTCTAGTGAAGAAAGAATCTTACATGTATAAAAGGATAGATTGTCACATTTAAAAAAAAATGTTCATTATGGCATAAGTTATATATATATATATATATAGTTTGTATTGAAAAAATTATCAATAATTTTATTCAATATTTTAAAATGTTTAATTATATATATATATATTAATATTTATATATATATCTAAATATATATATATATATATATTTATAAGATAATTTACTTATATAGAAAAAAGAAAAAATTTCATGTGAGAAATAATTGTTCGAGCTTCATATTAGTATCATGTGACACTTTGGTCCTTCTTTTATATATAGATGTGTGTGAATAACATATTCAAATTATTAAATAATTTTTAAATGTATTAATGCAATATTATATATTTCTAATGAGGAAAAAATAGTACATGTATACATTGATAGATTGTCACATTTGAAAAAAATTGGTTCATTATAGCATAAGTGTTTTTTTAGTTTGTATTGAAAAAATTATCAATAATCTTTTTCGATATTTTAATTTTTTTAATTATATATATAAATATATATATATATAAATATATACACATATATTAATCTTTATATATATTTAAAAGATATCTATATTTATAAGATACTTTATTTAAATAGAAAAAACATTTAATGTGAGAATTAATTGTTCGAACTTTGTATGAGTATCATGTGATATTTTTTGTCCTTCTTTTATATATATAGATGTGTGTAAATAAATTATATATACTGCCTACATATTAACAATATTAAATAATACTTAAATATTACTTTTTTCTAGTGAAGAAAAAAATCTTACATGTATAAAATGATAAATTGTCGCATTTGAAAATTTTGGTTAATTTATTATAGCAAAAAAAATGTTATAGGAAAAAAGTTTTTTTTTTATAGTTTGTTCGATATTTTAATTTTTTTAATTATATATATATATAATATTAATCTTTATATAAATCCAAAAGAAATCTACATTTATAAAATAATTTTGTTTAAATAGAAAAAAAAAACATTTGATGTGAGAGAATTAATTGTCCAAGCTTTGTATGAGTTTCATGTGGCACTTTTGGTCCTTTTTTATATATATAATATATGCAATATAATGTAGTTTTAGTTAATATATTATTTACTTTTTAAATATTATGTAGTTTTATGTATAAAGATTTTATATATAATGTAGTTTTATAATTACTCTTGGTTTTAAGGTAGTTTTATATATAAAGATTTTATACATATATAAAATGATAAATTGTTACATTTAGAAAATTGGTTAATTTATTATATTATGAATTATCGTTTATAGTTTGAGAAAATTATCAATAACCTTTTTTAGTATTTTAATTTTTTACTTATATATGTAGTAATTATATGTACAATTATATTTATTAGACAATATATTTAAATACAAAAAGGAAAAACAAACATTTAATGTTAGAATTAATTGCACAAGCTCTATAAAAATGCCGTAGTTATTGTTTTATATATATAAAGATTGCATTGAGACATATTAAGATCCAATTTCTACTTATAGTATGTGTCCTCTCTGGCAAAATTCCCTCGAGATTTGGTAGTTATTAATATATATTTACTTATAGTATGTGTCCTCTCTGGCAAAATTCCCTCGAGATTTGGTAGTAATTATTATATATTTAATAATAGGAGTAATCTGAGAAAGAGTGAGTGAGCATTTGGATGCATATAATTGGCAAAATTCCCTCGAGATTTGGTAGTTATATATGTCATCACTTTCAAAACCTCCTTGATGATCCGATTATTCTATTCTATATTTTTTAATTTTTCTCTAATTTCCTTGCATTTATGAATCTTATTTTCTCTATATCTTTTGTTGTATTTTGATAATGAGTTGCTTGACGACAATCAAGATTTAAATGTTGAGAGATGGACAATATTGCATAATTGATGAATGTATTATGATCAATATATTATTTCTTACATGTTAAATTATTAAAATATTACTTAAAGTTATTAGAATTCCGGTTTGGGGCACACAATACCACAGAGACTCACAAGTCCTACTCTAAGGGAGGGGATAAATGAATTGTTAATTGGAATTCTTTCCATTCATTAATTTTTTTTATATTTAATGTAAATTGTGGAATTGAAATGTTAATGAGTAAAAAAATATAATTAACTCTATTTTCTCATTAAAAAAGGAAAAAAATGGGTGACCACGGGCCAGCAGAAAAAGATGTCTAGTGTGGGCCATCCACTAATGGTTAAAAAAACAAAATAATCATACACTTAGAAATAGTGTTGATTAAATTTCATACTTAAAAGTTTTTCATAAATCATAATATTGTTACTCTATACATAGGGGTGTTTTACTAAACTTATTTTTAGAGCTTATAAGTTCTCATATCTTATAAGATGTTTTTAGAGCTTATAAGATGTTTAATTAAGTTTAATATAAGTTGTTGAAGTGTTTGGGTATATAAGATGGTGGAGCTTATAAGTTGTTAGTAATGACATTTGTGTAATTTCAATGAATAAATTTGAAGGTGTTTTGAAAAATCTATATATATATAAAAGCAGAACATTCTGCCAAAAATAACTGCAATAAATGTCTCATTTATTAAATATTTCCATTTTAAGAAATCATTAATAACTTTCATTTTACATTTATTAATTAAAAAAATATTAATATTTAAGACATTTAATGTTATATTTATTGTATAGAAATTCAAAACAATAAATAAATAAATAAATAAACAAATCTTTCTATATATTTATATACTATAATAATAGAGGAAAAATTGGAGATATTTACAAAAATATCATTTTTTAAGAAAAAGTGTCACATCAATAATTTTTTATTTTGTATTTTTATTATTTCATTCATCCAATTTATAATATAAATATTGTATCAGTTTATTCTTATTTTATTAATATTAATTAAATTAATTTTTATTGAATAATTCCTTATAATATCAACAATAGATTGTTCAAACAATAATTTCAATAATAAATATTAGGCAAAAACGTATATGAGTTTGACACACAAATCTAAATCCATACATCAGGGTTGATCTGGTCAAAACGCAAAAAAAAAAAAAAAAAAAACACTCTCACTCGCATTTCACGAGTCCACATGCGCCTGATACTCGCGCTCAAGCCCACTCAAACTCGCTCCAATAGACATACCTTTATGTATAGTTAGATGAGTTAAATTCAATTTTAGTTCATTTAAAAAGTCAATGTCCAATTTTCGTCCACCATGAAAGCGATTTTCAATTTTAGTCAAATTAAGCCAAAAATCGTCACTATTTGGTCCATTTTTGTCACTATTTTGTCCACCATGGAAACGGTTTTCAATTTTCAGTTTTCAATTTTAGTCCAATTAAGCCAAAAATGGACGAAATAGTGACGATTTTTGGCTTAATTAGACTAAAATTGAAAACCGCTTTCATGGTGGACGAAAATTGGACATTGACTTTTTAAATGGACTAAAATTGAATTTTTCCCATAGTTAGATCTACCTTATGTAGGTAGATTTAACATAACACAAAGGTATGTCTAACCATACTTAAAGGTATGTCTAATACAACGTAATTGTACATGTGTCAACCCAAAGGTTTTTTTTTTTTTTAAGTTTAAGGTATGAAATTGGGCAGAATGGTAGGTTTAACAAAACGTAAAGATATGTCTAACATAACGTAGTGGTAAGTGTCAAAATTCAAAAACCAAGCGTAAAAAAGAAAATGTATGAAATATGAGCAGATATGTAGATTAACATAACGTAAAGATATGTCTAAGATAATGTAGATATAGTTCTAACATACCCTATTGGTAGGTGCAAAAATTAAAAAATTATGCGGGAAAAAAAAAGAGAGAAAGAGAAGCGGGTCCCTTGACCCGAATCCATGCACCCGTTTCATACGAGACTTACTCTAAATATTAATTTGTTTAGGAATAATTCGATATCATATGTAATATCAATATATTTAATAGATAAGTGTAACACTATTAAAGATGTGTGTATATAGATATATGTATATGGATAATATGTATTTAGTGTAAAAATTATATGTCATCCTAAGTATTTTTTAAATTAATATTTGTAAGTATCTCGTCAATTTTTTTTTTCATTTTTTACTATTTAATCCTTTTGATTTAATAATATAAATGATGTATCAGTTTATTCTCATTTTACTGATCTTAATTAAATTAATTTTGAATAATTTTTTAAATACCAACAATTGATATCCAAACAATAATTTCAATAATAAATATTAATTTGCATGGGTATAATTTATATCATATTTAATATAGATTAATAAATATGTATAACATTATTTAAAATGTGTATGTATACACATATATGTATATAATATGTCTGTAGTCTGAATTATATGACATCCTAAATATTTTTTTAAATTATAAATATCTCATAATAAAATTTTCATCTTTTATTTTACACTTAGGACTTCGTATATTTTTATATGAGAGTGCACGTTTTGAATTTAGATGGCTCAGCTGATTATTTAAATTATATGTTTAGTTTCTAATTATTATATTGTCATCATCATGATCACTACTACTACATTTCGATTTTGTACTAAGCTTAAATTGTAATGATCAATGTCGTGTTATATCAATTTATTTATGTGATACTTACAACAAAATAAATATATGTCATCTTCAATGTTAAGCGATATTAATTTTTTTCTAATTCAATTTATTTTAAAATAAAAGGTTGAAAATATATAATTGACAGTAATTGCATCAAGTTCCTACGTAAATTTTTGTTTATGTATATACATATTCACAAACACACATAATTAATTTAAGTAATTGAATTTGATATTTAATTCATATTTTTTTAGTTTTTTTAGTATATTTAATTTAAGTGACTGACGAAATTTTTTTGTAGCACATATGATAAAAAAATGTTTCAACTAGAAATGTTGTGTATAAAGTTTTTTAAAAAACTTACAAACTTGCAAGTAAAATTTCCAATTTTGATTTGAAGATCATGATTGATATTTTTGTTTTTAATATTAGTCATAGATTAGTGAATTGGATGTGTATAATATCGATATATTGTTGTAAATTGAATTATTTTAAGCAAATTTAGATTCTATTAGTTATTAAATATTATAATGTCTTTTATGTACTAAAATTACTTATACTATATTATCAAATATTTAACAATATTATAATATCACATACTGCGCATAGCGCGGGTGCCAATACTAGTTAACTCTTAATTTAGAAATAAGTTGGGATTTTCCAACTTTTCAAAAAAGAGCTTATAAGCTTTTTACTCTTATAAGCTTATAAAATAAAATCTTATTTTAGAAAGTTTGTCAAACACTTTTGAAATCTTATTTTAAAAAGTTAGTCAAACACTTTTGAGGAGTTTATAAGCTATTAACATCTTATAAGCTATTTTAAGAAGCTTATAAACTTAGTCAAACACCCTCATAGTCTCACTTTGCAGAAAAGAAAATTAAAGCAAATATTTTTCAAGAAGAGCTAGCTTGTTACTCCAACTTAGAAACTATGGAATCATTATTAGCACTTGCGATATTACTAGGTTTGGTGGTTCTTGCATTTTTTTTATCTACAGAGGTCGAATCCACGATGGCGACAGAAGCTTTCATTGGGGCCTTACCATCTTCTGATCATCGGAAACATTCTGCAACTGGTAAAAACCCCCCATCGATCACTTGCAAACCTCTCCAAAAACCTATGGCCTATTTGATTCGTTCTCGATCCGGTCTTTTTCTTCTCCGATGCAAATTGGAATTCTTCGGTTAGAAATACCTGCAAAACAAAGAACATCGGGGATTTTTCCGGTGAAGAGACTCCGACGCTCAAGTCAGTGATCCGGAAAAGCTAGTAGTTTTTTTCTTCTAATAATTTTTTGTGTTTTCTTGTGTGTGTTAAAGAATAAAAGAATAAAGGTTATAAATACTCCCTGAAGGACGTGGCAGTTAGATCTTTCCTAAAAAAGTGGAAAGTGGGCGATTTATCCGCGATCGTGGCGGTTATTTGAATTTAAACTAGTTCACCTCATATATTCAGGATCAGTTCGTCCTCTTATCCCGAAAGTCTAGTTAGTTCGTGTTTGCTTCCATGTGAGTTACGAACTATTCTATTCGCATCGGTTAGTTTTTATCTTCGAGCTGGTTCGCTTTCCCAAATAATTCGAATGTCATCAGTTTGACCACATCAGTACTCCCCCCTTCAAAGTGCGTGTTTACACGTACTAATGTAGTTCGTATTGCTGCTAAATGTGATTCTTCCTCTAGAAGCAACGTGTCCCATCAATCATTCTCACGCGACGCATGCTAGTCAGTTCCCTCATCCCAAAGCGCCTTTTCACCTCCATCGTTAGATTAGATCGTATCCAATGGTCGAAAATTCGTGACTTTTCATTCCCCCCCCCCCAAAAATGAAGAGTCGTCCAATTTTTTTCCCCCAAAAACGAAGAGTCGTCTTCTCCCTATATATACCATCCTCTCTTCTCAAGAAAACTCTTCTGCAAAATTATTGTATACTCACACATAAGCAAGAATTTTTCTCCTGCAATTTCTAGGACTTCTCAAACAAGCCAGGTACCATTTTCCTTCCTTCCCCTTTTTTATTTCAATGGCTTCCTCCGATTCTCTAACCCTTCTGAGAGACGAAAGCGAATCAGAGGAAGGGTTTGAGCAATTCCCTCTACGCCCCGTTTCTGAATCTTCAAACCCCAAACCTTCTTCTTCTGGCCGTCAAAACCCTTCCAATCCTCCTAAAAGATCTCGCAAGAAAACTGTAGATAATGTTTTTTCTGCAACCAAAACAACCCATACTCACACCATTCTTTTGAGTTCGCTCATGGTGGGGGGTTATACTGTTGTGATCCCCAGTTCCGATGATCGTCCACATCGGGCCCCTGCTGGTTGTCAGACATGGTTTTTAAAACATGTCACCCTAGGTTTAGTTCCACCTATCCATCCTTTTTTCCGAGAGATCGGTTCGACTTTTGGTGTATGTCCAAACCAACTACATCCGAACTCCATTAGTTACATCATGTCTTTTTACATGGTGTGCAAATGGATGGGCGTCGAACCAACCTCTGATCGATTCCGATCTTGTTTTGTTCTTAAACACACCAATCCTTACCATTTTTATTTGAGTCCCTATAGTGGGGGGAAACGAGCTTAATTTTTATCGTCAGGAGATGATAAGATCAGCTCCTGGGAGAAGTACTATTTTTTTTTGTTCGTGCGCCAGCGAACCAGCCTTTTCGATCTATTCCTTGGGTTGAAACTTCGAACCGGGCTAACCCTACTCCTCAATGGGATTTTGAGATCGCAGCCTTGGATAGGATTTTCCGGTGGGGGTTGTTCGATATAGTACAGATGAGTTCTTGTGAGTCGTTATTGTCTTTCTGGGGATTTTATCCGAATAGTCAAGTTCCCCACAAATTCAATCTAGGTTGCTTGAACTTTTGTCACTATTTCTCTTATCATCTCTATTTCAACTTGTCAAACTATATCATACTTATAACATGAATCATTTTTATTGCAGACAAGACGATGAACAAATTCTTCAAATTCGGCCAAAAGACCCCTGACGCAGAGAAGACTGCTTTCTCTCCTTCTGAAAGAGCAGTAAATGCTAAACAAGCGGCGACCTTCCGTCAGGAAAAGGAGAGACGCCTCGCCGAATTAGCCTCTAAAGCCCCCAGTTCAACAGAGGGAGTAGTACTTCTATTGCATCCCCTCCGGCTGCTGCCCTAGGCCCCTGATGCTGTTAATCCGACAGAAGAGGTCAACGAGGAAGCAATTGAAGCCACGACTTCCTTACGCAGGAAGAAGAAAGGGCCTTCTAGTTCGCAAAAAACTCCAAAGAAGCAGAGAACCGATGAAGGACCCAAGGCTAGTTCGGAAACTCAGGAGGGAGCTGTTGTTCGGAGCGAGAAAGCTGCGGAGGAGGAGGAGGATGCTGAAGAGAAAGAGCTGAGATTGAACTTGACTCGGGCGGCGAACTTGAATAAATTTTTTGAGAGTTTGGGCAAAAGGGCCCTCCGCCGACGAGATCAACTTTGGAGGAAAAGAAAACCTTGGAGAGCGACCTAACTATCAATGCCGGCAAAGCCGAAAATCTATCCGCTAGATTGGAGGAGCAGGAAGTAGAGCTGGCACTTGCTCGTTCGAAGGTGGCCAAGAAGGAAGAGTTGCTGCTGGCCAAGGAAAAGTTCGCCATGGAAAAGCAGTCTGCTTATCTAACTGCGGAGGCTGAGATCAGGAGGCTGAAGAAGGAATTAGAGGAGGAGAAAAGCACCCGAGCTGAGTTCGGTAAAGCCATGTGGAACGAGGGCTTTTATCACTTTGCTCGGAGCTCAGAAATGGAGTTGACAGCGGAGAGCTTTCGAGGGAGACTCCTGTTCCGTCTCTGGAATTCTGTTCTCTTCCTTTCAAAGGCTGCTCCGATGGCCGAGGCCTACTTTAGAAAGGGGGTCGGACTTTGCCAAGAGGAAGTGGGGCAGGCCTTCCAGTTCGATGTGGATTCATTGGGCGAGAAGCTGCAACAAACATTTCCCATTCCTCCTGGCTAGCACGGGGATCCAAATGAAGATGTTGATGCCCACTAGTGGACAGGTTGTTTAGAAGAAGCGCTCAAAGAAGTTCTTCCAAAAAAAGCCTCGATAACCCTGGTCCCAGTTCGGCTCCTTCAGCACCCGAAGAACTAGATCCTAGTTCGACCGTGGACTTGCCAGAGGACATGTTTGATCCCTTACTTCCGACCTCGATCCACAATCCAATGTCTGAGTCAACTCCGTCACCTGATCGTCTCTAATCAACTTCCTTGTACCTTTTTGCAAACAATTTTTTAGATAACGTTGTTCTCTTTTTCTTTTCTTTGTACCTTTTTTTTTATAAACAATCAGAAATGAGTAGCCTGATTTAATCACAACTCCTTCATTTTGAAAGGATATGTCTCTTCACTCAATCACACTTCACTTCGCTGAATACTTCACTCAGAAATCAAGGTATTCTGAGTGAGTACTTTACTTTGCTGAATAAGGATATGCTGAAGGAACTCTTTGTTCCATTCAATTTGCTTAATCATAGAGTTCCAAGGGAACTCTTCAGTTTGCTTAATCATTAAGTTCCGAGGGAACTCTCCAGTTTGCTTAATCATTAAGTTCCGAGGGAACTCTCTCCAGTTTGCTTAATCATTAAGTTCCGAGGGAACTCTCTTCAGTTTGCTTAATCATTTAGAACAAGTTTTGGAATGAAGTTATAATGATGGAACTAATAAGTATAATTAGGGGGATAATAGGGGGATAGTTGACTTAATCATATTGTATTTTATGTTGTATGTCTATACTAATTTGTACATATTTCTTTCCTTTTGTAAATGATTGTATCAATTATCTATCCATATATAATAATAAGGAAGTTGACAAAATTTACTAAGTTACCACTTTCTCTCTTAAAAATGTCACTTTGTGTAATTTTTTTTAATTTCACTTTCGTTTTCTAAATAATTCAATAATTTTGAATCAAACTTCTATCTCAAGCCATTAGAATTAGACTTCCTCTACAAATCATTGTCTACTTCTATATAAAGCAATGCATGAAATGGAGATGAAAGTCTCATTAAATAAGGATGAACTAGCTTATTGAAATGGAGGTTAGAAATATCAAAATAGAAAGAAAAATAATGGAGTCTTGATATATCAAAAGAAGAAGAAAATTAGTGATGTAAATAAGAAGACAAATTAAGATGAAAATCATTTTCCCATATAAGTAATGTATGTATATATAACAACTCACTTAATGAGAATGAACTAGATGAAATTGAGGCTAGAAATATCAAAAGAAGAAGAAAAATTGGTAATGGAAATAAGAATAAGAATAGATATGGAAGTTATTGTACTATATAGGAAATGTATATATAATAACTGATCTTATTTAATGAAGATGAACTAATATCAAATGGAGGTTAGAAATATCAAAAGATGAAGAAAAATTAGTGATGGAAATAAAAAGAAAACCAAGATGAAAATCATTATAGTATATAAGCAATTCATATATAACCACTCTCACTTAATGAGAATGAACTAGCATGAAACGAAGGTTAGAAATATCAAAAAAAAAAAAAAAAAGAAGATTAATTTAATGATGGAAACAAGAAGAAAAATCAACATGAAAGTTTTTTCCAGATATAATGAGATAGTACCAATATTAATTTGATTGTCATCTTGATTATCCAAATCCATTGATAAGTAATTGTATCCCAAAAAAAAAAAAAGAAACAAAAAGAAACATTTAACATCACAATAGTATAGATTTCAAAAAAGCATTACAAAAGCATTAGCATTTTAGTCTTTAGATGTAATATAGATTACACTATATCATCAACAATAAAAAATTATATAACAAGCCACGCATCACGCGGATGCATTACTAGTTATTTATAATGGAAAACCTCATTCACCTACTCATTGGTGATCATAATTCCTCTCTTACAGAAACATTGGCATTATATGGTAGTATGTCACACCCCGATTTTTTGAAAGTAAATGATAACACAATTTTGACCATAAGAAAGGGATGCGAGTCCATAAAACATAAATACACATTTAAAAAAAAACAAAAATATATAGATTATTCTCAAAATCATTTAGCAAAACATTTAATCATAGATTTAATAAAACATTTAGCGGAAGCAACTCAAATGAATATTTTTTTCCCAAATAAAGTTACCATGAAAAATAGAGTAACATTTCTCAAAATTTACCACAATATTTAAATAGAAAAGCGAAAGGAACAATTCAAAAGCATTTAAAAGAATTCAATAAACTACTTGTTCACAATCATCATAATTTATATTCCACTTGTCATTAATAATTAAATTAATTCCAATAGCATCCGACTCCTCATCTGTAAATTAAATCAATTACCACTGCATCCGACTCCTCATCTGTAAAAGAATGTAATAATATGGGATGAGCTACACTAGCTCAGTGGGGACATGCTTGTCTAAATTAAAGGCAGCATACAGAGCAAGACAAATATCACAACATGGCAAGTAAATAAACTTTTCCTCCTGGCCAGTAAATTCTAAGCACGGCGGGCATACCCGAGGATCGAACTTTGGACCGTTGGACCTCTGAGGTCCCTGGCTAGTTCTCATGTATAGATCATAGATCACAACAAGTCTCATGCATAGATCAAAGATCACAACAAGTAATTTCATTAAACATTTTCTCATGACACATTGCATCAATTCATCAATCACTTCACATAAAATATTTAATAAAGACAAACACGTAAAGAAATCCCCACCTTAATAGTTGAAAAACCTTGAATGCGTTGATGCATGGCTGCAAGACCGTATATCAGAATTCTCATCTCTTCATCTTCTATTTCCATAACAGTATGTGTCTCGAAGTCCTCATTATCTAATATATAAATTTAGTAAAATGGATCAATACTATTATCTTCCTTACCTTTAATAATTAAAATAATTAAATGATCGAAATGAAAGAGATTAATTTTAAGATCGAACATAAGACTTTTGGAGAGAAAATTATTTGACATGATTTGAATGTAGAAGTTCATTCTATAAATCATTGAAGAAAATACAATAATGTATTGGACTTGAAGAATTTAAAACATCAAGTTTAAAAGAGGACATTTTAGAAAAACCTCTAACTAGACATGTTAAATTTACTTACATAATATTACTTGAAATATTTATTTCTCAACAAATATAAGACCAGATGATCATTAATTTTAAATGTAAATAATAAGGAGTGAAATAAGTAGGACATATGAATTTCATAAAATTCCAAGTTGTATAACTATAAGTTTCTCCTTTTGAAACTCAAATTGCATAAATATACTGTAAAGAATAACATATTAAAGTTTTATAAATTTTGGAGATCGGTAAATATTATTTTGAATATTTTCTAAATCAGAAGTGTTTAACATGTAGATTTAGGGCTAGAAGGAATATAAAAATCATATAAAATTTTATAAACCTCCGATTGACTTGAAAATTTAACGAAATGTTAAGAAGACATCTAGGAACAACATACTAAAATTTTATGGAATTCAGAGATGTGTAAATATGAATTGAATGTTGAATGGAAAAAACATGAATACCTTTAAGATCAAATTGTCTCTTTGTTATAGCTGAAACAGGATATGAAAGAAGATGATTTTCATGGAATTTGGTTGCTGAAAAATCATGATTTTCATAGATGAATATCAAAGGGTTTTGGAAGAGCCGGTGAATTTAGGATTTCTATTCCTCAAAAGAACGTAGAATTTGAGTTTAATTAGGTTTAGGAAACTTATATATGTATTCTATTTTGTAATGGGCTTCAACAACTTAATGGGCTTATATCAACATATAAAATATATTATATCATAAAATTCAAATTAATTTATAATGCTCTCTTATTAATATTATATTTTAATTATTTATTAAATTTTATATCTTAAAATTTGGGGATATTACACAGTATTCTTGTCAAAATGTTGGTTCAATTATAGATTGCACAAGTAAATGTTTCATTTATATTTCTACCACTTTTCTTGCACTACAAGAAATATGCAGAAAGACAACACAGTAAAGACAACGCTTTCTATTGTCTTTATGAAATTTACAACCGTTTTTACAAAAAGCGTTATCTTTCTGTGTTGGATTGCGCTAAAAGACAACACAAGTTCGCAGAAAGACAACGCTTTTGATAAGGGGTTGTCTTTCAGCACACTTTTGCGCTGATAGACAACGCTTTTCTGCAACGCTTTCGAGGGGCGTTGTCTTTCAGCGCATTTTTTGCTCTGATAGACAACGCTTTTTGCAACGCTTTCGAGGGCGTTGTCTTTAAACTTAATGTGGCTTAAAAAATTTACCCTTAGTAAATTTTGGGGGAATCTACCCAAGGTATAATTTACATATACGATATATCTAGGTCAAAAACGAAGGGCACGACGAACAGAAAATCGGTGATAGACCGGCGAGCGGCTGGCGACGGGCGACGAAATTTGGTGAAGCTGCGCGAATACCAGGAATCGAAAGTGTTGCGCGAACAGAAATTCCAGGAAATACCAGGTAAGCTGCGCAAAAAGAAGTGCTGCAGTAGACCAATCGACAACAGTAAACAAATCGGCGGCAGTAGACAAATCGACGGGCGACGGAAGTGGTGAAGGGCGGCGGTGGCGCAGTAGGTTCTGAGCCGATTTCTGGAGGAACTCCTCGCGTTCTGAGCCGGCTGTCTGTAACACCCCGACCCAGTTTTGAGGGATTGGGGCACTACCATAACTTAATGTGCTCGAAATGCATTTTTGTAAAAGGAAAAATAAAAAGATTAAAAATTCTTTTCGTAAAGAAACTCAGCGGAAGACTTAATTATGAAAACACGAGCCCTTTTTTTTTTCTTTTTCTTACCCGTACATGTTGAGTGCATCACGATCGAGCTCGATTTCCTCGGATAGCTATCCTGCAAGACTCTTAGACTTAAAGAAACATTAGATCATTTCTTTTTGATAAAACATAAAGCTTGCCATGTAGAGATCATTTATAATAAATCATTTAAAAAAATGATTTATGAATAAAAATATGCTATGCAGTTTTTTCTGAAAACGGGGTGTTACAATCCCCCCTCCTTTTAAAAAATTTCGTCCTCGAAAATTGGGTTTACTAAGCATTAAGCTCAGGGTTAGATCTTAAAATCTAATCTTCACGTTCTCATTTTGTATCTCTTTTCCCATGACTACCCATTGCACTAAGACTAGCGGTATTTGTTATTCCCTAAAAGAAAATTTGGTCTTTCTTCTTAGAAGCCCTACATGTTGTTCTTCATAGGTGATGTCTATATCGACTTCAGGTTCTTCAAGTCTAATGAGGTGACTAAAGTTTGATATGTATTCTTGAAGCATCAACAAGTGTGGAGACGTTATAAACTGCAGATAACTCCGGTGTTAAGATAAAACGATATAGCCTTATATATCTTGGCTTTAACATTTGGCGCAGCGGAAGCGTGGTATCAGAGCCGAGGTTGGGTTTTTCCTCCTCGGTTTATAAATCAAAACATGTTTTTCCTTTAAAGCGGCGCTTATCTTTTGAAGTAATACAAGATTAAAAAAAAAAAAAAACATAATATTACTTTGAAATGTGAATGTTTAAGAAATTCAACCATTGATGGGAGGTCCGCAGCGAAGCTAAACATCCGTATCGTTTCGAGGTAAGCACACATGAGTAAATGTTTAAAAATGGTTTTCATGAAAGAAAAGTTATGAGAATGTTTATGCAAGATGTTTTATGTATATGGTATAAAGAAAATGTTTATGATGAACATGAATGATGACCATGAGTCGATGATAAGAAGGAAAGCATGAATGATGAATGAATCTATGAAGTATTTGATGAATTTCTCTTATTTAAATGTTTTATGATCCTCTTTGCATTTAAAATTTATCTTCAAATGCTTGTTTTATGAAAACTTTACATGTGTTTTAAAAGATAAAGTTACTTTATGAATACACATACATTATTCTACAAATGTACCCTCGAAGTTGTAAGACTAGAAATGACTTAAGAGTTCATTCGTTGTTTGATAAGATTTCCTAAGATGGACCATGATGAGACTCATAGACAATATCTAGAGATGGAGTATAGAGACTCTTATCAGTTTGAGCGGGAGGACATTCGGGAGTTCATAGCTAGGATTTCCCTTTCTCGTGAGAGAGCTCGTTTGAACGGGATGAAGGAAACCGATACCGAGGCGGCGGAACATCTTAGAGACAGAGTGCACCCAATGTTTAGAACCATAGCCCAGACAGTGTTCGGGAGACTAGTGGTTTATGATTGTGAGGTTGGTGCACGGATCGACTTTCGAGCATATTACTTGAGTCTTCAAGAGGCGGTAGAACATTACGAGGCATGTTTGAGGGAGGCGATCGAGCTAGAGGCTGAGGCACATCACTACACGGTGCGAGCGAAGAACTGGGAGCTTCATATGCATACTATCCAAGAAACCCTAATTAAGACTTATGATGAGTATGAAAGACTTAATGCGCTCAGCCAAGAGTTATTTCAAGGAGCTAAGTCCATTAGAGCATCACTCGAATCAAAGAATGATCAGAGGCCACTGGAAATTCAGATGGAGAGGAGGAAATCATCACCTATAAGACCAAGAGGTAACTCCACAGTCAAAAGTGTACGACCCACCAACGCGGTTTCCCGAAGACCTTTACCAATATGCCCCAATTGTGACAAAAAACCATAGAGGAGAGTGTTTACGAGGTAAAGGGGTATGTTTTCGATGTAGACAGCCGGGCCACAAAGTGAAGAATTGCGTTAACCAAATGAGCGTGCCGACAAAAAATAATTTTGCTCTTGGACCACGACTAGGAAGTTCCCAGAATCCAAACCTGAAGGGTAAGACCAAACTAAATGACATGTCAGAGATTGAGTCTGTCAAAGGAAGTAAGAACCCGGTTAAGGATTAGCATGAAGAAGGTGATGGGGCAAATGAAGCGAGGACAGGTACATTTCACTTCTCAAGTATACCAGCACATATTGTATTCGATACGAGGACTTTACACTCTTTAATGATAATACCTGTAAGAAAGAATATAGATGAGCTTTCATAGAAGATATCATTAGGAGAAACATCAAAATAAGAACTTAGCTAAGAATTTTAGGTGAGCTTGAGATGAGTGTGTGTTTTGCAGCCGACTATATACAATAGGAATAAAGGACTTTGACGTATACAAGGATTGAACAAGAACGTTACATAAGAACAAAGTTGCGGTTCATTAGACGAAACAAGAAGTAGATTTAGGAACACCCCCTAACCATCGTTTTACCTTCTATGGAGTGAGAACCGTATATCATGCACTAACTATATTCGACGGAATTACAGTCGAAAGCAATGATGTGAAACATGCAAGGAAACATCGTATTGATTGAGAAAAAGAAGCGACGCATCTGACGTTTCGATGTTAGGAATTTCACAACATCTTATGAAAGACCTTTAAGAATTTCATCCGTTCGACTCATGGGTTCGCTTGCAATTTCATCTCCGAAGCTGCACCAATTTCAAAGACACCATATCGAATGATGCCGAAGGAGCTGCAAGAATTGAAGGTTGAATACCAGATCTTTTGCATAAGACCTTCATCTAATTTAGTGTCTCACCTCAGGGAGAATCTATGTTGTTCGTGAAGAAGAATGATAGATCGATTAGAATATGCTTTGATTATCGAGTAGCTCTCTTAGGACACGAGACCATGTTACAAGGGATAAGTTGACCCTCCATCTTATTCAAATGAAGCTCGCAGCTTCCTTGGTTTGGCAGGGTACTACAGAAGATTCACCCAGAATTCTCACGTTTATCTAAGCCTCTCACATGACTTAGAATCGTTTATAGAAGTTCACATGTTGAATATCTGACATTACCTATATGGGAAACGTGTGAAATATACACGGATCATGAGAATCTCGAATACATCTTCACACAAAAGAAGTCGACATACGTCAAAGAAGATGAAGAACCGCTAAAAGTACTACGTGTACCATCCGCTATCCCCAAGTGAGATAAACGTTGTGAAAAACATAATCAACAGGATAATTCATTGTATATTCTACAAGATGAAGCTACCATTCGTTTACCCAGCGTGAACAACAATAAAGCTTGTCGCATCAACAACCAAACCGACTCTGATCAAGGAATACATGGCAAGCTTTATGTTTTATCAAAAAGAAATGATCTAATGTTTCTTTAAGTCTAAGAGTCTTGCAGGATAGCTATCCGAGGAAATCGAGCTCGATCGTGATGCACTCAACATGTACGGGTAAGAAAAAGAAAAAAAAAAGACAAGTTATGTATAACAAGATTAAATAATTAATATAGAAAATGTGACTAATGTATGCCCAATCATAGTTAAGTGAATCTTTAATTGATGAATTATGTGATATATAGTGTATGACATTTATGATGTGTTCTATTTAAATTTATCATCATTCATACTTGTGTGACTTACATAGTGTGCAAATTTTTGGACATAAAATGTATGTATGATTTCTATGATTACAATTATTAGATATGTCATATTAGATAAGAATTACACTCCAAGCCCATACCTCCATCAAATCACTACAAGTCTCAATGCTACACTAATTATCACCTCACAAATAGATATATACTACAATGAATGATCTACATGTATTATGTTATATATGTGTGTGTAAGAGGGATCCATCCCACTCTTGCATTCGATCATCTCCACTCTCTCTCTAGCAAAATTTCTCTATATTCTCTCTACACCATTTTCCCTTCATCAAGGATATCTTCATCTCACCTCACAAAGTTGCTGCCCCTTTCAAGAATTAAGTGAAAAGCAAGATCTTCCAAAGAATAAGGAGATTTTCAAAGAACTCTTATTTGTGCATCCAAGAGGTATACTTGGCTAATCCTTACCAATCTTCTTTTTAGGAGCATGACTAGGTCCTAAATATTGAAATGCATGTTGAGATAAGTGTTGCATGTATGATCTAAAGGTTTTTCTAGAAATGTGGTGGTGAAATGGTTGCATGTTTGTTATATGTGGTTAATCTACAAAATATGTGAACTTTGAGTGTTGATTGTGCAATTGCATGTTAAAATAGGCTTTGCATGCTTGATTATATTGTTAAAACTCTTTGCATGTGTGATTAAATAAGTGATGATGATATTCTTGAGGTTAATTAAGTATGTTAGAGTTAGATTTATCATTTAGTTAAAAGAATTAGGGAATAGATCATCCTATGGAAAAGTTGAGTAAATTGCAGTCCCTCTAACGATTTTTATAAAATCCTATGCTATGAATTTTCGAAACCTGTTTTAGTATGTTGTTATACATGATGTTGTGAGTGCATGGTAAAAATTTGGTAGCATTTGGAGAAGTATACGAATTTTAATGATTTTTCAAAGTGGTCCATGTTTGAGTTACATCATACAGTTTCAGATCCTAGAAATTTATTTTTATAAAATCGGCCAAGTTAAATATTTTAAAACTGTTTTAGTATGATATTATACATGAAGTTTTGAGTGCATGGTAAATATTTGGTAACATTTGGAGATGTATACGAATTATAATGATTTTTCGAAGTTGCCCCAGTTTGAGTTAAACTATGCAGTTTCAGCCCCTAGAAATGTATTTTTATAAAATTGGTAAAGTTAAATATTTTGAATATATTTTAGTATGTTGTTATACATGAGGCCCTGAGCATGTGGTTAAAATTTGGTAATGTTTGGAGAAGGATGTGAATTATAGTGATTTTTCAAAGATGAGGCAGTTTTAAGTCCAAAAGTTGTAGTTTTGATTGTAGAAACTTAATTTTATAAAATTGGCCAATTGTTAGTTTTATAAACTGTTTTCGTGGCTTATTCTAAATGCAGTTATGAGATCATGGTTAAAATCTTGTAATTATTAGAGTAGTGTATGAATTATAATAAATTATCGAAAGTAATTCAGTGTTAGAATTTATTTTCTACAATTCTAAACCATAGGAAAATACTTTTATGAATTTCATGAGTTAAGATCCTTTTCAAATGTTTAATTACATGAAGTACATGATAATAGAAATTTTATCCATGATTTAAAATACAAATTTAAAGACTAAGAACTTATAAACATGCCGAGTGCAGCACGAGGCAGCCGGACACCTCAGGAGCTATCCCCGCTTACGAACCAAGTCAAAAAGTGGGTAACTTCTACTCTCTACTACGTGTTGATAATTAAATTAGTAAGATATGTATGAAAATCTACGGAGGGAAGCACCGTAGCTATAACCGGGAGGGCTTCACGCCGGGCGACGACCATAAGGGCCAAGTGCCTGGTCTATGAAAGCAAGGTCTTGTGGGTTAGCGTGCCCACATTCCTTAATGTTATGTGACCATAAGGGCAAGAGTGCCTGGTCTAATGTTATGAGGGTCCAAAACGGGTGAGCGTGCCTGTTGGACATGTAGTACGTGCTTAATAATTTAATTGCTTCTATGTATGAGAGAGTATTGTTATCCCACTGGGCTTCCTCTCCGGAGGAATCTCATGATGTTACCTTTAAATCTTTTCAGGTTCAGCTTACAACGAAACGGATGTGTAGCTGGCTGTATGGACTCCTCCCGAGAAGTATATGTTTTGATTAATGTTAATATGTATGTTTTGATGGTGCTTAACACTTTCTGAAACCTTCCATGTTGGTTTAACTTTTTATGTAAGATTTTCATATGTTTTAAAATACTTTAAGGTTTTGACTTACAAATGTGGGTAAGACACGAGTCGGATGTTTAAATCTTGATCCTTCATATTTTTAAAAGAAAAAAAAAAGGGCTCGTGTTTTCATAATTAAGTCTTCCGCTGAGTTTCTTTACGAAAAGAATTTTTAATCTTTTTATTTTTCCTTTTACAAAAATGCATTTCGAGCACATTAAGTTATGGTAGTGCCCCAATCCCTCAAAACTGGGTCGGGGTGTTACACTGTCATTCCGGTGTCTTCAGAAGAAGTGCCCAAGGTTCGACTAATTCGTTTTCCCCCTTTTTCGTGTTCTGTTAATTGATTGCATCCGATTATCGCGTTTAGTGTTGGGGTTTTTGCTCGATTATCATCTGCCAAGAAAGCCCTTATAATGCTCCTTTCCTGTTTGGATTCCATGTTTGGTTAATTGTTACAAAAGTTGATGTTTTTCGATAAAATCTTATATTATAATGGAGCAACAAGAAGCTACTGAAACTCAAATTGTTGGAACTTGTGTGCATTACACTATGCTGAAGCTGTTTGGTGCTCTAGCTGGACTCATCAACATAAATATGTCTCATTTAAAAGCAAACCATGTTCGATGTTCACTGATCTGATCCTGTTGATTGTGTGGCATGAATACAACATAGTAACTAATAGATTAGCAGGAGCAGTTTGTTAACAAAGCACTTCTGCAGCATTTTAATCTAATATTCATCTACATATATACTACTCTTATGAAATATGGATAAAAGATTAGTTGTGGTCACAGTTCAGTTGAATAGTCTGTCACTTGAGGATGTAGCAGAGGCATAGGAATTGCCATATTCAAAATTCTGATTGTGCTCATGAATGCTCTTCTCCATAATGTAAGTTAACTGCGGACTCTGATGTGGTTATCTTGTTGGACATGTGGACTTAAAAATCGGAAAATGTATTGGTGATTTGACTTGCAATGGTGAGTGAAAGTCATTTCTTTATTTGCTAAATTTATAAAAAATCAAATTTGAATTGCAATTTGGGAGAAGGTGATGATTTTTCTAGCTGTATCATTATGTTGTTTCACTGCAGTAACTTGTTATCTGAAGTTTATAGGCATTGTACGGTGACTGAACTTTCATAGATTTAGTTGCTGACTCATTTTCTTAATGTTATATAAGCGGGAGATAGCTGTTTACATGGTTAAGTGATTAAACATATGGATTAAAGTTCACAATGTAGACTTTAAAGTTTAAAATGAAACCGCATGCTGTTTTATTAAATTATTAGTAATTTTATTGTTTGCTTGGATGGATGCAATGATGGCATTAAGGTGGTTGGTGGTGGCAACATTGAAGGTTTACTTATATCTCCTAAAGCTTTACCCTTTAAGAACCTTGAGGTTTGTCGTGTTAGTTGATGGATGAATTTCATGTTGTATCTCCTCATCTTTGAAATTTTGTTACCCATTCATATATGGCGGGACGTTCTTAATATCCAGATATTATATAAGTCGAATTTGCTTTAAGAGCGGACTAGTTCTTACTTATCTCATGAAGCAACAACTCTTATTTGATGTTTTAGCTTTTTTTGCTCCTGGATAAATAAGACATTTATATCTTTCTGCATATCTTTCCTTTTCTTTAAGTTCCTGCACAACCAAGGATTTCTAGTGAGTGTTTCCAATGAAAGTGAAATTCAGGTATGGTGTTTTTTGATTCATCATCTGGTGAAATGCTTCTGTCTTGATCTAGCAATCTTCTCAACTTATTGATAGTTTCAGGAAGCCTATCCAAGTTTCAAAATCAGCTTTATATCATTTATGCAAATAGTTTTTCCTAAGCAACCTCTCTCTTCATTACTTTAACTGCTGTGCTTGCGTAATGTTCGCAGGTCTGGGATCTGGAGAAGAGGTGTATAGCTTCTAACCTAAAATGGGAGTCCAATATAACTGCATTTTCTGTTATCTTTGGTACCAACTACATGTAAGTGATTGGGAGTTTTAAATAATTTGCTTCTAAAACTGTGCTTTGACTGAAATGAATGATCAGGACATGACCTGACTATTCATTGCTATTTTGGGACTTCCAGGTATGTTGGAGATGAGTATGGCTTTCTGTCAGTGCTAAAGTATGATGCTGAGGAAAAGAATATTCTTCAATTACCATACCATGTGCCTCCAAATCTTGTTGCTGGTACTTGGATGTCTACATGACATTTTGAAGTAATGCATGCGTGTTTGACTTATTAGTTGATGTTATAAGGTCCTAGCGGAGCCTTATGCTAATCATCGAGGCTTTCTGAGGATTTATTGACATAAAATATCTGCATGCATTTTGTGTGTTTGTGTTTTTACATATGTACACACACACCACAGTCCATTTTTGTATTCAGTGGAGATGGATAGTTTGCATGTAAGCATATTAGAGTGAATTAAGTCCCTAGTGTCAAAATGATGAACAAAGTTATGAAAGAGCTTATGGAAAGTAGTGAAGTTTTTTGTGTATATATATATATATATATATATATATATATGCATGTTCTTTGGTCATTTAATCTCATGGGTTTAACCTGCTCCACTCAAAGTGAGTCTTAATTATTTCTTTCCTGCTTTACTACATTGCATTCTTAATGAAGGGTTAAATTGTCTTACAAAATAATTTTCTGATGTTATTTATTTTGTAGAAGGAGCTAGGATATCATTGCCTGATCATCAATCTATTGTTGGTGTGCTCTCCCAACCTTGTTCAGGTGGGAACAGGTACAAATAGTAAAGAGTTTTTTTTTTTTTTTGAAATTCCCTGGCATTCATCACCAGTTTTGCATGTCCATAGTTTTTACGTATATTTACGTATATATATTTAGCTCTGAAGTCTTTACTTTAGCAAAAAAGATTTGATTTTTTTTTGGACTCGTAATATTTGTTGGATTTATTTTAATAAAAACTTATATATTTCAGCAATGTAGGCCCCATTGCAACCTGATAGTAAGCAATGTGGCTTTTTCGTGTTGCGATACATGAGACAACTTCTTGATGGGGATGTAACTGCAGACATGAATTCATTGCGTTCGATTGTGAGTAAACTACATTTTATGTATTTAGTTTGCATATTTTATACTTCATCAAAATAACATGGTTAATGTTTCTTGAATATTTTATTTTGTAAAGTTTGTGCATCTTAAGTGCACCACAACTGATATAGATGAAGTGCGTGTCGAATGGACCGAATGCATTCAAGATCATATAACAGGGTAGAACAAGGTGATGATTAGCTTCTACATTGCAATTTTTTTTAAATTTTATTTAGTGTTTGCTATGTTCCAATGCTATTTCGTATAAGGATCTCTAGCTCTCTGAATCAATGTGTTGTTAATTTTGTTTGTTAATTTATATACAAATTTAAAATGTATCTAAGTTTAAATAAGCTAACTTTTTTCATGTAAATTTGACAGATTCTTTGAAATTAAGGAGTAACTATGAAGTTTATTATGAAGAAAACCAAGGTCTTGATATTGGTTTTGTGAAGGTTCCACTCTTACTGAAATGTCATGGAATATAACTTTGTGAACATGTTATTATTTAAATATTTTAAATGTATAACTCTATAATATTTTAGTATCTTATGACTAGATGAATGTTGGGAGGATTTGTTAATGTATGTTTGACATCGATTAAATGTTGAAATATGTTTAATGAATTTTTTTTGTTTATTTAATTATTGGATATTATTATTATACAGGATACAAAAAATAAAAAATAATTGAAAATAAAATTATTCAGAAAGACAACGCTTTTAAAGCGTTGCAAAATTGTTTAGAAAGACAACTCTTTTTACAGCGTTGCACAAAAAGCACGAACACATAAAAGACAACGCTTTAAAAGTGTTGCACGAAATGCATATATTTGCGTAAAAGACAACACTTTAAAAGCGTTGCAAGTTATGTTGCAGAATTTATTAACAACAACGCAATCTGCAATGCATGAAAAGCGTTGTCGTATCCCGGAAAGACAACACACTTAGTGTTGGTTTGAATTCTACAATTATATATATATATATATATATATATATAAGTGTGGTTTGACACTCTCAAGTGATGACACTTGGAGCTCTATAAGTATGCCAAGTGTCCCTTCTTAAAACATATTTTATTTGTCAAATATAAAATCATTAATATCAATTAAATACTTACCTCACTACTCAATAAAAAATAAATATGTAAGTTACTAATGTTTGCTAATGTTGTATTGTTCTTCATTACATGAAATCTTTGCTTCCAAATTTGAATAATTATTTGTCCAACATTTCAATTTGAAAGGAAAAAAAAAAGTAAACAACAATGTTACATAAGCCTATATAATATGAAATTCTTATAAAAAGAAAACAAAACGTACACAACAATGTTACATAAACCTTTATAAAATGAAATTCTTATGCAAAAAAAAAAAAAAAAAACTGAAGAGTAAATATACTACTATTTTTCATTGAATTAAAACAAATAAATAAAAAAGATGTTTGAAAATAGTAATACCTTACAAAAGAACATTTAGGATAATTCATATTAAAAAATAACTTCAGAAAGAAATTTATTTGTAGGATTAAAGAAAAAAAAAGATAATATGGAAATATTGAAATCACTAATATTTTACAAAAAGGGCATTTAGGATAATTCAAACTCTGATATTAACAAAAATAGGTGCTAAAAAAATTAGGATATGTTTGGGTTGAGACATAAGTAGATTTTGCAAGTTTGAAAGTGGATTGTGAAAATAATGGAATTTGATAAGTTTGGGTTTGTTAAGAGATTTTATAAAGTAAGATTATAGTTAATTTATCATATCATATCGGGAACTATATGAAAAATAGATGATGTCCTATTATTTTATTTTGAAAAAAAAAACAAATGTTTTTAAAATTTCAAGAAAATTGATATAAAGTTGGTCATCCAAAATCCAGATGTGCACATCCAGTCGAAACACCCCTTAAACGATTGGGAAATTATATTAAAACTTTATAACAACAAATATAACAATTGGTTAAAATTAATAAAAACAAAACAACAAAAAAAATTACAAAGGAAACCAATATGTAAAGCAAATAATGAATGCAGTTAAAGATAAAATTTGAACAAAATAGATGTTTTCGAGCCATAAAAATGAGATGTATTCTACACTTTTTACAGAAAGATATGAAAATACTTAATGTTACAGTTAAAACACATATAAATAAAAATGTTTGCTAATGTTGTACATGAAATCTTTGCTTCCAAATTTGAATAATTATTTGGGAAAATTGCAAATTTAGGATAGTAACCATACTGCATTCATCATTTAGGGACATTATCTTTTCGGGCTTTGTATTAGGGACTGTAACTTTAAAAAACATGCTAATTGAGGACAAATCAACCCAAATTAAGGAAATTCGGGCCAATTCGCACGTGAATGTCACGTGACTGCGCTATTTCGGGCTTTTTGCTTATGTGGCATCTGATTCATTTTCTAATTCATTTTTAAATTTCCAAATCACAAAATGAGAGGACATATCACCTTTTTGAACTATAATCAAAATTTGAAAATTACAAAAACGAAGATCCCAAAATAAACCCTAAATTCCCAAATCACATTCTCCACCTCAGAAATTCGACACCCCCACACAAATTTGGAGTGTTTGCGAACTGTGAAAGAGTGTATAGTTTTAGCGCTCGAAAATGGTGGTTGAGCGATTAAAGAAGGACTTCAATCGTCCTCCACCCATGTATCGTAAGTTTCCCCTTTTTTTTCTTAAGTTCTGAACTTTTTAAAAGTGTTTGTATCACAAATTTGAATTATTTTAGTTAAAGTATGTGGACCTTGTGGAATCTTGTACATTTTCTTTTAAAAATTAGGGTTTGCTGAGATTTCCTTTGTGTGCATTTGCTGAAAAGTGTGTATTTATTAATCTGTGAATGTGAAATGTTTGTAAAATATTGTGTTTTCTTGCAGACATGTAGGGTAGGGTTTATGCATATTTAAGTGTTTTTATCTTTATCTTTTGTCTTGTTGGTTGACTGTTGAGACTACATTTATGTTTTTTTTTTTTTTTGTGGTGGGAGGTTTCAACAGGACCACCAAGAACCTATTTAACTATCATCTTCTATTATGATGGTGAGTTTAAACTACATCCTTATTCACATTATGATGGAGGAAAAAAGTTGATACTTGACTATGTTGTAGCAAGTGAACTGAATTTAGAGTATTTGTTTAGTTTAACTAAGAATGTGTTGGGTGAAATGAATAGGAGATTTCACATTCTGATTAACAATGCATTCAAACTGTTGTATAGTGATGAGGATGTTAAAAATTGGGCATCAAGGTATTTTCAATGTAGGAGATGGCATGTGTATGTTGAGAAACTTGAGGAAGTTGATGGTTGTGAGAATGATAATAGGGCTGAGGGAGAGAGGGGTGGTTTAGAGGCTGAAGAAGGAGATAGTGTTGGGGTAGATAGGGGTAGCAGAGGGGTTGAATATGGTGATGATAACAGGGGGTAGATGATTTTTTTGATAGTGACTATGAGATAGAGGGTGAAACTGAGGGGGATGATGATGAGTTGTTTGATACACATGTCACAAGAAATGTAGAAAATGAATCTAGTGAATGTAGTGATGATAGTGAAGAAGATCTGGTTTTCTGTGATAAAATTTTCACTGACAATGTAGATATTGATGGAAATGTTTTTAGAGGGTGATTTTCCTGTGTTTAATCCTGATTCCATCTTTGATCCAACTTTTGAAATGGGCATGATATTTAGCAGTATGGATGAGTTTAAAAAAGCAGTTAACTCATATGTTGTGAAGATTAAAAGAACTCTAAAATTTACAAGAACTGACCCTAAAAGAGTGTATGTGGCATGTGGTGCAGCTGATTGTCAATTTAAGATCCATTTGCATAAATTGGTTGATCAGGAAAGTTGGCAGATTAGGCTATACTATTGAAGACATAGGTGTAGCAGAACTAACAAGGTAAAGAATGTTAATGCAAAGTAGTTAAGTGAATTTTTTTTGAAAAAGTTTGCCACAGATCCGAAGAGGGGGTGAAAGGGTTTAGGCAGGATGTGATTCAAGAACTTGGTTGTATTGTGAGCAGATATCAAAGTTATAGAGCAAAGAAGTTTACTTTTAAAAAACTTGAGCGAGATCCTGAGGGTCAGTATAAGCTTTTATGGAGTTATGTTGATGAGTTGAAAAGAAGTAATCCTGGAAGCACTGTCATTCTAGGATGAAAATGGAGAGCATAGGTTTATTAGGTTTTATGTATGCTTTGATGAGGTGAAAAAAGGGTTTAAACAAGGATGTAGGCCAATCATAGGAGTTGATGGCTGCCATTTGAAAGGGCCACACAAGGGTGTGTTGTTATCAGCTGTGGGCATTGATGCTAATAACAGTTTGTATCCTGTTGCATGGGCTGTTGTGGGGGTAGAGTGCAAAGAGACATGGAAATGGTTCTTGTTAATCCTGAAGAATGTCTTAGAGATCTCAAATCCCGAACACTTCACCTTCATTTCTGATAAACAGAAGGGACTACTACTAGCTTTTAATGAAGTTTTTCCACATATGAACTTAAGATTTTGTGTAAGACACATGGAAATTTTAAGAATGCTGGATTTGTTGGATTATCTTATAAAATGCATTTGTGGAAGGCTGCACAAGCTAGTACAGTGGCTGAGTTTAATTCAAGGATGGATGAGTTGAAAATTTTCAATGTAGATGCATGGAATTGGTTGAGTGCTAGACTACCAGAACAATGGAGTAAATCTCACTTCAATCACCTACCAAAATGTGATATGCTGCTCAATAATGCGTGTGAGGCATTCAATTCAAGCATTTTAGAAGCTAGAGAGCTGCTAATATTATCAATGTTGGAATGGACAAGGGAATGGTTGATGGCTAGGCTCCAAGTTAATAGAGATAAGGCTGCCTTGAGATGGAAGGGGAGGATTTGTCCTAAAATCAAGAAGATACTTGAGAAAAATGTGGAAAAGGTATCAGATTGCATTCCTATCAAGTGTGATAGGTGGAATTACCAGGTCTCTTGCTCTGATGGATCACAAGTGTGTGTGAATTTGGAAGCCATGACATGTAGTTGCAGATTGTGGCAACTAAGTGGTATACCTTGTAAGCATGCCATTTGTGCCATGTTCAATGAAAATCAAGATCCAGAGGGGAAGTGAGAATACCCTTGAGGGAGAAGACATTAATATACCAATTGTAAGTTAAAAGTTTAATGTTATATTTTAGTTTTTATATTGGTTCTTCTTGCTCTTCTTCTTAACTGCAATAAAATCTTACAGGGGGAAGGGGTTTCATCTCAACAACCTACACAAGATGATGATGTGGGAAATGAGTCAGGAAGTGATGAAGTAGCTCCTGCTGCACAACCAGAGATACTGCCACCTTCACAACACTCTGATGAAATTGAAATTTCAGACTATGAAGCATCTCAACTGGAGACTCAACCCACTCAGAAAAATGTGCCAAAGGTTCCTGGTCCTTCAATGTTCTCACAGCTTTAGGAAACTATGCCACCCTCAATGAAGTATCCAAGGTCAACACATGGGTTTAAACCAACTCTCAAGGTTAGGTGTCCTCCAATTGGACATCAATTCAACTGCCAACCTGTGAATCCCTGCATATTTGGTGAGACTATAGTTGAGGATGGTCACAAGTACAAGCGTTTGTGTGATTTGAAAACCACACAAGGGAAGAAGTGAAGAAATGGAATTCTGTGATTTTGGCATATTTTGTGAAGAAAGATTTCAGTGATTTTGGCATATTTTGGCATATCTTGTTTTTGATACTTGACTGAAAATGGCTTCTTAATGACTGAAAATCAGCACACTTTTGCTCAATTGTTGATGAAGTATGAATGGAAATTTTTTGTTATCAAACTTTTGCTCTATTAGCAGACTTTTGTTTTGTTGTTGCTCTATTTCAAACTCTTATTAGTAGATCTCAATGCATTGGTCATTATGCAATTGGTTGTGTTAATTTGTTGATTGTTGTGCTTTACTTGATACAAAAAACAAAAAAAAAATTGTGGCAGCATAACATAAACATTACATTAAATAATAATGAGAGATGAAACACAATATAATGGAAATGGAACAATTCCTCCACAGCAACAAAACTAAACAATTCCTCCATAGCGGCAAAAGGAGAGATGTAACACAACATAACAAAGCAGAAACAAAATAATCCTAAACAACTCAACTCTTCAGTTGTTCACATTCTACTACAACAAAGCAGAAACAAAATAATCCTAAACACTAAACATCAATTCTTCACATTTCTCCAGAGCAACAAGCAACAAATTATTACAAGAAGTGCCATGAATCTTAGTTGCCTTTTTTTTTTTTTGCTTTTCTCAGATTTAGAACCTTCTCTTCAGTGTTTCTTATCCTCCTTAATAATCCTAAAATAATCAACTTAGCCCTTTGACACATTGGGGGGTCCTCCCAAGCAAAAAACACACAACCACCTCTCTGCAGATACACAAGTTGATTAGCTGAGATGTTTTGTTATTTGTTTTTTGTAACCATAAAACATGAAAAGAACATCTTACATTGGAATTTACGCAAGAATTGAACCTCCTTCCAGGATTTTCATTTATCCAAGATGTTCTAATTACTGCCCTCCTTCCACAATAACTGATTCGTTCCCAATCCGATCTTCTTCTTCTCCTATGCAAATTGGAATTCTCCGGTTAGAAATACCTGCAAAACAAAAAACACCGGGGATTTTTCCCAGTGAAGAAACTCCGACGCTCAAGTCAGTGATCCGGAAAAGCTAGTAGTTTTTTTTCTAATAATTTTATGTGTTTTCTTGTGTGTGTGTTAAAGAATAAAAGAATAAAGGTTATAAATACTCCCTGAAGGATGTGGCAGTTAGATCTTTCCTAAAAAAGTGGAAAGTGGGCGATTTATCCGCGATCGTGGCGATTATTTGAATTTAAACTAGTTCGCCTCATATATTCAGGATCAGTTCGTCTTCTTATCCCGAAAGTCTAGTTAGTTCGTGTTTATTTCCGTGTGAGTTCCGAACTATTCTGTTTGCATCCATGTTCTGCTTGCTTCTCCATTCTGCTCGCATCGGTTGGTTTTTACCTTCGAGCCGGTTCGCTTTCCCAAATAATTCGAATGTCATCAGTTCGACCACGTCAGTACTCCCCCCTTCAGAGTGCGTGTTTACATGTGCTAATGTAGTTCGTATTGCTGCTAAATGTGATGCTTTCTCTAGAAGCAACATGTCCCATCAATCATTCTCGCGCGACGTGTGCTAGTCAGTTCCCTCATCCTAAGGCGCCTTTTCACCTCCATCGTTAGATTAGATCGTATCCAATGATCGTATCCTCCGATTATCTAACCCTTCTGAGAGACGAAAGCGAACCAGAGGAAGGGTTTGAGCAATTCCTTCTACGCCCTGTTTCTGAATCTTCAAACCCCAAACCTTCTTCTTCTGGCCGTCAAAACCCTTCCAATCCTCCTAAAAGATCTCGCAGGAAAACTGTGGATAATGTTTTTTCTGCAACCAAAACAACCCATACTCATACCATTCTTTTGAGTTCGCTTATGGTGGGGGGTTATACTGTTGTGATTCCCAGTCCCGATGATCGTCCACATCGGGCCCCTGCTGGTTGTCAGACATGGTTTTTAAAACATGTCACCTTAGGTTTAGTTCCACCTATCCATCCTTTTTTCCGAGAGATTGGTTCGGCTTTTGGTGTATGTCCAAACCAACTACATTCGAACTCCATTAGTTACATCGTGTCTTTTTACATGGTGTACAAATGGATGGGCGTCGAACCAACCTCTGATCGATTCCGATCTTGTTTCGTTCTTAAACACACCAATCCTTACTGTTTTTATTTGAGTCCCCGTAGTGGTGGGAAGCGAGCTCAATTTTTATCGTCAGGTGATGATAAGATCAGCTCCTGGGAGAAGTACTATTTTTTTGTTCGTGCGCCAGCGAACCAGCCTTTTCGATCTATTCATTGGGCTGAAACTTCGAACCATACTGACCCTGCTCCTCAATGGGATTTTGAGATCGCAGCCTTGGATAGGATCTTCCAGTGGGTGTTGTTCGATATAGTACAGATGAGTTCTTGTGAGTCGTTATTGTCTTTCTGGGGATTTTATCCGAACAGTCAAGTTCCCCACAAATTTAATCTAGGTTGCTTGATCTTTTGTCACTATTTCTCTTATCATCTCTCTTTCAATTTGTCGAATTGTGTCTTACTTATAACTTGAATTGTTTTTATTGCAGATAAGACGATGAACAAATTCTTCAAATTCAGCCCAAAGACCCCTGACGCAGAGAAGACTGCTTTCTCTTCTTCTGAAAGAGCAGTAAATGCTAAACAAGCGGCGACCTTCCTTCAGGAAGAAGAGAGACGCCTCGCCGAATTAGCCTCTAAAGCCCCCAGTTCGACAGAGGGGGTTAGTACTTCTGTTGCGTCCCCGGCTGCTGCCTAGGCCCCTGATGCTGTTGATCCGGCAGAAGAGGTCAACGAGGAAGCAACTGAAGCCACGACTTCCTTACGCAGGAAGAAGAAAGGGCCTTCTAGTTCGTAAAAAACTCCAAAGAAGCGGAGAAACGATGAAGGACCCAAGGCTAGTTCAGAAACTCAGGAGAGAGCTGTTGTTCAGAGCGAGAAAGCTGTGGAGGAGGAGGAGGAGGAGGATGCTAAAGAGAAAGAGCTGAGATTGAACTTGACCCGGGCAGCGAACTTGAACAAATTTTTTGAGAGTTTGGGCAAAAGGGCCCTCCGCCAACGAGATCAACTAAGGGATGTGGTGGAGGAAAAGAAAACCTTGGAGAGCGACCTAACTATCAATGCCGACAAAGCCGAAAATCTGTCCGCTCGATTGGAGGAGCGGGAAGTAGGGCTGGCACTTGCTCGTTCGAAGGTGGCCAAGAAGGAAGAGTTACTGCTGGCCAAAGAAAAGTTAGCCATGGAGAAGCAGTCTGCTTATCTGACTGCGAAGGCTGAGATCAGGAGGCTGAAGGAGGAACTAGAGGAGGAGAAAAGCACCCGAGCTGAGTTCGGTAAAGCCATGTGAACGAGGGCTTTTATCACTTCCCTTGGAGCTCGGAAATGGAGTTGACAGCGGAGAACTTCCCAAGAGAGACTCCTGTTCCGTCTCTGGAATTCTGTCCTCTTCCTTTCAAAGGCTGCTCCGATGGCCGAGGCCTACTTTAGAGAGGGGGTCAGACTTTTCCAAGAGGAAGTGGGGCAGGCTTTCCAGTTCGATGTGGATTCACTGGGCGAGAAGCTGCAACAAATATTTCCCATTCCTCCTGGCTGGCACGGGGATCCGAATGAGGATGTTGATGCCCACTGGTGGACAGGTTGTTTAGAAGAAGCGCTCAAAGAAGTTCTTCCAGACAAAAACCTCGATAACCCTGGTCCCAGTTCGGCTCCTTCAGCACCCGAAGAACTAGATCCTAGTTTGACCGTGGACTTGCCAGATGACATGTTTGATCCCCTGCTTCCGACCTCGATCCACAATCCAACGTCCGAGTCAACTCCGTCTCCTGATCGCCTCTAATCAACTTCCTTGTACCTTTTTTGCAAACAATTTTTTCAGATAACTTTGTTCTCTTTTTCTTTTCCTTGTACCTTTTTTGTAAACAATCAGAAATGAGTAGCTTGATTTGATCACAACTCCTTCATTTTGAAAGGATATGTCTCTGCATTCAATCACACTTCACTTCGCTGAATACTTCACTCAGAAATCGAGATATTCTGAGTGAGTACTTCACTTTGCTGAATAAGGAATGCTGAAGGAACTCTTTATTCTCTTCAATTTGCTTAATCATTGAGTTCCGAGGGAACTCTTTAGTTTACTTAATCATTAAGTTCCGAGGGAACTCTTCAATTTGATTAATCATTAAGTTCCGAGGGAAATTCTTCAGTTTGATTAATCATTAAGCTCCGAGAGAACTTCTTCAGTTTGCTTAATCATTAAGTTCCGAGGGAACTTCTTCAGTTTGCTTAATCATTAAGTTCCGAGGGAACTTCTTCAGCTTGCTTAATCATTAAGTTCCGAGGGAACTTCTTCAGCTTGCTTAATCATTAAGTTCCGAGGGAACTTCTTCAACTTGCTTAATCATTAAGTTCCGAGGGAACTTCTTCAGCTTGCTTAATCATTAAGTTCCGAGAGAACTTCTTCAGTTTGCTTAATCATTAAGTTCCGACAGATATACGAATAATTATATGTAAATCAGCAAAATAAAAAGACTCAGGGATTTAACGTGGTTCGGTCAATTCGACCTACATCCACGGAGTGCAAAAGATCTCTTATTTCATTAAAGCAACAGGAATTTTAAAAAGGGAGTAAAAAGCAACATACTGACATGCGATACTTCAAGTATAAAATTTTTTCAAATGATTGATGTGCCATGATCTTGGCAACATCTTTCCTCTTTCATCAATGAGTTCGTAAGATCCTCTGGGCAAAACTTTTGAAACAGTATATGGCCCTTCCCAAATGGCATCCAATTTCCCGATCTCCAACAGAGCATCAGATTATCTTAAAACCATATCTCCTACTTGGAATTCTCTCTTCCGAATTTTCCTATTGAAGGCCGCTTGAATGCGTCTTTTGTAGAGTTCATGCCAAATTCTGGCTTCATCTCTGACCTCATCTAAAAATAACAAATCAGTTCTGATCAAATCTTCATTTTGTTGAGGATCAAAGTTAGTAATTCGTAGAGCTTCTCCTTGAATTTCTGCTGGGACCACAGCTTCCTATTCTGGATACCAGACTGAAAGGGGTTTCTCCAGTGGTTAATCTGGCTGAAGTTCGACACGTCCACAAAACTGATAGCAGTTCGTCTACCCAATTTGATTTCTCAAATTCGAGCCGTTTTTTGAGTCCATCCAATATGATTCGATTAACCACTTCAACTTGTCCATTTGCCTGAGGGTGAGCCACTGGGGTAAATACTTGTAAAATTTTTATTTCTTTACACCACTCTATGATCTTTTTGCCTCTAAATTGAGCTCCATTATCTGACACCAAAATCCTTGGCAAACCGAATCTGCAACAAATACTTTTCCATATAAAGTGGATCATATCGACCTCAACAATCTTAACCAAAGGTTCAGCTTCGACCCACTTAGTGAAGTAATCCACGACCACCACCAAGAACTGCTTATTTCCCCTAGTTTTAACAAGTGGGCCGACTATGTCAATTCCCCATCTAGCAAAAGGGCAAGACGAACATACTGTAAGCATATCTGTCGCCGGAGTATGAATTCTCCACCCATGTCTTTGACAAGAATTGCATTTCCGAACTATCTCTTTAGCATCATTCTTCATTGTAAGCCAGTAGAAACCAGCTCGTGCAACCTTTTGAGCGAGCATCTTTGCTCCTGCATGCTCAGCACATCCTCCTTCATGTGCCTCCTTTAGAACCTTAATTCCTTCTTCTTGAGATAAGCATCTTGCATCTGTAGGTAGAAAGGTTTTTCTGTACAACACTCCATCAAGAACATAATAGAATCGAACTTGTTTTTCCAACTTCTGGAGATCTTTTGTATGTCATTCTCTCGCTCCTCCTAAAAAAGTTCAACAAAGGAACTCTCAAATCATGCTCTGCCATGTTGACATTCATTATTTCATTTTCTTTTCCTACTCCCATAACAGTAATACTTCTCAGCGAACAATCTTGTAACGAACTCCCAATATTTGCTAGATAGTCTGCTTTCTGATTTTCATTTCGAGGTATATGTTCGATCTGAAGTTTTTCAAACCTTTTTTCCATATCTCTTATCTTTTGCATATAAGAAATCATGCGATCTTTCTTAGCTTCACATTGGTTTCGAAGCTGTTGGGTCACCAGTTGTGAATCTGATTTAACTATCAAATCATGAACTCCATCGGCTCTTTTCAATCCCTGCAAAAAAGCTTCATATTCCGCTTCATTGTTAGATGCTTTAAATTGAAATTTTATGGCAAATTCTAACTCATCTTTCTCTGGGCTAATCAACAATATCCCAGCTCCTGCTCCTTGACGGGATGACGATCCATCTACAAATACTTCCCATTCCCTCTTTTCTTGTACCCTGGTTGTCTCCTGGATAAAGTCTGCCAATGCTTGGCCTTTAATAGCTGTTCGCGGTTCATATTTTAAGTCAAACTGTCCCAACTCAATAGCCCACTTTACTAACCTTCCTGACGCATCCGGCTTCCCCAACACTACACTTAAAGGATGGTTAGTTCGTACTATTATGGCGTACCCTAAAAAATATGGTCTCAACCTTCTCGCCGTAGTGACTAAGGCGTAAGTGACCTTTTCTACTTCGATATAGCGGATTTCGGCTCCATGGAGAACTATACTAACAAAATATACAGGGAACTGATCCTTACCTTTTTCACGAATAAGGACCGAACTGACTGATTCTTCTCCGACTGCTAGATACACAATCATCGTACCTCCTTTAACAGGTTGTTTCAACAAAGGGAGTGAGAGGAGAAATGCCTTCAAATCCTCGAATGCTTTTTGACAATCCGCTCCCCAACTGAACTGGCCATTCTTTCTTAAGATTCTGAAGAAAGGTAAACCCCTATCTGCCAACCTCGATATAAACCTGCTCAAAGCAACAATACGACCAGTTAGTGTTTGTACCTCTTTTATAGTTCAAGGAGGTGACATTTCTTGTATAGCTTGGACTTTGTTGGGGTTGACTTCTATCCCTATATTCGTAACCATATACCCCAAGAACCTTCCTACTTTTACTCCAAACGAACACTTAGCTGGATTTAACCGCATCTCATGCTTTCGGATTGTTGCCATCATTTCCCTCAAGTCATCCGCATGTGTGTTCGCCCGTATGCTCTTTACTAACATATTGTTAACATATGCTTCCATGTTACGACCTAATTGGTGTTTAAACACCTCATCCACCATTCTCTGATAAGTAGCTCCTGCATTTTTCAATCCAAATGGCATAACCGTATAGCAATATGTACCTGAGGAAGTAATAAAAGCTACATTGGGTTTGTCTTCCGGATGTAGCATGATCTGATAATATCCTTGCGTTGCATCCATCATACTGAGGAGTTCGCATCCTGCAGTTGAATCCACTAACTTATCGATCCGTGGAAGAGGATAGTGATCCTTGGGGTAAGCTTTATTCAAATCCCGGAAATCGATGCACATCCACCACTTATCCCCTGGTTTCAGGACCAGCACTACATTGGCCAGCCATCGAGGATACTGGATCTCTTCAATATGCCCAATTTCCAGCAACTTTTCGACTTCTCTCTTGATGATTTCATTTTGTTGATCCCCAAAATGTCTCAGCTTCTGTTTAATTGGTCGAACATCGGGCTTGATGTTTAACTTGTGAATTGCCACTTCTGGGTTTATACCTTTCATATCCTCAGGCTTCCACGTGAACAAATCCACATTATCTTGAAGAGCTGCCACTATTCCTTTCTTAATCTGTTCCGACAATTGACTCCTAAGCTGAATCGAATGTCTCGGTAGCCCCGGGATTAATTCCACACTCATCAATTCACCCTCTTTGAACTCTGCAGTTTTCACTTCATCACTCTTCTTTAAACTCTTATCCTTTCCTCGATCAACGTCATCCCTCTGTTCACTATGGCGTTTCCGAGACTTGGACTGTCGAACTGCCGCTACATAACAACGTCGGGCAGTTTACTGGTCACCATGAACCACTCCCACTCCCACTATGCGTCCCTCCTCATTTTCCACAGGGAATTTCATCATTAAATGTGCAGGTGAAATGACTACAGCATATGAGCTTAGAGAAGGACGACCTAAAATCACATTATATTGAGAGGGCGCATCCACTATAAGGAAAGTCATTGTTTTATTTTGTCTCCATTCTCCATCTCCTAGTACCATGGGAAGCTGGACCTTGCCATAAACTGTCACGGATTCTCCAGCAAAACCATAAAGTGAAGTTTCTACAAATTTTACCTCCACTGTCGATCTCATCTTCTTGAAGCAATTCATGAACATAATATCCACCGAACTTCCGGTATCAACGAACACCCGCTCAACATTAAGGCCTCCTATCTCAGCAACGATCACCATAGTATCGAACTGAGGACTTTGAATAGCAACGCGATCTCGAACTCCAAACTCGATCGCCACATCCTCGAAAATTGAGTGGACCGTATTCTGTTCTTGTCTAACGGAATTAAGTCTCACTTTCCGAGCCCTGTTGGAATCTCCATCTGTTGGCCCACCCATGATCATATGAATAGTGGGTCTTTCTTCCCGTTCGGGCCTAGCTCGTGGTGGAAGAGGTGGAGGTGGAGGCAATTCTTGTTGCTCTTGCCTTCTGTCTCTTCTCGGCTCCTCTCGATCATTCCTCTGCTCATGATTTGGTTGAGTCCGAAGAACAAACCGAGCTAATTTATTCTCCCTGATCAATCTTTCCAGCTCATCTCGTAAATGTAAGCATTCATCAGTCCCATGCCCATACTCATTATGAAATCGAGATAATTTACCGTTGCCAAAAGTGGGTGGCTTCTTCGGATTAGGAATCCAGGTTGATGGCCATTTTAGTTGGGGTAGGTTCCATATCTCCATTAATACCTTACCAGGTGGCATGGTCATGGGAGTGTACCGCTCATATCTTCGCCCTGTCCTATTATCTCGCAAAGAGGGTAGTGCAAATCTCATTCGGGGTTCTCCTCCTTCTCTTTTCCTTGTCACATCATGCTCCTGCGGTCTACTCATTCGATTCGAGCTCTCACCTTTCTTCATCCGAACTGCTTCCTCCAAGTTAATGTACTTAGTGGATCTTTGCAATAGGTCATCGAAAATTTTGGGTGTTTTCTTAACCAGCGAAGTATGAAGGTCGCCCTCTTTTAGACCTTGAATGAAAGCACTAACTACTAAATCATCTGAAGCTTCAGGAGCTTCTAGCATAGCAGCTGTAAATCTTTTGACGTAATTCCTCAATGTTTCATCTCCTTTCTGTTTCACGCCAAACAAAGTCTGAGTAGATCGCCTCTGTCTCCTCGAACTAGCGAACTGATGTAGGAACAGCTCCAACAACTGCTCAAAATTGTAAATCATCCCATCACTCAACTGGCTGAACCATGTCTGGGCAGCCTTGGTAAGAGTAGTTGCGAACACTCTACACTTAATACCGTCTGAATACCGATGTAGTAGAGCGGTATTTTTGAATCTACATAAATGATCCCATGGATCTGTGGTACCATCATAATCAAAATTAACCGGCCGAAAGGAAGCCGGTAATTCATCCTCCATAACTTCCTCAGAGAAAGGATTTCCCCTCGAACTTCTTGGAACCCATCGAACAGTCCTCTGGACTTCTCGCAACTCCTTTCTTAGATCATCCACCTTCTCAGGTAGTTCCACATGTCCTCGCTTCTGGCCACGAGGATGATCAGACTGACTTTCCTACTCATCCGTTCGAGACTTGTCATCTTCCAGCTCCTTTCTGGCATGAACATCAGTGTTACCTTGTTGTGACTCAACCCTTTGTTTGCCTAAAGCTTTCTGAACAGCCGCTTCTATCAGATTTGAAAGTTCCTCCATCGTCAAAGTGACAGTACCGGGAGGATTCACCGGTGTGGAACTTTGGTCCTCATCCTGCCTCACAGACTGTGCTCCTTCTTCTAACCTCCTTCGAGATCCCCTGGTATTCACAATTTTCACAATTTCTCAACGTCTTAAGAACTCAAAGTTGTGATAGTTCCCACAGACGGCGCCAATTGATTCGTTCCCAATCCGGTCTTCTTCTTCTCCGATGCAAATTGGAATTCTTCGGTTAGAAATACCTGCAAAACAAAGAACACCGGGGATTTTTCCGGTGAAGAGACTCCGATGCTCAAGTCAGTGATCCGGAAAAGCTAGTAGTTTTTTTTTCTAATAATTTTATGTGTTTTCTTGTGTGTGTGTGTTAAAGAATAAAAGAATAAAGGTTATAAATACTACTTGAAGGACGTGGCAGTTAGATCTTTCCTAAAAAAGTGGAAAGTGGGCGATTTATCCGCGATCGTGGTGGTTATTTGAATTTAAACTAGTTCGCCTCATATATTCAGGATAAGTTCGTCTTCTTATCCCGAAAGTCTAGTTAGTTCGTGTTTATTTCCATGTGAGTTACGAACTATTCTGTTCGCATCCATGTTCTGCTCGCTTCTCCATTCTGCTCGCATCGGTTGGTTTTTATCTTCAAGCCGGTTCACTTTCCCAAATAATTCGAATGTCATCAGTTCGACCACATCAATAACAATCGATGTTTCCAGATATTTGTGACATTCTCCAGTGAATTGAAGAGGCTGGTGAAGACAAATTTTTTGAGTGGATAGAAGATATAAGAAGGAGAGAAGCCTGAAGAAACGAATGAGAGAAGCTGCTTAGGGTTTTATTTTGGGGAAGAAGGTGTTCTTCATTTATGAGGGAATGAAATTATGTTTTCCCTCCTCAAAATGTTGACTTGTATTATTTAATAGGTGATGTGTCCTCTAATTTAGTGTAAGTTTGATTTAAAAAATGAATTAGAAAATGAATCAGATGCCACATAAGCAAAAAGCCCGAAATAGCGCAATCACGTGACATTCACGTGCGAATTGGCCCGAATTTCCTTAATTCGGGCTGATTTGTCCTCAATTAGCACGTTTTTTAAAGTTACAGTCCCTAATACAAAGCCCGAAAAGATAATGTCCCTAAATGATGATGGGGGTATAGTTACTGTCCTAAATTTGCAATTTTCCCTAATTATTTGTCCAACATTTCAATTTGAAAGGAAAAAAAAAAAGTAAACAACAATGTTACATAAGCCTATATAATATGAAATTCTTATAAAAAGAAAACAAAAAGTACACAACAATGTTACATAAACCTTTATAAAATGAAATTCTTATGCAAAAAAAAAAAAAAACTGAAGAGTATATACTACTATTATTCATTGAATTAAAACAAATAACTAAAAAAGATGTTTGAAAATAGTAATACCTTACAAAAGAACAATTAGGATAGTTCAGATTAAAAAATAACTTTAGAAAGAAATTTATTTGTAGGATTCAAGAAAAAAAAATATAATATGCAAATATTGAAATTACTAATATTTTACAAAAAGAGCATTTAGGATAGTTCAAACTCTGACATTAACAAAAATATGTGCTAAAAAAATTAGGATATGTTTGGGTTGAGACATAAGTAGATTTTGCAAGTTTGAAAGTGGATTGATAAAATAATGAAATTTGATAAGTTTGGGTTTGTTAAGAGATTTTATAAAGTAAGATTGTAATTAATTTATCATATCATATGGGGAACTATATGAAAAATAGATGATGTCCTATTATTTTATTTTGAAAAAAAAAACAAATGTTTTTAAACTTTCAAGAAAATTGATATAAAGTTGAAAAAAATTAGAATTATAGAATTTAACAAAATAAATAACATAATTAGGATATTGGTCATCCAAAATCCAGATGTGCACATCCAGTCGAAACACCCCTTAAACAATTGGGAAATTATATTAAAACTTTATAACAACAAATATAACAATTGGTTAAAATTAATATAAAAAAACAACAAAAAAAAATTACAAAGGAAACCAATATGTAAAACAAATAATGAGTGCAGTTAAAGATAAAATTTGAACAAAATAGAAGTTTTCGAGCCATAAAAATGAGATGTATTCTACACTTTTTACAGAAAGATATGAAAATACTTAATGTTACAGTTAAAACACATATAAAAAAACTATATTAACAAGTTTGTGCTAAAGAACAAATGAAAAAAAGAACAATAAGAAATATTATTTTAAGAATAAATAGAAAATGTCACACTTATAAAAAATCTGTTAACATATATAAAAAAAAAATACTACTTTAATATAAAAATAAGATAAGTATTAAATAAAGTTCGTGCATCGCATGAGTTCAAACCTAGTATGGAACAATATTTCAGTTATGGAATCAATAGGATCGTATCACCAAGTATTAGTGTAGAAAATAGTTGATAATATGTTGATATTCGTGGCTGCAATTGAAGTGATGCTTTTCATTATTAGTTTTGTATTTAAATAATTTTAGCTAGGTTTTTTTGGTTGTTATTAAAAAATATTAATTTGGTGATCTTACAATTATTTAAAAATGTTGAATTCCAAGTCACATTCGACTTAACCCACATTTGTGTGCTTTTATGCTCGCGCACAATGCTCATACCTTTAAATAATTGAGTAGTCCCTTTACATATTATTTACAAAATAGACACACACAAATATATGAGACTTTAGTCTATATAAACTTCACTTAATCACAACCTAACAAAAGAAAAATGCTAAAATGCCCACAGTAAGTTACTCTTAATATGTTAATCGATGACGTGTAATGATATTATCTCCTGATTATATGGAAAATGAAATTACTTGATATGCTTCATATATCTTCCGCATCAATGGTGGACACATTATAATGTGTTCACGGTGGGTAGGCCGTTAGTAGGATTGTTAGAGAAGATTAATTTATTGAAGAAATTAAAAGTCAAAATATTACTATCTAACCATCTTCTAAAGTAATTTTTTTTAAGGTTATGCACAACTTAAATTTCATTTTTTTACTAACTAAGGGAAATAATGTTTATTCAATTGATGTTTTGGTTGTTGGCAAAATAATATACTAATATGAGTATGTCAACTCACTCAATTTAATTGTCCTAAATTCATGGGTATATTCTCTTTTAATCATCATCAATGTTTTTTTCATTGCCAACTTACTTCCATATTATAAGTACATTAGATAGATATAGCAACTAGACAATATTATTTAATTTTGAAAATTATTAAATAATGTTATTCTTTTATCAAATAACTAACTACAATAATTTCTTATATAACAATATATTACCTGTCACGGATTTAATTGTCAAACCATCAACCAAACTACTAGCTGCATATTGGTCACTTATTCATAAGACAGGTTATGGTCCCGGCCCTTGATTAAATGACCCATATTATCAATTAAGAAGGAAATTTTATTTATATTATTTGTTTTATTACCTTCCATTTATTTAAATGATTTTTTAGAGGTTGGGGTAGGCTTGGTCTCCTTCTATAAAAGAGGATTAACTTAAAGACTAAAAAATAAAAATTCTTTCATTCAAAAAGTTGTGTATATAAATCAAGTTCCAATATGCTTCTTTATTTATTTAAAATGATGGAAAAATGATACACCAACAATAAAAAGTTTCAATTATTGTCATTGAAAATATCTAAATCTTCTAGCATATTGAGAATTAAAACAACAATAAAAAATTAGATATAAGCATAAAATTAGAAGAAATCACAACTAGTTTTTGTTAGGAAAAAATACACCAATTACACCCAACACTTCAAGATTGCACCACCACTTCCAAGAACTTGCATGAAAAGTAAATGAAATACTCAAAGAAAACACCAGCACACAAAAGATTTACGTGGTTCGGCTTAAAGCCTACATCCACGGGAACAAACGGGGTGGGAGTTATCTCATTAACCGAAGAAACCAAGAACAAGAAAGGCTCTGCAATTCTGCAGATTACAACTCAACTCTGTGACTATCTTGCTCACTTTCACTCACAATATCTTTCACTACAAGTAATCTCAATATGTAAAATAAAAGACACTTTGTAGCCATATATAGAGGCTATACATTGCAAAAGAAATCAATCAAAACAAATCTAAAACGAATTCTGTGGAAGATCTGGAAGTTGGCATCTTGGAGTCTCTGTTTCGATCTTCAGCTTCATTCCAACCGAAAATAACTGTTTCCATCGCCACGTGTCAATCCCCCATTCGTCCGCAAGAATAACACCTCTGATTCAAATGCACAAACCCGACTTTATAAGTGAAAGTACGTTTCTTAGTAGAGAGAGAAAACCCAACTACCACTTTAATCTGAAACGCGCTTTTATAAGTGAAAGCGCAATTTTGCTTTCACAACACTCAGATTGTTCCACAACGCTTTTAAAAGCGTTGTTGTTTCCACTTAGCCAAAATTCCATCTTTTAACATACAAGCTTGCTACATGTTTGATGCATGAGATCCAATCAACATTCACAATCTCCACCTTATGATTGAACCTCTCATGCAAAACTCGACCTTAGCTACTAAGTTAGCTTGGTACCTCCTTTCCTTCTTAGACCAATTAGCTCCAAACATAGCTCAAACTTTGCTGTAGGAAGTGTCTTAGTAAACACATCTGCTGGATTCTCCTCAGAGGCTATTTTGTTGACTCTAACTTCACCTTGCTCCACCTCCTTTGATAAACTCCAAACTCCTTTAAGATCCCCTTCAACCAGATTGCTTCCTTGATGGCTTCTGTAATTGCCACAAACTCTGACTCTGTGGTGGATAGGGCCACAACAGATTGATGCATTAACTTCCATAAGATGGTTGTTCCAAACAAAGTGAACACATACCCTTAGAGAGATTTCCTTGTATCTAGATTCGCTGCAAAATCAGCATCCACATAAACTGTGATAGGAGATGTTATCTGTGATCCTTTCCTGAAATTCAATCCACAATCAACAGATCCATTCAAATACTTCATCATCCCCTTAACAGCTTCCCAATGTTCAATACCAGGATTGGACATATATCTACCCACAACACTCATTGAGTGTGCAAGATATGGTCTGCAGTAGACCATAGCATACATTAAACTACCTACTGCACTTGAATAAGGAACTTTGATCATCATGTTCACCTTCTCTTGGTTCTTAGGTTCCTGATCTTTTGACAGCTTCACACTTGTACTCCAAGGAACACTCACTGACCTTGATTGATTCATCTGGTATTTTATCAGAACTTTCTTCAGATAATCTGCCAAATCAAGAAGCACTTCACCAGTGTCCTCATTCCTTCCAATATCCATTCCCAGCATTCTCTTGGCTTTTCCTAAATCCTTCATTTCAAACTCCTTCTTCAATAGAGATTTAACTTCAAGTAAAGAAGAATCTGAGGTAATTGCTAGCAACATGTCATCAACATACAACAATAGGAAAGTATCTGAATCCTGAGCATGCTTGAAATATACACAATGATCAAACTTACATCTTCTGAAACATGCCTTTAGCATGAAGTGATCAAATCTTAAGTACCAATGTCTAGGAGATTGCTTGAGACCAAAGAGTGATTTCCTAAGTAAGCAGGCCTTACTTTCACTGTTATTCACATGTAATCCCTCAGGTATTGCCATATATATCCTCTCCTTTAGCTGTCCATGTAGAAAAGTTGTAGTTACATCCATTTGGTGCAGGCATAGATTGAACTGAGCTACCATTGCAAGTAGAATCCTTATGGAGCAGTGCTTAACCAATGTGAGAAGATCTCAGCATAGTCTATACCCTCTTTTTGAGTAAAGCCCTTTTCCACAAGTCTGGCCTTGAATCTGACCTTGTTCCCTTTTTGTCACCTCAACTTTCTTTCTGAAAATCCATTTGCAGCCAACTAACTTTTGTTGCTTAGGTTTGTCCACTATCTCCCAAGTCTGGTTCTTTTCAAGAGAGTTCAGTTCCTCCTAAATTGCAACTAACCACTGCTCTTTCTGATCCCCAGACACCGCTTCTCTATAATTTGCTGGCTCTGAACTTTCCACTTCCTGAGCTGTGAACAAAGCAAATGATATTGTGTCTGCATATCCAAACCTTTCAGGTAGTTTGATCTGTCTCATTGTTCTATCTCTGACCAACTGATAGTTATGTAGCTGATATTGTGGCTCATCTGAATCTGAATCCTCTTTCTCTTGAGTGCTTTCTTCCTCTTCTGTTGGTTGAGTAAGAGAAAAAGGCTCCACCTCAACTTGTGGACTCTCTGCTGAGTTAGAGGTGGTTGAGCTACTTAGAACATCTTACCTTAGTGGCATATTACCTTCATCAAACACCACATCCCTGCAGATTAGGCATTTCTGATAGTCCTTCTCAAAACACCACAGCCTATACCCTTTCACACCTTTAGGATATCCAAGGAATACACATTTAAGCCCTTGGCTATAGCTTATCCTGAGTAATATGTGCATATGCCATGCACCCAAACACCTTTAAACCACTGTAGTTAGTTGGATGTCTATTCCACTTTTCCTCTGGAGTTTTGAAATCAATTGCAGAAGATGGACTCCTATTGATTAGGTACACTGCAGTAACTACTGCTTCACCCCAAAAGTTGCTTGGAAGTCCAGAGCTGATCAGCATACATCTTACTTTATTGAGTATGGTTTGATTCATCCTCTCAGCAAGTCCATTCTGCTGAGGGGTCCCTGGCATTGTCTTGTGTCTTGCTATTCCTCTTGCTTTGCAAAACTCATTGAACTCAGTGGATGTAAATTCTAGGCCATTATCAGTCCTGAGATTCAATTTCTTACCAGATAAATTTTCTACCTCAGTTAGCCATACTTTGAAAGTGTTAAAAGCCTCATCTTTTGATTTCAGAATATAAACCGACACTTTCCTTGTATAATCATCAATCAAAGACATGAAATACTTACCTCCACTCCTTGTTTGAGTTCTTGCAGGTCCCCATAGATCTGAATGAACGTACTCCAATGTCTCCTTTGATAAGTGAACACCTGGTTTGAAAGGTTGCCTTCTGTTTTTGCCAAGAACACAATTATCATAAAAGTCCAGTTTGCTGATTTTGTCTCTCCCAAAAACCTTTTGTTTTGCCAGCTCAATCAGGCCCTTTTCACTCATGTGACCTAGCCTTTTGTGCCACAACTGAGTCCTATCCATTTCTTGAACTGAGTTCACATCACCTTGCAAGTTTCTCCTTTCAGAAAATAGAGTTCATTCCTCTTAATTCCCTGTATGACTTTCCTGTCACCTTTGGAGACTGATAGTACTCCACCTTTAGAGATAAATTTGTATCCCTGTGAGTCCAACATATCCCAAGAGTGATTAAGTTTCTCTTCAGATCAGGGACAAACCTTACTTGAGTCAGTATCCTTATCACCCCATCAAACATCCTCAGAGCTACTGAACATGTGCCCTTCACTTTGCAACTGTGATCATTGCCAAGCATTACCACTCCACCATCTTCTCAATTCAAATCTTGAAACCATTCTTTGACTGGAGTCATATAAAATGAGCAGTCAGAGTCAAGGATCCATTCAGAGGTTACCTTTGTAGTTATAATAGCCAACACTTCAGCAGTTTCATAACCAGTGTTGGTGGTGGATGGCTCTTATGTCTGATTTGCTTGGTTGCCTGGTGCTTTGCCTTTGGTTTTGAGAAATTGTTTGTATTTGAGACAATCTTTCTTGTGGTGACCTGGCTTATGGCAGTGAAGCACCTATTTTGTTCAACATCTTCATTTGACAGTTGGTTGGAATCTGGCTTCTTTTCATTTCCTTGTTTTGGAGGTTTTTTCTGAAACTTCTTCTTGTTGTTTCCTTGTTTGATGGTTAGCCCTTCAGCAACTCCCTTTGGCTTTGCATCAGAAATCTTTGAGAGCTCCTTTGTTTTCAGAGCAACAACTACTTCCTCCAAAGTTATATTATGTTGTCTTCCATATAAGATGGAGTTTATGAAGTGTTCATAACTCCTTGGAAGTGCACTTAACAACATAAGAGCTTTGTCTTCCTCCATGAGGTTGATTTCTATGTCTTCCAAATCATCAAGAACCTTGCTGAATTCCTCCAATTGATCCAAGATGGATTTGTCCTCAAACATCTTAAAGGCATACAACCTTTTCTTCATATACAGTCTGTTTGCAATGGTTTTCACCATATATAGACTTTCTAACTTGTTCCAAACTGCTATGGTTGTCTCCTCCTTTGCAACTTCCCTGAGAACTTTGTCCCCTAAGCTCAAGATAAGAGTACTGTGAGCTTTCTCAAGAATCTGGTGCTTTTCTTCAACCCTCATTGTATCTGGAAAAGCTTCATCACCAAGAAGAGACATGGATAACCCTTGTTGAACCAGCAATGCCTTCATCTTAATCCTCCACAATCCAAAGTTTCCTTTTCCATTGAATCGCTCAATGTCAAACTGTATGGTGGCCATTTTTTAGCTTCTTCTTCCCACAGACGACGCCAATTTGTTAGGAAAAAATACACCAATTATACCCAACACTTCAAGATAGCACCACCACTTCCAAGAACTTGCATGAAAAGTAAATGAAAAAACTCAAAGAAAACACCAGCACACAAAAGATTTACGTGGTTCGACTTAAAGCTTACATCCATGGGAACAAACGGGGTGAGAGTTATCTCATTAACCGAAGAAACCAAGAACAAGAAAGGCTCTGCAATTCTGCAGATTACAACTCAACTCTCTGACTATCTTGCTCACTTTCACTCACAATATCTTTCACTACAAGTAATCTCAATATGTAAAATAAAAGACCCTTTGTAGCCATATATATATAGGCTATACATTGCAAAAGAAATCAATCAAAATGAATCTAAAACGAATTCTGTGGAAGATCTGGAAGTTGGCATCTTGGAGTCTCTGTTTCAATCTTCAGCTTCATTCTAATCGAAAATAATTGTTTCCATTGCCACGTGTCAATCCCCCATTCGTCCGCAAGAATAACACCTTTGATTCAAATGCACAAACCCGACTTTATAAGTGAAAGTACATTTGTTAGTAGAGAGAGAAAACCCGACTACTGCTTTAATCTGAAACGCGCTTTTATAAGTGTTAGAGCGATTTTGCTTTCACAACACTCAAACTGTTCCACAACACTTTTAAAAGCGTTGTTGTTTCAACTTAGCCAAAATTCCATCTTTTAACATGCAAACTTGCTGCATGTTTGATGCATGAGATCCAATCAACATTCACCTTTTTGGATGTGTTGTTTCTATATCTAATTTAATAACAAGCAAGAGTACTCTGTATTTTATTTTACCATTGGATTCACCTTCAATTTGGAAAGATTATATTAATCAACCAAATCTATATCCTTACTAAAGGAATAACCAAGAGTGACACATGTCATTCTCTGGTCAATCATATTCTTAATATAATTAAATTTTATTTTTAATTAATTAATTTAATATTTATAATTTATTATAATAGAGTATTTAATGATATAATAATAAATGAATAACAAAATGTCAATAATTATGATGATAATGAAATTGTAACTTATGAATATTTTAACTTAAGTTTATGTTTGCAATTATATTAAATGATTATTAAAAAATTGCACGATTAAATTTAAATATATATGTATTCATACTGAAGGAATAATTAAGAGGGACACATACGACGTCTGGTTAATCATATTTCTCAAACAAAGTTTTAATTTAGTTTTAATTTCAATTTCAATTAATTCACTTTACATTTCTAATTTATTATAATTAAAATATTTGAACAAAGTTAATAAATGAAAACCAAAATATTGATGATAATGGTTGCCAATGAAATTTTAGGTAAATTTTTTAATTAAAGTTAATTGATTGTTATACTTGCATAAAATGATAATTGATTTTTTTTACATATTATCTAAGTTTAATTTACATACTAATTAAATTAAGAATTAATGATAAATAATAATAATTTTTAATTTTTATAATTAGTACTATTAAAATATTCGTGTGACACATGAATCTTACATTAATTTAATATCAACTTGATGATAGATATCATACAAAATGATATATATATTTATATGTAATTTTCAATATAAAAATAATTAAATATTGATTTAAATAAATTTAATTTATATAAACCGTGTAATACACGGGAGTTATGCTAGTATTAATAATAATTTAATTCATTGTACATATTCGAAAATTAATGTTGTAAATGATTTGTAAGATTTTGTCAAACATGTTCAAAACGTCTCAGCCTTTTAAAACTTGAGTTCGACTTCTGAAATATGGAAAGGAGGCAGACATTCGATTTCTATAAATTTGCATTGAACTTTTGCAAAATCTAGTTTGATTTCTAGCTTTCAACTTCTGCAATTTTTCAAGTTTGTTTTACCAATACAATATACAAGGATATAATTGGTAATTTAGAGGGTGTGCCGAATTTAAAAAAAAAAAAAAGGAATGAAAAACTCATTTTTCAACGAAGTTTGCGAAGCAATACATGTTCAAATCAAGTGCGATTTCAGTCCAAATTATTTGGACTAAAATTGGGTAAGACTCGTGATGTCTGACAACTTATTGTCCTAAATTGTCGGTCTAAATTTTTTTTATCCAAAATTATCAGATCCCCTAAGTTACGGGACAAAAAGAAAAAGTAATATACTCTTAAATAAATTAATGAGGATAACCTTGACAATCTACTAAATTATCCAAAAAAATTAAAAAAAAAAAAAACTTATCCAAAATTATCAGAACCCATAAATGAAGTCTAAATGTTAAGTTAAAGCATATACGTACAATGTACCACATCGATATTCGCAATTAAGATTATCATATTTACTTGTGAACGTTGCGAATCTTCTGACTCGTCATCGAGATCTGATTGAAACATTTGCAGGAAAAAATAATGTATTAATAATAACAAATCGTGACATTTCCAGCTATGAAGAACATTTTAGTAGTTATATACTTATGTATTAGTTGCGGTGCACATGATTAATATTTATATTGATTAACAAATAAAATTGAATATATATATATATATATATTAAAACATTTTAATATGGCGTTATTAACGCCCCTTTTATGAATGCACACCCCATATAATTTCGAGAAAAATAATTCTACACAACATACAAGGATATAATTGGTAATTTAGAGGGTGTGCTGAATTAAAAAAAAAAAGAAAAAAGAAAATTCATTTTTCATCCTCCTCAAAGCCACTTTCTGTTTATAATCCTGTAAATTTCATTTTTTCGATTTGGTATTTTAATTTAAACATTAATCCAACTTTTGTCATTTTGTCGCCGTATTTTTGCTTCTAGTTGCTTAGTGGTTCTAGTTGCTCTACACATTTTAAGAATCAATTGGGCAAAGTTTGCGAAGCAATACATGTTCAAATCAAGTTGGAAATTGGACAACACACACGATATAAAATAATACTTCCTCCATACCACTTAAAACTGTCTACTTATCATTTTTGTTTGTCCCACACTAATCTGTCAGCCCCAAAATGGTAAAGAAAAATTTACTTCCTTACCCCTCAATTTCTTTCATTTTACAATTTTTGCACTCAAATTATACATTTAAATTATAAAATTGCTACTAAAAACATTAAAATAACACATCCAATCAAAGTCAACAGCTTTTTCTTAGGATCTATGCCGGTCAAAGTAGACACATTTAACTGGGACGGAGGTAGTATCTAGTAGGGGTGTACATAACAAAAGAAGTGTCAATGTCCGCAACTTGCTATTCTAATATATAATTGCACATAGTTGAGACACTTTGCAGAAGTGAAGCCAAATAAAAACATAGAAACAATGGATTATTTTGCTCTTGCAACTGTTCTAGTTTTGCTGGTTTTTGCATCGTTGATATCAAAACGACGGCGGCAGCTTCTGCTGCCGCCGGGGCCGTACCCTTTTCCAGTGATCGGAAACATTCTGCAACTAGGAAAAATCCCACATCGATCTCTTGCAAACCTCTCCAAAACCTATGGCCCTTTGATGTCTCTCCACCTTGGAAGCATATATGCAGTTGTTGTATCTTCACCTGAAATTGCAAGAAAAGTTCTGCAAGAACATGACCAAGCCTTTTGTGGCCGCACCACTCTGGTTGCTGCTGAGGCACACGATTACTACAAGAAGTCGATGGGCTTTATTCCTGTTGCAAACCAATTTCGAAAACTACGAAAAATATGCAAAGAGCATTTGTTCTCAAAGCATAGGCTTGATGCAAGCCAAGGGCTTCGAAGGGAGAAGTTGCAGAAACTGAGTGACTATTTGAGTGAATGCTCTTCCACGGGCCGGCCTGTGAACGTTGCCAAAGCTACGTTCATAACGAGCCTTAATCTCGTAACTAGCACACTTTTTTCAGTTGAATTTGCAAACTTTGAATCTTCAGATGTTGCTGAGGATTGGAAGGAAACTGTTGAGGGTCTGATGAAGAATTTCGGAGCTCCAAATCTTGCAGATTTCTTTCCACTTTTTAAGCCCATCGATCCACAGGGGATTAAGAGGGAATTAGGGTTTTACTTGGGGAAACTGCTTCATATATTTGACGATATAATTAGAAAGAGATTGCAAGAAAGAGGGACAGCTCCAGGGAGAAATGATTTGCTAGAAACTCTTGTTGATCTCATGGAGGGAAGTGAGTACGACGTTAGCATGGACGATATAAAATATTTATTTACGGTAAGATTGCAATTATTCTTTTACGAGTTCATTTCAATTTTGGTCCCGTATATATAGTTCTTTCCATCATTGGACAACCATCTATGCGTTTTTCAATTTTGCTCCTACATGTTTCAATTTTTTCCAATTTTGATCCTATATGTTTCAAAAAATTTCAATTTTAGTTAAAATTTTCAGTTTTGGCCCTGTATGTTTCAATTTTTTGAATTTCAATCCAATTTTAGTCTGATGGCTATCGGGAAATCCCACTTGGCATTGATGATTTTGGTAATTCCGATAAAAAAATTGGATTGAAATTGGAAAAAAAATTGAAACGTATAGGGTACGTCAAAATTGAACAACTAGTCAATAATTGGAAAAAAGTAGAAATATACATAATCAAAATTGGAAAATATATACTTAGTTTTTCAGAAAATGGAAAATGCCTTACATACAAGATCAATATTATCAATAACCCTTCTTTAATTTTATATATATATATATATATATATATATATACACACACACATGGCAAAGTTGAGCGACCAACGCTAGTTCATGTTTGTTTGTTAGGACTTGCTTCTTGCCGGATCAGACACAACAACAAGCACAATTGAATGGGCAATGACGGAACTACTACGTAACCCTGAGAAAATGGCTAAAGCAAGGAACGAGGTGAGAACTACGATCGGAGATAACAAACAAGTAGAAGAATCCGACATATCAAAACTCCCATACTTGCAAGCTTTGATTAAAGAAACCCTACGACTCCACCCACCCGCTACACTATTAGTTCCTCGTAAAGCAGAGTATGAAGCTGTGATCAATGGTTATACAATCCCAAAAAACACTCAAATACTTGTTAACGTTTGGGCTATGGGGAGAGATTCAACCGTATGGCTGAACCCCAGTTTATTTGAGCCTGAAAGATTCATTAATAGCAAAATAGACTTTAAAGGACAAGATTTCGAGCTTATTCCTTTTGGCTCGGGAAGAAGAAGTTGCCCGGGCATGCCATTGGCTGACCGAATGATTCATCTTACAGTGGCTTCTTTAATTCTAAACTTCGATTGGCAACTCGAACCTGGAATAAAACCAGAAGAAGTGGACACAGCTGAGATCTTTGGGATTGCGTCACGCAAGGCAATTCCCCTCATGGCTATTCCAATCAAGGTGTGAATTTGATTATTGGTATGTTGCAATTTTAGTTCTCTAATCATTTGATGGTTCAAATTTTGGTTCTGACTAAGTCGAATTTTGCAATGAAGTTTTGAATCCTCACAAAGTTGTGAATTTAGTACTGAAGTGTTTGGAAATTAAAAACCTTGCCCAGAATGTTTCAGGCACACCACGTGGGGAAAAACTCATTTTTCGTCCTTTCCCAAAGTCACTGTTCGTTATTAGTCCTCAAATGCACTTTTAAATTTTGGTCATATAATTGGCAATTTCATCCAATTTTGGTCCTTTTTTTGTTGGATTTTCAATTTTCCTGACACATTCTGGAGAGTGCACTACATTCGCTCCCAATCTGTAGTCGGAAAATCAAAGATCCAACAAACAAAGGACTAAAATTGGATGAATTATTCAAGTACATGACCAAAATTGAATAAATAGGACCTAAGTTGGATGGATTTTTCAATTACACGACCAAATCGAAAAAGTGCATTTTACAGGACTAAGAAAAGACAATAGCTCTAGGGGAGGACGAAAAATAAGTTTTCCCTACCCCAGTCATTGCTAGAATTTGATTTGAATAGGACTAAATTCAGACTGCCAGCAAATAGTTACGGGACTAAATTGCAACTTGCACAATGATGAAGATGTTATTCAAATATCTTATGTGTTGTGATTTGAGATTGAAGCTAATAAGAATGTATGTGTATTCAATTATGTTCACAAATAAGGTCTGTGTAGATAAGCTTTAAGTCGTTTTAAATCGATTATATGGTGAAGAGTCATGCATATTCACAAAGGCTGTGTTTTTTTAGATACAAGTTTTATATGGTGATGAATTATATCCACAAAAAAAAAAAAGATTTTTTTGGATCAGTTTCATAGCAGTTTTGTGGGGGCAATTGGATCAGTTTCATATTATCCATAATCATGACCTTTTTCCTAAATGTTTTGCTGAGTTTTTTTTAAAATATCTTATATATGTTCATGTCTGTTGTTGAGAATATCCCTTTACCACTTATTATAAATATTACATGTGGAATGGATCTTTTAATTATTTTTTCTTTCTAAATCTATCTCACTCGAAAAGATTAATGACAAAAGATATCAAATTTCACTAAATTAAACTAAAGAATTACCATAATTTATCATCACTAGTACTTCCCTCCTATGTTCACCCTAAAAAAAAAAAGTACTTCCATGTACGAGTTGTCACATTTATAGTTAGATTTTAACTGTTATTGTAAAAGTTTGTATATAATTTTTTTTTCAAATAGTCTAATTCTAACCTCAAAAAAATATGTATGATCAATTTTTAAATCCAAATTTTAGTTCACCAGTACAGCTGCTGCTACTACTAATCAATTATCAATAATCAAATGTATAAAAATTTGCACATGTATTTTAGTTTTCATATTTTGCTTTTATATACGCAATGTAAATTATCAATTAAAAATTATCAAAATAATAAATTTGACATATCATCCATGGAAAGAAAACTACTCTTAATGAAAAAAAAAAAAAAGTTTGAAATTATGATTTATTGTCACACCGGCCACCCCTTCAAAACTACAAATACGAAATAAACTAACAGAAATGAAATTGCAAATAAGAATTATAAATTAGATACATCATGATAAATAATTAATTTAGTTTTGATATTTTTCATTTGTATATGTAATTTATATGACAATTTTTTTTAAAGATAAATTTGATATATATGTTATGGTTGACGTAAAGTTTTAAATGAACAGGGTTTGAATTGAAATTATGAATTTTCCTGAAACAATTATCACACTCAAACCCATAAATTTTACAAAAAAAAAAAAAAAAAAACTAACAATAAATAAACTTACGAATAAAATGATATTAAAAATTAGAGAAAATTACAAATAAGAATGGCATTAAAAACAATAATTTTAAAGATATTTTATGACATTGACTTGTATGAAAGTGGGTTTCTAGAGCCAACTTTGTATTTCATGTCGCTTAAGAATAAATAGACAAGTAATTACAATTGACGTTGTGAAGATCATGTATGTCATCTACAGACACTACAAGAAAAACGCACAAAGACAACGGAGCTTAAAGAAGCGTGGTCTTTTTCAAAAATACAACGGTTTTTCACTATTGAAGAAAAACTGTCTTTCTGAAATTTTCGATCAAAGACAACGTTTTTTTACTGTTGCAAGTTTGCGTTGTCTTTGGGAAAAAGACAACGCTTTTTATGCGTTGTATTTGAGCGTGTATTTTTAACAACCCCTCCAACTGCAACCCTTATTTTTTTTGAGAAAGACAACACTTAATACTGTTGTCTTTATGCGTGTTCGCCAATGCTTTTAACAAGGCCTTTTTTTCCATTGTCTTTTTATGCGTTGTCTTTATAATTTACATTTTTTAATAATATTTATAATTTTTATATCCTGAAATTATTTAATAATAATATATAAACCGGATTCCCCACATGTTTTACGTTTTTTTATATTTTTTATATTTGACTTCACGATCTTTATGTTGTATTAGAGCGATCTTTATATTATATTAATTATACATTTATGTTATATTAGTCATATCTTTATTTCCAGATATCATACCCAAAGTGTAATAATTTAACTTAACAATAAAAGACACGACCTCCATACTAGTATGTTAGCCATATCTTTAAATTATATTAGTGATATCTTTAATTATGTAATACTTTAACTTAGAAAAACCATAATTTCGACACAATTTGTACATGCATATGTATACATGTATATGATATTACTAATATATTTATGTGATATTTCTTATACCTTTATATTAATATAATCGTAACTTTATGTAATATATAAAACTATAATTAACATAACTAAAATGTAAGAAATGTATAAATGCATCTCTAAAAATATGCTAAGGTATAGTTAAAATTCTAAAGTAAGACAACTTACAATATAATATAATATAAATGTACATATGACTAATATAACATTAATGTACAACACCTAGATCGAATTTTGAATGGATTTGGGTACACCCACCCAAGTGCATGGTCATATCATGTGGACCCGCATTTAAGGACCCATGACCCAAGTTCGGTAAGATGCATACATGCACTTAACGTGTAAAAGTTTTGGTATGTGTGTTTGTGTGTATATATATATATCAGTGTTCGAATATTTGGCTTAGGCGGTACCTAGGATCTAGGCGGGGTTAAGTGGACAAATTCAGCCCTAGGTGCTCCCAAATAGGGCATTCAAACAAGCTATTTGATACTCGATTTGAAAAAATCTAAACCTCGATTCGAACTCGAGCTCGATTACTACAAAACAAAAAAAAAGTGTAAAAAATATCAAACTACTCGAGTTTGACTCGAATTCGGCGCAACTAAAGCTCATTCAAGCTCGATTTGATTAATTATCAAACAAGTTGAAATGTAAATTTTAAAGTTCAATTATATTTCAAACAAGTTTGAACAGTTATATTGGGTTCAAATTGTATCATTTACAATTCTACTCCTAGGTGCCAAATTTTTATTTTTATTTTTTTCCTTCCGTTATTTTTTTCCTTCCGCCGGGGCCGTTCTCTTTTCCGGTGATCGGAAACATTCTGCAACTAGGTAAAATCCCACATCGATCACTTGCAAACCTCTCCAAAATCCATGGCCCTTTGATGTCTCTCCAACTTGGAAGCAAATACACAGTTGTTGTATCATCACCTGAAATTGCAAGAAAAGTTATGCAAGAACATGACCAAGCCTTTTGTGGCCGAGCCATTATAGATGCTACAGTAACACATGATTTCCACAAGAACTCTAAGTCCCTTTTGCCAGTGGGAAACCGATGGTGAAAACTACGAAAAACTCACGTGTTTTTGAAATTAAAGATTCTATCTTTTACTAACAACTATTCCTAAGTTTAGGGAAGTTGTTATTTATCTTCTTTCTTGATAGGATGAAACGTGATACTTGAGAAAACAAAGGTTTGATCGAGTCAATACTTGAAGGAGTCAAGAACATGGAAGTGGTAGAAGAACAAGTCCAAGAAAGTGGAGAGAGTGGAGATAAGTGCTTATCAAGATCATGGAGATCATGGAGCATAACATGAAGTGGAGTACTATATTGAGCTCTATAAATAGAAGAAGAATTCTGAAGATTGGGTGGAGAAATAGAGCGAACAAGAAAGATTTTCGAGTCTATACATTTGCAGCACAACAATGTCGAGCTTTGTGTTGTTCACACCAGAAGACGACACTGCCCTATCTTATTTTCTTTAGGTCACCAAGTTTGCATACTTGTGACTGTTTTTCGTAGAGATAGGGATTTTAGTGAGCTGTTGAGAGTCTTTGTATACGTCCCTAGTCTTCATATTCATTCCATAGGACGTATTGAATCTTTGTACGGAAGAATCTCTTTTAGAGGTTTTTCTATCTCCTTGTATACACACAAAAGATCAATAAAGGAGTTTTCGCCCTGAAGGCATTCCACGAGTATTTGTATACTCGTGGATATATCGTTTGTGTTCTGTAACTTTTAAATTCGATCCATTTTCCGTTGTGTGTTACGCTGGTGTTGTCGACACCACTGACAACACCGTATACTTTGATTGGGATATTTTTTGTTTTTGTTTTTGCAGATCCACGTAGGACTTTCACGTGGTATCAAAGTCATCACTTGACAAATTAAGTGGTGGATCTAGCCATGCAGGACGCGGACTATTGCAATCCTAACTTTGGACGCCTTCCAATTTTGGATGGCTCCAACTATGCCTATTGGAAGATTCGTGTACGATCGAAGATCAAGTCTATTGATGCACGTGCTTGGACTGCTGTTTTGGAGGGTTATAATTCCCCTATGAAGGAGGTACATGGTGAACTTGTTCCCAAACCTCAAACCGAGTGGACAATCGATGAGATCCACAGTGCCAACTTCAATGAAAAGGCCATCAATGTCATCTTCGAAACGGTGGACTACAAGGTGTTTCGATTGATCCAAAACGCTGCCCATGCCAAGGATGCTTGGGATACTCTCCAAAAACATTTTGAAGGTGCAAAGTGTGTTCGTGAGGCTCGGTTGTGACTTATCATGTCCAAGTTCGAGAATATGCGCATGGAGGAGAATGAAGACATTGGAACCTACTTTGAGAAGCTCCAGGACATCTCAAATCAAGCCCAAATGCTTGAAGAACCGATTGGATGCAAGCAACTCGTGTCTAAGGCCATTCGAACACTGCCACCAAGGTTCAACATCAAAGTATCCGCCATTGAGGAGGACCACAATCTTTCAATAATGGACTTTGATACACTTCAAAGTATTCTTCAAACTTTTGAGCTCAACCTTCAAAGCCAAATGGAAGTGGGCTACAAGACTAAAAACATAGCCTTGCAAGCTCAAGACAATGAAGAATCTGGAGAAGATGATGAACCACTGGAGGAAGTCACCGAGGGGCAGAATGTAGCTATGTTGACCAAGAAATTCAACACCATGGTGAGAAAGTTCAACAAGGAGAAGCCCCGTTCAAAAGGGAAGGAACCATTCAATCGATCCTCTGATCGATCTCAATGGAAGCCAACTGGATCATCATCTCAGTCCAAACGTCAGCCTAAGAAGCCAACTTCAGATCATGGATGGAATGATCCCAAACATCTCGATACCATCCAATGTCGTGCTTGTTCAGGATGGGGTCATTATGCAAATGAATGTGCCAATACTTTGAGGAAGTATGGTCTGAAAAATCATTGGGTATCCATGAGTGACGATGAGGATGATGAGGAAGTTGAAACTGAAAGTTCCACAGCCCTGTTTGCAAAAATCGCAACTGGTGTTACCGACGGTGTTGACAACACCGGTGTCATGACACCGCAGACAACACCGAAGACAACACCATAGAGGTATGAGCTGTTTGATTTTTCTAACATAACCTGCCTTAATGTTGTTTGTGATGATACAGATTCTCTTGCTGGAGACGACTTAGATAGAGAATGATGTACTGAAGAAATCAGTTGCAAAGCTGGAAACCGCTCTCACCAAGAAGGACATAAAACTTGGAAAGGTGCAATTTAAGCTTGAAGAGACGGAATCCTTAATTGCAAAATGGAATTCGAGTTCTTCCAAGGCAAGTGAAATCATGGGATCAGGTAATTCCACAAAATCAGGTATTGGATCAAGTAAAACTGTTGAAAATAGTTTTCCAAACCTTTTTGTCGATTCACATGCAAAGATCAATTTTGTGAAAGAAAAATCAAAAGAGTCCATAAAATCAAACGTTTCAGGTCGTAGGAAAAGAAAATATGTGTGTCATTACTGTTTTCAACCTGGACATATAAGACCATACTGTCGAGCATTGAAAAATGATCGAGCCAGTGGTCTGGTGTTACCTCCGGTGTTACGCAACACCACTCGCAACACCATTGTTGGAAAGAAAATTTGGGTTCCTAAACAAACTACTCAAGTCTGCTAAGTTGTTTTTACTGCTCTTAAGACTAATATTTCAGGTTCTTGGTAATTTGATAGTGGTTGTTCACGCCACATGATGGGAACCAAAGAATTTTTGTGTAATTTTGTGTCTCTTACCGAAGGATCCGTTACTTATGGAGGAGGTGCTAAGGGTAGAATCATTGGCAAATGAACTCTTAATCTACCAGGTTTTCCCAGGTTATCTAATGTGCTTTTAGTCGATGGTCTTATGGCTAATTTCATTAGCATAAGTCAATTATGTGATGACAATCTTGAGGTAAAATTTACTAAGGACTCTTGTGAAGTTTATGATAAGTCTAACATGTGTATCATGACAGGTACACGATCTGATGATAATTTCTATCTTGTTGGAGAAAATGTCAAGTGTAACAAGGCTAAGTTTGATGTCACGATTTTGTGGCATAAAAAATTAGGCCATGTGAATTTTAGAACTCTCCAAAAATTGATGAAGTTTGAGGCTGTACAAGGACTGCCAAGTCTCAATCACAACGGTAAGATAGTGTGTGGGGACTGCCTTAAAGGTAAACAGATTCGTGTTCCCCACAGTGTTACATCACACCATGGACAACACCAAGGTACAGTTCATTGTTTTCAACTTTTACACATGGATTTAATGGGACCAGTTGAAGTTGAAAGTCTTGGAGGAAAGAGGTATTCCTATGTTATTGTTGACGATTTTTCCCGATATACTTGGATTTTCTTTTTACGTGAAAAATCGGATACGTTTTCTCAATTCAAAATCTTATACACTAGGATTCAGACCTCATTTTCTTCTAAAATTTTGAGCATCAGGTCTGACCATGGTAAGTGATAGGTAGAAAATATGTGCATTTTATTGTGGTTTGATTTGAGATTTTATATTATTTTATGTGATTGAATGCACTGTTTTCGTATCTATATATGTTTTTGGTATCAAAATACTTCATATATCATATTCACTATTATTCAGGAATTTTGGAGTATATTTTGATCAAGAGATATGTTCATGGGCCGAGAAATGAACACAAATCGAAGTTGGGGCAGTGTGGGCCCAAAAGTCCATCACACTGGATCACCCAGTGTCAGCCCAGTCTGCCAATGTGATTCGTCTGCAGCCCAGCCCAGCGAGATTGTGTCCGAGATTTTGGGCCGGAATAAGGTTAAGCCCATCTCCAAAGGGCTTAAAAAGATATGTTCACACATATAATTGGAGGAAGATCTTTCTTTTCTTTCTCTCCAAGCTACTTTAGAGAGGGAATTATTTTATATAGATTAGTTTCTTTTCTTGTGGATTATTCTACAACTTTCATGGATTCGATTTCAAGGATGCTTGAATAATTCTTCAATTCCGGTTAGCATGGATGTTTGAACCCATATATATTTATTTATGTTTTGATTAATTCGGTTTCCCTTCTCGATGTTTGATTGGAATTGATTATGCTATCTGTGTTGAATGATTTCGATTATTGATGCTTGATATAGATTGATCATCTAGGTTAAGTGTTTGATAATTGATTGCTAGAATCTTAAATCATGAATCCTAATTGTTGTGATTTAATTTTCATTAGTAGTAAACTAGAGGTCGTGCATCTCTAGGGTAGCATAATCCTAGATTATCAAATCGAGCTTGTGTATTTGGAGTCTAGTTCATCCTATCGTCTTGGTGATTAATACATTTGATGAGTTAAATCTAGAGAGCTTATTCTAGGTTGTTCAATTGAATAGGGTTAATTAGTGATCTTATCCTAATTTAACTAATCTTAAGAGACGATTCGGTTTGACAGAGCTTGTTGTTAGACTAGGGATGACAATTTCATGATAATCTGAGAGAGGGTGTAACATTGATTAAAGCATAATTGATATTGGGTGATAATTGAACTGTTAACTGGAATACTTTCCATCCATTGATTTCTTGTTTAATTTGTTTTCTAGGTTTTTAGTTAATTTTAGTGTTAGTTACCAATCAATCTGATAACCCCCAATTTCTTTTGTTTCTTGAATTGAATATAGGTGACATAGTTAAATCTTCACTCCTCGTGGAATCGACTCCGACTTACCCTATTTACTAGTTAGTTAGGTTAGGAAGGATTTTATTTAATTTTATCGCGTCACGACAGTGCGGTCAAATTTTGGCGCCGTTGCCGGGTAGTGATCTGAATTTAATTGTGTCATCTTGTGTCTTTTTTCTGTTTTTCTTTTTTTTTTTTAAAAAATCAAAAAAAAAAATTAGTTGAATTTTCGAATTTTGGTTCAGTTTTTCTGTTTCCAAGTCTGCTCTGTTCTGCTCTGTTTCTCACACTGCATACCCAGTGTAACCTGATTCTTCTAGTGTCGTTCTGTGCAGTTTGTGTTCTGCAAATTTTAGGTGTTTTTTAGGATCTTTTGCAGGTTGAGGATTTGTATCAAAGTGGGAAATGGCTGCAAATCAAACGTTGAAGGAATTGGCTACTGCATTTACTTCTCAATCGTTTTGCATTAAGTTTCCTGATTTTGATGAGAATGCATATTTAGAGCTTACCTATGATTTCATACGCTTATTACCTTTTTTTCATGGCTTTGCAGATGAGGACCCATATAGATTCTTGAAAGAATTTAATATTGTTTGCTCAAGTATGAAACCTTCAAGAGTGACCGACGATCAAATTAAGTTGATGGCTTTTATATTCTCAGTGAAGGACTCAGCAAAGGATTGGTTGCTTTATTTATCAGAGTCTGTCACCACATGGGCCGAGATGGAGAGATTATTCTTAGAGAGATATTTTCCTCCATCTCGAGTAATCTACATACGAAAGAAGATTTATGGTATAATGCAAATGCATGGAGAGTCTTTTTATGAGTATTGGGACCGTTTTGAAAGATTGGTGGCAAGTTGTCCACAACATCAAATATCTGAAGCACTCCTAATCCAATACTTTTACGAAGGACTTTCGTGGGTAGAGAGAAGCATGATTGATGCTGCAAGTGGAGGATCGATAGCCAATGTAACTCTAGGAGCAGCAAAAAGACTTATTCTTAAGATGGTTATGAGTTCACGGCAATTTGGTTTTCCACAAATGGAATCATACATCAATATGGAGGATCAGTCTATTTTGCCAAGTGAGAAGCAGCTGGAAGAGTCGAAAAAGCCTGCAGAAATTCTGAAAAATGAAGAAGATGAATATTCTGCCGATCAGTCAGACACTGGGCCTCCAGTGTCGAAGCAATTATCCAGTGTCAAAACTCCAGAATCTGCACAGGTAAAAATCGAATTTTCTGAAAAATGTCCTATTGACTTGGTTCATTTCCTTTCCAGGTTAGCAAGGGCAGCGAAAGAAGAGCTCAAAAAGTCAGAGAAAATTCTGAAAATTAATGAAGAAATGAATTATGCCCCGCTGGCAAATGTCAAATTGTTGAAGTACTCAATTTTGGAGGACAAAAGGAAGCATATTGAAGAAGTATTCATATTAGATGAAGTCCAAACACCTTCTCAAACACTTCCCATCAATTTTCCAAAGTTGAAAACCATAAAAAGGAGAAAGCTCAATGGAGGGACAAACATTGTAGTTTCTAATGCGCCCTCTCGAAGACCACTTCCAAAACCTCCTTGGTGATCAGGTGACATCTATTCCATACTTATTATTTTTTCTCTCATTTCTTTGCATGTTGGATCTTGTGTTATCTTTATTTTGTGTTGTGATTTGTGTTGCTTGGGGATAAGCAAAGATTCAAGTGTGGGGAGATGGGGAATGTTGCATAATTGAGAAAGTGTGGAATAGATTACATATCTTGCATGTAGTTGCATTTAGATTCATATAGTTGCATGTAGATTGTTCTTTTTCTTTTAGTTAGATTGCACGTTTAATTGTTTTAGCACGTTTAATTATCGTTTGCATTTGCATATATATAAAAAAATGAAAAAATTGGAAAATGAAAAAAAAGTTTTGAGTAAGTAAGCTTGCAATGATGATTCGAGTGTTATTAATTTTATTTTTTTGGGAATTCGTTTGTGTTGGATGAGGTGTTGTTGAGCATTGCTTTCTGTTGGTTAAAATTGCAAAATGTCGTCTCGAGAAATTATTGTTAGGAAGGATAACATTGGTTTGAGAATTAATCTATGATTGTGAGTTGATTTGCTTTGCTTACTTGTATCTTGAGATATGCTTTTAATTCCTTGATGGAAGTTGTCTAAATTGAATTTTGTGAAAATTTGATCACTTTTGATGAACCCCTTGGTTGGAAAAAAATTATGGGTATGGAGAAAAGGTGTTGAGTTGAAAAAAATTGAGATTGGAAAAGATGATGAAGGTGTGGAATCAGCTGCCTACTCTTAGGGGTCCTCGTTTGAAAGTTAAAATGCGAAAAAAAAAAATCGTAACAAACGGACTAACCTAAGAGTGGTGTGGAGCTGCCAACCCCATCCAAAAAAAAAAAAGACAAGAAGTCATCATTATGAAAAAAAAAAAGTGAAAAGGAAAAGTAAAAAAAAAAATTTGGAGTAAAAGGGGTGACTCATTATGTGTGAAGTTTTAACGAATTTTGATTTAGATGAAAGAAATCGTAAAAGGAGTTGGAGTGTGTTGATTGATGTGGGTGGTAGAGTAGATTGATGAATTGTCTATGAAAAATTTGATTTCTGATGTCCTACCTAAATTTGTGATTTCTTGAGATAGTTGCATTTAGTCCAACATGTTTTTGTTTGCGTATGCCTTGTTTGACATGAATTTGAATTCCCATGGGTGTTAGTAAGGATTTGAGCAAGCGATACGCTCATTTTGTTGTTTTATCCCCGATGTGCTTTATTTCTTTTGTTGCTCGAGGACGAGCAATGGTTTAAGTGTGGGGGGATTTGATAGGTAGAAAATATGTGCATTTTATTGTGGTTTGATTTGAGATTTTATATTATTTTATGTGATTGAATGCACTGTTTTCGTATCTATATATGTTTTTGGTATCAAAATACTTCATATATCATATTCATTATTATTCAGGAATTTTGGAGTATATTTTGATCAAGAGATATGTTCATGGGCCGAGAAATGAACACAAATCGAAGTTGGGGCAGTTTGGGCCCAAAAGTCCATCACACTGGATCACCCAGTGTCAGCCCAGTCTGCCAATGTGATTCGTCTGCAGCCCAGCCCAGCGAGATTGTGTCCGAGATTTTGGGCCGGAATAAGGTTAAGCCTATCTCCAAAGGGCTTAAAAAGATATGTTCACACATATAATTGGAGGAAGATCTTTCTTTTCTTTCTCTCCAAGCCACTTTAGAGAGGGAATTATTTTATATAGATTAGTTTCTTTTCTTGTGGATTATTCTACAACTTTCATGGATTCGATTTCAAGGATGCTTGAATAATTCTTCAATTCCAGTTAGCAGGGATGTTTGAACCCATATATTTATTTATGTTTTGATTAATTCGGTTTCCCTTCTCGATGTTTGATTGGAATTGATTATGCTATCTGTGTTGAATGATTTCGATTATTGATGCTTGATATAGATTGATCACCTAGGTTAAGTGTTTGATAATTGATTGCTAGAATCTTAAATCATGAATCCTAATTGTTGTGATTTAATTTTCATTAGTAGTAAACTAGAGGTCGTGCATCTCTAGGGTAGCATAATCCTAGATTATCAAATCGAGCTTGTGTATTTGGAGTCTAGTTCATCCTATCGTCTTGGTGATTAATGCATTTGATGAATTAAATCTAGAGAGCTTATTCTAGGTTGTTCAATTGAATAGGGTTAATTAGTGATCTTATCCTAATTTAACTAATCTTAAGAGGATTCGGTTTAACAGAGCTTGTTGTTAGACTAGGGATGATAATTTCATGATAATCTGAGAGAGGGTGTAACATTGATTAAAGCATAATTGATATTGGGTGATAATTGAACTGTTAACTGGAATACTTTCCATCCATTGATTTCTTGTTTAATTTGTTTTCTAGGTTTTTAGTTAATTTTAGTGTTAGTTACCAATCAATCTGATAACCCCCAATTTCTTTTGTTTCTTGAATTGAATATAGGTGACATAGTTAAATCTTCACTCCTCGTGGGATCGACTCCGACTTACCCTATCTACTAGTTAGTTAGGTTAGGAAGGATTTTATTTAATTTTATCGCGTCACGACAGTGCGGTCAGTAAGGAATTTGAAAACAAATTGTTTGCTGATTTTTGTGAAAAGAAAGGCATTGAACACCAATTTTTGGCTCCAAAAACTCCTCAACAAAACGGAGTTGCGGAACGGAAAAATCGAACTTTGCAAGAGATTGCACATGTTATGCTCAGCTTTAAAAACCTCTCACGACGTTTTTGGGCTGAGGCATTGAATACGGCTTGCTACATAGGCAATTGAGTCTTTTTTAGACCGAGTAGCAAAATGACCCCTTACGAAATTTTGAAAGGGAAAAGGCCTAATCTTAAACATTTTCATGTTTTTGGGTGCCTTTGCTACATTTTGAATGATCGTGATAATCTTGCTAAGTTTGATGCAAAAAGTGACAAAGCCGTGTTTCTTGGATATTCTTTGAATAGTCATGCTTATCGTGTTTTTAATTTAAGATCTAGGACTATTCAAGAATCAGTTGATGTTGTGTTTGATGACTTCTCAGATCTTACAGGAAAATCTTATGAAGATGTCGTGACTGATCTTGTTGAAATTCCAACTATAGAATTTGGAGGATGTGTATGGAGTCATATCTCTTGGGAGAAGACCTATGGGAGGTCGTGAATGGAGAAAACACAGATGCTCCTGCCAACGTACTAGAAAATGCAGATGCACTCAAGAAATGGAAGCAACTTAATGCAAAAGCTGAATTCACCTTGAAGAGATCAATTTCTCCTAGCTTGTTCGACCATATCATGAGGTGCAAATCAGCCCATGATATTTGGCATACTCTTGACAGGTTATTCAATAAAGAAAATGAAGCTCGGTTGTAAATTGTGGAGAACGAACTCGCAAATACAACTCAAGGCAATCTGTCTATTGCCGAGTACTTTATAAAAGTCAAGAATCTTTGCTCGGAAATCTCTCTTCTCAATCCAAATGAAGCAATCTCTGAAGCTCGCATAAGGAGAAATATTATTCGAGGATTGAAGCCGAAATACACTCCCTATGTTTCATCTATACAAGGATGGCCTCAACAACCTTCCTTGGAAGAATTTGAGAATATGTTATCATCACAAGAGTCACTAGCAAAGCAAATGGCTAGAGTCTCTATCAATGGAGGTGAAGGGAATGCACTTTTGGCCAAAAAGGGGTATTTCAAAGGAAAGAAAAATCAAGACAACTCAACCTCGCCAAAAAAAGGAGAGCCATCTGGTAACTTTACTAAAAAGGTTGTCAAGTGCTACCGGTGTCACCGAAAATGCCATATTAAGAGATTTTGCCGAGCAAAGTTAAACGAAGGCAACATGGCAGAAACTGAAAAAGGTGAAGCTGAAGAAGATTGGGGCAAGTGCTTTGTGGCAGAAACAAGAGTGGTAGGCGCCATGACTTCCATCAACTTCGACAACGATTGGATCGTGGACTCCGGCTGTGGGCATCATCTTACCGGAGATACATCTAAATTCTCTGCTTTTCAAGAATATAATGGTCGTGATGCTATCATTACAGCTGACAATACCATTCATCACGTGGAGAATAAAGGCACTGTGGTTATTAAAGAAAACCAAGAAGAATCGATTACCTTGAAGAATGTGTTTCATGTTCCAGGAATGAAGAAAAATTTATTTTCCGATCCAAATGCTGTTGATGCTAGAAACTACGTTCTTTTCGGCCCACATGACGTGAAGTTTCTTCTATCTAGACATTTAAGGCAGATGTTGTACACACCGGTAAGAGAGTTAATGATTTATTTGTTTTATCTGCCTCTGACTCGTATATAAATAAAATGAGCAGTAACGAAAGCGCTCAAATTTGGCACGCGAGATTGGGACATCTTAACATGGCAAAGTTAGAAGCTATGGTAAAAAAAAATCTTGTTGAAGGGCTACCTAATCTGAGTAATTTCGGTGGAGGAGTTTGTGAAGGACGTCAATTTGGGAAGGCTCACAGACTTCCTTTTGATAGATCATCCTCACGGTGTATCGCCCCATTAGATCTTATTCACAGCGATTTAATGGGACCAACAAGAACCCTTTCTTATTCAGGATTTTTTTACATGCTCATTTTTATTGATGATTTTAGTAGATACACGTGGGTTTTCTTTGTGAAACAGAAGTTAGAAGTATTTGCCAGGTTCCTGGAATTCAAAAAAATGGTTGAAGGCGAGCTTCGTACAAAGATCAAGCAATTGCGGACTGATAATGGGGGAGAGTTCACATCTGAAAAATTCTTGATTTTTTGTCGTCAACATGGAATCAAGAGACAGCTTTCGTGTGCTGAAACGCCACAGCAAAATGGTGTGGCCGAACGCAAGATCAGGCACCTAATAGAGACTTGCAAGAGTTGGTTGCACGCGAAGAACTTACCGAAGGCATTATGGGCTGAAGGTATGAAATGTGCATCTTTCTCCAATTAATAGGAAATCCCCTTATGAGTGTTATTTGGAGAAAAGCCAAATGTCAAACATTTAAGAATATTTGGCTCAATTTGTTATGTTCATGTGCCGGATTCACAAAGAAGCAAATTAGATGCAAAGGCAAGAAAATGTTTTTTTGTTGGTTATGATGAAAAGAAAAAAGGATGGAGATGCATGGATCCCAAGATTCATCTCTTTGTTATCTCACGAGACGTTATTTTTGATGAAATATCATTGTATTACAAAGAAGATGAGGCTGGTAAGACTAACATGGTAGAACTACCTGTTAATAACACTCCCTCAAGCAGCTCGTCCACATCAAACATTGAGGAGCAAATTGAAAGGGAGAGCTCAATTTTACAGCAGATCGAGAGGGGGAGCCCAAATTCGTAGACTGAGAATCTATCAGAAATGAACAGTATGCAGAGGCCGACAAGAAACATTGTCAAACCAGCCCGTTATAGAGATGAAAATTTTATCAGTACATATGCATGTCTCTTTGCAGGTCCAGTTGATGATGAGGAACCTTATACATTTGAAGAAGCCGAGAAGAGCAAAGAATGGAGGTTTGCTATGGATGCTGAAATAAATGCTCTAGAAAAAAAATGAAACTTGGAGTCTTGTTCCTAAGACAAAGAACGTGCAACCGATCTCTTGCAAGTGGGTGTATAAAATTAAAAGAAAGGCAGACAGAAGTATCGACAGGTACAGGGCAAGGCTGGTCGCTCGGGGTTTCTCCCAAAAATATGGTGAAGATTATGAAGAAACTTTTAGCCCGATGGCAAAAATGATTTCAGTTCGAGTGGTGGTAGCCTTGGCAGCTTACAACAATTGGAAATTGTGGCAACTTGATGTAAAAAATGCCTTCTTATACGGGGAGCTGGACAAAGAAATTTACATGGAGCAACCACCAGGTTATGTCTCAAAGTTGAATCTAGGTCATGTGTGCAAACTTAAAAAAGCTCTTTATAGGCTCAAGCAAGCTCCGCGTGCATGGTATGGAAAAATTTCTCAATATTTACAATTTTGTGGGTATCATGCATCTGAATCCGACTTAAGTTTATTTGTTAGAAAGCATGGAGGTTTACATGTGGTTGTTCTTTTGTATGTGGATGATATGATAATAACAGGAAACGATGAAGAAGAAGTTGGTAAACTCCAAGATGAGCTTGCCATAAGATTTGATATTAAAAAGTTGGGAGAGTTGAATCATTTCCTTGGGCTGGAGTTCTTCAGTATGGAGAATGGTATTTTTATGACTCAAGAAAGCTATGCCAAGAAGATGATTGAGCGATTTGGAGTAAACCAAAAAAAAAAAAGAAGTGTTCAACCCCGCTGGATGTGAACACAAAATTACGGCGTGAAGAAGGCTCTCTTCTTACAAATCCTCAACCTTATCGTGCTCTTGTTGGAATCTTAATATATTTAACTATAACAAGGCTCGATATTGCTTTCTCTGTTGGATATTTGAGCAGGTTTATGCAATCACCACGGAAGCCTCACTTAGAAGTTGCAAGAAGGATCCTCAAATATGTTAACTCAACTCCTGATCTTAGTCTTTTCTTCAAGAAGAATGCTGACTTTTATTTAACTGGATTTGTGGATGCTAATTTTGGTGGTGATTTGGATGACCGAAAATCTACTTCAGGATATACGTTTCTTTGCGGGGATACAAGTGTGTCATGGTGTAGCAAAAAACAGAATCCTGTTTCCTTATCAACAACAGAGGTGGAATACAAAGCCTCGACTCTTGCTGGCCAAGAATGTGTTTGGCTGCAACGACTTGTTCAAGATCTGCATCTTCCTATCTCGAAGCCGACCGTGATTTTTGGAGACAATCAAAGTGCAATTAAACTTGCAAACAATCCAGTTTGTCATGCAAGAACCAAGCATATTGAGATTGAGCATCATTTTATCCGGGATAAAGTTCTTGATGGTACTATTAATACCTTTGAAGTATGAAGTAAGGAAAATATTACCGACATCTTCACAAAGTCACTTCCGAAAGAAGCATTTCAATTCCTTCGTGATAAGCTTGGATTGATTTCTAAAAAATCACTTTAAGGGAGAGTGTGAAATATTAAAGTTGATTTTTTAGATAATGTTTAGAGTTATCTAGAGTACAATTAATTACTTCTTGATAGTTTTTAGATAGCCTTTTCAGATTCTCCATGTCATTGAATAGGTCTCTAGAATTTTCATTTGTGTAACTATAAATATGATTAGTTGTATATACATGAAGTATGAGAAAAGAAATACAAGTCTTGAGTGTTATATTTTCCAAATTCTTCCATCACTTTCATACTTGAGGTAGGTTATTCTTTTAGTTATTATTCCACCTTCAGGTTGTTGATCTTGGGCCAACGGAAATTTCATTATTCTGTTATTTTTAAAAGTTTCACAAGCGTAGGTGACATCTAGCTTCCAAGCATGGGATATCCAGGAGGGGATGACAGAGAATTTGATTTCAACATGGGTGGAGGGATCCATATTCTAGAAAGATTTATGACCCGAGTGATCAACTCATTCAAGACAACTTTTACACGGTAACAGAGCGAGGAACAAGCGATCAATTCAATACAACTTTAACCGATCGTCCACTTTCACTAGGTGGATTATAACTATGATTCTCACCTCTCTTTATTGGACGACTCTATAGGTTCAATTAATGTTCATTAAGAAGTAACTTAAGTATAAATGCATTTGATCAAAAGCTTTGGACTTACTTGGCAGTAGGGGCAGGAGTGATTGCTCATCCCTCGCTGTCTGCCCGAACGTCATGATGACGAATTAGTGTTCTATGCAAGTTCAATATCACTCGAGGTTTTTCAAGCTTTGCTAGGGATATCGGGGTCTTCGACATGAAAAGACGATGTCCTAACCACTGGACGAAAGGAACCAAAAAGCCATTCTTCATATACCTCAGCTCCGAGAATAAAAGCGGTTCATTTTGTTTCTATACGCAATTCAAGCTTCTGCTTCTTCTTTAAGAAGTTACGCTCTTAGCAGATCATTATTGTCCCATCCTAAGTCATCCCAGCGTTGGAGTCATTCACTAACTTCGTCATGTATACTAACGGTCCCCGCTTGGACACCCATTTTCTGATACTGTAAAAGTAGCTGCAAAGTGCTAAAACAAAAGGAATATAAAGTCTTTCTATCTTTTTTTTCGTAAGAGAAGAAATAGTGCCACAACATAATCGAGTTACGTTGGTAGAATTCAGAAGGACGCCACAAAGGAGAGAGATGTCACGTCCCTTCTTTATGCACCTTCAAGCAAGTGAGAGAATCTCGGGTGAGATGCCCGAATGATATCCTTGAGTGAGCGGAGGTATCTCATAAGGGACCGGACAAAAGAGAGCTCTCTTTGAAGGAAGAATGCACTCTTAGTAGTAATCCTATCCTATGCAGAAGACGACATTCAACTGAATGAAGATGGCATGAAGACGATTGCCGGTGTGGTGGAGGTGGATGGTGGGTGTGGGTGTGGGTGTTTCAGAAGTGTTGAGGCTGGTTTGCATGTCTACCATTATAGTAGTCAAATTAGAGATGGCCGCTTGTATGCAAGTATGGGATTCTTGAATTGAGGGAATAATGGAAACAAGAGTCTGCATTTCATAAGTTCGAGACCGTAGGGATTGAAATGCCGCGATGGAAGATGGAGAGTTTGGACGGAGGGCGGCAGCAGGTGGCGACAGGCGCTGCCGATCTTGTTTTCTTAAAATTAAATTTATTTATTTATTAATTACGGAGAAATATGACGTGTAATTAGTATTATATCAAAATGAAATTCCACATGGGTAAAAATTTCCACGTCAGCATGAGTTGGATGAAAAATGCAGATTGGGGGCGAGTGCCGAAAACCTGTCAGGAAATTGCAACTCTAGCAGAAAAGGACTTCATTGGTCAATTTCCGTTTTAATTGGACTTAAATTGAACTCTAGATTTTAAGTGGATTTAAAATGGACAATAGCTTTTTAACGAGAATAGAATTGAGTTTTTCCTAAATAAGAGACTCGTTAATATATACTTGATGCAATAACAACCACCTTGTCTGGAAAGAGAAACAAGACAGGGGATTCACAGTATGATGATAGATGTTTGAAGAAATATCAAGGAATTACATGAGAGAGAACCAAGAGAGGGGATTCATAGTGTTAGTGTTGGATTTTCCAACATTAATTAATTTTCCTTTTTCAAGTTTATCCTAAATTCAAAATTAGATTTTAATTAGATTTTATTAGATATATTTATTTGAAAAGATTTGAAAAAGATTTGATATTCTCTCTTATAGATTTGACTCATTAAATCTCACGTGTTTTAAAGTTTGAATCTCAAGGATTATCTAACAAACCTTCCTAAGTTTTAGGAAGTTGTTATGTGTTCTTTTGATAGGTTTCAAGGTGTATCCAAGAGATCTATAAGTAGGATTTAAGAAGTCAATATGTGAGAGTGAGAACGTGATCTTTAGAACGTGGGATAGAGAGAACAAGGTCCAAAGAGGAACGAGTCAAGCTAGAGATCAAGAAGTGAAGATGAAGAAGTCAAGAACAAGTCCACTCCACCTTGTCCATGATGCACGTGAGGTATGGAGATCATGGAGCACTCCAAGATCATGGGAAGTGGAGTCTACACAGTGTACTTCGAGCTCTATAAATAGGTGAAGCTGCTGAAGATCAAAGATACACAGAATCGAGAGCTTAAGCAGTCACATATACAGCAGTACACTGGTGTCATAGGTTGTGTTGTTCACACCGATAAGCAACATCGTTTTCTTGTGTGTCATAGAGTTTGCATACTTGTGACTTTTAGTATAGGTGTTCTTCGGAGTGTTCAACTGAGAGTATTTGTATACGTCCTTAGGTTTCATATTCATCTCATAGGATGTATTGAGTCGTTTGTTCGAAAGAATCTCATTTAGAGATCTTTCTTTCTCCTTTGTACACATACACAAATCAATAAAGGAGTTTTCGCCCTGAAGGCATTCCACGAGTATTTCTATACTCGTGGATAAATCGTTTGTGTTCTGCAACTTTAAATTCGATCCATTTTTCCACTGTGTGTTACGCTGGTGTTGTCGACACCACTGACAACACCATGTACTTTGATTGAGATTTTTTTTTGTTTTTGTTTTTGCAGATCCACGTAGGACTTTCACGTGGTATCAGAGTCATCACTTGACATACTAAGTGGTGGATCTAGCCATGCAGGACGCGGACTATTGCAACCCTAACTTTGGACGTCTTCCAATTTTGGATGGCTCCAACTATGCTTATTGGAAGATTCGTGTACGATCGAAGATCAAGTCCATTCATACACGTGCTTGGACTGCTGTTTTGGAGGGTTACAATTCCCCCATGAAGGAGGTACATGGTGAACTTGTTCCCAAACCTCAAACCGAGTGGACAATCGATGAGATCCACAGTGCCAACTTCAATGAAAAGGCCATCAATGTCATCTTCGAAACGGTGGACTACAAGGTGTTTCGATTGATCCAAAACGCTGCCCATGCCAAGGATGCTTGGGATACTCTCCAAAAACATTTTGAAGGTGCAAAGTGTGTTCGTGAGGCTCGGTTGCGACTTATCATGTCCAAGTTCGAGAATATGCACATGGAGGAGAATGAAGACATTGTAACCTACTTTGAGGAGCTCCGAGATATCTCAAATCAAGCCCAAATGCTTGAAGAATCGATTGGACACAAGCAACTCGTGTCTAAGGCCATTCAAACACTGCCACCAAGGTTCAACATCAAAGTATCCGCCATTGAGGAGGTCCACAATCTTTCGATAATGGACTTTGATACACTTCAAAGTATTCTTCAAACTTTTGAGCTCAACCTTCAAAGCCAAATGGAAGCGGGCTACAAGACTAAAAACATAGCCTTGCAAGCTCAAGACAATGAAGAATCTGGAGAAGATGATGAACCACTGGAGGAAGTCACCGAGGGGCAGAATGTAGCTATGTTGACCAAGAAATTCAACACCATGGTGAGAAAGTTCAACAAGGAGAAGCCCCGTTCAAAAAGGGAAGAAACCGTTCAATCGATCCTCTGATCGATCTAAATGGAAGCCAACTGGATCATCATCTCAGTCCAAACATCAGGCTAAGAAGCCAACTTCAGACTATGGATGGAATGATCCCAAACATCTCGATACCATCCAATGTCGAGCTTGTTCGGGTTGGGGTCATTATGCAAATGAATGTGCCAATACTTTGAGGAAGTATGGTCTGAAAAATCACTGGGTATCCATAAGTGACGATGAGGATGATGAGGAAGTTGAAACTGAAAGTTTCACAGCCCTGTTTGCAAAAATCGCAACTTGTGTTACCGATGGTGTTGACAACACCGGTGTCATGACATCACAGACAACACCGAAGACAACACCACAGAGGTATGAACTGTTTGATTTCGCCTTAATATTGTTTGTGATGATACAGATTCTCTTGCTGGAGACGACTTAGATAAAGATGAAGCCATTGAAGAACTTCATGGTCTTTATAATTCCTTGCTTAAGGAATGGAAAAGGCAATGCAAGCTTATAGAAGTCGTATCCAAGGAAAAGGAAGTCATATCCAAGGAAACTTTATCTAAGGAGAATGATGTACTGAAGAACTCAATTGCAAAGCTGGAAACCGCTCTCACCAAGAAGGATATAGAACTTGGAAAGGTGCAATTTAAGCTTGAAGAGACGGAATCCTTAATTGCAAAATGGAATTCGAGTTCTTCCAAGGCAAGTGAAATCATGGGATCAGGTAATTCCACAAAATCAGGTATTAGATCAAGTAAAACTGTTGAAAATATTTTTCCAAACTTTTTTAACGATTCGAATAGAAAGATCAATTTTGTGATAGAAAAATCAAAAGAGTCCATAAAATCCAACGTTTCAGGTCATAGGAAAAGAAAATATGTGTGTCATTACTGTTTTCAACCTGGACATATAAGACCATACTGTCGAGCATTGAAAAATGATCGAGCCAGTGGTCTGGTGTTACCTCCGGTGTTACGCAACACCACTCGCAACACCACTGTTGGAAAGAAAATTTGGGTTCCTAAACAAACTGCTCAAGTCTGCCAAGTTGTTTTTACTTCTCTTAAGACTAACATCTCAAGTTCTTGGTACTTTGATAGTGGTTGTTCACGCCACATGATGGGCACCAAAGAATATTTGTGTAATTTTGTGTCTCTTACTGAAGGATCCGTTACTTATGGAGGAGGTACTAAGGGTAGAATCATTGGCAAAGGAACTCTTAATCTACCAGGTTTTCCCAGGTTGTCTAATGTGCTTTTAGTCGATGGTCTTATGGCTAATTTAATTAGCATAAGTCAATTATGTGATGACAACCTTGAGGTAAAATTTACTAAGGACTCTTGTGAGGTATATGATGAATCTAACATGTGTATCGTGACAGGTACGCGATCTCATGATAATTGCTATCTTGTTGGAGAAAATGTCACGTGTAACAAGGCTAAGTTTGATGACTCGATTTTGTGGCATCAAAAATTAGGTCATGTGAATTTTCGTACTCTCCAAAAATTGATGAAGTTTAAGGCTATACAAGGACTGCCAAGTCTCAATCACAACGGTAAGATAGTGTGTGGGGACTGCCTTAAAGGTAAACAGACCCGTGTTCCCCACAGTGTTACATCACACCATGGACAACACCAAGGTACAATTCATTGTTTTCAACTTTTACACATGGATTTAATGGGACCAGTTGAAGTTGAAAGTCTTGGAGGAAAGAGGTATTCCTATGTTATTGTTGATGATTTTTCCCGATATACTTGGATTTTCTTTTTACGTGAAAAATCGGATACGTTTTCTCAATTCAAAATCTTATACACTAGGATTCAGACCTCGTTTTCTTCTAAAAGTTTGAGCATCAGGTCTGACCATGGTAAGGAATTTGAAAACAAATTGTTTGCTGATTTTTGTGAAAAGAAAGGCATTGAACACCAATTTTTGGCTCCAAAAACTCCTCAACAAAATGGAGTTGCGGAACGGAAAATTCGAACTTTGCAAGAGATGGCACGTGTTATGCTCAGCTTTAAAAACCTCTCACGACGTTTTTGGGTTGAGGCATTGAATACGGCTTGCTACATAGGCAATTGAGTCTTTTTAAGACCGGGTAGAAAAATGACCACTTACGAAATTTTGAAAGGGAAAAGGTCTAATCTTAAACATTTTCATGTTTTTGGGTGCCTTTGCTACATTTTGAATGATCGTGATAATCTTGCTAAGTTTGATGCAAAAAGTGACAAAGCCGTGTTTCTTGGATATTCTTTGAATAGTCATGCTTATCGTGTTTTTAATTTAAGATCCAGGACTATTCAAGAATCAGTTAATTTTGTGTTTGATGACTTCTCAGATCTTACAGGAAAATCTTATGAAGATGTCGTGACTGATCTTGTTGACATTCCAGTAGTTCAGGAAACTGGAAATACTGATGTTGCCCCTAGTGTTGTGACACCAGAGGCAACACCAGTGGCAACACCTGTAGAACCAGAATCCGATGAAAGTGATGATGATTTACCTGATCAAGTTCGAAGAGATCCACCTGCTCGTAATAGAAAATATCACCCTACCACACAGGTGATAGGGGGAGTAAACGATGGTGTTCGAACTTGTAGAAAAGACCCTGTGAACTACAAGGAAATAGTAAGACATGTGTGTATGTCAACCACATTTTCAGAGGTAAAATTCTACTGTTTTGTCTCTCCAATTGAACCAAAAAATGTCTCTGAAGCTTTAAAAGATAATTTTTGGATACAAGCAATGCAAGAAGAACTTGAACAATTTACTAGAAATGATGTTTAGTTTCTTGTTCCTAGACAATCCGATACTAATGTGATTGGAACTAAATGGATTTTTAAAAATAAATCGGATGAGTCGGGGAACATTGTAAGAAACAAAGCACGTCTTGTAGCACAAGGGTACACACAAGTCGAAGGCATCGACTATGATGAAACCTTCGCACCCGTTGCTCGAATTGAATCGATTAGGTTAGTTCTTGCAATTGCTTGTTATTTGAAAATTACCCTTTATCAAATGGATATCAAAGGAGCATTTTTGAATGGGTTCTTAGATGAGGAAGTGTATGTTGAACAACCAAAAGGTTTTGAAGATCCTTATCAACCTCATTATGTATACGAACTTAAGAAAGCTTTGTACGGTTTGAAACAAGCTCCTCGAGCTTGGTATGGTCGTTTGACCACTTTCCTACTTGAGTTTGGATTCATTCGAGGTATGGCCGATCGTACTCTTTTTGTTAAGAGAAACGATTGAAATTGTATAATAGCTCAAATTTATGTTGATGACATTGTGTTTGGATCTACTTCTCAAAGTGATCTTGATGATTTTGTGTATACTATGTCATCCACCTTCGAAATGAGCATGATTGGAGAGCTAACCTACTTTCTAGGTTTGCAGATGAAGCAATTAAAGGAAGAAATTTGGTATCTCGCTTTGGTTTAGAAAATTCTAAGCCTATAAGAACCCCCATGGGTTCCTCACAAAAGCTGTAGAAAGACAGTGTTGTCGATGGTGTTGACAACACCCTCTATAGGTCAATGATCGGCAGCTTACTCTACTTGACAGCTAGCCGCCCGGATATAATGTATAGTGTTGGTGTCTGTGCTCATTACCAATCTGAGCCTAAAATCTCGCATCTTCAAGCAGTGAAGCGTATCATAAGGTATGTTTTCGGTTCAATAGATTTAGGTATTTGGTATACTAAGGACACTAATCTCAATTTGGTGGGTTTTAGCGATTCTGATTGGGCTGGAGATGTAGATGATATGAAGAGTACTAGTGGTGGTTGTTCCTACTTAGGCAATAACTTAGTATCTTGGCATAGTAGAAAACAAAACTGTGTTTCTTTATCCACGGCCGAATCCAAGTATGTAGCCACCGGGAGTGGGTGTACTCAACTTTTGTGGTTGAGACAAATGCTTGATGATTATGGTTTTGCAAATAAATCTTTGAGCCTGTTTTGTGATAATTCGAGTGCGATTAATATCTCCAAAAATCCAATTCAACATTCTCGAACTAAACACATAGATATTAGGCATCACTTCATTCGAGATTTAATTGAAAAAGGGTTAATCCAACTTGATTATGTATCCACTGAAAACCAAATTGCAGATATATTTACAAAAGCCTTAGATTTAGAGAGATTTTTTTTCTTAAAGAAGTCTCTCGATTTGTGCATTGTTTGAATGTGCATGCATTATTTGCGGGTGTTACCGTTCATGTTTCTCACACCACTCTTAACACCCTTAGTATGCGATTTTTTATTTTAGGCTTTCTAGGCATATGTGTGCATGTTTTTATCTGACCAGTGTGTTCCTTATGTGCTAACTCTGGATTGGACACCTATTTTGGTAATGGCTCATAATAAAAGTGCACCTTTGTTCGAATAATTGATATAAGTCACGAAGCACTTGGAGCATGGCACTCGCTACGATGATGCTTTTCAGGCAGCTTAGTGACTTGCTAAAAAGTATTGTGTGACCTCACTGAGTAACTCGGGGCACGGCGTTCACTGCGATGATGCTTCCTTGTCAAAAGGTGTAGGAGATACCACAACCAAATCGAAAAACTTGATCTCACAACCGAGTAACTAGAAGCATGGCGCTCGTTACGACAGTGCTCTCTTTTCAAAAGGTTGGTTGAGGTTAGGTATGTGTGAATTTAATTTCGTGTGCACAAAAGAAAAAAATTTCAAGAGCCAAAATTTTTCTATGGTGTCATCGCAGTGTTACGTAACATCATGGACAACACCAGTTGGTTACATTGTGTGTGATTTTTATGGGATTTAAATTTTAAGCATTCCTAGGTATCTGCATTTAATCTTTATCTTATATAGTGGATATATTTGATTTTTGGATGACTCAATTTCAAATTTCAAATTCGAATTTTGTGATCCCTATTTTTGTAAAAATTTGTTGAGATTTTATCTTAATTTCATATCTTTTCCAAATCTCTTGATTTTATCTAAAAATTCAAAGGCTCAAATTTGTGTTTAAAATCAGAAAATCATGCGTGACTCTCCACTGCTTGAGTGTGTGCTCCCTCTCTCTCTCTTGCTAACATACTTCTTCTCTCTCCAAAAAAGGCGATCCCCTCTCTTCTCAATCTACAAAAAGCCCTAATTTTTATTCTTCTTCTTCACCCATGGCTGATTCCTCAATTCCTCCTGCCGTCCTTGAATTCTTGGAGAAGGTAAAACAGTCGTACCCTGCTTTGCTTGCTCCATCCACTGCTGCAGTGTCGTCGGCCGATGTTGCTGACACTAGCGCAACACCAACCACTGCCTCCCCGACTCCCTCTTCTCGCACTGCTACTAAGGCCAAAGCCAAGAGTGCGAAGGCTGCTAAGGGTGCCGCCTCTTCTTCTCAGCCTGCCAGAGGTCCTTTCGGTGCCTCCTCTGACCCTGTTGATGTGGAAGCGTTCGAGCCCTCAGATCGACCCTTGAATGAACGGCAGCGACGCTCTTAGCGTCTGCGTGCTGCAGGGAAGGTGACCCCCGAGTTTGTTGTCAATAAGCGGAAGAGGCCCGTTCCCCCTACTGGCCCAACTCCTGCAGTTTCTGAATCTGAAAATCCAGCTCCGGCGTCGGCCAAATCATCAAGCTCTATGGAGCTCGATGACGAGTCTGACAAGGACTTCGCTCCCGCCGTTGCCTCTGATACAGATGAGGACATGGAGACCACCCTCTCCAAAGTGATGTTGAAGCTGAAGGCATCTGGTGTTAAGCCAGGTGTTGCCAACACCAGGGCAACACCTTCGGCTAAAGGGAAAGCTCCAGTCGATTCTTCTACCTTTCCTGCCGAGGAGGATGATACCTCCCCTGCTTTCCAGCCCCAAGGGTCCCCTATCCAGGTTTCGAAAGCTTACTCAACCACTTTTTATTCTAGGCCCTCTTCGAGTGTATGGAATTCTTTATGCCAAAAACCCTTTATTTCCGAGCGCTCCTTGCATGTTGATTCTTTCTCTAGACTAGGTCTAGTTGAGTCTCTCAAAATTAGGGGTCTACTGCATTGTGTTACGAATATCCCCTCCTACTGCCCTACTCTTGTTTATGAGTTCTTTGGTAATTTGCATAAGAACTTGTGTGATCCGGGTCATGCTCAATATGGGGTAGTGTATGTTCGGGGTAGTGCTTATTCTTTTCTCTCTAAAGATGTCAATGCTGTTTTTGAACTTCCTGATATTTGTGAGGATGCTCCTCTTCCTTGTTTGGATGTTGTTGCTTCGAAAATAATTGGGGGGAAAGTCTTGTCGTGGTCTATAAAGTTTTCAGCCTCATCTCTTACTTCTCTATTTGCTGTGTTGCACAAAATTTGTGTACACAATTGGCTTCCTTCATCTAACTCCACTATTGTAACTGAGGAGCAAGCTAATTTGCTTTATAGGATTGTACTTAGGATTCCTTTTAATTTTGCGAGGCTAGTGTTACAAAATTTGGTAGGTTTGCCGAAAAGTTCTCCTCTTCTTCGACCTACTTAATCTACCCCTCCCTTATCTCAGCCGTCCTTCGATTCCAAGGGCTTACTCTTTCTGCCGTTGAGAGCCTAGTGCCTCCTCAGCCTCCCCTTACAATTGCCAAGGCTTTTCTTCAAGGGAATAGGGTGTGTGATCTTCCTGTCACACTTGGTGTTGCCCCTCGGGTTGGCAACACCAGTCGCAACACTGGCACATCCTTCCTTGCACAGCTGATCTTACAACGTCAGTCCTTGACTGAGCATATAGAAGGCCTGCTCCAAGTACGTGACAACTTGGATGCTCTGATTTCAACTCAAAAAGGGGGAGATGGCGTGGATACTGAAACAGCCGAAGGTGGAGAAGATGATGAAGATGAAGTTTGATGTTAGAGATGCTGGTGGTTTTTATTAGTTGTTTTTATTTTTCTTGGATGGATGGATATTTTTCAGACTCTGTTTTTATTTTGGGTTGTCAAACATTAATCTTTGTATATTCATTCTTGATTTTAGATTAATTAATGGTGTTTATGTTTGCTTGTTTAATGCTTGCTTAATCTTGATCTTATATCACTGTTTTTTAGTCTTGATGATTGATGTATTGCAGGATTAAGGGGGAGATTGAATTGAGGGGGAGACAAATCTAATTGATTTAGGTTTTGAGCTGAAAAAGAAAAATAGGGGGAGATTGTTAGTGTTGGATTTTCCAACATTAATTAATTTTCCTTTTTCAAGTTTATCCTAAATTCAAAATTAGATTTTAATTAGATTTTATTAGATATATTTATTTGAAAAGATTTGAAAAATATTTGATATTTTCTCTTATAGATTTGACTCATTAAATCTCACGTGTTTTAAAGTTTGAATCTCAAAGATTATCTAACAAACCTTCCTAAGTTTTAGGAAGTTGTTATGTGTTCTTTTGATAGGTTTCAAGGTGTATCCAAGAGATCTATAAGTAGGATTTAAGAAGTCAATATGTGAGAGTGAGAACGAGAACGTGATCTTTAGAACGTGGGATAAAGAGAACAAGATCCAAAGAGGAACGAGTCAAGCTAGAGATCAAGAAGTGAGGATGAAGAAGTCAAAAACAAGCCCACTCCACCTTGTCCATGATGCACGTGAGGTATGGAGATCATGGAGCACTCCAAGATCATGGGAAGTTGAGTCTACACAGTGTACTTCGAGCTTTATAAATAGGTGAAGCTGCTAAAGATCAAAGATACACAGAATCGAGAGCTTAAGCAGTCACATAAACAGCAGTACACTGGTGTCATAGGTTGTGTTGTTTACACCGATAGGCAATATCGTTTTCTTGTGTTTCATAGAGTTTGCGTACTTGTGACTTTTAGTATAGGTGTTCTTCGGAGTGTTCAACTGAGAGTATTTGTATACGTCCCTAGGTTTCATATTCATCTCATAGGACGTATTGAGTCGTTTGTTCGAAAGAATCTCTTTTAGTGATCTTTCTTTCTCCTTTGTTCACATACACAAATCAATAAATGAGTTTTTGCCCTGAAGGCATTCCACGAGTATTTGTATACTCGTGGATAAATCATTTGTGTTCTGCAACTTTAAATTCGATCCATTTATCCGTTGTGTGTTACGTTGGTGTTGTCGACACCACTGACAACACCGTGTACTTTGATTGGGATATTTTTTTGTTTTTGTTTTTGTAGATCCACATAGGACTTTCACATAGTATGATGATACAATACCTAATGGTGAAAATGATTAAACTTCAAAGCACGAAAAGATAATATCCCTAAAAGATGAAATTAAATTTGTTGTCCTAATTTTGCGATTTCCCCCGTTTTTAGGGTAAGAAAAAATAAACAAAGTTAAAAAAAGAAAATAGAGAAAGACCGGGTCAGTCGGGGGCACGAATAAGAATAGAAGTGGGCTAGATTAGAACAGAGTTGCTACAAGAAAACATAGGAAAATGTTAAAATGCCCACGGTGACAACTCTTAATATGTCCACCACTGAGGCGTGTGATGATCTCATTTACTGATTATATGGAGAAAGAAATTAATTGATATGCTAGATATTTGACACGTTAGCGATAGACACATATTAACGTGTCCACGATGGATAGGGTAGTAGGACTAAGAAAACATATTGTTTGGAAGGAAACTTCTCTATAGTGGCCTGCTTCGGGTCGTCCTACAGTTTCGATTTAAACTATCATGTTGGTGGCCTGCTTCGGGTCGTCCTACCGTTTCGATTTAAACTATCATGTTGATCGAGCTCTATCTAGTTTTACTACATGGTGTGAAAAATGAGTATCTTTAGGAACTACTATATGAAATGATTTTGGGTACTTATAACATGTTAGAGGTGTCCAAAATGATTTAGAAGTGTAAAGTACGCCAAAAATCGAGTTTGGGCAAGAAAGTAGTTTGTCAGGCACGGTCTTGCCCGACTGCACAACAGACCGTGCTCTGGTACATGGTTGTGCGCCAATGCACAGTATCGAATTTGATTTTTTGGTTTTCATGTAAGTTGTAAGTCTTGAAATTAGATTCCCAATGCCATAAATTTCACCTCAATAGAACTTTCTAGAGAATGTTATGATCAAAATACTAGAGCCCTGTTAAGACCAAAAACCGAATGCACAACTTTTGTCTTCTCTTAATATTATGATTTCTTCTTGAAGAACAAATTGGGAAAAGTGTTTAATCTCAAAGTTGTAGATCTCTTTCTTAGAATTCCAACAAAATTAAGACTTTTTCAATTTGGACTTCTAGATTAAGAGATGCATCATTTCTCCCACAATTGCGCATGTAAGGTCAAACTGAGGATTTTTCCACTGAAATCATAAAATTAAGCACAGAACCATCAAATGCAACTAATATAGAAGAAGTATCTAAATTACTATAAAAAAACATACATAAACAAACTCAAATGAACACATAAACGTATGCAAAAAAATATAGTAAAAACAACACTTATCAAATAACACAAAACTGAAAAAAATGACATTGATGATCATACTAGTTCATAAATTATATAAAATGACACATGCATGAAGTTATAGTCAGTTAAATTATAAAAAAAGAAATTTATCTTTTTAAATCGTATAAAATTAAATAGTTGTCTTGTCCATTTAGCCAACAGTTCCAACATTTTCTTCAAGGTTATTTTGGAAGGAAAAAAAAAAAAACACTTTTAGCTACAACTTGAGTGCATATTTATAAATACAGACAATTTTTGCATGTGCAATCAAAATCAAATGTTTCATTATTAATATATTAATTTAGACATGTTAAACTAAGAAAAAAAATTGATATTAAAATTAAATAATGTAATAAAATAAAAAGTAGTTACTAGCTATCGTAGGTAAAAGGACTACAATGTGATATTTTTTTAAACATAGAGAAGATTAAAAATTAAAAGGTGAAAGATAGAGGATTAAAAATATAATGAGTGTAAAGTTAGAGAATTAAAAAACATTTTTTTATAAATAAAATGATATAGAATAAAGTAATTATTGTTAGGAAATCAATGTTTAATTAAATTTAATAAGACAAAACTGAAACAAATTAGGGAGGAGGATTCATAGGGTATGAGGACCATTCATAAAGGGAGAACGACATTCATAGATAGAAAAACGCATATTTTGAGAGCATTCTGGAGAAGACGAGAAGAAGAGAATTCGAAGATTAAGAATCGTGAGATCTTCATTCCAGAATTTTTTTTTCAACACAAATGCTCCTGTGCACCAGGTGCACGGATCTGGATTGGTGCAATTGGGGCAACCCGACCCGGATCCGCGCACCTGGGTCACATGGGTTTTTTTTTTCACTTCAGCCGGTTACCTTTATATTGTAAGGATGTGACTTTTATGTTATATACGTGTGACCTTTATATATAAATGTTATGACCTTTATGTTCAGTAACTTAGGAAAAAATGAAAATTTTCAGGTTTTTTTCGCTTCAGATTGAGACCTTTATGCTGTATTGTTGTGACCTTTATGTACAATTCTTGTAACTTTTATGTACAAATATTATGACCTTCAGAGTGTAAAATTCTTCCTTTTTTTCTAAGTTAGAGTATATAAAGGTCATTACATTTATACATAAAGGTCACATTTATATAACATAAAAGGTTACACCCATACAACATAAAGGTACCGTCTGAAGCGAAAAAATAAAATTAAAAAAAAAAAAAGTGCGTGGATCCAGGTCGACCCGGATCCGACCCGAATTGTATATAAACCAGTTGCACAAGAGACTAACTCTTTTTTCAAACTTCAATTAGTTGTTGGATAATCGCAGTCTTGATATGATATTGTCAACTTCATCTAAAACCTTGTGCAAACGTACACCTTATGATTTGTCTACTCCATTGAAAATTATCTTATGGTCTCCAAAATTATGTATTCCTCCTAATCTGTGCAAACGTACACCTTATGTTTTGTCTACTCCATTGAAAATTATCTTATGGTCTCCAAAATTATGTATTCCTCCTAATCCGACACAAATATCTTACAGTCAATATCCAACAGCCAAATTAACTAATAGTTATGATTTGTCTACTCCATTGAAAATTCTTTTTGTCTTCAAAATCATTTAAATTGGTATCTATGTGAATTATCCATTCATCCAAATCCTACAAAAAGAAAATAAAAAAAAGAACAGCCAATCTTTTGATTAGTCTACTCCATGGAAATTAGTATGAAAATTAGTATGAGATGGTTGTACGTAATTTCGTACACAATATTAGGTGACATTATTCCATGGCATTTACAAAAATCCAGTCAACTACTATTATTCATTTGCATTTTAATGTGGCACGTTTCGCAAATCGCGACTAATCTTTTATTATATAATATAGAGTTAATTATTTTTTTACTCATTAACTTTTTGGTTCTGACAATTTTATCCATTACCTTTTCGGGCTGACGATTTCATCCTTTATCTTCAGAAAATTCAACATGAATTACTGAATCGGGCTAAATTCGCACGTGACTATCACGTGCACCCTAGTTTTGACACTATTTTTGCCAAGTAACTTATCCTTTTTGACAATTTAATTTACCTATTAACGTATTTGTTTTAGCAATTTTGTCCATCAACTTTTTGAGTTTTTTGTCCTTATAGGGTGTCACGTACCAATTACATGCGAATTAAGTCTGATTTGGCTGTTCGAGCTGAATATGAGTCAAATTTCCGACTCTTTAACAAATAAAGGATAAAATCGTCAGTGCGAAAATATAATGTGTAAGATTTCCAGAACCAATAAGTTAATGGGGAAAAAATTAGCTCTATAAAATATGACTAGGAAGAAGATAGGGTTCACTATAAAAAATAATTCAAATTATAGAATTTTTTTAATTTATAATCTTTTTTTATTTTTATTTTTTGATTGCAACTAAAAAAATTATCGGGTTGAAAATTTTCAGACAAAATGAAGATGACGTGACTCAAGTGTGATTTAGTTATTAAACCTAAACTTTTTTTTTTAATCTATTTGAAACTAAACTTTGCCAGTATTAAAATATTATGAAAAATGTGTTTGAAAATTAAGTAACAATTAAAATTTAAAATAGAGTTAATTATTTTGTAACTCATTAACTTTTCGATTCCAGTACCTTTACTTATCATCTTTTCAGTCTAGCAAATTTACCCTTTATCGTCTCTAAATCGGAAATTTAAGTTAAATTCAGCCCGAACAGCCAAATCGGGCTAAATACTCACGTGATTAGCATATGCACCCTAGTTTTCAAACTATTTTTGCCCATTAACTTGTTTGTTTTAGCAATTTTGTCCAATAATTTTTCAAGTTTTCTCTATCCTTATAGGTTATCATGTGATAATCACATGTGAATTAAGTCTGATTTGACAATTCGGGTTGAATTTGAGTCAAATTTCTGATCTTTCAAAAGATAAATAATAGAGTGACACTTGTGTACCCCGGGGGCACGGTGCCCCCAACTTAACCTATTATATGGTGTTATATATATACTCTACATGTATCATATGTATACTCTTTAGGTATCATATGTTTGCTCTTATATACATATAATACATGTAGAATATATGTATAACACCAAGAAACATAATACCTATAGAGTATATACATAACACCTAAAGAGCATGTGTATAACATCTAGATCTGTGCCCCTATGTGTCCCAGGGGTATATAAGTTTTGTCCTAAATTAATATTGTCAACTCGGAAAAATAATGGGTAAAATTGTCAAAACCAAACAGTTGTTGGGTAAATATAATAATTAATACATTTAAAATATATTAATATAAATCTGAAAATTTTATTTATAAAATCATAAATTTTTTAAATTATCTAAATAAACAAACTAAATCTACTAAATGTGAAAATAATATAATATATAATTTTCATTATTATTAGAGGAAATATAAATTTTACTCCGAGAACTTAGGTCTTGTCTAATTATGGAACACTAACTTTGTCTTTTCTGATTTTGATCTCTTAACTATCGAAATTTTCTAACTGCAGTCCTTTTTGTCGGTATCGAATTTCTAACTAGGCCATCGGAATCTGGCTGCCACTTCAAATTTTTCGACTGCCACGTGAGAATTCTCAAAGACCACGTCAACAATTTTGATTGTTCCGATAAGAAAAAAAGATTAAAATTGAAAAAAATTAAATCGATAATTTAGACCAAAATTGAACAACACAAGGTTAATACACTGAAATTGAACAAGTTCTAATAGTTATCGAACTAAAATTAATAATTTCCCTATTATTATATTCTAGTTAGTCATTACATATTGATAGTGACATGATACTATTCAAGTGAGACTAAAGAATAAACAAGTACTTGGATCTAGAAGAGCTAGGGTTGATGAGGCAATATTATATAAACCCCTAATTGGAAAGGGATGATGAAGCAATTCAAAGTTGCAGAAATAAAGATGGAACAAAAGGAAGAAGAGGCGTGCATATTGGCAATACAACTTGCAGCTGGTTCTGTACTTCCGATGGTGCTGAAATCAGCTATAGAGCTTGATCTTCTTGAACTGATCAAGAAGGCTGATCCTCCATGCATTTCTGCTAAGGAACTTGCAGCTCAGCTTTCAGCAGCCAATCCGAACGCACCACATATGCTCGACAGAATTCTCCGATTCCTCACCGCCTGCTCGGTCCTCACTTGCAGCGGCGGTTATTATAAGCATATACACGCATGCACAAGATCTTCTAGAATCTACTAGTGATGAGTCAGCTTGCTGAATCAGTTAGTTAGTTAGCAAGTTAGTTAGGAAATAGCTTCTACACTCTTCTTCTCTTATCTATATATATGAGATCATACATGCAATGTAAATGTAATCTTTCATATATCAATACAATTGATTCTATCTTTTATCACATTATAACATGGTATCCAGAGCCATATGATCCGATTTATGGTTTTTCCGGTGAGTTTTCCGATCGTCTTTCCGATCATCTTTCCAATTGCTTTGGCTAATTCTTGAGCTCATGGCAGCTGACTCTGATTCTGTTACTCATCTATCACCGATGGATAGATCTTCTAATTCCTTCTCTGTTCCACACTTCACTTCTCTCTCAATTCGTCTCGATCGATCGAACTACTTGTATTGGAAGACTCAAGTTCTTTCCACAGCAAAGGCTTTTGGCTATGATGATATTCTCCTTGGCCATGGTTCTTCAATTGCTGCTGATTCTGAGCTATGGATGCGCAAGGATCAATTATTATATAGCTGGATGCTTGCATCGATGACCGAATCGATGCTAGGACATGTTACAAGATGTAGCACTTCTAATGAGGTTTGGAGTACATTACATTGTCTTTTTCAGAGCCAATCGAAGGCGCGTGCTCTTCAGCTGCGACTGCAGCTTCAAACACTTAAGAAAGGCGATTTATCCATTGAAGATTACTTTCTCAAGATGAAGAGAATTGCTGATGATTTACTGGCTGCTGGCACTACAATCTCTGATGATGAATTGTGTCTCCACATTTTTGGTGGTCTTGGATCTGATTTTAATTCAGTTATTGTTAATCTTACCTCTGGAAATGCGATGCTGAATTTATCTGAAGTTCAGTATGCTTTGCAAACGCATGAACTTCGATTACAATCCATATCCTCTCCTACTTCAATTGCTCTCACTGCAGGGGTATCTCATTCCCAGCCTCAAGCAAATCATGCTACCTCTTCTAGATTTTCTGGTGGCAGAGGAGGTGGTCGTTTTCAACGTGGCAGAGGCTTCAGAGGTGGTGGTCGTTTTTCCAGAGGTGGTTTCTCTTCTAATAAACCACAGTGTCAAGTATGTGGCAGAACTGGCCATACGGCTCTAAAATGCTTTAAACGATTTGATGTGAATTTTACTGGTCCTGATTCTACTGAACACTCAGGTTCTATCTCTTCATCATCTTCTTTTCCTGGTCATGCATTATCTCATGCTATGTTTGCTGCAACTAATTCTCCATCTCAAGGTGATCCACAGTGGTATTTTGATAGTGGTGCTACTAATCACATAACTTCTGATCTTGATGCTCTCTCTATCAAAACTGACTACAAGGGGCCAGACAAACTTGTTGTAGGTAATGGATCATCTCTATCTATTTCTCATATTGGCTCTGCTAAGATCCCTTCCTCAACTCATGCTAAATCCTTGTTGCTCAATAACATTCTTTTTGTTCCTGCAATCACTAAGAACTTACTGAGCATATCTCAGTTTACTAAAGACAATAATGTGTTTATTGAGTTCTTTCACAATTGCTGCTATGTCAAGGACAAAACCACGGGGCAGATTCTCATGGAAGGCAATCTTGTTGATGGACTTTATCAATTGGATCTTAGTCATCTCTCAATTCCAGCAAAACATCATACTCCTCACCTCAAATCATCTTTTGCTGCTCCAGCTCAGTTGAATAAACAGAATAATGCCATTATTTGGCATAGGAGGCTTGGCCATCCTACTTCTAGTGTGTTTACTCATGTGCTGAAAACACTAGATATTTCAATAAATAAATCAAGTCTTGGTTTTTGTGATGCTTGTAAAGTTGGCAAACTACATCAATCAAATTTTGCTTCAAAACCTGTTAAGACTTCTTCTCCTTTTGAGCTTGTCCACACTGATGTTTGGGGACCTTCACATGTCACTTCTGTGAATGGATACAAATACTATGTGCATTTTATTGATGATTTCACTAGATTTACTTGGTTATTTCCCATGAAACAAAAATCTGAAGTTGCTTCAATATTCCTTCAATTTCATAAATTTGTTGAAAGACAATTTTCATTTCAGTTAAAAGCCATTCAATCAGACTGGGGTGGTGAATACAGATCTTTGGCACCTCTTTTACAGCAGCTTGGTATTGTGTTTAGACATCCTTGTCCTTATGTTCATCAGCAAAATGGCAGGGCTGAAAGGAAGCATTTACATATAGTTGACATGGCTCTTTCATTACTTAGTCAAGCTGATCTCCCTTTAAAGTTTTGGTGTGATGCCACTACAAGAAAAATGCACAAAGACAACGGATATTATCCGTTGTCTTTGTCAGAAAAAAAGGGTTGTTGTTGGAGGGGTTGTTAAAAATACACGCTCAAAGACAACGGTAGAAAAAGGGTTGTCTTTTTTCAAAAAAGACAACGGTTTTTACCCGTTGCAGAAAAGGGTTGTTAATCTGAAATTCTCGCTCATTGACAACGCTTTATTACCGTTGCAAGAAAGCGTTGTCTTTTATGATAAAGACAACGGTTTTTTTGCGTTGTCTTTGAGCGTATATTTTTAACAACCCCTTCAACAACAACCCTACTTTTTTTTACAAAGACAACGCTTAATACCGTTGTCTTTGGGCGTGTTCCCCAACACTTTTAACAACGCTTTTTTTTCTGTTGTCTTTTTATATGTTGTCTTTTAGAATCACATTTTGTAAAAATATTTATTATTTTATCCTGAATTTTTTTTATAATAATATATAAACCAAAAATACATTAATCTCCAATATAATATCATTAATATCAAAGACATCAAATCCTCCATAATATATCAATCCATAACACTTCAAAATATAAAATGTTACGTCTACAATACCTTAAGTACGAGCAAATGTTTACAAAAGTTAGATCACCTAGTTTTCATAAAATGGTCTTCACGAAAAAGCATCATGCACTTCACATTCGCTCCATATTTCACCACAATCTGTCAAATATACCAACAATACGAAATTCATGAAGTATAAATATTAGAACATGGTCATTAAAACTAAACAATAATATATCCTTTTGTGGCTAACTATCACCTTATTCTACCCATTTATATGTTCTTGAACGCATTCAGCCCATTCAACACGCATTTCATCAATATTCGCTCTAGTCCACTTAAGCTTCCAAACTGTGAAAAAGTAAATATATAAGGGAAATCAACTTTATTTAACTTGATGAATTACAAAATATGTAAGAAAATTATGAAGGGGTTTGTTTACTTACAATCGACAGCAATGAAGTCATGTCGGCAGTAGCACCCGCATCAAGAAGTTGTCTCATGTACCGCAACACGAAAAAACCACATTGTGCACTATCAGGTTGAAGTGGGGCCTGTAGACACAACAATGATAAAATATCTAACGCTCGAAATCCCACATTTCAGTTCATTCTTTATCAATACAAATCAAATCATTTTTATTGAGCATAATTAATACCTAAAAGCTGAATATAAGATATAATATCTTTTCCAACTATACTCGTCCATACCCTATGAAGTGCCTAATAATATAAGAATGATAAGAAACACAATTTATGATATCATGTCAACAAATTTACATCCCAAATATACATACCTTAACTACTTCCCATGTGGGCTGTTTTTTCACATTCCTTCCATTTTCCATGTTAAACATTCGAAGTGCCCTTCATGATATAAAAATTTGATAATTAATATACACAAATATCATACCTCCAACATAAAATATAGTAACAATGTACTAAAATTCTGAAATTAAGACTTACAAATCAACAACTTTTTTCCATGTGGTATCATGCAAGCGATGATAAAGTGGGTCCAACAAATGAACAGTGTCTTTATGGGGATTGATGACAGTTAGGATCCAATGAAAGCTAAATAATCAAACAATGAGAATAAAATGTTAAGTTAACATAATATAAAATATATTATACTAGTAAATCATAACTTACCCTATATTACAAGGTGCCAAAACTAATTGACTAGGCAATGTACCACTCAACCTTTTTGCTAGAGCAAGTGCCCTTCGTTCCATCTCATTTTCAAGAAAATTTTGATCACATTTGGTTGATGACAAATGTCCAATTTCATATGGATCCACAAATCTATAATTTTGAAGCTTCTTCTCCCTTACCAACCTTTTGTAAAGATGCCTAGCACATATAAACAGCCACATAAAAACAATAATAATGATAACAAATAAGACATAATAATACTAATAATAATAATCATAATAATAATGTAAATAAGGACTTACCACATATAAACAACCACACATACATATGAGATTGGCTCCAAGCGACAAAATGGAACCATATCTTCAATGTTCACAAAGATTTTGAGAGGACGACCAAATACGTCATGATCAAACTCTATCTCTACATTGCCTCCATTTTGAATGACAAGCTTAGTATAGCAATATAACATATGCAACGGCTTCGGCACACTTGATGCATCAATAGTAGGCAATTCTTTGTGAATGATTTTCTTCTTCCCAATTAGAGTGTCTTCACTATTGCCCTAATTTATGTTCTCTGTTTCTTGGCCTCCTGCATACATTAGGAACATCAAAATTTGTCTTAGTCTTCAGACATTTGGTAAAAGCTCATGTCTTTTAGACAAAGTGCAGCTGTCACATTAATTGCACATATAATCACTCAAAGTCCATATATATATATATATATATATATATAATGAAAAACTGAAGGCAAAAAGTATAGCGTAGCCTCCCTATATCTTTGGCAAATTCTCTTTTTATCTTCTTAACTAATTTAGCATGCCTCTATATGCTTCCACCCCCTTTAGAGAGATAAATAAATAGTAGAAGCTGTGAAAATGGATGTATATATGAGTTGAACTAATTGCACAATATCTAATGCACGTATTGACAAATCTCCCTCGCCGGCCACCTCACATCCCACCATCCTCTCTCTCTCTTCATACAGATTTGCAGCTTCTTCTAATCATCTCTCCTAAAAAAGAAGCTCTATAATCTGCCCAACACCACCCTATTTTGCCTAATTTGACAGTAGCCTAAGATTTTCACAGATTTTGGCCATCACCGGTCCCTTTTCTGTGCATGAAAAAAGGAATAATTTCTAAGTGATGATACCCAAAACCAGAAGGGATTTTCCTGCCACAAGCATTAAGAAGAAGAGAAACGGCGAGATCGAGATCAATGGTGATTATACCCAAAATCAACTGCAACATTCTAAACATGTTTGCTAATTATAGAGAGAGAGAGAGATGAGGAACCTGGTACTGCTGAAGAGCTAGAGAGAGACAGAGAGAGAACGGGGTGAGATAGGCAAGAGGAAGCTTGCTTCCAAGCCGGCCTCGCCGCGAGGAATGAAGATATCTTGTCGGTGCTGACTTGGATCTCCGGTGACGGAATAAGCAGGCCAGCAGAATCTCGAGCAGTCGGAACCACACCTCGAGCAGTCGGAAACAGCGAAAGAGGAAAGGAAGAGAGGGAGAAATACACCCCGTCGCCGGCGCACCTTGTCGGAACCACACCTTGTCGCCGCCGCACCTCGTAGCACCGCCGACGTCGATTAACCAGAGTAGAAATCGGCGATTCACCTAGAGTAGAAATCGAATTTTACTTAGGGTTGATTTTGGGGGTAAAGGCTGATTTTCCCCCTTTTACCATGAGTAATTTTTTTAACAATATCATATGTATATTAAATACCATGTAGTTTGAAATGAAGCAAAGTTGTGCAGTCTAGTGGTTTAAAGTGAACTCTAAGGTCTTGGGATCAAATCTTGCAGCCCTCTTTTTTATTTATTTATTAATATTAATATTGTATAAATTTCTTGATTCTATATATTTTTTTGTATATATATGCTAAATTATAGTTTTTTTACTACATTATATAAATTTCTTAACTCTATACATTTTTTTATATATTATACTTAATTACTAAAAATACGAATATTGTATAAATTTCTTAATTCTATATTTTTTTTGTATATGTATGCTAAATTACAGTTTTTTACTACATCATATAAATTTCTTAACTGTATACATTTTTTTATATATTATATTTAATTACTAAAAAGTGGAAATTATTATTTCATACATTTTATTAATTTTTTTATTTCATTATACAACTATTATATACTTCAATACAATACATTTTCTAAAATATATCCTCCTACAATATGTTTTAAATATATAAACATTTTATTTTATTATTAAAATATTATAAGATAAAATCATATAATATTTATTAAGTTGGAAATTTGAAATTAATAATAAAAGAATTTTAAAAATTTATGTGTCTCACAAAGACAACACATCAAAAGAGTTGCATAAGGGTTGTTAATTATTGAAGGTTCACTCCAAAAGACAACTCATATAATAGTGTTGCATAAAAGGGTTGTCTTTATTAAACCCTAATGCACTGAAAGACAACGCCTAAAAAAAGCGTTGCAAAAATGGGTTGTCTATGAGCAAAAAAATCCGCTCAAAGACAACCCTTAAAAAAGCGTTGCAGAAAAGGGTTGTCTTTGAGCGTAAAAAAGCGCTCAAAGACAACCCCCTGTCAAAAGGGTTGTCTTTATCCTTATTTGTGTTGTCTTTTAGTGTATCCAAACGCACAAAGACAACCCTTTTTGCAAAAAGGGTTGTAATTTTGAAAAAGACAACAGAAAGCGTTGTCTTTACTGTGTTGTCTTTCTGCCTTTTTCTTGTAGTGTGCCTTTAATACTGCAGTGTATATTATCAACAGACTCCCTACTCATACACTTAATCATATGTCTCCATATGAGAAGCTTTTTCAGTGCAAACCAGACTATAAGTTCATGAAGGTGTTTGGTTGTAGTTGCTTTCCTTACTTAAGGCCATATAACAATCATAAGTTTTTGCAGAGATCAACAAAGTGTGTTTTCCTAGGCTATAGCCCTTCTCATAAGGGATATAAGTGCTTGAGTTCTACAGGGAGAGTTTATATAGCCATTACAGTTGAGTTCAATGAAATGGAATTTCCTTATGCTGATTTGGTTGGACACAATAAGGTTGATGAACAAGTGTTTAATGGTAATTCTTCAGCTATTACTCAATTTTATCTACCCTTCTGGTTAGATAATGTTCATGCAGGGGCTACTGATTCTACTTTGCATACTGATGAGTCAAGAGATGCTGCTGATTCAAGGGCTACTGATCCAAGAGCTGCTGATTTTTCTGAACACTCCTCTGAGTCAAGAGATGCTTCTTTTGTTGCTGATCCTGCAGGTATCAATCTCACTGTAGACTTGCCCTTTATCTCATCTAATTCTATATCTGCAAAGCCTAGCACTATTCCTGCAACTCATCACATAATCACAAGATCCAGGACAGGTTCTCTCAAGCCCAAATCATACAATGTGAGTGTTCAATCTGGTAATGAACCTTTTACTGTTACTCAAGCTATGTCTGAATCACATTGGAAAAAGGCTATGCAAGATGAGTATGATGCCTTAATGGATAAAAACACTTGGATACTTGTGCCTTTCTCTGAAGAGATGAATGTAATCACCTGCAAGTGGATTTTTAGGACTAAATACAAGTCTGATGGCAGCATAGATAAATATAAAGCAAGACTTGTTGCTAGAGGTTTTCAACAAACTCCAGGTGTGGATTTCTTTGAAACATTCAGTCCAGTGATCAAAGCTTGTACTATCAGGTTGGTTTTATCATTAGCTGTGACTTATAATTGGAGTATTCAGCAAATCGATATCAATAATGCTTTTCTTAATGGAGATTTGGTGGAAACCGTTTATATGAGTCAACCCGAGGGGTTTATTGATTCAGCAAAACCATATCATGTATGCAAGTTACAAAAGTCTCTCTATGGGTTAAAACAGGCTCCAAGAGCATGGTTTACAAAGCTCAAGCAATACTTAATCTCCTTGGGATTCACAGCATCAGTTTCAGATTCATCCTTATTTTTTAAAAGAACTTCAGGGAAATTGCTGATTATTCTCATCTATGTAGATGATATTCTGATTACAGGTGATGATTCAATTGCAATTCAGCAAGTTATTCATGATCTTGGTCAGACTTTTGCTTTAAAAACTCTTGGTGAAGTCAATTATTTTATGGGATTGGAGGCTCATAGAACTAAGGAGGATCTTGCTCTCACTCAATCTAAGTATTTGTTTGATCTCTTGCAGAAGACTAACATGCTTAACAGCAAACCTGTGTCTACTCCTATGTGTTCTTCTCATAAGCTACACTTGCAAGATAGTAAACTTCTTGATAATCCTACTCTTTACAGAAGCACTATTGGAGCTCTTCAATATCTGACTTTAACTAGGCCTGACATATCATTTGCTGTCAATAAGCCCAGTCAATTTTTGCATGCTCCAACCATTTCTCATTGGATAGCTTGCAAACACTTATTGAGATATTTGAAGGGTACTTCTACAGTTGGCATTGTCTTCACTCCAATATCAAAAATGAGTCTTCATAGTTTTGCTGATGCAGATTGGGCAAGTTGTATTGATGACAGGAGATCCACTGGGGGTCATTGCATTTTCTTGGGCCATAATCTTCTTGTTTGGAGTTCCAAGAAACAGGCTGTGGTTTCCAGGAGCAGTGCTGAGTCTGAATACAGATCTTTGGCAGATACAAGTGCTGACCTTATTTGGCTTAATTCTCTTTTTCAGGAACTTGGAGTGCAGCTCAATTCTCCATCCATTATTTGGTGTGACAACAAGAGTGCAGCAGCCTTAGCTTCAAATCCGGTTTTTCATCAAAGAACTAAGCATATTGAAGTGGATATACATTTTATCAGGGAAAAAGTTTTGGCAAAAGTACTTGAAGTACGATATGTGCCTTCTGAAGATCAATTAGCGGATCTACTTACCAAGGCATTAACCTCAGCGCCTTTTCACAAACTTTGCAAAAAACTTTCCCCTACGGTCTACAGCAGCTCGGTTTCATGGGGGAGTATTATAAGCATATACACGCATGCACAAGATCTTCTAGAATCTACTAGTGATGAGTCAACTTGCTGAATCAGTTAGTTAGTTAGCAAGTTAGTTAGGAAATAGCTTCTACACTCTTCTTCTCTTATCTATATATATGAGATCATACATGCAATGTAAATGTAATCTTTCATATATCAATACAATTGATTCTATCTTTTATCACATTATAACAGCGGTGAAGAGCGGCGATACTCTCTGGCCCCACTAGCCAAGTTTCTAACCAAGAACGAAGATGGTGCATCCCTTGCCCCTCTCTCTCTCATGGCACAAGACAAGGTGTTTTTGGCAAGCTGGTAATTTAAGTTTTAACTAAACCTACCTCCTTCTTTTTAATGCTATGCATAAGTTAATTTACATATATTGTGTCTTCATTTGGTTGTACTTAAGATTATCGACGAAGAACAGGCACATGCAGTGTACATGCGGTTTAGGCCTGATTTTTTTTGAATTTCTTGCTAGTTCTCTTAAAAAGTACTACCTCCGTCCCCCTTATCTTTGCCACCCTTGACCGACACGAATTCTAAGAATAAACTGTTGACTTTGATGTGATGTGTTATTTTAATGTTTTTGAGTGGCAGTTTTGTAATTAATGTGCGTTTTTTAGTGTAAAGTAAGTAAAATGAAAGGAATGGAGGGGTAAGGTCGTAATTTTTTTGTTGCCATTTTTGGGCTGGCAAAGTTAGCTCGGACAACAAAAAACGGAAAGTAGGCAAAGATAGCAGAGATGGAGGGAGTAGTTGAGAAAATTGGGAAAACAGTGTGCCAATGTCACGACCTAAAAATAGTGTTCTAAATTCGTAATTTTTGCTAATTAAGGCTCCATTTGGATAGTCATTTCAAATCTAGAATTTGAAATGATTACTCGATTTCAGATTCTGAAATACATAAAAAATGACTTAAAAAATTAATTTAAAATGAAAGTCATGGATTTCAAATTCACATCCATCCAAACATCTCCAATAGATTTGTTACTATTGATCTCAAATCCCTTCCCAAATCCACCCGTCCAAATAAAGCCTAAGATCATTCATGAAAAGCAAAGAACACAACACATGCGATTATGTCCGAATTTTGGAGTTTTAGACCGCTAGTCCTATTGAAGTCACCCAAAATTCAAAAGATAGTCTTCCGATGTGAGGCTTGAAAAGATAATGTTCTTAATTGTTGATTGACCGGAACATAGTATTCTGAATTCACAATTTTCCCCGATTAAGATCATTGATGAAAAACAAGCACCACCTAAAAGATGCAATCATGGAGGGAGGCACAGCTTTTGAAAGAGCACATGGAAAGAGTTTATTTGAGTTCACAACCTCAGATCAAAGATTTAGCAACATTGTCAACCAAACTATGTCCCATTCCACCATCCTTTTCAAAAACGTGATTGAAATTTACAAAGGATTTGAGGGTCTCAAGTCTTTGGTGGATGTTGGAGGAGGAACAGGAACAGCAATCAATATGATTGTTTCCAAATATCCATCCATTAAGGGCATTAATTTTGATTTGCCTCATGTTATTAGTCATGCTCCATCTTATCCAGGTTGGTACACATATCTTTTCGGGCAAGCGATATTACCCATTATCTTCTCAAAATTCGGAAATTGAACCCAAATCAAGTGATGACAGGCAATTGGGCTAAATTTTGCACATGATTAGCATGATAATTTAATAGTAAAAACAAATATACAAAAGCTAAGTTCCTTAACCATTTGATATAAATCATCAGCTATAACATTGATGAGTATATTGTTTCAATGACAACTTTATTGATAATGAGGTTTAAATTGCGTGTGAATGCAGGTATAGAGCATGTTGGGGGAGATATGTTTACTAGTGTGCCCAAAGGAGATGCAATTTTCATGAAGGTATAATAAAGTCAACTTTTGTATTATTATGTACCAAATCTATAAATAATCATGATAGGTGAATAGGAGGTCGTCAATCAATTCTAAGTCTATACATGTTATAATACAAGGACGCATGAAATGGTGACAAGTGTTTGACCATACAAGAATAATAATAAATGAATTATAAAAGGCATTACATAATGAATATATATATATATATATATATATCTTTACTAGGACAAATTTAGAAGTATTTTAGTCTTTTAGTACTTGGTTGATCATAAGACTAGCTTCAAAGCTATTATTCATGGTATTAAATAAATAAACTTCAATTGCAAAGTCATATCAAACCTTATAAAAGTTCATGTACACTCAAATTTTACATTCAAAACTGTGGTTTAATTAGTTTTGCTTTTAAATCGAATCACATGACTTAAAAATTGATTAGAGCAAAAAATAAAATAAAAATCCCATCTGAACCCTACATGATTATACTGTAAAAACATTCAAATATTTCACTTTGTCGTATAAACTTTAAATTTAATGCATTTTACAGTATCAGACTAATTCTAATCGTACAAATGTTTGAAATCAGTGACTATGATTTGTCAAATAACATAAAATGTTTCAACTTTAAAGTTAATATGGCAACCTTGAACATTTTAAAATAGGGATAAACTTATTTTTCGTCCTCTTTCAGAACTAATGTCCGTTTTAAGTCCTGTAAAAATGCATTTTTCAATTTTGGTCCAGTAATTGACAATTTTGTCCAATTTTTGTCCTTTATGCTAGATTTTTTATTTTCCAGCCACATTCTAATGAGTGTAATACACTCGTCCCCAATCTGTAGCCGTAAAATAAAAAAATTGGCTACAAAGGGACCAAAATCGGACGATTTTTTCAAATATAGGACCAAAAAATGTAGGACCAAATCGAAAAGGTGCATTTTTACAGGATTAAAAACGGACAATAGTTCTGGGAGGATGGAAACTGATTGTCTCCCTATTTTAAAATGTTTAAGTTTGCCATATAAACTTTAAAGTTGAAACAGTTTACAGTACAGATGAGAAAATGTTTTTAACCTAATTGATTATGATAAAAAGTAAGAAAACCACCCTTACTTTTTAGTATACATGCATGTTTACTATACATTAGAAGACTGATGATCACATGGACATGCATGCAGTGGATTACTCATAGCTGGGATGATGCAGACTGTGTGAAATTAATATTGAGAAACTGCATAGAAGCATTGCCAGAAAATCGAAAGAGTTAGTACTTCAAAATACCACTTTGGATATAACAACATAAAATTTTGCCATTGAAGATAAAACATTATCACAATATACCATCAAATATAACTTAATATAACATTCTACCACATTTTTCATCTAAAATTACCTCATTACCCTTGTTGACTTTCCAAAACCAATTTTCCAAACCTTTTCATTTTTATTTCCATATAATTCATTCTTGATCCAAACAAAATATATAAATTTATCAGGCCCAACATGCTTCCGTAAAATAAATTAATCTGTTGGAGATCATACCTTTC